>CM022298.1:378366307-379566307 GCA_011799875.1 Thinopyrum elongatum
GCTCGGGAGTGGATCACGGGTGTTACTATACATATATACATACTATACAAATGGTGACTAAAGTTCGGCGTGGCTCGAAGAGTACCCGACGAGTGATTCACGGATTGGGGGCTGAAAGGACCTTTGTCCCAAAGGCCCTTGAGTGGATCTTTGTGGGGAGCGACAGGGCAGGTTGAGACCACACTAGGAGACAGGTGGGCCAGGCCCTGGTCGGCGTTCGCGTTTACTTCATAATAACACGTTTAACGAGATTGGAATATTGATCTGAGTATGGCCACTGGCCTATACGCACTAACCAACTACGCGGGAGTAGTTATGGGTATCCCGGCGTCGTTGGTATCAGCTGAAGCCTTCTTGACGTCAGCGACTGAGCGGCGCGCGCCGTGTTGGACCGCGCTAACGTAACCGCCGTGATCGTGTGGGTTGCTAGGTCTGCTCGCGGCCGCGTACGCAACGTGCAGGAGCGCACTGGGCGATGGGCCCAGACCCCAGAGTGCCTAGGATTAGTCCGGCGTGCTGACCTCTCTGTTGAGCCTAGGTGGGGCTGCGACGTGTGGATCTTCCGAGGCCGGGCATGACCCAGGAAAGTGTGTCCGGCCAAAGGGGATCGAGCGTGTTGGGGAATATGTGGTGCACCCCTGCAGGGAAGTTTATCTATTCGAATAGCCGTGTCCCTCGGTAAAAGGATGACCCGGAGTTGTATTCCGACCTCATGACAACTAGAAATGGATACTTAATAAAACACACCCTTACAAGTGACAGATATAACCCGGTGGTCGCTCTATCGCATGGTGGCGACGAGAGGATCGACGGGTAGGATTATGCTATACGTTGTTGTTTGGTTAACTTCCAACTAATCTCTTCTATTGCTTCAAGATGAAGGCTGCCAGAAGCGTAGTCTTCGACAGGACTAGCTATCCCCCTCTTATTCTGGCATTCTGCAGTTCAGTCCACCGATATTGCCTCTTTACACATATACCATGCATATGTAGTATAGATCCTTGCTTGCGAGTACTTTGGATGAGTACTCACGGTTGCTTTCCCCCTCCTTTCCCCCTTTCCCTTCTTGCTGGTTGTCGCAACCAGATGTTGGAGCCCAGGAGCCAGACGCCACCTTCGACGACTACTACCACCAGGACGGAGCCTACTACTACGTCCAGGACGCCGACGACCAGGAGTAGTTAGGAGGATCCCAGGCAGGAGGCCCTGCGCCTGTTCGATCTGTTGTATCCCTGTTTGTGCTAGCCATCTTATGGCACCTTGTTTAACCTATGTCTGTACTCAGATATTGTTGCTTCCGCTGACTCGTCTATGATCGAGCATTTGTATTCGAGCCCTCGTGGCCCCTGGCTTGTATTATGATGCTTGTATGACTTATTTATGTTTTAGAGTTGTGTTGTGATATCTTCCCGTGAGTCCCTGATCTTGATCGTACACGGTTGCGTGCATGATTAGTGTACGATCGAGCAGCGGGGGCGCCACAAGAACCAAGCAACACTATGCAAATGGTACCTGCACACAAAGAACAAATTCTTGCAACCCGACGCGTAAGAGAGGTTGTCAATCTCTCCACGGTAAAAAGATAGATTGGTTTGTATGAGATTGGATCAATAGATCTGAATAAAACGCAAAATAAAATAAGTAAAGAAAAAGTGTAGCAAGGTATTTTTGGGTTTTTGGAATAATAGATCTGAAAACAAATGCGGTAAAAGATAAATCTGAAAGCAATATGATAAAAGATAGACCCGGGGCCGTAGATTTCACTAGTGGCTTCTCTCGAGGAAATAGCACACGATGGGTAAACAAATTACTGTTGGGCAATTGATAGAAGAACAAATAATTATGACGATATCCGAGGCAATGATCAATATATAGGCATCACGTTCAAGATTAGTAGACCGAAATGATTTTGCATCTAATACTATTACTCCACACATCGACCGCTATCCAGCATGCATGTAGTGTATTAAGTTTATGGAGAAATAGAGTAATGCAATAAGAACGATGACATGATGTACACAAGATCTATTCATGTAGGAATATACCCCATCTTGTTATCCTTAATAGCTACGATACATACGTGCTCGCTACACCTTCTGTCACTGGGTGAGGACATCGTAAGATCGAACCCATCACAAAGCACCTCTTCCCATGGTAAGAAAAATCGATCTAGTTGGCCTAACTAAACCAAAGATTCGAAGAAGAAATACGAGGCTATAAATAATCATCCATATAAGAGATCAAAGAAAACTCAAATAATATTCATGGATATAAATATGATCATAGACTCGAACTTCATTGGATCCCAACAAACACACCGCAAAAAGTCATTACGTCAAATAGATCTCCAAGAGACCATTGTATTGAGAATCAAAAAGAGAGAAGAAGCCATCTAGCTACTGCCTACTGACCCGTAGGTCTATGGTGGACTACTCATGCATCATCGGAGAGGCACCAATGAGGATGATGAACCCCTCCGTGATGGTGTTAGATTGGATGTCGTGGTTCTGGAACTTGCGGCGGTTGGAATTGTGTTTCGTCGACTCCCGTAGGGTTTCTGGAATATTTGATTATTTATAGAGTTGAGAGGCGGTGGAGAGGACCTTCGTGGGCCCCATGATACATCAGGGCACGCCAGGGGCCTCTGGCGCACCCTGGTGTATCATGGGGCGCATGGGCCTCCCCCAGTTGCTTCCTTGGCTCCCAAGTTGTCTTATGGTCTGAAAAAAATCTCTAAAAAGTTTCACTGCGTTTGGACTCCGTTTGGTACTGATATTCTGCGAAAACAGCAACTGGCACTGGGCACTATGTCAATAGGTTAGTCCCAAAAAATAATATAAAGTTGCTATAAAATGATTGTAAATCATCCAAGAATGATAATATAACAGCATGGAACAATAAAAAATTATAGATACGTTGGAGACGTATCAGCATCCCCAAGCTTAATTCCTGCTCATCCTCGAGTAGGTAAATGATAAAAACAGAATTTTTGATGTGGAATGTTGCCTAACATGTTCATCACGTATTCTTTTTCTTTTGTAGCATGCACATATGGACTTTTAGATGGTTCAAAGTAATAGTCTAATTTTGACATGAAGACTTCATTACTCAAGCATATCAACAAGCAAGCATGTCTTTCAAAATATCAACACTAAAGAAAGTTATCCCTAGCCCATCATGCTCAATGATTGATCCATTCACGAAACACACTCGAATATTAGCTCCACAAAATGCACAAGTATGATCATAGTGCTCCCTAGTTGGTGCTTTATAAGAGAAGATGGAGACTCAATAAAAATTACATAAAAGTAAATAGATAGGCTCTTCGCAGATGGAAGCAGAGATTTGTAGAGGTGCCAGAGCTCAAAGCTTAAATTGAGAGATAAAAATATTTGAGAGGCATACTTTTCCTGTCAACGAAAACGACCGAGTAATCCCCAACACTTTCCATGCTAGATATATCATAGGCGGTTCCCAAACATAAAATAAAGTTTATTCCTTTTTCCACCATACTTTCACACTCCACGGCTAGCCGTATCCACGGGTACCGTCCATACCAACACTTTCCAAGGAATTTATTATTTGACAACATAAAGTAAATTTCTTTTTCATTTCGGGACTGGGCATCCCTATTACCGCCATACTCTCGTGCAATGACAAGTGAATAAACACTCATCTTGAGAATAACACATCTAGCATGGAAAATATTGGCCTCCCCCTGCCGCTTCATGAGCGGTACGGACACACAAAAAGGAAATTCATTTTGAAAATTAGAGTTGGCACATACAAATTTACTTAGAACGACACGAAAATACTGCATATAGGTAGGTATGGTGGACTCATATGGCAAAACTGGTTTTAAGGATTTTGGATGCACAAGTAGTATTTCTACTTAGTACAAGTGGAGGCTAGAAAATAGATTGCGAAGCAACCAAACAAGAACCGAAAATTCTCATAAACGAGCATTAAGCATAACTAACACCGAATAATGCACCATAAGTAGGATGTAATTTCATTGCATGACTATTGACTTTCGTGCTTGCATAGGGAATCACAAACCTTAACACCAATATTCTTACTAAAGTATAATTACTCACCAACAGGACTCACATATTACTATCATCATGTCTCAAAACTATTACAAAGAATCAAGTTTATTTTGTCCAATGATCTTCATGGAAGTTTTTATTATATCTCTCTTGAATATCTATCACTTTGGGACTAGTTTCATATATTGCCATTGCTTTTGACAAGCTCAAATAAATTTAAGTGAAGAACATGAGCATAAATTTTTTCATCTCTCAACATAATATAAGTGAAGCATGAGATAATTTCTTCAAAAATAATAAAGCACATGGTGCTAAAAAAGATATAAGTGAAGCACTAGAGCAATTCCATAGCTCAAAAAAATTGTGAAGCATAAAGAGCAATTCTAATATCCTAGCATAATTTTGGCTCTCTCAAATAGGTGTGTCCAGCAAGGATACTTGTGACAAACTAAAAATCAAAACAAGCAAAGACTCATATAATACAAGACGCTCCAAGCAAAACTCATGATATGTGGCGAATAAAAATATAGCTCCAAGTAAAATTACCGATGGTTGTTAGAAGAAAGAGGGGATGCCTTCCGGGGCATTCTCAAACTTAGTTTCTTGGTTCTCCTTGAATATTATCTTGGGGTGCCATGGGCATCCCCAAGCTTAGGCTATTTTCACTCCTTATTCCTTCATCCATCGAGATCTCACCCAAAACTTGAAAACTTCAATCACACAAAACTTAACAAACCTTTGTGAGATCCGTTAGTATAATAAAACCAATCTTTGCTTTAAGTACTGTTGAAAACCCATTCATATTTTGTTTTTGCATTATATCTACTGTATTCTAACTTTACCGTGGCTTATACCCTCCAATACAATCCATAGATTCATCAAAATAAGCACACAATGCAAAGAAAACAGAATCTGTCAAAAACAGAACAGTCTGTGAAGATGCGAATTTTACTCATAATTATGTACCTCCAAAAATTCTGTAAAATTATAAAAACGTAGGTAATTTGTATATAAATCTTGTGTAAAAAATTCAGAAGTTTTAGTATATTTTGTGCATTTAAACAATTCTGTTACTGGACACAAAAGTTTCTATTTTTCAACAAGATCAAATGGACTATCACCCAACATGATCCCAAAGGCTTTACTTGGCACAAATACTAATTAAAACATAAAAAACACAATCATAACAGTAGAATAATTGTACAAACACTCAATAACAGAAATAAAAAGGCAAAAATAAATTTTATTCATTGGGTTGCCTCCCAACAAGTGCTATAGTTTTTTATGCCCCTAGCTAGGCATAATACATAGATTCAAGTATTGCCATCTTTGGTTTTTGCTACCTTGGTAAGGGATTTCTCAAACCCCGGAGGCTCTTTGCGCTTCACAATATTCTCAGTAAAAGAGACCATCTTGAGATCTAAAATATCCAAACACTTATTGCAAAGTAATCAAGGTATTCATGCGATTGAGGTTTCCACTAATATGTTTGAGAGGTTCATTATATTTTTGCAGCTCGACCAAATGTTTATGTAAATCACCCAATTTGTCTAAAATTTGAACCCCTTCTTGTGTAAAAGAAAACCCCTTTTTTGGTGGTGGAACTCCCAATATTTCCTCTAGGATTTCATAAGCAGCATTAGCATCAAGCTCAATAAAGCTCCCTTTTGCGGCAAAATCCAAGAGTTGTCTATGATGCAAGGCTAATTCTATGTAAAAATTATGAAGCAAAATCTTTGCATCCCCCTTTAGATTGCAAATGCGATAAGATTCCATTAACCTATACCAAGCATCTTTCAAAATTTCTCCTTGTTTCTGCTTGAAGTACAGAACTTCAAAATCTGGTGACAAAGGAGGGGTAGTCATGCAAGCCATAGCAACAGGGTAGGCAAACAAGAGATCTGACAAGAAAAAGGCGAACGAAAAAGAAAGCGAATAAAAAGGCAAATTTTTGTGAAGTGGGGGAGATGAAAACGAGAGGCAAATGACAAATAATATAAATTGCAAGGAGATGAAATTTGTGATTAGGAACCTGATAGATGTTGATGATGTCTCCCCGGCAACGGCGCCAGAAATTCCTTTGGCGTGGCTTGAGACTGTGTCGGTATTTCCCAAAGAGGAAGGGATGATGCAGCACAACTATGGTAAGTATTTCCCTCAGTTATGAAACCAAGGTATCAATCCAGTAGGAGAACCAAGCAACACTATATAAACGGTACCTGCACACAAAGAACAAATTCTTGCAACCGGACACGTAAGAGAGGTTGTCAATCTCTCCACGGTAAAAAGATAGATTGGTTTGTATGAGATTGAATAAATAGATCTGAATAAAACATGAAATAAAATAAGTAAAGAAAAAGTGCAGCAAGGTATTTTTGGTTTTTTGGAATAATAGATCTGAAAATAAATGCGGTAAAAGATATATCTGAAAGCAATATGATAAAAGATATACCCAGGGGCCGTAGAATTCACTAGTGGCTTCTCTCGAGAAAATAGCACACAGTGGGTAAACAAATTACTGTTGGGCAATTGATAGAAGAACAAATAATTATGATGATATCCAAGGCAATGATCAATATATAGGCATCACGTCCAAGATTAGTAGACCGAAACGATTCTGCATCTACTACTATTACTCCACACATCGACCGCTATCCAGCATGCATGTAGTGTATTAAGTTCATGGAGAAACAGAGTAATGCAATAAGAACGATGACATGATGTAGACAAGATCTATTCATGTAGGAATAGACCCCATCTTGTTATCCTTAATAGCAAGGATACATACGTGCCTTGCTACCCCTTCTGTCATGGGGTGAGGACACCGTAAGATCGAACCCATCACAAAGCACCTCTTCCCATGGCAAGAAAAATTGATCTAGTTGGCCTAACTAAACCAAAGATTCGAAGAAGAAATAAGAGGCTATAAATAATAATGCATATAAGAGATCAAAGAAAATGCAAATAATATTCATGGATATAAATCTGATCATAAACTCAAACTTCATCGGATCCCAACAAACACACCACAAAAAGTCATTACATCAAATAGATCTCCAAGAGACCATTGTATTGAGAATCAAAAAGAGAGAATAAGCCATCTAGCTACTGCATACGAACACGTAGGTCTATGGTGGACTACTCACGCATCATCGAAGAGGCACCAATGAGGATGATGAACCCCTCCATGATGGTGTTAGATTGGATCTCGTGGTTCTGGAACTTGCAGCGGCTAGAATTGTGTTTTGTCGACTCCCCTAGGGTTTCTAGAATATTTGGGTATTTATAGAGCTGAGAGGCGGTGGAGAGGACCTCCGTGGGCCCCATGATACATCAGGGCACGCCAGGGGCATCTAGCGCGCCCTGGTGTATCGTGGGCCCCACGGGCCTCCCCTAGGTGCTTCCTTGGCTCCCAAGTTGTCTTCTAGTCCAAAAAAATCTAAAAAAAGTTTCGCTGCGTTTGGACTCCGTTTGGTACTGATATTCTGCGAAGTAAAAAACAAGCAAAAAATAGCAACTGGCACTGGGCACTATGTCAATAGGTTAGTCCCAAAAAATGATATAAAGTTGCTATAAAATGATTGTAAAACATCCAAGAATGATAATATAACAGCATGGAACAATCAAAAATTATAGATACGTTGGAGACATATCAGTTCCCCTCTGGTATTTCTTTCGCCAATAATTTTAATATATTCCAAAATAATTCTCCGTCAATTTCCAGCTCATTTGGGGATGTTCAGAAAAAGTGCCTCCGATGTAGCCTTTTCCGGTCCAGAATTCTAGTTGCCGGCAATCTCCCTCTTCATGTGAAACTTGCAAAATGAGAGCGAAAAGGCATAAGAATTGTATTATAAAGTGAAATAATGGTCCATGATGCAATAAATATCAACATAAAAACAAGATGCAAAATGGACGTATCAGACTCTTGCATAATATGGACACGTACATGCATATGATCATCCATCATAATATATTATGATCGCGGTGGAGCTTGATGACCCACAAGTATAGGGGATCAATCATAGTCTTTTCGATAAGTAAGAGTGTCGAACCCAACCAGGAGCAGAAGGAAATGACAAGCGGTTTTCAGCAAGGTATTTTCTGCAAGCACTGAAATTATCGGTAACAAGTAGTTTGATAGCAAGGTAATTTGTAATGAGCAATAAGTAGTAACAATAACAAAGGTGCAACAAGGTAGCCTAATCCTTTTTGTAGCAAAGGACAGGCGGAACGGTCTCTTTATTGTTCCATGCTGTTATATTATCATTCTTGGATGTTTCACCTTCATTTTATAGCAACTTTATATCATTTTTTGGGACTAACCTATTGACATAGTGCCAAGTGCCAGTTGCTGTTTTTTGCTTGTTTTTTTACTTCGCAGAATATCCCTATCAAACGGAGTCCAAACGCAGTGAAACTTTTTAGAGTTTTTTTTGGACCAGAAGACAACTTGAGAGCCAAGGAAGCATCAGAGAGGAGGCTGATACGTCCATTTTGCATCATGTTTTCCTACTGTTATTTATAATGTTTTTATGCATAATAATGCCTTTTGGAGTATTTCTAATGCCTTTTCTCTCATATTATGCAAGGTTTACACAAAGAGGGAGAATACCGGCAGCTGGAATTCTGGACCTGAGAAAGCTACGTCAGAGTTACCTATTCTGCACATCTCCAAATGAGCTAAAAATTTACGAAGAATTTTTTTGGAATATATGAAGAATATTGGAGCAAATAACTACCAGAGGGGGCCCACCAGGTGGGCACAACCCACCTGGGAGCGCCAGGGAGCCCAGGCGCGCCCTGGTGGGTTGTGCCCTCCTCGGCCCACCTCCGGTGCCCCTCTTCTGATATATAAGTCATTTTGACCTATAAAAAATAAGGAGAGGACTTTTGGGATGAAGCGCCGCCGTCTCGAGGTGGAACTTGGGCAGGAGCACTTTTGCCCTCCGGTGGAGCGATTCGGCCGGGGGAACTTCCCTCCCGGAGGGAGAAATCATCGTCATCGTCATCACCAACAACTCTCCCATCTTTGGGAGGGCCATCTCCATCAACATCTTCAACAGCACCATCTCCTCTCAAACCCTAATTCATCTCTTGTGTTCAATCTTTGTACCGGAACCTTAGATTGGTGCTTGTGGGTGACTAGTAGTGTTGATTACATCTTGTAGTTGATTACTATATGGTTTATTTGGTGGAAGATTATATGTTCAGATCCATTATGATATTTAATACCCCTCTGATCTTGAGCATGATTTTTATTTGTGAGTAGTTACTTTTGTTCTTGAGGTCACGGGAGAAGTCATGTTGCAAGTAATCATGTGAACTTGATATGTGTTCGATATTTTGATGATATGTATGTTGTGATTCCCTTAGTGGTGTCATGTGAACACCGACTACATGGAACTTCACCATATTTGGGCCTAAGGGAATGCATTGTGGAGTAGTTATTAGATGATGGGTTGCTAGAGTGACAGAAGCTTAAAGCGCTATTTCGTAAGGGACTGATTTGGATCCAAAAATTTAATGCTGGTTAGATTTTATCTTAATACTTTTCTCGTAGTTGCGGATGCTTGCGAGGGGGTTAATCATAAGTAGGAGGTCTGTTCAAGTAAGAACAGCACCTAAGCACCGGTCCACCCACATATAAAATTATCAAAGTAGCGAACACAAATCAAACCAACATGATGAAAGTGATATGATGAAATTTCCGTGCACCCTCAAGAACGCTTTGCTTATCATAAGAGACCGTTTTGGCATGCCCTTTGCCACAAAAGGATTGGGCTACCTTGCTGCACATTATTTACCGTTACTTGCTCTATACAAATTATCTTGCTATCAAACTATCTGTTACCAACTATTTCAGTGCTTGCAGAAAATACCTTGCTGAGAAGCACTTGTCTTTTCCTTCTGCTCCTCGTTGGGTTCGACACTCTTACTTATCAAGAGGACTACGATTGATCCCTTATACTTGTGGGTCATCAGAGGCCCATGGGGCCCACAACCCACCAGGGCGCGCCAGAGGCCCCTAGCGCGCCCAGGTGGGTGGTGGGGCCCATGGGGGTCTCCTCCACCGCCTCTCAGCTCTATAAATTCTCAGATATTCCAGAAACCCTAGGGGAGCGATCGAAACACAATTCCAGCTGCCGCAAGTTCCAGAACCACGAGATCCAATCTAGAGCCCTATTCTGGCACTCTGCCGGAGGGGAACACGATCACGGAGGTGTTCATCATCATCATTAGTGCTCCTTCGATGATGTGTGAGCAGTTCACCATAGACCTACGGGTCCGTAGGCAGTAGCTAGATGGCTTCTTCTCTCTTTTTGATTCTCAATACAATGTTCTCCTCGATGTTCTTGGAGATCTATTTGATGTAATGACTTTTTGCGGTGTGTTTGTTGGGATCCGATGAAGTGCGAGTTTATGATCAGATCTATCTATGAATATTATTTGAGTTTTCTTTGATCTCTTATATGCATGATTTTTATAGCCTCGTATTTCTTCTCCGAAACTTTGGTTTGGTTTGGCCAACTAGATTGATTTTTCTTGCAATGGGAAGAGGTGCTTTGTGATGGGTTCGATCTTGCGGTGTCCTCACCCAGTGACAGAAGGGGTAACGAGGCACGCAATTAGCTACCCCTCAACCTACTGCACCTACTGAAAATATTGGTTATGAAATTCCTTGGTTATGATAGAACAACTGCTAGCTAATCCTTACACAGGAGATGGAACTGAACATCCTGATATGCACTTGATATATGTGGATGAAATTTGTGGATTATTTAAGCTTGCAGGTTTGCCCGGAGATGAAGCTAAGAAGAAGGTTCTCCCTTTATCTTTGAAGGGAAAAGCATTGGCATGGTATAGGCTATGTGATGATATTGGATCTTGGAATTGGAATCGATTGAAATTGGAATTTCACCAAAAAAATTATCCTATGCATCTAGTTCATCGTGATCGGAATTATATATATAATTTTTGGCCTCGTGAAGGAGAAAGTATCGCTCTAGCTTGGGGGAGGCTTAAGTCAATGTTATATTCATGCCCCAATCATGAGCTCTCAAGAGAAATTATTATTCAGAATTTTTATGCTCGGCTTTCTCATGATGACCGATCCATGCTCGATACTTCTTGCACTGGTTCTTTTATGAAGAAGACTATTGAATTCATGTGGGATCTTTTAGAAAGAATTAAATGCAACTCTAAAGATTGGGAACTCGACGAAGGTAAAGAGTCAGGTATTAAGCTTGAATTTGATTGTGTTAAATCTTTTATGAATACCGATGCTTTTCACAAGTTTAGCACTAAATATGGACTTGACTCTGAGATAGTAGCCTCCTTTTGTGAATCATTTGCTACTCATGTTGATCTCCCTAAGGAGAAGTGGTTTAAATATCACCCACCTATCAAATAAGAAATTATAGAACCCGGCATAGCTAAGGATGAAACTATTATTTATAATGTTGACCCAGTTGTTCCTACTACTTATATTGAAAAACCACCTTTCCCTGTTAGGATAAAGGAACATGCTAAGGTTTCAACTGTGGTTCAAAAAAGTAATATTAGAGCACCTCTGAACAAATTAAAGTAGAACCTAGTGTTGCTATGGTTAAAGATCTGTTGGTAGAAAATATTGATGGGCATGTTATTTACTTCTGTGATCAAGCTACTAGAATGGCCAAACCTGATGAAAAAGATAAACATAGACCTGTTGTTGGTATGCCTGTTGTCTCAGTTAAAATAGGAGATCATTGTTATCATGGTTTATGTGATTTAGGTGCTAGCGTGAGTGCTATTCCTTTTACCTTATACCAAGAAATTATGAATGACATAGCACCCGCTGAAATAGAAGACATAGATGTTACTATTAAACTTGCTAATAGAGACACCATCACACCACTTGGGATTGTTAGAGATGTTGAAGTCTTGTGCGGGAAAATAAAATACCCTACTGATTTTCTAGTTCTTGGTTCCCCACAAGATGACTTCTGTCCCATTATCTTTGGTAGATTTTTCTTGAACACTGTCAATGCTACTATAGACTGTCATAAACAAACTGTCAGTGTTAGCTTTGGTGATGAGTCTCATGAGTTTAAATAATTAGTCTTGCTTCTATTGCCGTGCCTCCTACTGATCCACTAGAACAATATTTTCTAGACCATGAAAATGATATGCACATGCATGAAAGAAATGAGAGAGATAAAATTTTCTTTGAACAACGACCTCTGCTCAAACATAATTTGCCTATTGAAACTCTAGGAGGTCCTCCTCCACCTAAAGGTGATCCTGTGTTTGAATTGAAACAATAGCCTGACACTTTGAAATATGCTTATCTTGATGATAAAAAGATATATCCTGCTATTATTAGTGCTAACCTTTCAGAACATGAAGAAGAAAGATTATTGAAAATTCTGAAGAAGCACAGTGCTGCTATTGGATATACTCTGGATGATCTTAAGGGCATTAGTCCCACTCTCTGTCAGCAAAAGATTAATATGGAACCTGATGCTAAACCCGTTGTTGATCATCAACGACGCTTGAATCCTAAAATAAAAGAAGTGGTAAGAACTAAAATATTAAAGCTTCTGGAAGCAGGTATAATCTATCCCATAGCTGATAGTAGATGGGTGAGTCCCGTTCATTGTGTCCCTAAGAAAGGAGGTATTACTGTTGTTCCTAATGATAAGAATGAACTCATTCCACAAAGAATTGTTACTGGCTACAGAATGGTTATTGATTTTAGAAAATTAAATAAAGCAACTAGAAAATATCATTACCCTTTGCCTTTTATTGATCAAATGCTAGAAAGATTATCAAAGCACGCACACTTTTGCTTCCTAGATGGATATTCTGGTTTTTCTCAAATACCTGTTTCACAACCTGATCAAAAGAAAACCACCTTTACTTGCCCTTTTGGAACTTATGCTTATAGACGCATGCCTTTTGGTCTATGCAATGCACCTGCTACCTTTCAAAGATGTATGACTGCTATATTCTCTAATTTTTGTGAAAAGACTGTTGAGGTTTTCATGGATGATTTTCCTGTATATGGATCTTCTTTTGATGATTGCTTAAGCAACCTTGATCGAGTTTTGCAGAGATGTGAGCAAACTAATCTTGTCTTGAATTGGGAGAAGTGCCACCTTATGGTTAATGAAGGTATTGTCTTGGGGCATAAAATTTCTGAACGAGGTATTGAAGTGGATAAAGCTAAAGTTGATGCAATTGAGAAAATGCCATGTGCTAAAGATATTAAAGGTATTCGTAGTTTCCTAGGTCATGTTGGTTTCTATAGGAGGTTTATTAAAGATTTCTCTAAAATTTCTAGGCCTCTTACAAATCTTTTACAAAAGGATGTTCCATTTGTTTTTGATGATGATAGTGTAGAAGCCCTTGAAACACTTAAGAAAGCCTTAACTTCTGCACCTATTGTTCAACCACCTGACTGAAACTTGCCTTTTGAAATTATGTGTGATGCTAGTGATTATGCTGTTGGTGTTGTTCTAGGACAAAGAGTTGATAAGAAACTAAATGTTATTCATTATGCTAGCAAAACTCTAGACAGTGCCCAAAGAAATAATGCTACTACTGAAAAAGAATTTTTAGCAGTTGTGTTTGCTTGTGACAAATTCAGATCTTACATTGTTGATTCTAAAGTTACTATTCACATCGACCATGCTACTATTAAATATCTTATGGAAAAGAAAGATGCTAAACCTAGACTCATTAGGTGGGTTCTCTTGCTACAAGAATTTGATTTACATATCACTGATAGAAAAGGAGCTGAGAACCACGTAGCTGATAACTTATCTAGGTTAGAAAATATCCTTGATAACCCACTACCTATTGATGATAGTTTTCTTGATGAAAAATTAGCTGCAATAAATGTTTCTCATAATACTCCTTGGTATGCTGACTATGCTAATTATATTATTGCTAAATACATACCACCTGGTTTCACATACCAACAAAAGAAAAAATTCTTTTATGATTTAAGACATTAATTTTGGGATTACCCACATCTTTATAAAGAAGGAGTAGATGGTATTATTAGATGTTGTGTACCTGAGCATGAGCAGGAACAAATCCTACAGAAATGTCACTCCGAAGCTTATGGAGGGCATCATGCGGGAGATAGAACTGCTCACAAGGTATTGCTATCTGGTTTTTATTGGCCCACTCTCTTCAAGGATGCCCGTAAGTTTGTTTTATCTTGTGATGAATGTCAATGAATTGGTAATATTGGTAAGCGTCAAGAAATGCCTATGAATTATTCACTTGCTGTCGAACCATTTGATGTTTGGGGTTTTGATTATATGGGACCTTTTCCTTCCTCTAATGGGTATACACATATTTTGGTTGCTGTTGATTACGTTACTAGGTGGGTAGAAGCTATTCCAACTAGTAGTGTTGATCATAACACTTCCATTAAAATGCTTAAAGAAGTTATTTTCCCAAGGTTTGGAGTCCCTAGATATTTAATGACTGATTGTGGTTCACACTTTATTCATGGTACTTTCCGTAAAATGCTTGCTAAATACGATGTTAACCATAGAATCGCATCACCCTATCATCCTCAATCTAGTGGTCAAGTTGAACTTAGCAATAGAGAAATAAAACTAATATTACAGAAAATTGTTAATAGGTCCCGAAAGAATTGGTCTAAGAAATTGGATGATGCACTTTGGGCCTACCAAACGGCATATAAAAATCCTATGGGTATGTCTCCCTATAAAATGGTTTATGGAAAAGATTGTCATTTGCCTCTTAAGTTAGAACATAAAGCATATTGGGCAATTAAAGAACTCAACTATGATTTCAAACTTGCCGGTGAAAAGAGGTTATTTGATATTAGCTAATTGAATGAATGGAGAACCCAAGCCTATGAAAATGCCAAGTTATTTAAAGAAAAAGTTTAAAGATGGCATGACAAAAGAATCCAAAAGCGGGAATTCAAAGTTGGAGAATATGTTCTTTTGTACAACTCTTGTTTCAGATTCTTTGCAGGAAAGCTTCTCTCTAAATGGGAAGGACCATACATCATCGAAGAGGTTTACCGCTCTGGAGCTATCAAAATAAATAATGCCGAAGGTACTAACCCGAAGGTGGTCAATGGGCAAAGAATTAAACATTATATTTCAGGTACGCCTATTAATGTTGAAAGCAATATTATTCAAACTATGACACCTGAGGAACACATAAAGGAGACCTTCCGGAACACTCCAGAATAATTAAAAAGGAGGAGGTACATGATACGGTAAGTAAACGGACTCCAAAAAATCCGCAAAAATATTTTCTGTCAATTTTGGGATATATTAAAAATTAGGAAAATAAGAAACAACCAGGAAGGCACCTGTTGGGGATGTAACTACTGGGTATGACCCACCCAGGAGGGGCCGGGTCACGCCACTGGCGGCTTAAAGATGAAGAGGCCCGATAAGGTCCAAGAAGATATGAAGATGGCGGTATATAGAGCAAGCCAATTGAAGGCCCAAGACCCGGAGATGACTTGCCCACGGGTGTGAGCCGCCATATGTTTAAACTTGTCTTGTAAGGCAAGCTTAGTTAGAAACTGAGCCGGTCATGTTTGTGTGAGCCGGCCGGGACTCTGTAAGCCGCGAGGCATTAACCTGTATATAAAGGGGTGACCCGGCGGCGGGTTAACTCAGGTAACAATCGATCGAGAACTAGGTCAAGCGTATTCGCTCCCTGGTAATCGAAACACAAGCAATACAACCTGAAGCAGGAGTAGGCTTTTATCTCATTGAGAGGGGCCGAACCTGGGTAAACTCTCTATGTCCTTTGTCCCGTTTAACCCCTTCAAGCTAACCTAGTTGCGATGGCTCCACACCTAAGTCCTTTTGCTAGGGCATCTGCCGTGACAAAACCACGACAGTTGGCGCCCACCATGGGGCCAGCGCACGGTGGTTTCGAGTTCTTGAAGGGCAGCTTCTCAGGGATCAAGGGATATGCCGTGGGCTGGATGACTAAGAGTCGCCGCGGCAAGATCTACATCGACGACGCAAGCTGGGGTCCCGAGGCCGATTCAATCGAATATGGGTACCGGGCCCCTTCGGCGGAATCCACGTCTTCATCGGCATGATCGGCGAGTCGGAGCCTGAGCCGGACACCTGCACCGACATCATCGAGACAGCTCGGCGCGCGTGACCCGCCAAGATTCAAGCCGCTGTGAAGCACACTTTTGTTGGGTTTGTTCACGGAGCGGATCTTGAGGAAGGATCTGCATCTGGCGGAGAGACGGTCATCTACTCTGATGATGAGTCCTCAACCGGTGAGACCAATTCAATGTATCAACTGCAAGACGGCGGGCTTGGGGGCTGTTTCGATGGCCACAGTATTCCGGACCCCTATGAGCCGCCGAACAGAGTCGCGATCTTCATGGCCGGCACACAACCGGTGCTGAATTCATCAACTGCGGCAGCTATGACTTCCGGTTCAACAGCTGAGGCGACGGCCGGCGCGAGCGGTTCTGTGCGCCCGCCGGCTCAAGTTCTGTCCGAGATCTTAGACGCCTTGGCAACTTTGTTAGAGGCAAAGGTGACTCCGGTCACTCAACCCAGCATAAGGTGGATGTGGAAAAACTGCGAGACGAGATAGCTCAAGCCAAAATTGAGCTTACCGCTGAGAATGCTAGGCTGGCGACAGAACGAGCCACCCTGGACGCTGAGTCGCAACGGATTCAAGCAGAAAATTTCCGGTTAACCTTGGACCAGAATGCATCCAACGCCGTTCTATGAAGGAGGCATTAGAGCCGTTTACCTTTGGAGTACGATGCGAGGAATCTTTTTCATACCCCTGGGGCAGGACCAAGTAACCCGCCCGAGGTCACCCGGGTTGTTGAAGCGCCCGCGGCCGGGGCGATGGCTCAACCGCATGTTGTGGATCCGCCCCGCTTAAATTTATCCCTGCCTCAGCAAGTGCCTACACAGCCGGGTCATTTTTCTAATCCTCTGGATAATATGCTGGCTACGGCGTCACGGCTGGCGGCTCTTCCAGTGCAATGTGAGTCTCGCGCGGCGGTTGAAGCCCGGAAGGCTGTGGATCTTCTTCAGACGGCGGTGGCTCAGCAGGCGGCTTATTCATACAGCCGCGATCGGATTCACTCGACTCCACGCCACAGTCAGAGTTACAACCGGCGTATTGAGTCGCCGGCGGCTTCGAGCAGTGAACGGCACCGTAACCAACCCCATGGACATGACCCGCCACTTGCTGATAATGAGGCTCAAGCTTTGGTGGATCAGGCTAGGGCACGTCGGGAAGCGGAGCTGGCGGCTTAGCTGGCGGCTCAGCAGCGGCCTCAACATAACCCGTCGGTGTCTGTAGAAGCTGGGATGATTTCTAGGACCGTGGGCGTGCCATGCTTGGTGCCGGCTTTGCATAATGAGCGCCTGCCCAAGGATTTTAAGGGCCCTCGCAAGGTGCCCAATTACACAGCTGATCAACCTCCGGAGGCATGGGTCGAGACCTATGAGATGACCATGGAGATGTTAGACGTCAACGACGCTGTGTGCGCTAAATATTTCACCATGATGTTGGATGGGCCGGCTCGTACCTGGTTGAAAGGATTACCTGCCAACTCCATCAGTTCATGGGCACAGTTGAAAGCACGCTTTATTCAGAATTTCAGAGATACATGTAAGCAACCCATGTCGATCATCGACCTTGACGCCTGCGTCCAGCTTGAGGATGAGTCAACCAATCACTGGGTCCGCCGGGTCTCGGCTGTTATTCACTCATCAGATAGCATCAACGCCGGTTCAGCCGTCCTGATTTTGGAGAAAAATTGCCGTTTCCTTCCCCTCAAACAGAAGTTAGGGCGGCTTAAGCGCCACTGTAATGATATGGGAGAGCTCATGGCGGCTCTCACCAAATATGCTGGCTCGGATAGTACTAAAGACCCAGCGTCTGATGAAGAGAAGGCTGGCAAGGAGAAGAAGGGCGGCAATGGAAAAGGACAGCAGCACAATACGGCGGGTCAAGGTAACAACGGTAAGCGCAAGCAAACCGATGGTGGTTCAGACTGTGGCTAACACCAGCACGCAGAATAGCAATCAGCGCCTTAAGGGGAAATCATCAGTGCCCCGGTTTGGCAGGCCAAAGTTTAACTTGGAGGCGATAATGAATCAACCTTGTCCGAAGCACGGTTCTCAGGATAAGCCGGCCACTCATTTGTGGAAAGATTGCTTCATCATGAGGGAGTATAGAAATTCCGGTTTTTATCAGAACCATCATGGCCCAAATGGCGGCTTCGGAGGTGGCAGTTCAAACTCTGGTTTTCAAGGCCAAGGTAATCAAGGTGGTGCTAATCAGCAACCCGGTCAGGGTAATCAGCAGCAGCAGTCTGGTTATCAGAGTAATCCAAAGCAGTTAAATAGTGGCCAATATCATGTTTTTACCATGAATTTGTGCAAGCGAGATCAGAAGGTCCATAAACGCGCGGTGAGCACGGTCGAGCCGGCAGTCCCTCGATACTTGCGATGGTCAGAACAGCCCATTGTATGGAGCCGTGAGGATCACCCGCTCTGGATCGACAACCTGGGTCAGCAGGCTTTGGTGGTGGCTCCTCAGGTTGGAGGATACAAGTTCACAAAGGTACTTATGGATGGAGGCAGCAGTATCAATATCCTGTATTATGATACTTTTCGCCGTATGAATTTAACTGACAAAGATCTTAAGCCATCTTCTACTGTTTTTCACGGGGTGGTGCCTGGTAAGTCAGCGTATCCGGTGGGTAAGATAGCTTTGGAAGTGGATTTTGGCGATGAGCAGGATTATAGAGCTGAAACGTTGACTTTTGAGGTGGTCAAGATCAAGAGCCCTTATCACGCCCTGTTTGGACGGCCGGCTTATGCCAAGTTTATGGCACGGCCTTGTTATGTTTACCTGCAGCTTAAAATGCCGGGTCATAAGGGTACCATTACGGTGCATGGTGACAGGAAAATAGCTTTGGAGTGTGAAGAGGGTGATGCTGCCTACGCTGAGTCTGTTTGTGCAACAGAAGAGTTAAAGTTTTACAAAGATAATGTTGACCCGGCGGATATGACCCCTTTGAAGAAGCCGACCACAGAGCATGATCCTTTGTTGAAGTTCAAGTCGGCAGATGACACCAAGCAGGTCGATTTTGTCCCTGGCAATTCATCCCAACAGTTCATTATCAGTGCCAACCTGGATCCGAAATAGGAAAGCGCGCTCATCGAGTTCATCTGTGAGAACCGGGACATCTTTGCATGAAAGCCTTCAGAAATGCCAGGTGTACCGAGGGAACTCGCTGAGCACACTCTCAATATTGATCCAAAGTTTAAACCAGTCAAGCAATTTCTTCGTCGTTTTAATGAAGAGAGGCGCAAGGCCATTGGTGAAGAGGTGGCCCGACTCTTGGCGGCTGGGTTTATTGTTGAAGTTTTTCATCCTGAATGGGTTGCTAACCCGGTGCTGGTGCTTAAGAAAAACGGCACTTGGCGTATGTGTGTGGATTACACGGACCTTAACAAGGCCTATCCGACTGATCCTTTTTCTCTCCCTCGTATTGATCAGATCATTGATGCTACGGCGGGTTGTGAGCGTTTGAGTTTTTTAGATGCTTATTCTAGTTATCATCAGATCAAGATGGCAGTTAAGGACCAGGAGAAGACATCTTTTATCACCCCTTTTGGAGCCTTCTGCTACGTGTCTATGCCTTTTGGGCTTAAGAGTGCCCAGGCGACTTATCAGCGTTGTGTTCAGAATTGCCTCCACAGCCAGATTGGACGCAATGTTCATGCTTATGTGGATGATATTGTTGTGAAGTCCAGGAAGAAGGAAACCTTGTTAGATGATTTGAAGGAGACCTTTGACAACCTCCGGGTCTACAAGATGATGCTTAACCCGGCCAAGTGTGTCTTTGGCATGCCCACAGGCAAGCTCTTGGGTTTTTTGGTCTCTGGGAGAGGTATTGAAGCTAACCCGGAGAAAATCAAGGCTATCACTTCTTTGGCTAAGCCGGCATGTATTAACGACGTCCAGCGTTTGGCGGGTCATATCGCGGCTTTAAGCCGGTTTATAAGCCACTTGGGAGAAAAGGCTATTCCCCTCTACCAGATGATGAAGAAAGCAGATCGCTTTGTTTGGAGCGATGCTGCTAATCAGGCGTTCGAGGCGCTTAAAAAAAAGTTGGCTGAGCCGCCGGTTCTTGCAGCTCCTATTGACAAGGAGCCCTTGCTGTTATATGTGGCTGCTAACAGCAGAGCCGTCAGCGTAGCAGTTGTGGTGGAAAGGAAGGAATCAAGCAAGGAATATCTAGTTCAAAGGCCGGTTTACTATGTCAGTGAGGTATTAATTGAATCTAAGCAAAGATACCCACATTGGCAGAAGCTAGTGTATGGAGTGTTCATGGTCAGTCGCAAGTTGAAGCATTATTTCCAAGGTCACCCTATTACTGTGGTCAGTTCTACTCCTTTAGGGGATATTATTCAAAACAGAGAAGCTACAGGCCGGGTGGCCAAGTGGGCCATCGAGCTGGGACCTCATGGTTTGAAGTATATGCCTCGGACAACCATCAAGTCTCAGGCACTTGTGGATTTCATCAATGACTGGACGGAGTTGCAGATGCCGAAGGAGAAGCCTGATAACACATATTGGACTATTCATTTTGATGGATCCAGACAGTTGGAAGGCTCGGGGGCTGGAGTTATTTTGACTTCCCCACCAGGTGATAAGTTTTGCTATGTCTTAAGGTTGATGTTCCCTTGTACTAACAATGCAGCTGAATATGAGGCCTTGCTCCATGGTCTCCGGATGGCCAAAGAGATGAATCTAAGCCGGGTCAGGTGTTTTGGTGACTCGGATCTGGTGGCTCAGCAAGTTTCAGGAACTTGGGATTCTAAAGACCCGCTCATGGCGGCTTACCGCTGGGCGGTTGATTCTATTGCTGGGCATTTCAAAGGTTATCAAGTGGAACATGTTGATCGCAGGAAAAATGAGGTGGCTGATGCTTTGAGCCGGCTGGGGTCTCAACGTAAGCCGGTACCACCTAATGTTTTTCTTGATATTCTGAACAACCCTTCAGTTAAACTGCCTACGGAAGAGGATCTTGCTATCCCTGACCCGGAGGCACAGTTGGTGGCGGCTCTCCATGCAATTCCTGATTGGACATTTCCGTATTTGGCTTATATGACCCGGGGTGAATTACCTGAGGATGAAACTTTGGCCAGGCAAATAACCCGGCGGTCTAAGTCGATGACCATTGTCAATGGTGAGTTACACCGATGCAGTGTCACAGGGGTGTTTCAGCGATGTATCTCTCCTGAAGAGGGCCGTGAAATTCTAAGAGAGATTCATGAAGGAGACTGTGGCCATCATGCCGGTTCTAAGTCTTATGTAGCTAAGGCTTTTCGTCATGGGTTTCATTGGCTGACGGCTCATGATGATGCAGAGGATCTGGTTAGCAAGTGTGACGGTTGTCAGAAATTTTCCAGACGAGCTCATGTGCCGGCTCAAGAATTGAGGATGATTCCAATCACTTGGCCGTTTGCAGTCTGGGGGCTGGATATGGTTGGGCCTTTTAAGAGATCTAAGGACAAAAAGACCCACCTGTTGGTGGCGGTTGACAAATTCACAAAATGGGTTGAGGCAGAGCCGGTCAGCAAGTGTGATGCGGCAACGACGGTTCAATTCCTTAAAAAGGTGATTTTCCATTTTGGCTACCCTCATAGCATCATAACTGATAATGGTACTAATCTGTCCAAAGGTGCTATGAAAGAATTCTGTCAACGAGAACATATTTGTCTTGACGTATCATCAGTGGCTCACCCCCAGTCCAATGGTCAAGCCGAAAGGGCCAATCAAGAAATCTTGAGAGGCATAAAGCCCCAGCTTATGGTCCCTTTGCAGAGGACGCCGGGTTGTTGGGTTGAGGAATTACCCTTAGTACTTTGGAGTATCAATACTACACCCAACAGATCCACGGGTTATACGCCTTTCTTCATGGTGTACGGAGCAGAGGCAGTTCTTCCCAGTGACATCCGTCACGATTCGCCCCGTGTGGCGGCTTATGTTGAAGCTGATAATGAAAAAGCACGTCAGGATGATCTTGACCTCCTAGATGAGGAGCGTGACCTTGCGGCGGCTCGTTCGGCGATTTACCAGCAAGATCTGCGTCATTATCATAGTCATCGGGTTAAAACCCGGACCTTTCAAGAAGGTGATTTGGTGCTCCGGCTCATCCAGGATCAAACAGATATGCACAAGTTATCCCCACCTTGGGAAGGGCCTTTTGTGGTCAGCAAGAATTTGAACAACGGGTCATACTACCTCATTGATATTCGAGATCACAAGGACTCACGCACATCTAAGGAGGAGACCCGCCGGCCTTGGAACATTGCTCCTCTTCGGCCTTATTACACTTGAGCTACTAGCTCTTGTATTGTACATATTTTCATCCATGTATATATTATGATCAAGTATAATAAAGCCGGCATCCCTGATTATTCAGGGCTTCTATCGTTTCATTTCTGAGTATCTGAGTCTTTATTGTCAGTTCATAAGATCACTTGGGGGCTTCCTGCTCACTAAGCATAGCTATGACTACCCTATTGATCCGGCTTATACGCCTTGTTGCAAATCACTTGGGGGCTTATTGCCCAAGTTAAAAGGTTACCAAAGAGAACTTGCTACAATGAGCAGTTCAAACATAGGTATCATGCCTTGAGGGCTCATTATAGGTCACTTGGGGGCTTCCTGTTCAATGAACATAGCTATTCTTACCCTCTTGATTGGCTTGGATGCCAGGTGTGAAACACCAAATTCCAGGTTATCCTGCCTATATGTCTACCACTCCGCCTAGGTTATCTGGAATGACCCGCCGTACTCTTGACAGTCAATCTTATAAAGACCCCGAACTTGTGAAAGTTAAAATGGCGGTTGGTCATGTGAGGCCAGGCTTGCAGGTTTGAATGAAGGATTAACTCAGTGGCTGTGCGGCCCATGAACAACACTTGATATCGAGGCTTGGCAGCCTATGAAAGCCTTGGTTTTTCTGATTTGTTATTTTCTTTGAACGTTGTTTGGGTTCATATCCTTGTACCATATTGATATATGGTTTAAAACGATTCAGGCCATGTAGCCTTAATCCTTATGACTCATATTTGAGCATATTTGGGGTTTTGATAACCCGGTCTGGCTTTGGACGATAAGTCGCCAGTATATTTTGATTGTGCACTTGGAGTTATGCGCTCTAAGTTTTGGGCTGTTACCCTTACTACATATGGCGCTGTAAGCCGGCGGTATGAACCAATTTCACAGGTATGTGTTTACTTGTTATATGAATATGCGAGGTTTGATAACCCGCCCTGGTTATGGACTATACAGTCACCAGCAAATTTTATATGGGACGTCATGACCCGCCCTGGGATAAACCGCCAGGGCACATGTTATCTGCTTGTGTGCAGGGAATATGATAATATGACCTACATGATTGATAATATTATGAGCATGAATAGCAGATCTTCCAATATCAAGATCAGCGGTTTAAAGTATTATGCAGATAAACATGCACGATGGCATGGCAGATCACTGTTTTAACTAGCCTATTACAAGGCTTTCTGCGGCCCAATTGATTGAAAGTTTTTCTGAGAAAAATACGCCGGGTTGCAGTTTGAGAGCCGCCTTGTGATTCAGTTGCCCTGGTCATGGCGAGTTGAAGCTTCCGGGTCATCCAGCGCCGGCTCTTCTTCTTCCTCCACTAGCTGGAAATCAGGCGATGTCCAATTGATGCCAGTTACGGCTTTGAATACAGCTTCATCATCTATGAGCGCGGATGGATCAATATCAGGAGCAAAAGTGTGCTTACGTGTTGGTGGAATAAGGTCCATAACTTCGTAAACCGGCGTTTTCACTTTTGCATTTTCAACACTGTAAGCCGCCTGATACTTGGAGAGATCGGTCTCCTCAGCCAACTTGCTTGCCAAAGGGCGCATTTCCTTTACAATTTTGGTGAAGTCGTCTGCACTGAAGGGAGACCCGTCTTCTTTTAAGCCGGGACAGCCAGTGGCCAATTCCTCCGGTTCAAGCTCTGCTTGTCATGCCTTGGCCCGGCTCAGGGCGGTGATGGCACCAGCTCTAGCGGCTGACCGCTTTATCTCCTCCACCCTTTGGGGTACGACGGACAGTTTGTCTAGTGTTTCTCTGATGAGTGAAGGTGGCTGTTTAGTATGGGAGACGGCAGCTATAGCTCGTTGAGCGCCGGTGTATAACTGCTCCACAAGGGTGTATGCAGCTTTAAGCTTCACGTGCATGTCTGGGCCAAGGTTGGAAATTCTGGAGCCTGCGTTAGCAAAGATATTGATAAACCGGCTAATGATTGTTATACATTGATGGTGAAAGATTGAAGTACTATATTACTTACCAAAGATGGCAGCTGTCATGCTATTGATTTGATGTTTCAAGCCGGATAACTCATCAGTCACCGGCTTTAGAGCAGCTTCGGCATCTTTCGCTCTTTTTAGCAGAGCCGCCTTCTCGGTGTCCCAGCCGGTTCTTTCAGCGCTGAAATCCTTTTTCAACTTTTCAATGTTTTCCAAAGCGGTTTTCAGTTCTGATTTGGCCTTGGAAGTTTCAGATTGCTGTGTTTGGATGTTCTACCGCAGATCCACTACTTGGGATTCTTTCATATTTAATTCAGCCTGCAAGATGAGGAGATTAAGCAGTAGTATGTGGTTATGATAATCATCTTATTTAAAGTCCCAAGCATAATACAAGTATTTTACTTGGCACTTGGGGGCTAATGTACGTTGCTCTTTTTGAAGACAAATTTTTAATGACCCGGCTAAGTTTCTTCAACTACAGCCGGCTCATGGGGGCTACATATTTGGATTTGTTCATAAATATGGTGGTAAGTCCCGGCATAGCTAGGCAGCTTAAGCCGGCCCTTGGGGGCTACGTATGCGGATTTTAGCACTGCAATTTGAATTCCCGGCTTAACCTTCCCGTTTAAGCCGGCCTTTGGGGACTACTTGTTTTGATTCAGCAGTTGCATAATGCTATGGCATAGTTGCAAGGTCAAAGAGGTTATCTAAGTCTACAACATATTCAATTTTTTCATATTCCGTAGACTTGGCGGCTGACAGATATATACTTATATGAGAAGGTTTTGTTAGTGCTTACCTCAAAGCGCTCCTTCATGAGGTTAACCAGGCCGGCTTCAAAATCATGGCTGTTGTGAAGGCGGTTTAGATAACCCGCATGAATCTCGTGAGCATTAAACTGGGCATAACTCTCCAAATCCAGTTTCCACTTGCCCTTGTCAGCAGCTGAGAATTCCTCTTTGGCACTGTGTTTAGATAAGACGGTGGGGTTGCCTGGTGCTGTATAAGCCGTCCCAGTAACTACTACGTCTTCAGCTTCTTGAGCCGGCTGGGCGGGACTGGGTGGCTTAGCAGGAGCCGGGTTAACATCCATGGAGTCCATAGTGACATGGTGCTCTTCTGGCGGCGGATCATCAATGGCTGCTTCAGAGGTTTAATGCAAAGATTCAGATATTGTCTGCTTCTCCGGGTCAACAGCTTTGGGATCTTCAGCCGGTTTATTCACTTTCGGCTTCTTGCTCGGCTTGGCTATAGCACTGGAAATAAAGCAAATGACGGGGTCACTATATTAATTGAGTAAGTGTTAAAGCAAATAAGCTTAATGTTCTCACCTGGGTACGGTTTTGAAAAGAGGAATCTGAGTTCCAGTTGAGTCACCGGAGGAAGAGTGAGGAGTTCCCTGATAATTTGAGTCGGACGAATTAAGTGGTTGGCGAATAAGACCTGCTTTTGGGTAAAAAGAGATTGGATTCCGAGGCACCTCTTTCCGGCGTTTTCGAGGAGCCGGTGTATTGGGTAAACCGGAGAAAAGTTCTCCACCTCCACTGTTCCGGGTTGTGTGGCGAACTTCATGCTGCTGTTTCTTCAAAATAAAGTTGGGATCCAAGTAAGCTAAAGGATGAGAAAACCTTACTTTCTGGCTCACTTTTCGAGTTCTCTGTCTTGATAAAGGCTCTGAGTCAGAGGAAATGATAGTTACCTCTTCGACATCCGCCTGACTTCCTTCCGCCTCATCCTGAGAATTTTCAGCGTCAATGAGGTGTATAAAGAAAGAGCCAAGGGAGTCAAGTTTTACCTCCGACTCATCATCATTCAAAGCAAATAGTTCGGAGGTGTTTGTTTTCTTCTTGGCGGGCTTTTTGGGAGCCTTATGCTTTGTCCTGGTCTTCTTGGCCTGTTTATCCTGAAGCTTCTTGCTCCAGAAGGGGGAATCAGCCTGCAGAAGTTTAAATAATAATGAGAAGGTAGATTGACAAATAATGATTTAGTGAGAGTTGTTTGAAAATGCTTACAACTGGCGGCTTGTTGAGGGTGCAGAAGGGGTTTAGCCCCACTTTGCTGCAGGTCTCTAGACTCTCGTTGAGCAGAGTCTTTGTTATATCATTGATTTGTTTGTCATCCAGACAGATGGGAGAGTAACGCAGCGGATCTTTAACATCGCCGGTATACTCACACATTAAGCCAGGGCGGCGGCTTAAGGGCAAGATTCTCCATGCGACCCAGCAATGAACCAGATCAACTCCAGTCAAACCGTTGGCCATCAAGGCTATGATCTTTGAAAATATGGGCATATATTTGGCCCGTTCATCTGTGCTGATCCATTCTGGGAGAGGATGTCTGTTGCTAAGCCGGCTTTCACGGTAACCCGGCAGAGGATTTTCGTCTTTTGGAGAAGTGTCTTTGCAATAGAACCAAGTCTGGTTCCAGTCCTTAGGATGGCTGGGAGGTGCGGCAGCAGGAAATGTGGCTTCTTTTCACCTCTGAATTAAAATGCCCCATAGCTCTAAGCTGGGCCCGTCCGTGAACTCAGTCTAGCGGTTCAGGTAATAGAATTCCCTGAACAATTCGACAGTGGGCTCTTGTTGAAGGTACACTTCACAAAAGACTTGGAAATTGCAGATGTTTGAAACAGAGTTGGGCCCGATATCTTGAGGATGGAGTTGGAAGAAATGCAGCACATCACGGAAGAATTTTGAACCGGGTGGAGTGAACCCCCGGAGCATGTGATCAGTAAAAACCACAACTTCGCCTTCTTTCGGGTCAGGGGTGGTCTCGTTTCCTGGGACTCTCCAGTGGATGACGTTCTTTGCAGCTAAAACGCCCACCTGAACATGTTCGTTCAGCGTCTGCTCGGTAACCCGGGAGGCGACCCAGTTGCATGAAGTAACAGTTTTGGTCATTTTGTTGAAAGCCTAGAAAAGAAAATGTTGCCAGATTAAGGTTATGCTCTTAAACCGTCCAGTGATCAATGAGTAAGTGTGTTATGCAAGGCCAATTCGTATGCAGAGGGTATGTGCTATAAACATTAGCATGGTTAAACTGGAAGATGATGCCGGGTTGTACAGATTCTGAACGTATACTGGCGGCCTAAAAGGGGACTAATGGTATATGGCGGGTTATGGCCTATCTTATAAGCCGCCCGTATGGCTGCAGTATTACAGATCTATAAGTGAAATTTTGCTAAGTGATGGACAAACAAGTTCCACAGATCAGTTCTATTATTTTGGATCTACAGCAGTTCAGAAAATAAAATAAATTCTAAACCTAAGGTTGCGACAGTGGAAGAACTCATGTGCTTGGATGGGATCTTATACAGAAAAAGTGTTTTCTGCGATTGGAAAGGGATGTTAAACTACTGCCGCGCGAACTTCAGCATCATGTTCAGATCAAACTACACAAATCTAGAGAGGAAAATGAGGAACGGTGAAGAACATCGATGAACGGTGGGAACCCTAATGCGGATCTGCTTTGGGGAAAGGTGAATACTTACTAACGTTGATGAACAGTGGAGGCGCGCCGCAGTTCTGTGGTCCATTCAGGTCGATGCAGTGGCCAGAGTTGAGGACGCTGGAGGCAGACGGCGGCGGTGGGGCTCGGGTTGGCTGAGGCGTCGCAAGGAGGAAGACGAAGATGAGGGGGCAGGGTAAAAGGTGAAAAGAAGGACCCCTGTTCCTATTTATAAGGAAGTGGATAGATGGCATGCGCGGGAATTGAGGAGGCTGAAAAATGGTTATGTGGCTATGTGGACGCCTCGATTTTCGAGAAGTCCATTAAGATAAAGATCTGTTGAGATATCATGGGCTTTGTGCGAAGTTAATGTGCAATGATGTCATGGCGGGTTAAGACAATTCTGAGATGTGATGTCATGGCGAGTTACGGTGAATTGGAAAGAATTGATAAAGGAAGATTCTGCTAAGTCAAAGTGGTAAAGATTGATGTGAACCAGTTCAAATCAACCTGGGGCCTAATGTTGGGGACGTAACTACTGGGTATGACCCGCCCAGGAGGGGCCGGGTCACGCCACTGGCGGCTTAAAGATGAAGAGGCCCGATAAGGTCCAAGAAGATATGAAGATGGCGGTTCATAGAGCAAGCCAATTGAAGGCCCAAGACCCGGAGACGACTTGCCCACGGGTGTGAGCCGCCATATGTTTAAACTTGTCTTGTAAGGCAAGCTTAGTTAGAAACCGAGCCGGTCATGTTTGTGTGAGCCGGCCGGGACTCTGTAAGCCGCCGGGCATTAACCTATATATAAAGGGGTGACCCGGCGGCGGGTTAACTCAGGTAACAATCGATTGAGAACTAGGTCAAGCGTATTCGCTCCCTGGTAATCGAAACACAAGCAATACAACCTGAAGCAGGAGTAGGCTTTTACCTCATTGAGAGGGGTCGAACCTGGGTAAACTCTCTGTGTCCTTTGTCCCGTTTAACCCATTCAAGCTAACCTAGTTGCGATGGCTCCACACCTAAGTCCTGTTGATAGGGCATCTACCATGACAAAACCACGACAGCACCCGAGGAGGGCACAAGACACCAGGGCGCGCCAGGGCCCCCTGGCGTGCCCAGGTGGGTTGTGCCCACCTCGGGAACCTTCCCGACTCCGTTTTCCTCCTGTTTTCTTGTTTCCCAAGACAAAAAAATCTTTATATACCCCCCGAACGTACTGACCACCGTATCGCGGAGAAATCTTCTGTTCTTCTTTCTTGCTGTTTTCTGTCAGATCTGTTGAGCCAAGCATCATGTCTTCTCCCTCCTCCAACAAAGTAGAAGAGGACGCTTGGTTGATGAAGATAGAACTAAAGAAAGAGGAACCAGAGAAGACTGTCAAGGGTGACAAGGTCAAGGAAGATCAAGTTTCGGAAGAGGGGCAAGCCATTCCAGCAGCAGAAGAAGAGGATATCCTTCAGCCTTACTATGATCATCTTACCCCTACTGAAATTGAGGCTTTTAGGATCATCGAAATGGTTCGTGTGCAAAATAAATATCTCACTCGTGAAAATATTCTGTTGCAAGAGCATGTCATCGCCCTCCGGAGCATCATCCGTAGATTGGAGTACCTCTTGAGCCTGAAGTGTGACGCTACCACTTCACCACCACTACCTTCTTCATCACCAAAGGAGACTTGAGTTCATGGTATGGACACTCCCCTTGGCTTGTGCCAAGCTTGGGGGAGGTGTCCCGGTATCGTATCACCACCACTATATTTGCTTTCATCTATTTTAGTTCGATCTTTAGTTTCCTTTGATTTAGTTGAATAAAGTTTTAGTTTGATCCTTTCCTTTCGAGTGTTTGCTTAGTGATCTATCAATCGATGTAATCGTGTGCGAGATATATAATAAAGAGTAGCTTGAGTTTTGTTTCTTTACTTTTTTGTCTCAATAAAAAGAAAGCAAAATAAATGGAAAAGATCACATGCTAATCTTATGGTAAGTAATGACATCACATGAGGAAAAGTATAAGTGGTAAAATTTGTTGGAGATTGACAAACATAGCATTAGTTAATGATGCAACTCATGAAAGAATTAATAAGGGAAGAGAAGATTCACATGCAAATACACTATCTTGGACATCTTCTATGATTGTGAGCCCCCATTAAATATTTTGTGTCAAAATAGTTGATCTTGGACAAGGAAGACAACGTAATGATTTATGTTTGTTCATATTCACATAGAAGTAATATTGCCATAGATCCTTTAACATGTGGTGGTTGCTCAATATCTTTTCTAGCCAAAAATTCCGCACTAAGTAGAGATACTACTTGTGCATCCAAAACCCTTAACCCAAATCTTATTTTGAGAGTCCACCATACCTACATATGGATTGAGTAAGATCCTTCAAGTAAGTTGTCATCGGTGCAATAAGGCAATAAAAATTGCTTATAAATGTGTTGGATCATTTAGTGTAAGAGAAAATTGAGCGTTGTAAGAACTTGTGATGGCAAAGTAATAAAAGCGACGGACTGCATAATAAAGGTTGCTATCATAAGGGTCAATATAACGTGACGTTCTTTTGCATTAAGGGATTTGGCATACAAACAAATAAGCGCATGACAACCTCTACTTCCCTCTGCGAAGGGCCTATCTTTTACTTTTATGCATTTACTTTTATGAAGAGTCAAAGTTTTCTTCCCTGTTCCTTTTTTTTTTCTCTTTTTTTTGCAAGCATCATCTGGTGAGGAAAGATCTAGGCACATATATCCAGTTGGATATGAGTAGGCATGAGTTATTATTGTTGACATCACCCTTGAGGTGAATACGTTGGGAGGCGAAACTATAAGCCCCTATCTTTCTATGTGTCCGATTGAAACTTTTTGTTCATGGGTACGCTGGGAGTGTTAGCAATCATAGAAGATTAAATGATGATTGAGTATGTGGACTTGCCTAAAGGCTCCGATACGTGACCCTTCCTGAAAATATGATGAATTGTAGTTGCAAAGTTGACTGAGAACATAATTTGTTGGTTTTCAATAAGGTTTATGCTTTATACTTCAATGTTGTGATGAATTGTTACTTGTTCATGAGAAGTTATATGTTAAAAGCTTTGTGAGAAAAGTTGTTTGATAAAGTTATGTTAAAGTTCTTTGTTGTTATAATAATATGCATGATGCTTCTATGTCCGTATTTTGTTTATATCAACACCTCTCTCTCTAAGCATGTGGGCATGTTTTTCGATTTCGGTTTTTGCTTGAGGACAAGCGAGGTCTAAGCTTGGGGGAGTTGATACGTCCATTTTGCATCATGTTTTCCTACTGTTATTTATAATGTTTTTATGCATACTAATGCCTTTTGAGTATTTCTAATGCCCTTTCTCTCATATTATGCAAGGTTTACACAAAGAGGGAGAATACCGGCAGCTAGAATTCTGGACATGAAAAAGCAACGTCAGAGTTACCTATTCTGCACATCTCCAAATGAGCTGAAAATTTAAGGAGAATTGTTTTGGAATATATGAAGAATATTGGAGAAAATAACTACCAGAGGGGGCCCACCAGGTGGGCACAACCCACCTGGGCGCGCCAGGGAGCCCAGACGCGCCCTGGTGGGTTGTGCCCTCCACGGCCCACCACCGGTGCCCCTCTTCTGGTATGTAAGTCATTTTGACCTAGAAAAAAATAAGGAGAGGACTTTCGGGACGAAGCGTCGCCGTCTCGAGGCGGAACTTGGGCAGGAGCACTTTTGCCCTCCGGTGGAGCAATTCCGCTGGGGGAACTTCCCCAACAACTCTCCCATCTTTGGGAGGGCCATCAACATCAACATCTTCAACAAAACCATCTCCTCTCAAACCCTAGTTCATCTCTCGTGTTCAATTTTGTACCAAAACCTTAGATTGGTGCTTGTGGGTGACCAGTAGTGTTGATTACATCTTGTAGTTGATTACTATATGGTTTATTTGGTGGAAGATTATATGTTCAGATCCATTATGCTATTTAATACCCCTCTGATCTTGAGCATGATTATTATTTGTGAGTAGTTACTTTTGTTCTTAAGGTCACGGGAGAAGTCATGTTGCAAGTAATCATGTGAACTTGATATGTGTTCGATATTTTGATGATATGTATGTTGTGATTCCCTTAGTGGTGTCATGTGAACGCCGACTACATGGCACTTCACCATATTTGGGCCTAAGGGAATGCATTGTGGAGTAGTTATTAGATGATGGGTTGCTAGAGTGACAGAAGCTTAAACCCTAGTTTATGCGCTATTTCGTAAGGGGCCGATTTGGATCCAAAAGTTTAATGCTATGGTTAGATTTTATCTTAATACTTTTCTCGTAGTTGCATATGCTTGCGAGGGGGTTAATCATAAGTAGGAGGTTTGTTCAATTAAGAACAACACCTAAGCACCGGTCCACCCACATATAAAATTATCAAAGTAGCGAACACAAATCAAACCAACATCATGAAAGTGATATGATGAAATTCCCGTGCACCCTCAAGAACGCTTTGTTTATCATAAGAGACCGTTTTGGCCTGTCCTTTGCCACAAAAGGATTGGGCTACCTTGCTGCACATTATTTACCGTTACCGTTACTTGCTCGTTACAAATTATCTTGCTATCAAACTATCTGTTACCAACTATTTCAGTGCTTGCAGAAAATACCTTGCTGAGAAGCACTTGTCATTTCCTTCTGCTCCTCGTTGGGTTCGACACTCTTACTTATCAAAAGGACTATGATTGATCCCCTATACTTGTGGGTCATCAGAGGCCCATGGGGCCCACAACCCACCAGGGCGTGCCAGAGGCCCCTGGCGTGCCCAGGTGGGTCTCCTCCACCGCCTCTCAGCTCTATAAATTCTCAGATATTCCAGAAACCCTAGGGGAGCGATCGAAACACAATTCCAGCCGCCGCAAGTTCCAGAACCACGAGATCCAATCTAGAGCCCTATTCCGGCACTCTGCCGGAGGGGAACACGATCACGGAGGGGTTCATCATCATCATTAGTGCTCCTCCGATGATGCGTGAGCAGTTCACCATAGACCTACGGGTCCGTAGGCAGTAGCTAGATGGCTTCTTCTCTCTTTTTGATTCTCAATACAATGTTCTCCTCGATGTTCTTAGAGATCTAATTGATGTAATGACTTTTTGAAGTGTATTTGTTGGGATCCGATGAAGTGCGAGTTTATGATCAGATCTATCTATGAATATTATTTGAGTTTTCTTTGATCTCTTATATGCATGATTGTTATAGCCTTGTATTTCTTCTCCAAAACTTTGGTTTGGTTTGGCCAACTAGATTGATTTTTCTTGCAATGGGAAGAGGTGCTTTGTGATGGGTTCGATCTTGCGGTGTCCTCACCCAGTGACAGAAGGGGTAACGAGGCATGCATGTATCGTTGCTATTAAGGATAAAAAGATGGGGTCTATTCCTACATGAATAGATCTTGTCTACATCATGTCATCGCTCTTATTGCATTACTCCATTTCTCCATGAACTTAATACACTAGATGCATGCTGGATAGCGGTCGATGTGTGGAGTAATAGTAGTAGATGCAGGCAGGAGTCGGTCAACTAATCTTGGACGTGATGCCTATATACATGATCATTGCCTTGGATATCGTCATAATTAGTTGCTCTTCTATCAATTGCCCAACAGTAATTTGTTTGCCCACCGTATGCTATTTTCTCGAGAGAAGCCACTAGTGAAATCTACGGCCCCAGGGTCTATCTTTTATCATATTGTTTTTAGATCTATTATTCCAAGAACCCAAAAATACCTTGCTGCACTCTTTCTTTACTTATTTTATTTTGTGTTTTTGCTAGATCTATTTATCCAATCTTATACAAATTAATCTATCTTTTTATCGAGGAGGGATTGACAACCCCTCTTACGCGTTGGGTTGCAAGTATTTGTTCTTTGTGTGCATGTACCGTTTACATAGTGTTGCTTGGTTGTCCTACTGGATTGATAACCTTGGTTTCATAACTAAGGGAAATACTTACCGTAGCTGTGCTGCATCATCCCTTCCTATTTGGGGAAATAGCAACGCAGATTCAAGCCACGTCAGTATCTTATAATAAGAAAGCATTCTTGAGGACACATGGGAATTTCATCTCGTCACATTCATCATATTTATTTGATTCGCGTGCGCTACTTTCATAATTTGATATGTGGGTGGACCGGTGCTTGGGTGTTGTTCCTACTTGAACAAACCTCCCACTTATGATTAACCCCTCTCGCAAGCATCCGCAACTACGAAAGAAGAATTAAGATAAATCTAACCATAGCATGAAACATATGGATCCAAATCAGCCCCTTACGGAATAGCGCATAAACTAGGGTTTAAGCTTCTGTCACTCTAGCAACCCATCATCTAATTACTACTCCACAATGCTGATGTAGGGTAGAACCCTAGATGTCCGATCTTTCATGAAATGGAGTGGATCCTATGAAGAACATGACGAACATGAGGGAAAACACGAGGGGAAACACTCAAATCAACGGGAGAGGTCACACATGTGCTAGATCCATGAACATAAAGAGTGATACAAGATGCAAACGCAACAAAGGACGATACCATCGGTAGTGAGTTCTTCTCCGATAGGAGGTCTTGAGGGGTCTTCCCGTGAGGGGACTTGAATCCAACCGATGGATCTTCTCCGTAGAGGCCGCGGTCTCTCGATGGAGTAGAACCGAATGGATGAGAAAAGCTCTATCTCTCAAATGAGCTAAACCTATGCTAACCCTAATAAGAGGGAGGAGGAGGAGTATATATAGTCTAGTGTCACGAAAGGGTACTTGGGCTTCGGCCCAATACGCTGTCAACACACAGGCGTCGGACGTCCGACAGCTATCGGTCGTCCGGTGTCTTGCGGGCGCCCGGACATCCGGTAAGTGTCGGATTTCCAACGTTTCAGCTCTGATCAGGCGGCATCGGACTTCCGGTCAGGATCGGACATCCCGTGCGTCAGTCGTCCGGTGGTCTCCATACTTCTGACGTTTTCGTTCTGGACTGGTGGTCACGGTCGTCCAGAGGGGCTCGGTCGTCCGGGCGCTGGGAGGTGTCGGACGTCCAGTCGCGGTCGGTCGTCCGGCCGCTGGAGCGTGCACAGGCTGGGACTTGGCTGGCCGGCTGGTGCCTCCAGGCGTCGGACGTCCGACAGGGCTCGGTCATCCAAGGGCTGTAGCTTCCTGGTAGCTCCACTTGGTCCTTGTACTTGGTGTCCTCACCGTCTTGTTCATTGGGTGTAGCTGTCCCGTGGCTTCCCTCGAAGTACCTGATCACGCATAGGGTCTCCGCTTGAGGTAGTAGCCATGTCTCATATGTAGAAGGTGGTAGTTCGGAGAGGAGCGAGTTCACCTTAGTTTCGATAGCCTTTGCTCGAGCTCTTGTCATAGGTCCAAGTGGTGTCGTGGGAGACGTAGGTAGGTTCATGGGGATGATCGTGGGATGCTCCGCATCATCTCCCCCCTAGGAAAGATCCGACATCGGATCGAAAGCCTCATCACCATGGTAGGGAGAGAGATCCTTGACGTTGAAGACGTCGCTCACGTTGTACTTGTCGCGCGGGAGATCAATCTTGTAAGCATTGTTGTTGTAGCGTGCTAGCACCTTGAAGGGTCCGTCGGCTTGAGGCAGAAGCTTGAACTTGCGTTCGTTGGGGAAGCGGCCCGTGCGAAGGTGTAGCCACACAAGATCTCCAATGTTGAATATCATGGGTTGCTTGTTGATGTTGAGCTTGGTCGCGAGTCGTTGTACTTGGCGCTCGATGGTGTGCCTTCTATCTTCATGCATCTTCTTGAGGTAGCTCACTCGTGCACTTGCGTCCATGTTGATACGCTCTTGTAGTGGTAGAGGGAGAATATCCAATGGGGACAATGGGTTGAAGCCATAGACGACCTTGAAGGGGGACCTGCCTGTAGTCGAATGTCTTGCGCGGTTGTAGGCATACTCGGCGATGGCTAGACACTCCTCCCACTCCTTGATGTTCTTCTTGATCAACACACATAGTAGAGTAGAGAGCGTCTGGTTCGTCACCTCCGTTTGGCCGTCGGTTTGGGGATAGTATGCCGAAGAAAACAAGAGCTTGATTCCGAGCTTGGCGCATAAGGTCTTCCAAAAGTAGCTTAAGAACTTGACGTCGCGATCCAAGACAATAGTCTTTGGCACTCCATGTAGGCGCAAGATTTCCCTACAAAAAAGATTTGCAACATCTAAAGCATCGTCTATCTTGTTGCATGGGATGAAATGAGCCATTTTAGAGAATCGGTCCACAACAACAAACACGGAATCTTTGCCATTTCTAGTTCTAGGTAAACCAAGCACAAAGTCCATACTAATATCTTCCCATGGAATAGGAAGTGGCATATAGAGACCATGGGATTGAGCTTTAGACTTAGCTTTGTGACATGTAGAGCATCGGTTGGTGAAGCGTGAGACGTCGCGGAACATCTTGGGCCAAAAGTAGTTCTTTGAGAGCGTAGCAAAGGTCTTGTCTCATCCAAAGTGTCCCATTAGTCCTCCTCCATGAGATTCTTGCAAAAGTAACAATCGAAGAGAAGACTCGGGAATACATAGTTTCTTAGCTCTCATAAGATAATCATCTTTTATGTAATAGCGTTCCCAAGATGTATGCGTCAAACATTTGGCATAAGGAATAGCAAAAGTAGGATCATGCGCATACAAGTATTTTATGTGCTCAAAACCAATGACATTCAATTCAAGTTTAGTAACAAGCATGCATTTGCGGGAAAGCGCATCCGCCACAACATTTTCTTTACCTTTGATGTACTTGATGACATAGGGAAAAGACTCAATGAATTCACTCCAGTTAGTATGATGCTTGTTCAACTTAGTTTGACACTTAAGGTACTTAAGCATTTCATGGTCGGTATGAATGACAAATTCATGCGGGCGAAGATAATGTTCCCACTCACACAAAACTCGCACTAAAGCATAGAGCTCTTTGTCATAGATGGGATAATTGAGTTGCGCTCCAGAAAGTTTTTCGCTAAAGTAAGCTATAGGGTGCTTCTCTTGCATTAACACACCTCCTATGCCATTACCGCTAGCATCGCAATGAACTTCGAAAGTTTTGTCAAAATTGGGTAATGCAAGCACGGGAGCATGAGTAAGCAAATTTTTGAGTTCATTAAGTGCGGTATCTTGGGATGTGATACGTCTCCAACGTATCTATAATTTTTTATTGTCCCATGCTATTATATTATCTATTTTGGATGTTTTATATGCATTAATATTTTAATTTATATTATTTTTGGGACTAATCTATTAACCTAGAGCCCAGTGCCTATTTCTGTTTTTTTCCTTGTTTTTAAGCTTCACAGAAAAGGAATACCAAATGGAGTCCAAACGGAATAAAACTTCATGATGATTTTTCTTGGACCAGAAGACACCCAGGGGACTTGGAGTCCAAGTGAGAAGAGCCGCGAGGCAGCGACAAGGGTGGAGGGCGCGCCCTAGGGGGGTGCCCCCTGCCTTGTGGGCCCCTCGGGACTCCTCTGACCTAGCCCTTCCTCCTATATATTTACATATATTCCAGAACCACCAGAAAAAGCTACGAAAACACTTTTCCACCGCCGCAACCTTCTGTTCCCGTGAGATCCCATCTTGGGGCCTTTTCCGGCATCCCGCCGGAGGGGGAATAGATCATGGAGGGCTTCTACATCAACTCCATTGCCCTTCCGATGATGCGTGAGTAGTTTACCTCAGACCTACGGGTCCATAGCTAGTAGCTAGATGGCTCCTTCTATCTCTTTGATTCTCAATACAACGTTCTCCTTGATGTTCTTGGAGATCTATCTGATCTACTCTTCTTTTGCGGTGTGTTTGTTGAGATCCGATGAATTGTGGATTTATGATCAGCTTATCTATGAATATTATTTGAATCTTCTCTGAATTCTTTTATGCATGATTTAATATCTTTGTATTTCTCTTCGAATTATCGGTTTGGTTTGGCCAACTAGATTGGTTTTTCTTGCAATGGGAGAGGTGCTTAGCTTTGGGTTCAATCTTGTGGTGTCCTCACCCAGTGACAGTAGGGGTAGCGAGGCACGTATTGTATTGTTGCCATCGAGGATAAAAAGATGGGGTTTTCATCATATTGCTTGAGTTAATTCCTCTACATCATGTCATCTTACTTAAGGCGTTACTCCGTTCTTTATGAACTTAATACTCTAGATGCATGCTGGATAGTGGTCGATGTGTGGAGTAATAGTAGTAGATGCAGGCAAGAGTCGGTCTACTTGACACAGACGTGATGCCTATATGCATAATCATTGCCTTGGATATCGTCATAACTTCGCGCTTTTCTATCAATTGCTCGACAGTAAATTGTTCACCCACCGTATTATTTGCCTTCAAGAGAGAAGCCTCTAGTGAAACCTATGGCCCCCGGGTCTATTTTCCATCATATTACTTTCCGATCTACTATTTTGCAATCTTTTATTTTCAGATCTATATACCAAAAAACCCAAAAATATTTTATCTTTTGTTTATCTATTTCTATTAGATCTCACTTTTGCAATTGACCGTGAAGGGATTGACAACCCCTTTATCGCGTTGGGTGCAAGTGTTTGATTTTTTGTGTAGGTGTTGGTGATTTGTGCGTTCTTCCCCTGCTGGGTTGATACCTTGGTTCTTAACTGAGGGAAATACTTACCTCTACTGTGCTGCATCACCCTTTTCTCTTCAAGGGAAAAACCAACGCAATCTCAAGAAGTAGCAGGAAGAATTTCTGGCGCCGTTGCCAGGGAGATCTACATCAAGTCAAGACATACCAAGTACCCATCATAAACTCTCATCTCTTGCATTACATTATTTGCCATTTTCCTCTTGTTTTCCTCTCCCCCACTTCTAAAACGATTTTCGAAAAGATTTGCCTTTTTATTCGCCCTTCTTCTGTTCGTCTTTTTCATTTGCTTTTTGTTTGCTTGTGTGTTAGATCTGTTTCTTGCCACCATGTCTGAATCTGGTGAGATTTTCGTTGAAAAGGATAGTAGTAATGATGGGGGGGACTTTGATGATTTTGCTAATATTGATCCTCATGAAGAACCTACTATCCTGCACACTAAAAAACTTCGTATAGGTAGCGGCAATATTATTGGAAAAGGGGTTATTCAAGATTTCTTTACTTGTGCTGGTGCGCTACCCACGCTAGGTGGATCTATTCTCCATAAAACTAATAGTCTTGCGGATGCTATATCTTTGCTTATACTTGAACATGAAAGACAATTTGTTCATATGCATCCATGCATACAAAGGATTTTTCTAGAATTCTCTAATATTGAACATTCTTCCGTTAAACGCGCTGCTACCATATTCCTAGCCCATGAGTTTAGGTTCATTATGAAAGAGGCTAGTGAAATTTTCGCGCACTATAAGGTAGATGGTGGTCGTCCTCCCATAGAGGGGATTCTCTTTAATCAAGAAGAAATAATGCGTTTGCGATCTCTTGATCATGTTGCTTATAATGAAAATTTGAGAAAAAGAGTTCCTACCGATGTTTTAGTTGATAAAATTTCTGAACTTCATGATAATTTTGCTATACAAAACAACGAATTGGGTTTCTCTCTTGGAAACAAGCTCATGACCTTTTGTCAAAAGAATTCTTACAATGATGAGTTGATCATACAATATAAGGGGTCGAAGGAGGAGCCAATACCTCCCGAGCTTGATCTTAGGGATCCTTATCCCATTAAATTTAGCCCTTTTGAATACTTTTGCTTACCACAAAGAAAACTTACTGCTGAACAAAGGGAGTACGAGATGAGTTTTCGAAATTTGCCTTATTATTACTATGACAATACCTAGATCTATGTGTTTTTATGCCTAGCTAAGGGCATTAAACAATAGCGCTTGTTGGGAGGCAACCCAATTTTATTTTTGTTTCTACTTTTTTTGGTACTGTTTTTCAATAAATTTTTCATCTAGCCTCTGGATAGATGTATTTTGGTGTTTTAATTAGTGTTTGTGCCAAGTAAGACCTTTGGGATGGCTTACGGTGATAGTTGATTTGATCTTGCTGAAAAACAGAAACTTTTGCGTCCAGTCACTGAATTTTAATAATTCACTGGAATGTTTAAAAACCCTGAATGTTTTACAAGATATTTATATACAAATTTCCTCTGTTGTCCTAATTTTTCAGAATTTTTGGAGTTACATACGTATTAGAAAAATTCGCATCTTCACAGACTGTTCTGTTTTTGACAGATTCTGTTTTCTTTGTGTTGTTTGCTTATTTTGATGAATCTATGGGTAGTATCGGGGCGTATGAACCATGGAGAAGTTGTAATACAGTAGATATTACACCAATATAATTAAATAATGAGTCCACAACAGTACCAAAAGTGGTGATTTTATTTTCTTGTACTAACGGATCTCACGAGTTTTCTGTTGAGTTTTGTGTTGTGAAGTTTTCAAGTTTTGGGTAAAGATTTGATGGACTATGGAATAAAGAGTGCCAAGAGCCTAAGCTTGGGGATGCCCAAGGCACCCCAAGGTAATATTCAAGGACAACCAAGAGCCTAAGCTTGGGGATGCCCTGGAAGGCATCCCCTCTTTCGTCTTCGTCTATCGGTACATTTACTTGAGGCTATATTTTTATTCACCACATGATATGTGTTTTGCTTGGAGCGTCTTGTATGATATGAATCTTTGCTTTTTAGTTTGACACAATTATCCTTGCTGTACACACCTTTTGATAGGGACACACATGAATCATGATTTATTAGAATACTCTATGTGCTTCACTTATATCTTTTGAGCTAGGCAATTTTGCTCTAGTGCTTCACTTATATCTTTTTAGAGCACGGTGGTGGTTTTATTTTATAGAAATTATTGAACTCTCATGCTTCACTTATATTATTTTGAGAGTCTTTCTAAACATCATGGTAATTTGCTTTGGTTATAAATTTAGTCCTAATATGATAGGCATCCAAGAGGGATATAATAAAAACTTTCATATAAAGTGCATTGAATACTATGTGAAGTTTGATTCCTTATGATTGTTTTGAGATATAAATATGGTGATATTAGAGACATGCTAGTGAGTAATTGTGGATTGTAGAAATACTTGTGTTAAAGTTTGTGATTCCCGTAGCATGCACGTATGGTGAACCGTTATGTGATGAAGTCGGAGCATGATTTATTTATTGATTGTCTTCCTTATGAGTGGCTGTCGGGGACGAGCGATGGTCTTTTCCTACCAATCTATCCCCCTAGGAGCATGCGCGTAGTACTTCGTTTTGATTACTAATAGATTTTTGCAATAAGTATGTGAGTTCTTTATGACTAATGTTGAGTCCATGGATTATACGCACTCTCACCCTTCCACCTTTGCTAGCCTCTCTAGTACCGCACAACTTTTGTCGGTATCATACACCTACCTTTTACCTTCCTCAAAACAGCCACCATACCTATCTATTATGGCATTTCATAGCCATTCCGATATATATTGCCATGCAACTTTCCACCGTTCCGTTTTATTATGACACGCTTGTGACGCCCCCGATTCGACCGTACACTAATCATACACGGAAATGCGTACGGTCAAGATCAGGGACTCACGGGAAGATATCACAACACAACTCTAGACACAAATTTAAATAATACAAGCTTCATATTACAAGCCAGGGGCCTCGAGGGCTCGAATACACAAGCTCGATACACAAGCGTCAGCGGAAGCAACAATATCTGAGTACAAACATAAGGTTAAACAAGACTGCCTTAAGAAGGCTAGCACAGAAGTAGCATCGACTGAAAAGGCAAGGCCTCCTACCTGGGACCTCCTAACTACTCCTGGTCATCGATGGTCTCCACGTAGTAGTAGGCACCATCGGGGTAGAAGTAGTAGTCGACGAGGGTGGCCTCTGGCTCCTGGGAAGCGGTATGTGTTTTCAATCATTCCATTCCCAGAATGAGGTCGATATTGAACGACTTCAAAACAATGGGGGGGACATGGAATTCCAGCCCTTCAATTTCGACGGGGACGTTGAGACTAACCATGGTGGTTTGACATTGGCCCGTGGAATGCAAATTGGAATTTCGGCCAAGTGATGGCGGTTCCAACAGGTAAGGAACACAGGTGGTTGTCCCACCATTGAGCAGCGGGACCTTTCAGGTAGTAAGCCGCGAAGGTGACATAGTTGGCAGGGGCTACATCAGCAGACTCCAACTCGAAAGTGATGTCATGGAGTCAGTCATCAGCATCAAGGGGCTGAGTTGAGCTGCGGTAGATGACAGGGTTGAGACGCGCAAAGTCTTGCAGAGTCATTGGAGCTGGTTGTTGATTCATATTGGGGCACGGAAACTGAGCCATGAATCCTACCATGAACAGGTGATTCAGCATCAAACTGTTGTATCATTCCGGCCATGTATTCGGGTGGTGGTGGATTGTCGCCACCACGGCCATGACCAGCGGGTCTAACCATCATGCTTAAATGCAACAGGGGGTAGTTTAACAAGAGGTGGAGCAAGTGTATGGAGTCATTCATGATGTAATCAGAACAATGAGCAAAGGCGCATTATGTACAAAGCAGTAGTCATTGAAGACATACAACTACATATTCGAAGCCAATTACACGTTGTTCGTATGAGTTCGGACAAGAGAAACATCCTAGACATTCTAGGCGGCAAGCATGCAAGCGATGGGGGGATACAACAAGGGGACATAGCAAAGGCTACATCAGCGTCGAAGAAAAATCACTAGAGTGAGGGCTTAGCAAGTGCCGACGCAGGATGCCCTCGATAAGAGGAACCTGCGGTCAATAAACATTGTGAAGTAGAACTTGGCCCTCAATTCGAGAAAAGGGTAATACAAATCTCCGGGTGGATGTGATCACGAGAACCTAATATTGGAGTTAGCAAAATCATTTAACCCGGATAGAAGAGAGATCAGAGTCCCAGAGTATAGACGAGGAGTAAAAGATCCTAAAGCCACCCAATGGCAACGTGGGCCCATAAGCCACACAGCCATGTTAGTAAAACAGTTTTTCAATGACTAGACTCAACTTCGGCCAAGGAGATGGAAAGGGGGTTCCTACAGGCAGTCGGCTCTGATACCAACTTGTGACGCCCCCGATTCGACCGTACACTAATCATACACGCAAATGTGTACGATCAAAATCAGGGACTCATGGGAAGATATCACAACACAACTCTAGACACAAATTAAAATAATACTAGCTTCATATTACAAGCCAGGGCCTCGAGGGCTCGAATACACAAGCTCGATACACAAGCGTCAGCGGAAGCAAAAATATCTGAGTACAGACATAAGGTTAAACAAGACTGCCTTAAGAAGGCTAGCACATAAGTAGCCTCGATCGAAAAGGCAAGGCCTCCTGCCTGGGACCTCCTAACTACTCCTGGTCATCGGCGGTCTTCACGTAGTAGTAGGCACCATCGGGGTAGAAGTAGTAGTCGACGAGGGTGGCATCTGGCTCCTGGGATCCACCAACTGGTTGCAACAACCGGAAAGACGAAAGAAGGGGGGAAAAGGGTAGCAAAGCAACCGTGAGTACTCATCCAAAGTACTCGCAAGCATCAAATCTATACTAAGTATGCATTGGTATCAAATGGAAGGGTTGTATCTGTGGACTGAACTGCAGAATGCCAGAATAGAGGGGAAGGCCTAGCCTATCGAAGACTAGCATCTTCAAGCATCTCCAAGCATCTTGCAGCATTCAGAAGAGTATAGAATAGCAGTTTATATTTAACAAACATGTTGTAGCATTAATGCCTAGAGATCCTTCCTCGACTCCCTGCGAGAAAGCAATCCCAGAGCCAACATATCCATCTCATATCTCAAGTATCCATTTCTAGTTGTAATAGATCAGGATACAAGTCTGAACGTCCATTACCATGGACACGGTATTCGAATAGATAACTTCCCTGCAGGGGTGCACCACATTTCCCAACACGCTTGATTACTCTGGCCGGACACACTTTCCTGGGTCAATGCTCAGCCTCGGAAGATCAACACGTCGCAGCCCTACCTAGGCTCAGCAGAGAGGGCCCTGCCGGTCTACATCCTAAGCGCTCCGGGGTCTTGGGCCCATCGCCCGTTGCACTCCGGGTCATTGCGCCCAGGGCAATCCAAGCCACCTCCATTGGGGCGCCGACCAGGCCATGCCGCAATGCTGAACTGGACGTCTGACAAAGCTTCGGCTGATACTACGACGCTGAGTGCCCATAACTGTTCCTGCGTGGTGGTTAGTGCGTAAAGGCCAGTGGCCAACTCAGAACAAATATTCAAACCTATTAGTGCATTAACAATTAAAAGAAGTGACGGCTGTCGGGACAAGTCCGGAGCTACCACCCCCTCCTGGGTGATACCGCTAAACAGCCAGCCGCCACCGTAACTCATGCGGGTGCTCTCCGGGCCCGCCAGACTTTCACAAAGGTCTCAAGTAATGTCAAGGTTACTGTGTGTCCAAACATCAAGGGGGAAACCCCGAGGAATCACCCTCGATGGATTCCACTCGATGTAATCATCAAGGTGAACGTAGGAGGAATCACCCTCGAGGTTCACACTTGAGGTGTTGCACGACAGAGTCGTATCGAGAGTGGTGAAGGAGGAATCACCCTCGATGACCACGACCGAATAGCTACACTGCAGAGTTATCATCAGGAGTGCGTTACGAGGTATCACCCTCGACACTCGATAGTAACTATGCAGAGTCGTACAACTAAGGGGGTGAAGTGATGTGTCGGTCTCTGGTCGTCGATCACGTTGATCGAGTCATCGATGATGAAGCAGGGGCAACAGGGACAAGGTAGGGGTCACTAATGGATCACCAACCAACCTATACTAAGCAGTTTAGGATAAGCAGGTAGGTAACAATAGCAGGTACAAAAGCAGGCTATGCATCAGAATAGGAGCAATCAATTACAGTAGAAAAATCTAATGCAAGCATGAGAGAGAATGGAATGGGCGATATCGGAGTGATCAAGGGGGGGGGGGGTTGCCTGGAAGCTCCACTGAAAGGGAAGAAGGGTCGTCGGTGACGTAGTCGATCACAGGGGCATCACTAGCGGTCTCGAGGTCTACCGGAGAAGAAGAGGGGGAAGAAACAGTAAATACAAAGCACACAGATGCATGACAAGAATATAGGCAGAGCTAGGGGTGTTCTAACGCAGTGATTCACGATACCGGCAAAGGGGGAAAACATCCGGGAATGCTTTCCCGGAGTTTGCATTTTTCGGACAGGTGAAACGGAGGCGGGACGGTTGCATGTTCGCTATGCTAGGGACGTGTGGCAGACAAACGGACTGCCTATTCGGATTCATCTCATTTTTCTGAGCAACTTTCATGTATAAAACTTTTTCATCCGAGTTACGGTTTATTTTCTATTAATTTTCAAAGTTTTATTAATATTCTGAAATTAATTTTAATCCAAAAATAAATGCAAAATTGCTAAGTGCACACAGCACTGCGTACACAGAAGTGTACACAGGCTGACATGTGGGCCAGGGCGTCTCAGTTGACCAGTCAACGTTTGACTGGTCAACAGGGGGTGGGCCCCCGTGTCATACACATATTTAGGTTAATTACTTCCAGTTTCAACTAATCCAATGATTATGCTAATTAATCCTAGTTAATTTATTTATTTATTTATTAAATACTTTTATTATTTATTTATTTTAAAGCTTTTTTTTACTTCTACAAGGGGCGGGCCCCACGTGCAAGTGGCCATTAGGCCAAAACGGGCACGGGCTAGTGGGCGTGGGCGCCGGCCGGGACAGACCCGGGCGCGGCCAGCACGCGGGGCTGCGGTGAGCGGCCGAAGCTAGAGGGCGGGAATGCGGCCTCCGGCGCGGACGCACGCGCAAGCGGTGGCCGGACACCGGGGGGGAGGGCTGGAGCGCGGGGGGAAGACAGGGGCGCGGCGGCTGCGGTCGCCGGAGCGGGCGGCAGCGGCGGCCAGGGGGGCTCGCAAGCAGCAGAGCGGCTCGGCAGGTGCGGGCGGCCGGCGAGCGGGCAAACGGGCGGCGGCAGCAGCAGATGCAAAAGCAGTAGCAGTTCAGCAAGCAGCGGCGCTCGGGGCAGCGATGCATCGAGGAGCAGCGGGGCTATGGTGAGACACGCGGGTGAGCGAGGCGCCGGCGCAGGGAGAAAGCGGGGCGGAGGCGCGGCAGCAGCGATGTAGTAGCAGCAGCCACAACAAAGAGCAGGGGGAGGCGAGGCCAGGGCGGGCGACCGGAGCCGAGGCTGCAGCGGCAGCGGAGCGGGGCCAGAGCGATGGTCGTGGACGGCGACAGCAGCGCGCGCGTGGGAGCACTCAAGCCGTGCGGGGAGCAGGGGGTTTGCGGCGATGGCCGGGGTGAGCGCGAGCTCGCGATGACTCGGGCAACGGCGACTACGGCGATGGAGAATGGCAGGGGAAAAAGGGAAACGGCGAGGAGGGGTCCTCACCCACAGTGCAGGTGTACGGGGCGGCGAGGCTCGACGAAGCTGCTCGAGGAGGAGTCGGAGATGATGATGGTGCGGCGGAGACGAGGACGACGCGGCGACCTCGGGCGACGTCGGGCGACTTCCCGATCCACGGGAGGCGAGGAGGAGTGGATCTGGGAGGGGGCGTCGAGGAGAGAAGGGAGGAGTGGGGCGAGTGGGTTGCTAGGGTTTGGGAAGGGGCGCTCTTATCCACCCCTCGTCGTTGGTGAGGTGGTGCGGTGCCGACCGCGGGCGGGATCGCTCTCTGTAGCGGTCTGAGACCGAGGAACAGGAAGGAGAGGGAGCGGTGGGGGAGCTGGGCCGGCCCAGTTGGGCTAGGCCCAGGGGGGTTTGTTTTTATTTTATCTTTTATCTTTCTAATTGCCTTTTCTTTTTATTTTATTAGTTTCAGTTTTCTTTTTAGTTTTATTTCATTTCTAGTTTTATAAAATGAAACACTAGCCCCTAAATTAGTATTATTAATTAAGCTACTGCCATAAAAAGTTTGGTACTCAAATAACATAGTTTAATATTTTATAATTTTATAAAAGGCATTTAGTTAATTATTTAAGCCATTGTTTTAATTATTATAGTGCATTTAAATATTTTATATAAGTGTGGTTTCTCCACCATAATTAGTTATGGAAAATTTGCAACATTACGAGCATTTTAGTTCTGATATTTTGAAAACTTTAAATTTTGACTTTATCTCAAATTTGAATCCGAACCGGTTTGAATCAACGTGATTTCTAGCAACAGTAAAAGCAATGACCTGGCATCGTTAACATGGGATCACTGTAGCTTAATTATCCAGGCGTTACAATGCTCCATCATTGTCATATTGCTTTGCATGATCATGTAGTTGACATAGTATTTGTGGCAAAGCCACCGTTCATAATTTTTATACATGTCACTCTTGAATCATTGCACATCCCGGTACACCGCCGGAGGCATTCATATAGAGTCATATTTTGTTCTAAGTATCGAGTTGTAATTTTTGAGTTGTAAGTAAATAAAAGGGTGATGATCTTCATTATTAGAGCATTGTCCCATGTGAGGAAAAAAAAAGAGGCCAACGAAGCCCACAAATAAAATAAAAGAGGCCAAAGAAGCCCACCAAAAAAAATTTGAGAGAAAAGAAGAAGGGGCAATGTTACTATCCTTTTTCCACACTTGTGCTTCAAAGTAGCACCATGATCTTCATGATAGAGAGTCTCCTATATTGTCACTTTCATATACTAGTGGGAATTTTTCATTATAGAACTTTGCTTATATATTCCAATGATGGGCTTCCTCAAATTGCCATAGGTCTTCGTGAGCAAGCAAGTTGGATGCACACCCACTTAGTTTCTTTTTGAGCTTTCATAAACTTATAGCTCTAGTGCATCCGTTGCATGGCAGTCCCTACTCACTCACATTGATATCTATTGATGGGCATTGCTACTTCTTGAGCTTGCGTTGGTTTTTTCCCTTGAAGAGGAAAGGGTGATGCAGCAAAGTAGAGATAAGTATTTCCCTCAGTTAGAGAACCAAGGTATCAATCCAGTAGGAGACAACGCACAAATCACCAATACCTACACAAACAATCAAACACTTGCACCCAATGCGATAAAGGGGTTGTCAATCCCTTCACGGTCACATGCAAAAGCGAGATCTCATAGAGATAGATAAAACTAAACAAAAGATAAAGTAAATATTTTTAGGGTTTTTGGTTTATAGATCTGAAAATAAAAGATTGCAAAATAGTAGATCGGAAAGTAATATGATGAAAAATAGACCCGGGGCCCATAGGTTTCACTAGAGGCTTCCCTCAAGATAGCAAATAATACGGTGGGTGAACAAAATACTGTCGAGCAATTGATAGAAAAGCGCAAAGTTATGACGATATCCAAGGCAATGATTATGAAATATAGGCATCATGTCCGTGTCAAGTAGACCGACTCCTGCCTGCATCTACTACTATTACTCCACACATCGACCGACTCCTGCCTGCATCTAGAGTATTAAGATCATGAAGAACAGAGTAACACTTTAAGTAAGATGACATGATGTAGAGGAATAAACTCAAGCAATATGTTGTAAACCCCATCTTTTTATCCTTGATGGCAACAATACAATATGTGCCTCGCTGCCCCTACTGTCACTGGGAGAGGACACCGCAAGATTGAACCCAAAGCCAAGCACTTCTCCCGTTGCAAGAAAAACTAATCTAGTTGGCCAAACCAAACCGATAGTTCGAAGAGAATTACAAGGATATCAAATCATGCATAAAAGAATTCAGAGAAGATTCAAATAATATTCAGAGATAAGCTGATCATAAATCCACAATTCATCGGATCTCGACAAACACACCACAAAAGAAGATTACATCGGATAAATCTCCAAGAACATTAAGGAGAACGTTGTATTGAGAATCAAAGAGAGAGAAGAAGCCATCTAGCTACTAGCTATGGACCCGTAGGTCTGAGGTAAACTACTCACACTTCATCGGAAGGGCAATAGAGTTGATGTAGAAGCCCTTCGTGATTGAATCCCCCTCCGGCAGGATGCCGGAAAAGGCCCCAAGATGGGATCTCATGGAAACAGAAGGTTGCGGCGGTGGAAAAGTGTTTTTGTGGATGCTTCTGGTGGTTTGGAAATATATGTGAATATATAGGAGGAAGATCTAGGTCAGGGGGTTACCGAGGGGCCCACAAGGTAGGGGGCGCGCCCTCCCCCCTTGTGGCCGCCTCGTGGCTCTTCTGACTTGCACTCCAAGTCTCCTGGGTGTCTTCTGGTCCAAGAAAAATCATCGCGAAGGTTTTATTCCGTTTGGTATTCCTTTTCTGCGAAGCTCAAAAACAAGGAAAAAACAGAAACTGGCACTGGGCTCTAGGTTAATAAGTTAGTCCCAAAAAAAATATAAAATAGCATATTAATGCATATAAAACATCCAAAACAGATAATATAATAGCATGGAATAATAAAAATTATAGATAAGTTGGAGACGTATCAAGCATCCCCAAGCTTAATTCCTGCTCGTCCTCGAGTAGGTAAATGATAAAAACAGAATTTTTGATGTGGAATGCTACCTAACATATTTATCCATGTAATTTTCTTTATTGTGGCATGAATGTTCAGATCCATAAGATTCAAAACAAAAGTTTAATATTGACATAAAAACAATAATACTTCAAGCATACTAACAAGGCAATTATGTCTTCTCAAAATAACATGGCCAAAGAAAGTTTATCCCTACAAACTCATATAGTCTGGCTATGCTCCATCTTCATCACACAAAGTATTCAAATCATGCACAACCCTGATGACAAGCCAATCAATTGTTTCATACTTTTGGTGTTCTCAAACCTTTTCAACTTTCACGCAATACATGAGCGTGAGCCATGGACATAGCACTATAGGTGGAATAGAATATGGTGGTTGTGGAGAAGACAAAAGGAGGGAGATAGTCTCACATCAACTAGGCGTATTAATGGGCTATGGAGATGCCCATCAATAGATATCGATGTGAGTGAGTAGGGATTGCCATGCAACGGATGCACTAGAGCTATAAGTTTATGAAAGCTCAAAAGAAAACTAAGTGGGTGTGCATCCAACTTGCTTGCTCATGAAGACCTAGGGCAATTTGAGGATGCCCATCATTGGAATATACAAGCCAAGTTCTATAATGAAAAATTCCCACTAGCATATGAAAGTGACAACATAGGAGACTCTCTATCATGAAGATCATGGTGCTACTTTGAAGCACAAGTGTGAAAAAAAGGATAGTAACATTGCCCCTTCTCTCTTTTTCTCTCATTTTTTTTGTTTGGCTTCTTTGGCCTCCCTTTTATTTTTTTCCTCACATGGGACAATGCTCTAATAATGAAGATCATCACATCCTTATTTACTTACAACTCGATACTTAGAACAAAAATATGACTCTATATGAATGCCTCCGGCGGTGTACCAGGATGTGCAATGAATCAAGAGTGACATGTATGAAAGAATTATGAAAGGTGGCTTTGCCACAGATACGATGTCAACAACATGATCATGCAAAGCAATATGACAATGATGGAACGTGTCATAATAAAACGGAACGGTGGAAAGTTGCATGGCAATATATCTCAGAATGGCTATGGAAATGCCATAATAGGTAGGTATGGTGGCTGTTTTGAGGAAGGTATATGGTGGGCTTATGGTACCGGCAAAAGTTGCGCGGCACTAGAGAGGCTAGCAAAGGTTGAAGGGTGAGAGTGCGTATAATCCATGGACTCAACATTAGTCATAAAGAACTCACATACTTATTGCAAAAATCTATTAGTCATCGAAACAAAGTACTACGCGCATGCTCCTAAGGGGATAGATTGGTAGGAAAAGACCATCGCTCGTCCCCGACCGCCACTCATAAGGAAGACAATCAAAAAATACCTCATGCTCCAACTTCGTTACATAACGGTTCACCATACGTGCATGCTACGGGAATCACAAACCTCAACACAAGTATTTATCCAATTCACAATTACTCACTAGCATGACTCTAATATCACCATCTCTATATCTCAAAACAATCATAAGGAATCAAACTTCTCATAGTATTCAATGCACTTTATATGAAAGTTTTTATTATATCCCTCTTGGATGCCTATCATATTAGGACTAAATTAATAACCAAAGCAAATTACCACGCTGTTTAGAGACTCTCAAAATAATATAAATGAAGCATGAGAGTTCAATAATTTCTACAAAATAAGGCCACCGCCATGCTCTAAAAAGATATAAGTGAAGCACTAGAGCAAAATTGCCTAGCTCAAAAGATATAAGTGAAGCACATAGAGTATTCTAATAAATCGTGATTCATGCGTGTCCCTCTCAAAAGGTGTGTACAGCAAATATGATTGTGGAAAAATAAAAAACAAAGACTCAAATCATACAAGATGCTCCAAGCAAAACACATATCATGTGGTGAATAAAAATTTAGCCACAAGTAAAGTTACCGATAGACGAAGACGAAAGAGGGGATGCCTTCCGGGGCATCCCCAAGCTTAGGTTCTTGGTTGTCCTTGAATATTACCTTGGGGTGCCTTGGTAATCCCCAAGCTTAGGCTCTTGCCACTCCTTATTCCATAGTCCATCAAATCCTTACCCAAAACTTGAAAACTTCACAGCACAAAACTCAACAGAAAATCTCATAAGCTCCGTTAGTATAAGAAAATAAATCACCACTTTTGGTACTGTTGTGAACTCATTATTTATTTATATTGGTGTAATATATACTGTATTCCAACTTCTCCATGGCTCATACCCCCCGATACTACCCATAGATTCATCAAAATAAGCAAACAACACATAGAAAATAGAATCTGTCAAAAACAGAACAGTCTGCGAAGATCTGAATTGTTCTAATACTTCTGTAAGTACAAAAATTCTCAAAAATTTAAAAAACATAGGAAATTTATATATAAATCTTGTTTAAAGAATTCAGGGTTTTTCCACGCTCCAGTGAATCTAAACAATTCTGTCACTGGACGCAAAAGCTTCTGTTTTTCAGCAAGATCAAATCAACTATCACCGTAAGCCATCCCAAAGGTCTTACTTGGCACAAACACTAATTAAAACAACAAAAACACATCTAACCAGAGGCTATATGAATTATTTATTGAAAAACAGAAAGGAAAAATATTGGGTTGTCTCCCAACAAGCGCTTTTCTTTAAAGCCTTTTAGCTAGGCATTGATAATTTTGATGATGCTCATATGAAAGACAAGAATTGAAGCGGAAAGAGAGCATCATAAAGTACGTGAAAAACACATCTAAGTCTAACATACTTCCTATGCATAGGCATCTTATCGGCAAACAAATTATCAAGGCAAGCAAATCCTAGCATATTTAAGGAAGAAGAAAGAAACATTAGCAATCTCAACATAACAAGAGGAAATTTAGTAACATAAAAATTTCTACAACCATATTTTCCTCTCTCTTAATAATTAAATATGGGATCATAATCAAATTCAACAATATAGATATCACATAAAATATTCTCAACATGATCCACATGCATGCAAAGTTGACACTCTTCCAAAATAGTGGGATTAACATAAAATAAAGTCATTACTTCTCCAAGCCCACTTTTATCAAAAATTTCATAAGATCGATCAATCTCCAAAATAGTGGGATCATTAATTCCTAAAGTTGACACTCTTCCAAACCCACTTTCAATATTATAGCAAACATATTCATCATGATGCTTAAATAAATTTTCAAGATCATAAGAAAAATCACCCCAATCATGATCATTGCAACAAGTAGTGGACCTAGCAAAACTAGCATCCCCAAGCTTAGGGTTTTGCATATCATTAGCACAACTGACATTAATAGAATTTATAGTAGGACCATTGCAATCATGCTTTTCATACAAGGAGCTATCGTGAATCACTTCATAGATTTCTTCTTTTAACACTTCATCACAATTTTCAGATTCACGAATTTCAAGCAAAACTTCATAAAGATAATATAGTGCACTCAAATCACTAGAAATTGGTTCATCATAATTGGATCTCTTAAAAAGATTAGCAAGTGGATGAAGATCCATAAACTTTGTTTCTGATTTTCAATAAACACACAATTATACCAAACAAGCAAACGAGCCAAGTAAGACATAAAGGCAAACGAAAAGACGAACGGAAGAAGGGCGAATAAAAAGGCAAATCTTTTCGAAAATCGTTTTAGAAGTGGGGGAGAGGAAAATGAGAGGCAAATGGCGAATAATGTAATGCAAGAGATGAGATTTTATGATGGGTACTTGGTATGTCTTGACTTGGCGTAGATCTCCCCGGCAACGGCGCCAGAAATTCTTCCTGCTACTTCTTGACCTTGGTTGGTTTTTCCCTTGAAGAGGAAAGGGTGATGCAGCAAAGTAGAGATAAGTATTTCCCTCACTTAGAGAACCAAGGTATCAATCCAGTAGGAGACAACACACAAATCACCAATACCTGCACAAACAATCAAGCACTTGCACCCAACGCGATAAAGGGGTTGTCAATCCCTTCACGGTCACTTGCCAAAGTGAGATCTGATAGAGATAGATAAAACTAAACAAAAGATAAAATAAATATTTTTAGGGTTTTTGGTTTATAGATCTGAAAATAAAAGATTGCAAAATAGTAGATCGGCAAGTAATATGATGGAAAATAGACCCGGGGGCCATAGGTTTCACTAGAGGCTTCTCTCAAGATAGCAAATAATATGGTGGGTGAACAAATTACTGTCGAGCAATTGATAGAAAAGTGCAAAGTTATGACGACATCCAAGGCAATGATTATGAAATATAGGCATCATGTCCGTGTCAAGTAGACCGACTCCTGCCTGCATCTACTACTATTACTCCACACACCGACTGACTCCTGCCTACATCTAGAGTATTAAGTTCATGAAGAACAGAGTAACGCTTTAAGTAAGATGACAAGATGTAGAGGAATAAACTCAAGCAATATGATGTAAACCCCATCTTTTTATCGTTGATGGCAACAATACAATACGTGCCTCGCTGCCCCTACTGTCACTGGGAGAGGACACCGCAAGATTGAACCCAAAGCCAAGCACTTCTCCCATTGCAAGAAAAACCAATCTAGTTGGCCAAACCAAACCGATATTTCGAAGAGAATTACAAGGATATCAAATCATGCATAAAAGAATTCAAAGAATATTCAAATAATATTCATAGATAAGCTGATCATAAATCCACAATTCATCGGATCTCGACAAACACACCGCAAAAGAAGATTACATCGGATAGGTCTCCAAGAACATCAAGGAGAACGTTGTATTGAGAATCAAAGAGAGAGAAGAAGCCATCTAGCTACTAGCTATGGACCCGTAGGTCTGAGGTAAAGTACTCACGCTTCATTGGAAGGGCAATAGAGTTGATGTAGAAGCCCTCCGTGATCGAATCGCCCTCCGACAGGATGTCGGAAAAGGCCCCAAGATGGGATCTCATGGAAACAGAAGGTTGCGGTGGTGGAAAAGTGTTTTTGTGGATGCTTCTGGTGGTTTGGGAATATATGTGAATATATAGGAAAAAGATCTAGGTCACGGGGTCACCGAGGGGCCCACAAGGCAGGGGTGCGCGCCCTCCCCCTTGTGGCCGCCTCGTGGCTCTTCTGACTTGCACTCCAAGTCTCCTGGTTGTCTTCTGGTCCAAGAAAAATCATCGCGAAGGTTTTATTCTGTTTGGACTCCGTTTGGTATTCCTTTTCTGCGAAGCTCAAAAACAAGGAAAAAACAGAAACTGGCACTGGGCTCTAGGTTAATAAGTTAGTCCCAAAAATAATATAAAATAGCATATTAATGCATATAAAACATCCAAAATAGATAATATAATAGCATGGAACAATAAAAAACTATAGATACGTTGGAGATGTATCAGGCTTCTCCATAGCCCGTTGATACGCCTAGTTGATGTGAGACTATCTCCTTCTTTTTGTCTTCTCCACAACCACCATATTCTATTCCACCTATAGTGCTATGTCCATGGCTCACGCTCATGTATTGCATGAAAGTTAAAAAAGTTTGAGAACATCAAAAGTATGAAACAATTGCTTGGCTTGTCATCAGGGTTGTGCTTGATTTGAATACTTTGTGTGGTGAAGATGGAGCATAGCCAAACTATATGATTTTTTAGGGATAACTTTCTTTGGCCATGTTATTTTGAGAAGACATGATTGCTTTATTAGTATGCTTGAAGTATTATTGTTTTTATGTCAATATTAAACTTTTGTTTTGAATCTTATGGATCTAAATATTCATGCCACAATAAATAAAATTACATGGATAAATATGTTAGGTAGCATTCCACATAAAAAGTTCTGTTTTTATCATTTACCTACTCGAGGACGAGCAGGAATTAAGCTTGGGGAGGCTTGATACGTCTCCAATGTATCTATAATTTTTGATTGTCCCATGCTATTGTATTATCTGTTTTGGATGTTTTATATGCATTAATATGCTATTTTATATTATTTTTGGGGCTAACCTATTAACCTAGAGCCCAGTGCCAGTTTCTGTTTTTTTCCTTGTTTTTAAGCTTCGCGGAAAAGGAATACCAAACGGAATAAAACTTCACGATGATTTTTCTTGGACCAGAAGACACCCAGGGGACTTGGAGTCCAAGTCAGAAGAGCGGCGAGGCGGCGACAAGGGTGGAGGGCGTGCCCAAGGGGGGGCGCCCCTGCCTTGTGGGCCCCTCGAGACTCCTCTGACCTAGCCCTTCCTCCTATATATTTACATATATTCCAGAACCACCAGAAAAAGCCACGAAAACACTTTTCCACCGCCGCAACCTTCTGTTCCCGTGAGATCCCATCTTGGGGCCTTTTCCGGCATCCCGCCGGAGGGGGAATCGATCACGGAGGGGTTCTACATCAACTCCATAGCCCTTCCGATGATGCGTGAGTAGTTTACCTCAGACCTACGGGTCCATAGCTAGTAGCTAGATGGCTTCTTATCTCTCTTTGATTCTCAATACAACATTCTCCTTGATGTTCTTGGAGATCTATCCGATGTAATCTTCTTTTGCCGTGTGTTTGTCGAGATCCGATGAATTGTGGATTTATGATCAGCTTATCTATGAATATTATTTGAATCTTCTTTGAATTCTTTTATGCATGATTTAATATCTTTGTATTTCTCTTCAAATTATCGGTTTGGGTTCAATCTTGCAGTGTCCTCACCCAGTGACAGTAGGGGTAGCGAGGCACGTATTGTATTGTTGCCATCGAGGATAAAAAGATGGGGTTTTCATCATATTTCTTGAGTTAATTCCTCTACATCATGTCATCTTACTTAAGTTGTTACTCCGTTCTGTATGAACTTAATACTCTAGATGCATGCTGGATAGCGGTCGATGTGTGGAGTAATAGTAGTAGATGTAGGCAGGAGTCGGTCTACTTGACACAGACATGATGCGTATATGCATAATTATTGCCTTGGATATCGTCATAACTTTGTGCTTTTCTATCAATTGCTCGACAGTAATTTGTTCACCCACCGTATTATTTGCCTTCATGAGAGAAGCCTCTAGTGAAACCTATGGCCCCCGGGTCTATTTTCCATCATATTACTTTCTGATCTACTATTTTGCAATCTTTTATTTTCAGATCTATATACCAAAAAACCCAAAAATATTTTATCTCTTGTTTATCTATTTCTATCATATCTCACTTTTGCAATTGACCGTGAAGGGATTGACAACCCCTTTATCGCGTTGGGTGCAAGTGTTTGATTGTTTGTGCAGGTGTTGGTGATTTGTGCGTTCTTCTCCTACTGGATTGATACCTTGGTTCTTAACTGAGGGAAATACTTACCTCTACTATGCTGCATCACCCTTTCCTCTTCAAGGGAAAAACCAACGCAAGCTCAAGAAGTAGCAGGATGGTCCCCAAACAAAGGGTGCATTTTTCTTACTCAAAGCATGTAAAGGGGATGCAATGGTGCTAAAATCCTTAAGGAATCTACGATAGAAACCGGCTAAGCCAAGGAAACTTCGCACTTGTTGCAAATTGGTTGGTTGTGACCAAGTGTTAATAGCATTGATCTTAGATTCATCTACATGAACACCCTAAGAAGACACGACGAAACCCAAGAAAACAAGCTTATCAACACCAAAAAGGCATTTGTCCATATTAGCATAAAGGCGCTCTTTTCTAAGAGTTTGCAAAACGGTTCTAAGATGGGTGACATGATCTTTGAGGGATTTTCTAAGTACAAGAATATCGTCAAAGTAGACCACAACAAATACACCAATGTATGGCCTAAGGATAAAATGCATGACTCGCATGAAAGTACCGGGTGCTTCGGATAAGCCCATTGGCATAACAAGCCATTCATATAAGCCAAATTTAGTCTTAAATGCAGTTTTCCATTCGTCACCTTCTTGTGTGCGGATTTGGTAGTAGCCACTTTTAAGGTCAATTTTAGAGAAAATGGCGGCTCCGCTAAGCTCATCTAGCATATCATCAAGGCGTGGAATATGATATCTATAGCGAACGGTGATAGCATTGATAGGACGCCAATCGAAACACATGTGATATGTACCATCTTTCTTGGGAACAAGGATTACCGGAACGGCACATGGGCTCAAGCTTTCTCGTACATGGCCATTGTCGATGAGTTGTTGTACTTTCTGTTGGACCTCCTTTATTTCTTCGGGATTGACATGGTATGGTGCCTTGTTAGGAAGAGGTGCTTCGGGGATGAGGTCGATGCGGTGTTCGATGCCTCGAAGAGGAGGTAGATCCGGAGGTAGCTCGTCGAGGAATACATCTTGGAATTCCTACAATAGAGAAGATAACACTAAAGGTAGATTGTGAGAGGTGTTAGTTTTTGCTGCCTCGTCCTTGCACAAAAGGACATAGTGCATAACACTTGATGGGTTCTCACACACTTCTCTCATCTCACTTTTGGTAGTGAATAGCACTAGGTTTTTCTTGTCGCTCATCGTGGAGGCACTCATTTTGGGCTTGTGGCTCTCACTCCCTTTTGGGTGGCTCACTCTCTCACTATTCTCTCCATGATGGTTGGTAGCTTGCTTATCGGCGATCACTTGACTTGGTGACATAGGTCATAGCACGTACTCCTTTCCATTCATCTTGAAGCTATAGTGATTGGTACGCCCGTTGTGGATGATGCCGCAGTCGAATTGCCATGGTCGTCCAAGTAGGAGATGGCAAACGGACATAGGAACCACGTCGCATTCCAAAGTGTCTTCATATGCTCCTATCTTGAAGGAAACTTGCACGGTGTGGTCTACTTGGATAGTGCCGGAGTCGCTAAGCCATTGGACCTTGTAGGGGCGCGGATGCTTCATCTTGACCAATTGGAGCTTGGAGCATAGTTCTTCACTCGCCAAGTTATGGCAACTTCCTCCGTCGATGATGACCTTCACGGACCTTCCATTGATTCCCGCCTTGGTGTGGAAGATATGGCATCTTTGGTCTTCGTCTTGTTGTTGTTGAAGTGTCAAGACTTTGGAGACAACAAGAGCGGGGCTCGAATCTTCATCACAAAAGACTTGATCATCTTCATACTCATTCACGCGCCGGTGCATGGCCACTTGCTCAAGGGCCTCCATTTCCTCTTCACTCATGGAATCATAGGTGCCATCGTCGTTGAGGATCATGGTACGCTTGTTGGTGCACTCGAAGGACTTGTGGCCTTGACTGCCGCATGTGAAACACTTGATGGAACTTGTCCTGATGGTCTCATCCGGTGGAGTTGTAGATGATGAAGCTCTCGGCTTGAAGTTGCTTGTAGTAGGAGGACGACTTGATGTTGTCAAAGTTTTCTTGTAACTTGACTTGTCGCCGTTGCTTGTAGAAGGTTTGGTTGAGGTAGAAGGTGTTGGAGTCGTTGAAGCTTGGTTGTTGGAGCTGTAGTTCTTGGAAGAGTACTTAGCGTACTTGAAGTCATCTTGAACTTGTCGTTCCGCCTTGGTGGCTTGATGCACTAGCTCGATGAGGTTGGAGTAAGGTTGGAAGTCGGCGATCTTCTTGATAGGGTGATTGAGTCCATTCAATAAACGTGCCATAGTTTGCTCATCATCTTCCGTGACATTGGCTCGTATCATGGCAATCTCCATTTCCTTGTAGTACTCTTCAACGCTCTTTGTTCCTTGCTTGAGGAGTTGTAACTTCTTGAAGAGGTCGCGGTTGTAGTAGGTTGGCACAAAGCGCGCTCTCATGACATCCTTCATTTGCGCCCAAGTAGTGATGGGTGGTTCACCTCTTGCCTCACGGCGCTCAATGACTTGCTCCCACCAAATGAGGATGTAGTCTTGGAACTCAAGGGATGCCATGGCGATCTTCTTCTCTTCCTCATAGTTGTGCAACCGAAAAATCTTGTCAACCTTCAATGCCCATGAAAGATACTCTTCGGGATCATTGCTTCCGGTGAACTTGGGCATGGTGAACTTGAGCTTGCCATAGCATTGCTCTTCATTGTGTTGGGGTCGAGGGTGATGACGCCATTGAGGTGGAGGATTGTCACCCTCTAGTTGCTCTTGGCATGGAGGAATCCCATTATCTTGTTGTTCTTGGCGAACTTGTTGTTCTTGGCGAGCTTGTTGAGGAGCTCGTGGAACTTGTCGTTGCAATTGTGCTTGATGTCATCGCTCTTGGACTTCCTCGCGAAGTGCTTCTTCTTCTTCTCGAACACGTTGGTTACGGGCGGCGACGGCACGGTTGGTGTCGCGGAGTGCGTGTTGCGCCTCAAGAGCTTGTGCTTCACGCCGTTGTTGTTGTTGATGAAGAGCTTCGGCGTCTTGCTCGTCTTGATGTTCGCGTTGGCGCTCTTGCATTTGCTCTCATAGTCGTTGGCGTTCTTGCGCTTCCTCTTGTTGGCGTTGGCGTTGCCTTTCTTGTGCTTGCGCAAGGGTAGCTTGATTCATTTGATGCCGACGTTCTTGCGCTTCACATTGCTTGTGTGGATCATTTCCGTGTAGGGGATTGCGGTTTGCTTGACGGTCTTGGCGCGTGGCTCGACGAAGAGTGTTCGATGTCAGTGTACTTGAGCCGGAGATGGTGTCGTAGGAATGTCAACTCGAGTAGCTTCGCCTTGAATAGGATGAAGTTGTAGAAGAGCGGTTGACCAATAATTCACGAATCTTGTCCATTCTTGCATTGATTTCTTGTTTTTGTTCGTCGAGCTTGTTGTCGAAGTAGTCTCTTGTACGTTGCTCGGAATGTTGCAAGTCGGTGGCAAGGTTGTCGATGCGGTCACTCAATGCTTGTTGTTCTTGATGCAAAGCTCGTTGTGCACCGAAGAGGTGGTTCTTGGTGACGTAGGTGTTCGGGTCCTCCTCTTGCTCTATGAAGAGTGGGTTGGTAGAAGTACTTGGCCTATCCATCATTCCAAGTAAATGTGTGAGTGGAAGAAAAAGAAGAACTATACCAAATGTACCTTGACCGATGTTGAGAATGGATCAGAGATCACTCAGTGATGTAACAAGGAAATAGCACAATTGGTACCGGTTCCCGTCAATTTCTCACACCTACACAAATAAAGCCTTTGGTGGAGCTTGGTTAGGATGGTAGACAAAATTTATGCAATTGTTAGTGAGACTCAATAATGTTGGAAAAGATTCACAAATGTGCAAATGCAACAAGTAGACCAAGCAAAATGTGGCACACGGAAACACACACACGAAAAGACAGATGGGGTCGTGCAACCAAAAATGAGCTCAAAATGTGGAATCCACGGAAAATGCTCTTGTTGCACAACGCTAGAGAGACGCTAGCACAATTGCACTCTAGGCGGATACGAGACTTGTGCATAACCTACAAAGCAAAAATGCACCAACTTCTATCCCAAGTATGCTATATCTATGGTGTTCCGGTAATATGATCCAAGATGATCGAGTATGACAATCTTAATGTAGTATGATGCTATGGTTCTTGCTTAAAAGCTCTTTGCTTATCTTTCTCTTTTGCTTAAAAGCTTGGTTGGCTCTTTCTCTTTTGAGCTCTTTCTCGTGCAAAACTTGACAAACCAAGGTAGCTATTGGGTAATTGCGATGACAATCTTGTGACACAAGAGATGATACCAAGATATGTATACCAATGATGTGATATATGCAATGACCACTAATGTGCACAAGTAACATTGCCGGCAATACTCAAAGGCTAGTCTCGATAGGTAAGGTACGCAAAATGGGGTATGGGGTTATCAATGCAATGGCAAGAATGTATAATGATGGGATACCACGATGCCAAGATGATATAGAGGTTACCGTTCTTGCTTACGGTGAAGGTGTCAAAATGGTGAAGTGGTCGATGTCGATGACGAAGATGAGCGGCGGTGATGTCGTCGAACCGTCCCTAAGTAGCCAAAACACGTTAGGAAACGGAAACCGCAACTCGAATTCTCAAAGACCAAATGTGTCAAAAATTGTCGGAATTGGTAGCGGTCAAGCGATGGTTGTTGTGGAAAGCGATGGTGGTAGCGGAAGGTGTAGTGGTATGGTAATGCGTATGCAGAAGTGGAAGTGGACCAGTGGAACTGAACAAAGTTCAGTTTCGTCAGGGTTCATTGGACGTCCGGTGGTGGTCGGACGACCGGAGATTGTCGGACATCCGGAGACTGTCGGACGTCCGGTGCGTGGGTGATTTCGGGCACGGGATGAACTTCTAGGGTTCTTGGTGGAGAGGCAAAATTTGGGCAAAATTGGACGAATTTGTGGATGGAAATGGTGGAGATGATGGGGAAAATCTAGATCCACTCGTGGCAAAGCAAATCCATGGATCAAATCCAACAAAACTTCATCAAAACCAACAAATCACAAAAAAAATTGGGGCTATTTTTGGTGGGGAATTTTCAAAATTGGGACAAAATCAACAAAACAAGGCTAGAAAACAAGGGTAGGGGCTCCAAATTTCGTGATCAACCTTGCTCATGATACCAAGATGATGTAGGGTAGAACCCTAGATGTCCGATCTTTCACGAAATGGAGTGGATCCTACGAAGAACACGACGAACACGAGGGAAAACACGAGGGGAAACACTCAAATCAACGGGAGAGGTCACACATGTGCTAGATCCATGAACATAAAGAGTGATACAAGATGCAAACGCAACAAAGGATGATACAATCGGTAGCGAGTTCTTCTCTGATAGGAGGTCTTGAGGGGTCTTCCCATGAGGGGTCTTGAATCCAATCGATGGATCTTCTCCTTAGAGGTCGCGGTCTCTCGATGGAGTAGAAACGAATGAATGAGCAAAGCTCTATCTCTCAAATGAGCTAAACCTATGCTAACCCTAATAAGAGGGAGGAGGAGGAGTATATATAGTCTAGGGTCATGAAAGGGTACATGGGCTTCGGCCCAACATGCTGTCAACACACATGCATCGGACGTCCGACAGTTACTGGTCGTCCGGTGTCTCGCGGGCACTCGGACGTCCGGTAAGTGTCGGATTTTCGACGTTTCAGCTCTGATCAGACGGCGTAGCACTTCCGGTCGGGGTCGAACGTCCGGTGCGTCGGTCGTCCGGTGGTCTCTGTACTTCTGACGTTTTCATTCTGGACTGGTGGTCACGGTCGTCCGGGCGCTGGGAGGTGTCGGACGTCCGGTCGCGGTCGGTCGTCCGGCCGCTGGAGTGTGCGTAGGCTGGGACTCGGCTGGCCGGCTGGTGCCTCCAGTCGTCGGACGTCCGACAGGGCTCGGTCGTCCAAGGGCTGTAGCTTCCTGGTAGCTCCTCTTGGTCCTTGTACTTGGTGTCCTCGCCGTCTTGTCCGTTGGGTGTAGCTATCCCGTGGCTTCCCTCCAAGTACCTGATCACACATAGGGTCTCCGCTTGAGGTAGTAGCCATGTCTCATATGGAGAAGGTGGTAGTTCGGAGAGGAGCGAGTTCACCTTAGTTTCGATAGCCTTTGCTAGAGCTCTTGTCATAGGTCCAAGTGGTGTCATGGGAGACGCAGGTAGGTCCATGGGGATGATCGTGGGATGCTCCGCATCAAATGCCTTCCCTTAGACCCAAATATGGTGTAGTGTCATGTAGTCTACGTTCACATGACACCACTAAAGGAAGCAACAACATACATATCATCAAAATATCAAACGAATACCAAATTCAAATGATTACTTATGACAAGACTTCTCCCATGTCCTCACAAACAAAAGTAACTACTCACAAATCATATTCATGTTCAAGACAAGAGGGGTATTGAATAGCATCAAGGATCTGAACATTTAATCTTCCACAAAATAAACCAACTAGCATGAACTACAAGATGTAATCAACACTACTAGCAACCCACATGTACCAATCTGAGGTTTTGAGACAAAGGTTGAATACTGATACGTCTCCTTCATATCTATAATTTTTGATTGTTTCAAGCCAATATTCTACAACTTTCATATACTTTTGGCAACATTTTATATTATTTTTGGGACTAACATATTGATCCAGTGCCCAGTGCCAGTTCTTGTTTGTTGCATATTTTTTGTTCCACAGAATATCCATACCAAACAAAGTCCAAACGCGATAAAAATTTATTGAGATTTATTTTGGAATATTTGTGATTTTTGGGAAAAATAATAAACGTGAGACGATGCCCGAGGGGCCCACAAGCTCGAGGAGCGCGCCCCCTACCCTGGGCGTGGCCAGCAGGCTTGTGGGGGCCCTATAAGGCGGTTGGTGTGCTTCTTTCGCCGCAAGAAATATAATATCCGGAAGAAAATCGTGTTAAAATTTCATCCCAATCGAACTTACGGATCTCCAGGAATTTAAAAAACGGTGAAGGGCTAGAAAACAGGAACGCGAAACAGAAGAGAAACAGAGAGATAGATCCAATCTCGGAGGGGCTCCCACCCCTCCGCCTCCATGGAGGCCAAGGACCAGAGGGGAAACCCTCCTCCCATCTAGGGGGGAGGTCAAGGATGAAGAATAAGGAGGGGAGATCTCTCTCCCTCTCTCCGGGTGGCGCCGGAGCGCCGCCGGGGCAATCATCATGACGGCGATCTACACCAACAACTTCACCGCCGTCATCACCAACTTTCTCTCCCTCTATTCAGCGGTGTAACACCTCTTCTCACCGCTGTAATCTCTACTTAAACATGGCGCTCAATGCTATATATTATTATCCAATTATGTGTGGCTATCCTATGATGTTTGAGTAGATCCGTTTTGTCCTATGGGTTGATTGATGATCGTGGTTGGTTTGAGTTGTATGTTTTACTTTGCTGTTGTCCTATGGTGCCCTCCGTGTCACGCAAGCGTGTGGGATTCCCGCTGTAGGGTGTTGCAATATGTTCATGATTCGCTTATGGTGGGTGGCGTGAGTGACAGAAACACAGACCCGAGTAAGTGGGTTGTTGTGTATGGGAGTAAAGAGGACTTAATACTTAATGCTATGGTTGGGTTTTACCTTAATGATCTTTACTAGTTGTGGATGCTTGCTAGAGTTCCAATCATAAGTGCATATGATCCAAGTAGAGAAAGTATGTTAGCTCATGGCTCTCCCTCATATAAAATTGGAATAATGATTACCGGTCTAGTTATCTATTGCCTAGGGACAAATAACTTTCTTGTGACAAAATGCTCTCTACTAAAACTAACTTAATTGTTTCTTTATCTAAACAACCCCTAGCTTTTATTTACGTGTTCTTTATTATCTTGCAAACCTATCCCTTTACACCTACAAAGTACTTCTAGTTTCATACTTGTTCTAGGTAAAGCAAACGTAAAGTGTGCGTAGAGTTATATCGGTGGTCGATAGAACTTGAGGGAATATTTGTTCTACCTTTAGCTCCTCGTTGGGTTCAACACTCTTACTTATCGAGAAAGGCTACAATCGATCCCCTATACTTGTGGGTTATCAAGACCTTTTTCTGGTTGCCGGGGAGCAATAGTGTGGGTGAATATTCTCGTGTGTGCTTGTTTGCTTTATCACTAAGTAGATTTTATGTTCTGTTCTAAGTTGTTTTATATCTTTAGTTATGGATATGGAACAAGAAATACCAAAAAAATTAGGTGTACTTTCTACTCACGGAGATGGGGAACCTCCTAAAACCCTCGATGCTTGTTATGTGGAAAATATTAAACACTACTTTGATAATCCTGAGAAAACCCCATTCAACTTGATAATGGGAGACACGTTGGATCAACCTGAATACTTTAGGGACTATCGCTTGACTCAAAAATGGAAACTCTTATGGGATCAAATTGAAATGTTGCATTAGTATGCTTGGAATTTATGCTTGAGATATGATTATACTTGTTGCTCTAGGATGAAGGCTCCACACCTTCCCTTTTCATGTGAACTTAATGATAGTGAAACCTTGGCTTCTTATGCTAATGGTATATATGAATACTATGATGTGGAACGAATAGAAGAATTTGTTGATTTTAAGGGTGCTTACGAAATTGAATCTTTGTTTGAAGAGTATGAAAATTGTGATGATGCTGTCTATAGATCTGAAAATTTTGCTATACTTAAATATTGCTATGATAATTATAAATACAATGCTGATATTGATGCATTTATTGAGAAAGTCTCCGCTGTCCAAGAAAATAATAATATTTTGCAGGAAACTATGGAAGAAGAAATTGATGACACTGTGAGCTCATTAGATGAAAAAGATGAGGAGAGCGAAGAACAAAAGGAGGAAGAGCGGATTGATCATCCGTGCCCACCATCTGATGAGAGTAACTCTTTATCCCATACATTGTTTAATTTCCCTTCGTGCTTACCAAAGGATGAATGATACGATGATTGCTATGATCCCTTGGATTCTTTTGAAATATCCATTTTTGATGAAATTGATGCTTGCTATGCTTGTGGCCATGATGCCAATATAAATTATGCTTATGGAGATGAACTTGCTATAGTTCCTTATGTTAAGAATGAAATTGCTACTATTGCACCCACACATGATAGTCTTATTATCTTTTTGAATTCTCCCAACTACACTATATCGGAGAAGTTTGCGCTCATTAAGGATTATTGATGGGTTGCGTTTTACCATTACACATGATGATTTTGATAGATATAATATGCATGTGCTTGCTGCTCCTACTTGTAATTATTATGAGAGAGGAACTACATCTCCACCTCTCTATGTTTCCAATACAATAAAATTGCATAGGAAGAGAGTTAGACTTTGTTGTTGCATGATATATATTACTTTGTGCTCACTACTAAAATACAAATCATTGTTAATTAAAATTGGCTTTGATATACCTTGGGATCCGGGTGGATCAATTACTTGAGCATTGTATGCCTAGCTTAATGGCTTTAAAGAAAGCGTTGCCAAGGAGACAACCCGGAAGTTTAGAGAGTCATTTTACTCTGTTGTGTGCTTTTAAAAATTTAAAAACAAAAAAATATAGAGGGGAACCTAAAAACGAAGGTTATGCATTGGAGAAGTGAGGGTCGACCTTGAACACTTGTGCTCATGCTCATGGAAACAATGTAGAATTTTTCATGGAAGTTTCTCACAAAATAATTATCCCCTTGTACAAATCCATTGTATTATAAAAATAATGAGCCAGGATTTGCCTTTAGGATGATTAGATTGCTTGTTTGGTATGTGCGATGCAAAAACAGAAACTTTTTCTGTATTGTGTGAATTTACATTTTTTACTGGAATGTGCAAAAATTCTGAAATTTTTACAAAGTACTGCTATGTAAATTGTTTATTTTGTACTAATTGTTTAGAATTTTTTGACTTACAGAAGTATATGTAGAATTTGCATCTTTACAAACTTTCCTATTTTCACAAATTGTTGTTATAGTTTCATTATTTGCATATGTTTGAAATCTTGTTGAGCCTCCTTTGACTTGGGGCCATAGAATTGTGATAGCATACAGTGGGTAATGATTGATTATAATTATACAATAATGTTACATCAGTACATGATGGGATTTGATGTTATATGTACTAACCCCTCTAATAAAAAGTTAAGTTAAGTTTTGTGTGGATGAAGTGTTCGAAGATCGAGGAGGTATTGATATGAGAAGAATGAGGAGAGACAAGAGTTCAATCTTGGGGATGCCCGAGGCACCCCAAGTACATATTCAAGGAATACTCAAGCGTCTAAGCTTGGGGATGCCCCGGAAGGCATCTTGTTTTTATTCAACAATTATCGGTATGTCTCGGCTTTTGTTTCGTTCACATGATATGCTTAAATTCTTGGAGCATCGTGTGCCTTTTATTTTTATTTTAATAATGCACCATGCTGGTATGAGATAGTCCTTGGTTAGTCTATAGAATGCTCTTTACATTCCACTTATATCTTTTGAGTATGGCTTTATAGAATGCTTCATGTGCTTCACTTATATCATTTGAAGTTTGGATTGCCTGTTTCTCTACACTCAGAAAACCGCCATTTGTAGAATGCTCTTTTGCTTCACTTATATTTATTAGAGCGTGGGAAAGTCTTTTGTAGAAAGAATTAAACTCTCTTGCTTCACTTATATATATTTAGAGAGTCAACAGGAATTCGTCATTCACATGGTTAGTCAGAAAATCCTACATAAAACTTGTAGAGTATTGAATATGATATGTTTGATTCCTTGCAATAGTTTTGCGATATAGAGATGGTAGTATGTGGGAGGTACTAGTGAATGATTGTGGTTTAGTAAGAATATTGGTGTTAAGGTTTGTGATTCCCGAAGCATGCATGTATAGTCTCTCGTTATGCTAAGAAGTTGGAGCATGATTATTATTGATTGTCTTCCTTATGAGTGGCGGCCGGGGACGAGCAATGGTCTTTTCCTACCAATCTATCCCCCTAGGGGCATGCGTAGTAGTACTTTGATTCAAGGGCTAATAAACTTTCGCAATAAGTATGTGAGTTCTTTATGACTAATGTGAGTCCATGGATTATGCGCACTCTCACCTTTCCGCAATTTGCTAGCCTCTTGGGTACCATGCATTGCCCTTTCTCACCTCGAGAGTTGGTGCAAACTTCGCCGATGCATCCAAACCCCATGATATGATACGCTCTATCACACATAAGCCTCATTATATCTTCCTCAAAACAGCCACCATACCTACCTATTATGTCATTTCCATATCCATTCCGAGATATATTGCCATGCAACTTCCATCATCATCATATACATGACTTGAGCATTCATTGTCATATTGCTTTGCATGATCGTAAGATAGCTAGCATGATATTTTCATGGCTTGTCCATTTTTTGATATCTTCGCTATGCTAGATCATTGCACATGCTGGTACACTGCCAGAGGCATCCATATAGAGTCATCATGTATTAGTTGTATCGAGTTGTAATATCGAGTTGTAAGTAAATAAAAGTGTGATGATCATCATTATTAGAGCATTGCCCCAGTGAGGAAAGGATGATGGAGACTGTGATTCCCCCACAAGTCGGGATGAGACTCCGGACGAAAAAAAGAGAGGCCAAAAAGAGCCCAACAAAAAAATTAGAGAAAAAGAGAGAAGGGGCAATGTTACTATCCTTTTCCACACTTGTGCTTCAGAGTAGCACCATGTTTTTCATATAGAGTCTCCTATGTTGTCACTTTCATATACTAGTGGGATTTTTCATTATAGAACTTGGCTTGCATATTCCGATGATGGGCTTCCTCAAATGCTCGAGGTCTTCATGAGCAAGCAAGTTGGATGCACACCCACTTAGTTTTCAGTTTGAACTCTCATACACTTATAGCTCTTAGTGCATCCGTTGCATGGCAATCCCTACTCCTCGCATTGACATCAATTGATGGGCATCTCCATAGCCCATTGATTAGCCGCATCAATGTGAGACTTTGTTCCTTTTTGTCTTCTCCATATTATCTCTATCACCATACTCTATTCCACCCGTAGTGCTATATCCATGGCTTGTGCTCATGTATTGCGTGGGGGTTGAAAAAGCTGAAGCGCGTTAAAAAGTATGAACCAATTTCTTGGCTTGTCATTGGGGTTGTGCATGATAAATACTTTGTGTTAAGAAGATGGAGCATGACAAGGCTATATGATTTTGTAGGGATAACGTTCTTTAGCATTGATATTTTGAAAGACATGATTGTTTGTTGGGATGCCTAAGTATTGATGTCTTTATATCAAATTATAGACTATTGCTTTGAATCACTCGTGTCTTAATATTCATGCCATGATTAGATTATATGATCAAGATTATGCTAGGTAGCATTCCACATCAAAAATTATCTTTTTATCATTTACCTACTCGAGGACGAGCAGGAATTAAGCTTGGGGATGCTGATACGTCTCCATCGTATCTATCATTTTTGATTGTTTCATGCCAATATTCTACAACTTTCATATACATTTGGCAACATTTTATATTATTTTTGGGACTAACATATTGATCCAGTGCCCAGTGCCGGTTCCTGTTTGTTGCATGTTTTTTGTTTCGCAGAATATCAATACCAAATGAAGTCCAAATGCAATAAAAATTTACGGAGATTTATTTTGGAATATTCATAATTTTTAGGAAAAAGAATCAACGCAAGATGATTCCCGAGGGGCCCACAAGCTTGAGGGGCGCGCCCCTACCCTGGGCGCGGCCAGCAGGCTTGTGGGCCCCTGTAAGGCGGTTGGTGCCCTTCTTTCGCAGCAAGAAAGATAATATCCAGAAGAAAATCCTGTTAAAATTTCAGCCCAATCAAAGTTATGGATCTCCAGGAATTTAAGAAACAGTGAAGGGCCAGAAAACAGGAACGCGAAACAGAGAGATAGATCCAATCCCGGAGGGGCTCCCGCCCCTCCGCTGCCATGGAGGCCAAGGGCCAGAGGGGAAACCCTCCTACCATCTAGGTGGGAGGTCAAGGAAGAAGAAGAAGGAGGGGGGCTCTCTCCCCCTCTCTCTCGATGGCGCCGGAGTGCCGACGGGGCAATCATCGTGACGGCGATCTACACCAACAACTTCACCGCCGTCATCGCCAACTTTCTCCCCCTCTATGCAGTGGTGTAACACCTTTTCTCCCCACTATAATCTGTACTTAAACATGGTGCTCAACGCTATATATTATTATCCAATGATGTGTGGCTATCCTATGATGTTTGAGTAGATCCGTTTTGTCCTATGGTTTGATTGATGATCGTGATTGGTTTGAGTTGTATGTTTTACTTTGGTGCTGTCCTATGGTGCCCTCTGTGTCGCGCAAGCATGCACTACAAATAAAATACACTTCCGTGATGATACGTGTTTGTCACAGTAGGTCACGTTTTCTGTCATGCATGTACATCCATGACAATTTTATGACAGAATCAAGATAGTCATACATGTGCTGTCGTAGAAGTGTTCCATGACAATACCAAAATTATCATCACGGAAGTGTCCACTTCCATGACGATAAATGGCGCGTCATAGAAGTGTTTTCGTCAAGGGTAACCGACACGTGGCATCCACCGTAACGGGTCGTCGTTAAGCTATCGGGTTCCAGTTTGGATCCGATAACCCGTTAGCAGCCCCGACCAATGGGGATTTTCCACGTGTAAAATTCTCATTCGCTGGATGACCCATGTGTCAGCTAATCATTGGGACAGATGTCATCCCTACAATGGACGAAAGACGCCTATGATATGTCGACACGTGGCACAGCCCAACAGTGGCCCATTTAAGGTAAAAAGGCCGGCCCAGCTAAAGGCCCACCATATTTTTTTAGACACTAGTGGGCCGGCCCGTTAACAGCCTGCCATGTTTTGGGTCAAATTAAGGCCCATATCAGATCTGGCCCATTAACAGCCCACTGTTCTTTTGGGCCCATTCTAAGTCGGGTTTGTATTTCAGCCTGTTAAATGCCCGTTTACCAGTTTGGCTCGATAATAGTTTCAGCCTGTTAGCGGCCCATTGTGCATCTGGGCTGTTGTCGGCCCAGTTTCACTTTAGGCCATTTAACGGCCCGTGCTGAAACTGGGTTATTTCTTGTCCGAAGTGACTTTAGGCCTCATAACGGCCCGTAGTCTTCGTGGATAAATTTCAACCCAACGTGCCTATCGGCCTGTTAATGGCCAGTGTAATAGTTGGGCCTAATTAATGCCCGCGTTGAATCCGGCCTGCTTACAACCCATTTGTTAATGGCCCGTGGCACAGTTGGGCCTACGGCCCACGTTGATACTGGCCTGCTTAAAGCTCATAATTTTATTGGGCCAAACAGGGCCCGAGATATATTTTGGCCTGTTAACGGCTCATTTTCTATTTGGGCCAAACATGGGCCTAAGACAGTTTTGCCCTGTGTTGGCCCATGAATTTTTTGGCTCAAAGCTAGCCCAATCTAGTTTTTAGCATGTTAAAAGCCCATGGTATTCTCTGGCCCAGCTGGCCAGAACTTTACGCGGCCTATTAAAGGCGGAAAACTACTATACGTTTAGACCTGCTAATGGCCCAAGATGATTATAGGCCCACGTTTCGGCCCATATATAGCGTAGCGAGTTACGGGCCGGCCTGAAGACCGACAACATTGAGATGCGTTGAAGCTTCCGGCCTAAGTAACAACATACCGACTAAGAATAAACCTAGACTCTACAATAAAGAAATTACGGCATATTACATCCACTGGGCATCAATGTTCGCCACGGGTGATAATAAAGTGCAACGAGACCGCGGATTACATACACTGGGCATCAAAGGTCGCCACCAGTGCATATAAACGCGCCGACAAAAGAATATACAAAACTGAGAGCACTTCAAAAGGCATTACGCCTGGCCTAGAGGTGCACCACAACCAGCAGAACAAGCTGATGAGACCTTAGTTGTGTCAATGATAGATGCTCTAACCCTAGCTGTATAGCACGAAAGGCCGCAAGGCTGTCCTTTGAGGTCTTCTTTGCATCATTGACATCAAGTCAGAGCTGAGCTGAAGCAAGCCTTTCTGGTTTAAGTTGAGACTGAAGAAGTCAAACTAATTGAGGCAGCAACTGCACAGAGGTTGTCTCACAGCTGCTGGTGAGTAGCTTCAACTCACTGTCTTCATCAAGACATGACCATGGGGTCATCTCGCTCTCTTCAAGATGGTTTGGCTCACTATCTTCCCTAAAGTTCTGCCTGGCATAAGAGATATGACTCTGAAAGAAAAACAAGGAGACACGTAACAGGTTTCACAATTATATAAGCAAATAAATGTATCTGTTCTGCATACGGAACATGTTTTTACAACTATAATTTAAAACTGGTAGTTGTTGCAAACATCCAATCAAATGTAAACACCAAAGTAAACAGCAGTGGAGGAAATGATGCCTATCCAAATCTATACTAGAACAAAGTTTGAAGGCTTGAGAAGGATGAACTTACATTACATGTTGACACGGGCTGGACAAAGCCCTTCTCCATGTCGATGGAAGGATAATTCAAGAAATTCCCCAAAGAAACTTCGTTATAAGCATTGCCTTTATTCTACATTTTGTAAAGAGTAAATATAGATCAAATAATATTGGAAGAAATAGAGGATAATGAAGCTCAGGTGCAGAGTGATGATACATAATCAAATAGCTATTAATTAAGTGCAGCGTTACAAGGCAAAAGGTACTAACAAGAGGAATGCAGACATCAACGTGTGAAGTGGCATTGGCTTTATTGAACATTTTGGTAAGAGTAAATGTAGATCTAATAATTTGGAGAAAGTGGAGGGCAGGGCAGATAAGATGTAGAGTAATGCTAGACAATCAACTATCTCGCAATGCAAGTATAGTAATACTACCACCGTCCGTTATTACTTGTCGCTCAAATGGATGTATCTAGCACTATTAAGTTCTAAATACATCCAATTGAGCAACAATTAATTCGATACGGAGGGAGTACATGACAACAGGTACCTACATGAGCAATCCAGAACTTCATAACCATTGTTATAATTCTACATTTATGTAAGAGTAAATATAGATCTTATAATTTTGAGCAAAGGGAGGATAAGGAAGCAAACATTTACAGTGATGCTACATAATCAAACAACAATGAGTGTAAGTATGCTGACAAAGGGCAAGAGGTACTGACAAGAGCAATGCAGTGCCCAGTATTGTTGTGAGATCCTATGATCCTTTGAGAAAGGAGATTCATCTGAAATTAGTTTTCATACAAGAGAGAAGGTAAGGCACATGCAGAAATGTAGGAGTTCAAATTTTTAATTGATATCATAGACAGTACCTGACACTGGGCTCTCTGCAGTTCTAATAGGGGTTTGGCCAGTGGAGTAGGTGTAAAGTGTGGTACAGTTGGGCCTATGGTTTCTGTGGCTGCTGATCTATCTGATTTAACAGGTATCACTACCTTTTCCAAATACCTAGTTTGTACTCCTTGAGGATCTGCACTCACCCTCTTCCTTTTGGACATCTATTACGAAAGAACAACATTTGACTGGAAAAACATAGTATGATGACACATGGAATAGGTACAGAAAATGGATAGGTATGGCATATACTCATATATGATGCTTAAACTAAGCAGATGGTGGTGTAACAAAGTAGAAGTAATGCAAGAGGTCATATGCAAAATATGTGTGACCAATACAACCTTGCCAAGTTAGAGAAAGCACCTTGATGGGTGAGTAAGATAGGCCATCCTCCACCATGCCAAGTTTGTTAGCCAGTGGATTGTTCCGCAATATTCCTCTTGTGCGCCCATTATCATATTCATTTTGATCATGTTCAATACCTGACATGCATGAAAACATAAAAATAAGTGAGATTATCTTTGTAATGCAGAAGTGATTCTAATCCAATACTGCCTCCCTGTAAACCCCTTGGTGCTATCTCTGCAATTCTTCTGAGAGATGCCATGCATGCTGTAATTTGGTGTGTGCATTAATATAATGTGGCCTACTACTCAAAATATGAGAGCTCTAGAAGTGATGATACTTCGCAGATGACAGCTTCAACATATAGTAAACAAGAACAAGTCGACCTGACCTTGCAGATTCAAAATATACTAAGGGAGAACAACTCGACCTTACCAGTCGACCGCAAATGTCTCTGCTACTCTTCCCAACAAGGAACATACTTCTTAAAGAAGAAGAGAAGAGGATCATGTTAAAGAAGAGCAGAAGAGCAAGCAGATTGAAGATATTACAAGTCTTTCTATACAATGTCTGTTGCCCACCCATGATGAACCAGAGCGCACAGAGAAATACTATTCCTTCCGGTCTCTCCATATGTGTCTCACATGCATTTCGAAACTAAAGTAGGAACATTTAGCTGACCAATTAAACATGTTCTTTTGTACAAATTATTTAAACAAAAAGTTAAAAGATGGCATGAGAAAAGAAACCAAAAGTGGGAATTCAAAGTTGGGGAATATGTTCTTTTGTACAACTCTCATTTTAGATTCTTTGTAGGAAAACTTCTCTCCAAATGGGAAGGACCATATATTATCGAGGGGGTTTATCGCCCTGGAGCCATCAAAATTAATAATGCCGAAGGTACTAACCTGAAGGTGGTTAATGGGCAGAGAATTAAACACTATATCTCAGGTACGCCTATTAATGTTGAAAGCAATATTATTCAAACCATGACACCAGAGGAACACATAAAAGAGACCTTTTAGAACACTCCAGAATACTAAAAAAAGAGGAGGTATGTGATACGGTAAGTAAACGGACTCCGAAAAATCCACAAAAATATTTTCTGTCGGTTTTGGAATATTACAAAAATTAGGAAGGCACAAGACACCACGGCGCTCCTGGCTTGCCTGGCGTGCCCACCTCGGGAACCTTCCTGACTTCGTTTTCCTCTTGTTTGCTTGTTTCCCAAGATAAAAAATCTTTATATACCCCCCGAACGTATTGACCACCGTATCGTGGAGAAATTTTATGTTCTTCTTTCTTGCTGTTTTCTGGCAGATCTGAAAATATGTCATCTCAAGACTCGGAGGGTGAGAGCTATGTTGCTGATTATATTGCAAACCCCAAGGTTTACGGAGATGTGGAACATTATGGTTGGACCACGGAGGAAGAAGAAGACTATGATCCAAAAGGGAAAGAAGAGACAAGCTCGGATGAAGATGAAGTTCCATTACCCCAAGCTGGGGATATGCACGTGGAATTCAAGAAGTCAAGTCTCCCTAATAAAGCAAAGAAACCTAAGATCTAGTTTATCCCTTTTCGTCTCTTGCAGGAAAACAAGCAGGAATTATGCAAAAATATATTAAAGTTTGAGTAGGAGATCGATGACTTGAGGGAGAAAAATTCCATCCTCAAGCGTAAGCTAAGGAAGAAGAATAATCATACTACTTCACCACCACCATCATCATCTTTCCCACCAAAGGAGACTTGAGTTCATGGTATGGGCACTCCCTATGATTTAGTTAAATAAAAGTTTAGTTCGATCCTTTCTTTTCGAGTGCTTGCTTAGTGATCTACCTATCTATGTAATCGTGTGCGAGATATATAATAAAGAGTAGTTTGAGTTTTGTTTCTTTACTCTTTTGTTTCAATAAAAAGAAAGGAAAATAAATGAAAAAGATCATATGCTAATCTTATGGTAAGTCATGACATCACATAAGGAAAAGTATAAGTGGTAAAATTTATTGGAGATTTACAAACATAGCATTGGTCAATGATGCAATTCATGAAAGAATTAATAAGGGAAGAGAAGATTCACATGCAAATACACTATCTTGGACATCTTTGTTGATTGTGAGCCCCCATTAAATATTATGTGTCAAAATTGTTGAAGTTGGACAAGGAAGAAAACGTAATGATTTATGTTTGTTCATATTCACATAGAAGTTATATTGTCATAGATCCTTCAACACGTGGTGCTTGCTCAATATCTTTGCTAGCCAAAAACTCCGCACTAAGTAGAGATACTACTTGTGCATCCAAAAACCCTTAAACCCAAAATCTTATTTTGAGAGTCCACCATACCTACCTATGGATTGAGTAAGATCCTTCAAGTAAGTTGTCATCGGTGCAATAAGGCAATAAAAACTGCTTCTAAATGTGTTGGATCATTTAGTGTAAGAGAAAATTGAGCGTTGTACGAACTTATGATGGCAAAGTAATAAAAGCGACGGACTGCATAATAAAGGTTGCTATTATAAGGGGCAATATAACGTGATGTTCTTTTGTATTAAGGGATTTGGCATACAAACAAAAAAACGCATGGCAACCTCTGCTTCCCTCTACGAAGGGCCTATCTTTTACTTTTATGCATTTACTTTTATGTAAGAGTCAAAGTGTTCTTCCCTATTCCTTTTTATTTTCTCTTTTTGCAAGCATCATGTGGTGAGGAAAGATCTAGGCACATATATCCAGTTGGATATGAGTGGGCATGAGTTATTATTGTTGACATCACCCCTGAGGTGAATACGTTGGGAGGCGAAACTATAAGCCCCTATCTTTCTATGTGTCCGGTTGAAAATTTTTGTTCATGGGTATGCTGTGAGTGTTAGCAATCATAGAAGGTTAAATGATGGTTGATTATGTGGACTTGCCTAAAGGCTCCGATACGTGACCCTTCCTGAAAATATGATGAATTGTAGTTGCAAAGTTGACTGAGAACATAATTTGTTGGTTTTCAATAAGGTTTATGCTTTATACTTCAATATTGTGATGAATTGTTACTTGCTCATGAGAAGTTATATGATAAAAGTTGTGTGATAAAGTTTTATGTTAAAGTTCTGTTGGTGCAATGATAGGCCCCTTATGTTTTGGAGTTTGTTGACATAAACAGTATGGGACTTATGTGTTTGCTAGTGCACACAGAGTAACAGGTCCCTGAAGTATCGAGGAGTTTGATGCAAACGACGAATATAATCTCCCTGCCTTGCAGCGAAGGTTATCACCGAAGATGAAGCTAACAAGAGTGACCCCTAAAAATTGTTGAAGTTCAAGCAATTGTTTCAGTGTCTGTTCGAAGAAAATGACTACGCTCGAGGAAGAATGAAGACGAGATGAAGACGTAGCATTTGTTTCATTGTTCTTCTTCTTTCATTGAGTCATAGGACCACCATACTATTAAGAGGGGTGTAGCATTCGAAGCTTTGATTCTCTGATGCTAAACCCAAATCCTATGAAAGTTGTGAGAGAAATCTCTTTGTGTTCCGAGTAAATACTTGCCAGCAAGAGACTGTGATCTTCTTCGCTGCGAGAGATTTGACTCGGACCGAGGAGTTAGCATTACTTATTCCTCAAGTAATGTTACCGTTGCTCCAAAATCCGACCGTTGTGAACATGTCGGTTGGCCATTGGCTGGACCTAGTGTCCAAAATGGTCATTTCCCATCAGGGAAGGCTGCGGCTATAAATAGCCACCCCGCGCCAGCTTTGTCCGGTGGTTGCTCCATTTGATTCTGAGAAGATTGTTGAGCAACCCATTCTCTGAGCGATTTGAGTTTAAAATCCACCAAGAGAAAAACCCTAGAGCCGAAGAATTAGATAGTGGTTCAGCATCACTGGAATCTAAGTTTAGTACGCTCCGCCTATTACTCTTGAGAGCTGCAAACTCTCTAGACGGTTAGGTGTCAATTTCTTCAGAGACCAAGACTGATTGTGGTTCTTGAAGAAGAAGTCTGTAAAGGTTCGGAGAACGCCTTCAAGTATCTACCACGAGTGATCGGCATCGTTTGACAAATCGATTGTCTAGGAGAATAGGGTGAAGAGAGTTTATCTTCCATGTTAAGTCATAGCCCCTCCAACCAGACGTAGTCCTTGTGCAGAAGGACGAACTGATCGAACAAATTCCTTGTCGCCATCAAGCATCTTCAGTTATCTCTGCCACTCATGTTTACCTTCGATGCATTTTCATTCGTATGATTTACATCGATGCATGTCTTAGTTCTCCTTCGGTACTTTGTTCTAGTTCACTGTAGTTTGCTTTTCATTCTTTCCGCTGCTGGGTTCTGAGAGATTTAAGTTTTTCGAAGAAAATTTAAAACTCCCATTCCCCCCCCCTCTGGTAGACATATTTCGTTCCTACAATTGGTATCAGAGCGAGGTACTCCTTGACTCTGCTCATTTTAGTCTAATGACTTTGGAGTTTAAGTATGTATTCAGTGAACTACAAATCGCATCTCAAGATTCCCATATTTGATGGGACGGACTACCCCTTCTGGAAGGAGAAGATGAAGATCCGTCTTCGAGCAATAGATGATGACATGTGGAATGTGGTACAATTCGGGCTAAATGTTGTTGTACCTCAAGCCCCGTCCGATGAAGAAAAGAAGCTCATTCAGCTGGATGCTCAGGCCAAAGATGAGATTGGCGGTCATCTCAATCGAGTGCAATTTCTTCGATATCGCCAGTGTGAAAATGCGAAGGAATTGTGGGATGTCCTCAAGAAGATCAATGAAGGAGTATCAACTCAGAAATAAGCTCGAATTGATACTCTGAGAGCGAAATTCAATCGCTTCAAGTGCATCGGAAATGAAACTTGCCAACAAACCTTTGACCGCCTCAGTGACATAGCTAATGAACTTCAAGGTCTCGGCTCTAAAGACATCACTGACCATGAAGTCGTAAAGAAACTACTTCGATCTCTGGACAGTTCTTTTGATACACTTGTTCTGATGATACGTGAACGAGTTGACTTCAAACACCTCGACTCTGCTGATATCATGGAAAGACTGAACACTCACGAGGAACAAGAAGAAGAGAAAAGAGATCTATATGGCTCAACTCAACACAAAAATCATGCTCTCAAGGTTGTGGCTGATTCTTCCTCCGAAAGAAATGCCGAAGAAGATTCAGATGACCCAGAAAGGCTCAGCAAAGATCTCGCACTGATCACAAAAAGATTCCAATGCTTCCACAAGAAGAACCAATTCCAGAAAAGAAGTTCAAGCAACTCTGGGGGTTCAAAAACTTCATCAAAACCTGCTGGAGAATACACCTTCTTCAAGTGTAAAAAGCTTGGACACTTCATTTCGGACTGTCCTCTCTGGGAAGCTGAAATCCGTGTTAGTGGAAGATATGATTCAGGCAACTATCGAGGCAAAAGCAAGAGCAAGAACTACGACTCCGATGAAGAAAAGAAAATGAAGAAATCTTCAAGAAGAAGGACAGCTCCACTTCAAAATCTTCATCAAGATCTTCATCGAGGAACCCCTCCAAGTCCTCCTCCAACCGCAAGAATACTTCTAGCAAGGCTAAGGCGTACATCGTCAAGGAGATGGATTCTGCAGAAGAAGAATCATCTGCCTCCGAAGAAGCTGATGAATCCGATGAGGATTCCGACTCGGGCATGGCTGGCATAGCATGCGCCTCCGCTCCTGCAACAAATTTCTTCGGGAACCCGTCAAGCGATGATGAATCGCCTGCCTACTGCTTCATGGCCAAAGCTTCGAAAGAAAAGGTATCCTCCAAACATCACAAGGTTCACTCCAGTGATCAATATTCTTCTGATGAGGATGACCATGCTAAGTTGATCAAAATTGCCAACATACAACAAAATTCTCTTGAGAAAATTGAGAAAACCCTCAAAAAATCTGAAGGGTTGTTGGTTGAGGAGATGGAGAAAAATCAGTCATTGACTGAAGAGTATTCCACTCTCAAGTCACGAATGGATGAACTCTCAACTCGTCATGATTTTCTCTCAGCAGACCACAAAAGGTTGACCTACGATTATCTGAAAAGGAAACAGGAACTCGAGGTGCTAAGAGAGGCTCATGAAGATTTGATTAGAGAAAATTCTCTTCTCACCCAACAACTGAAGGATAAACCTGAGGTGTTTGAGCCACTGTGTTTTAAATGCCTTGAATGAACCAATGCAGAATCAAATGTTGAATCATCTATGAATGCTAACCCCTCAATCAAGGAAAGTGGTTCTGTTTCTGATGAAAATGCTAGGTTGAAGGATCTTCTTCAGACTGGAATGTTCAAATCTCTCAAAGGAAACCAAACCCTTTGCGATGTTCTAAAGAAATCTATTCTTCACAAAAATTCCAGAAAGGAAGGTATCGGTTTCTAAAGGAAATTGAATGAAAATGGCACTTACTAGGAACCACATTAATATCCTCAAACTGTATGGGTTCCTGCAAAGAGCAAAACGCTCGATCCAGCATTACTTTTGGGATACAACTCTCCTATTCCTGAATATCCTGATGATGATTCCCTGGACAATTATAAGTTGTTCAAGAATCAACATGGTGAGACTGTTGCTCGCTATGTTGGACCTAACAGCAGAAATGGCCCCCCAAAGAAAGCTATTTGGGTGCCTAAGAAAATTGTTGATGCTTTGCGTGTTTCTGCTCGATTGACCATGCAGGCGCAAAGAATTCAATAGAATGAGTATATGCATACTGCACACAATCACTATGCTCATTCGTCTGGAAGGAATTTCAATGCTTATTCTTTCAATTATGTTCGCACCTCTTCGACTAACAACTATGCTTACCGAAAGAAATCATATCATGCTCGTTCTATTGTTTCGAAGTCACCTGCAAAGATGTGGGTGGTTAACAAGGCCTAATTCTTCTGTAGGACTATGTCTCCGGGTGCACTGAATGGATTATTGACAGTGGATGCACTAGTCATATGATCGGAGACAAGTCATTGTTTGTCGACCCCAACTTAACTGCTTCTCCTCTTAAGTATATCACTTTTGGCGACAACAACAAGGGAAAGGTAATTGGGCTAGGTAAAATTGCTATATCCAAAGACAAGTCCATTGATGATGTGTTACTTGTTCAATCTCTCGGATTCAATCTTATGTCAGTTGGCAAGCTATGTGATTTAGGCATGCTAGTTCTGTTTTCTATATCCAAATGCATTGTCTTCATGGCCTCTGACAATTCCTTCGTCTTTGAGGGAATTAGAAAGGGTGATCTTTATATTGTGGATTTCTCTAAGGGTCCCTCAGTTCCAACTTGTTTGCTTGCAAAAGCAACATAAGGTTGGCTGTGGCACCGTAGACTTGGTCATGCAGGTATGAGAAATTTGCAGACCCTGGTGAAGAAAAATCATCTCCGTGGCATTCCGGATGTGAAATTCGACAAGAATCGTGTCTGTGCTGCATGTGAGGCTGGTAAATTAGCCAAGAAGCATCACTCATCCAAGATAGTTATGACCACTACAATACCTCTGGAAATTCTTCATATGGATTTATTCGGTCCTCAAAATTATGCAAGCTTCGGTGGCAGCCATTATGGTCTGGTTATTGTTGATGATTTCTCTCGATACACTTGGGTATTCTTTCTCGAAGACAAGACTTGTAATCAAGATATCTTCAAAAGCTTCGCTAAGAAGGCCCAAAATGAATATGATGTGCGAATTAAGCATGTCAGAAGTGATAATGGAACTGAGTTCAAAAATACTCATATTGCTGAATTTCTTGATGAACATGGTATTACTCATGAGTTCTCTGTTGCATACACTCCCCAACAGAATGGAGTTGTTGAACAAAAGAACAGAACTCTTATTGAAATGGCAAGAACAATGCTTAGTGAGTACAAAACTCCCATTTGCTTCTGGGCTGAAGCTATTAACACTGCTTGTCATGTTATCAATCGTGTTTATCTTCACAAGTTCCTCAAGAAAACTTCATATGAGCTTATCACTGGCAAGAAACCAAATGTTTCTTATCTACGTGTTTTTGGTGCACCTTGTTACATTCTTGATATGAATCATTCTTCCAAGTTTGCACCTAAGGCACATGAAGGTTTTCTTCTCGGTTATGGCTCAAACTCGCATACGTATCGTGTCTATAACTCTTACCACATGAAATTTATGGAAACGATAAATGTGCGGTTTGATGAATCTAACGGCTCTCAAAAGGAGCACCTGCCAAATGTGATAGATGAACCACGGATATTTGATGCTATTCGGCAAATGGCCATTGGGAGTGTCAAGCCTGTTGAAGGAAATGCACTTGAGTCCTCTGATGATGATGCTCCCATGGCTCGAAGCAGAACTCATCAAGCCACTGCCGAAGCAAATGCTCCTCCGAATGAAAATGGAAATCAAAATCCAAATGCCGATCAAAATGGCAATCCTGAAGGGAATGATGATACAAATACTGATGCTGATGAAAATGACAATGATCATCATGAAGAAAATGCTCATCCTCAGTGGCAAATCGAGTTGACCCCTCATTAATTCTCGATGAAATTGAGAATCCAGGTTATCGACCCACAACTCGTTCACGCACTCGCTTGGCTAACTACTGTGGCAGTTTCTCTTTTGTGTCATTGGAAGAACCTACCAAATATGAAGAAGCCATGAATGATTCAGATTGGATTAATGCCATGCAAGAGGAGTTGGTGCAATTCGAATTAAATGATGTGTGGGAATTGGTTGACAAACCGAATCCCAAGAAGCACAATATCATCAGCACAAAATGGATTTTTCGAATAAGCAAGATGAGAATGGCATCGTGGTGAGAAATAAAGCATGACTTGTTACTCAAGGGTACACTCAGGTAGAAGGTATTGATTTCGGTGAAACATATGCTCCTGTTGCACGCCTTGAGGCAATTCGCATTCTTCTCGCTTATGCAAATTACAATGATATCCTGCTTTACCAAATGGATGTGAAAAGTGCACTCCTCAATGGTGAAATTGATGAGGAAGTGTATGTTAAACAACCACCTGCCTTTGAACACCATGAGTTTCCTAACAAAGTTTTTCAGGTTGAAGAAAGCTTTATATGGGCTAAAGCAAGCCCCTCGAGCTTGGTATGACACCCTGAAGAAGTTTTTGCTCGACAAAGGGTTCAAGCCAGGATCCTCTGATCCCACACTTTTCACTCGTGCTATTGATAATGATCTATTCATATGTCAAATCTATGTGGATGATATTATCTTCGGCTGTACTAACAATGCTTGCAGCTTAGAGTTCGGGAAAATGATGTCCGATAAATATCAAATGTCCATGATGGGTGAACTCAAGTTCTTTCTCGGACTGCAAATTCGTCAACAAGCAAATGGCATTTTCATTTCTCAGGAAAAATATCTGAAAGAGTGCCTGAAGAAGTACAAAATGCAAGATTCCAAAATGAAGGGCTATAAAACTCCTATGCCTACGAATGGTAAGCTGGAAGCAGATGTATATGGTAAGGATTACGATCAGAAAGCTTATCGTTCGATGATTGGATCTCTTCTTTATCTATGTGCATCTAGACCTGACATTATGTTGAGTGTTTGCATGTGTGCCCGTTATCACACCCCCACCTTAGGTTTATGGTATCCTAAGGGAGCACAGTTTGATCTCGTTGGATATTCAGACTCATATTGGGCTGGTGACTTGGTTGGTAGGAAATCTACTTCAGGGACATGTCATTTCCTCGGTAGATCATTGGTCTGTTGGTCATCAAGGAAGCAGAATTGTGTATCTCTGTCTACGGCTGAGGCCGAATATATTGCTGCTGGCTCTTGTTGCACTCAGTTATTGTGGATGAAGCAGACACTGAAAGATTATGGCATCAAGGTCAAGCATATCCCTCTTATTGTGATAATGAGAGTGCCATCAAAATTGCACATAATCATGTGCAGCATTCTCGCACGAAGCACATTGCCATCAGACATCATTTTATTCGCGATCATGTTGCTCGAGAGGATATCATTATCAATCACGTCAAGACCGAAGACAATCTCGCTGATATTTTCACCAAGCCTCTCGACGAGAAAAGATTATGTGCATTACGGTGTGAGCTAAATATCCTGGACTTCGCAAACATGCAATAAGCTGGACTCGGCACCCGTGCTAACACTTCCACATCTTAGAAGGAATGGGTGCATAACACTCAAAGAGTCTGAAAATTTCGACACAGTGAAATTTTCTTTCTGAGAGTGAATACATTAACGAAGAACTAGACTAATCGGGTGCCACGATAATTGTGCGACGCTCGGGGTCATACAGTTCTTATACGGTGGGTAACGCCACCACATTTTTCCTTCGTTGGATTTCTCTTTGATCGATAGATTTTGACTTCGTCCGAATGCATTTCATTTATAGCTATTTGCTCGAGTGTTTGTGTTTTTCTGACTAAGTGAAATGCCTAGGACCCTGTTTTCCCTCTGTTCTATCTCTTCCAATCTATGCTGATCCGTTGCAAATGCTCAAATTTTATCTAGAACGAAACTTTATCTAGTGTCCTTGACCACGATTAAGATTCGGTCCGAACTTTAATCTGTTTTGGCGAAAGCTGTCCAAAATTTGGGGTTTCCTGCCCAAGTCAGGACCACGATCTTTTATGATGGTTGCCACGTGTAATACATCAACTGCCAATCTATCCTAACCTTTGAATCGCATTCGTCTCTGCTTAGAGGCCATTCGATCAAAATCCTCTGCGTACGGTTATTTCCATTCGCCTATATATAAACCGCACTGCTACTGTCTTTATCTTTACTCTCTTTCTCCTTGCCTCCTCTCTGCCGAAACTCTTGCCGTAGTGCTCCACCTTGAGCTTGACGCCAATGACCCCTTCGCCGCTTAACTGCCAGAAAGAGGTCACCGGAGTCCTTCCACGCCGCGGGACATCTTCTTCCCCGCGCCACCGTAGCTGCTGCACGTCACCAAGCTAGGGTATGTGTTGTTCGAACTCGGGTCTCCTTCCTTCTTGAATCGAGTTCGTCCGCGGTTATTAATCTCCGATTTTACCGCATATCTTAGATCTAGGTTTTTACCCTTCTAGTGCGAATGTGGTTTGTAGTTGCTCCTCGCATCCAACTCTTCCAGATCTAGGGTTTGTGTTATGTTTCGCTCGAATGATATGCCTAGCTTGCTGTCTAGTATTTTCTCCGGACCTACTAGCTCGATCTATTTGTTTCATTCATTTGAAACATTTCTCAAAGTTTGTATTTGATTCTTCCTCAAAATGCTATTTGTTCAGAAAAACATTCGCTGAGAGCATTTGTAACTCTGTCCCCATTTTTTCTCGTACCTACTCTTATTCACAGGTGTATGCAGTCTGTTGAGGATTCTGCTAGACCACACAGTATTGCTGATGAAGAAGAGATATTCATGGGAACAGATGATGAATCCAAAGCACCGCCCATCTTCCAGCAAAAGAAAAAGAGCCGAACATAATGACAACGAGCAAGAAGCAGATGCTCCGAAGAAAAGGAAAGGTGACAGGAAACCCTACACCAATTCAGCTCAGTATATATCTCATGAGAACTACAACACAGTTCCTGGAGAAGATTCGACTTAGAGAAAAAGGCGTGTGCAAAAGATTCGACGTCACTGGGTACGGAAGTGGTTCAACTACAAAATGGTTCATCCTCGATATGCCAAGAACTTTGCCTTCCATCCCCCATGGGGTGACTGTCGTGAAATTGGACTCATCCGGCCAGGTGAACCCCGGGCAAGGCCTCCCCCACCTCCTGACAATGATGAGTTGTCACTTAAGACACCTGACTCCTATCCCGAAGAAAAGGCCAAGCGCCTCAAGAATGCAGAAAAGAGAGCCAAGAAGGCTGAAAAGGAACAGGCAAGAGAAGAAGAAAACCATCATCTCATCAAATCAGACGTCGAGAAGAAAAAGACTGAAGGAAAAGCATAACGTCCTTCAAAGAACAAACATGATCCCAGATCTGTGACTCTAAAGAAAAAGAGTGCACCGAACAGAAGGCCTGCTAAACCAATTGAGCATGAAAGTGATTCTTCCGATCAAGATGACCCTCCTCTCACAAGGGCAGAAGTTGAAGCATCTCTTTCCGAGCAAGTGAACGTCACTACATCCACTGTTCTGCCTGATCTTCGAGCAAGCGATGTCCCAATAGCGCCTCTGAAGAAGAACACATTGAAAAGAAAGACTCCTCCTACCATTGTCATAATGATTGACAAAGTGAATACAGATCCTCATCTTGATGCAATTGATTTGCAAGATTTGGTAGTTGATGCCCCAGTAGGCACAGCTAAGCCAGGAGAAAAGCTCCCAACAAAAAATGTGAAGCAAATCAAAGCTCCTCCAGCTGAGCAAAATGTTCGGGCAAGTGCTGATGTTGTGAAAGAAAAGGCTGCTAAATTTGCTCCAAAGTTAACTCAACCATTGGCGTCTTTGCCTCCGACCAAGCAAAATGCGGCACAGACTGCTCCTACTGCACAGACTGCTGCATAGGCTCAAGATGATTCTGATGCACCGCATTATTTCAATCAAGTGTTCATAATGAAGCAGCTTGACAGATTTGTCAAAGACTTGTTTGATGGAGAAGTGGCATCTTTGCCCATTCCCTCTAAAGTAATTTCTCAAGCATCTGATCTGGTCCATGACATGAGAAATGATTCTGTTGAGACCAATGACTTCACTGCTCAACTCAAGGAGCTTGACAACCGAATGAAAGATACCAAATCTAAGTTTGTCGTCAAGCAACGTGAAGAATATTATGTGGATATCAATAAGGCTTTGACTATCCTTCGGCATAGAAGATTGGGATTCCACTCGGACCTAGATCAAATTGTTCGAAAGATCTACCTCGATCATCAAGCCAAGGTTACTGGCTACAATGATCTTGTCAAAGGGCACATTGATCCATCAAAGCAAAAGAAGAAAAAGAAGATAGCGAAGAAAAATGATCATCCTCCTCCAGATGCTGAGACACGGAAAGAAAAGTCTCCTGAATGAGCAATTCCTTCGCCAATTTATGCACCGGTTGCAGATGCTCCCTGTTCGCCAAGGCCAACTAAAACAGTGCATGTGGCTTCTCCAGTCCATGAAGAAAATCTGCCTCAACAAAATGTTTCGGAAGAAGGTGAAATACCTCAGTCTGAACGCCAAGCTTCTCCTGCCAAGACGAACCAAATGATACGGTTCCTCCCTCTGATCCACAAATGACTCCCGAAGGACAACATTCTCAGTCGCCAGTGCCTGCCCATACTACAGTTTCAACTGCTAAAGTGTCTGATCCCTCTCCACTACGAATCTCACTTAATACTGCACGAAGAACTTCAAACATAGATCCTTCTGCAGGAAAATCAGCTTCTGCTCATCACTCAGACTCAGTCATTTACGACGATGAAGTGATCTTCGTTGAAGATGAACTCAAATACCCTTATCCTCATGAGCAACTGCCGTTGTTTTCAATCGGCGTTGGCGTCAAAGGGCCTCTTTTCAATCGGAACACTCAGCCAGTTTTCTTTCAAGAGAGTCCATACAACAAGCCCCGCACTTCTGAATCTCCTCGGTTCTCGACTCAGGAACAGGTAATATACTATTTGTGGATTCTTTATGACAGCCTCAAGATTTTCCCTCATGAGTTCCCAGATATTGCTGCTATGAAGAACATCGGCTGTTTCAACCAAGTATTGCAAGACATCGAAGACTTTGGCCTCACGCATGTCTTTGCATATCAACATCCATGGAACAGGAAGATTATTCTTCAATTTTATGCCACAATTTATATCTCTGGTGATGAATCTGATAGCACAAAGTGGATCATGGAATGGATGACTGAAGGAAAGAGAATAAAATGCTCTGCAATGGACTTTGTGTCTCATTTTCATTTCCCTCGGTTCGAACATGGCAAGACTGAGATTCGAGTTCATAACATTGATGCAATCTCTAATGAAGAATTCTGATGCACAATGGATGAAGATAAAATTTGTGGCTACAATGGTCCTCCACTGCCTGAGCACTTGACATTCGACAATCAAACCTTATATCATATTCTCACTTATACCCTCTGTCCGCTGGCTGGGATGAATACAGACAATGCTATTTTTTATGTTCTTCGGAACACCATCCATGCCATCTCCCAAGGATTTATCTTCGATGTCGAAGATATGTTCCTGCGCATTCTGATGGATTTAGCTCAGCAACTGAAAACTATCAAGGTATTTGCGCCCTGGCTTCAGAAGGTGGTTGATACGTCTCCAACGTATCTATAATTTTTGATTGTTCCATGCTATTATATTATTTGTTTTGGATGTTTTATATGCATTAATATGCTATTATATATTATTTTTGGGACTAACTTATTAACCTAGAGCCCAGTGCTAGTTTCTGTTTTTCCTTGTTTTTGAGTTTTACAGAAAAGGAATACCAAACAGAGTCCAAACGGAATAAAACTTTTGCGATGATTTTTCTTGGACCAGAAGACATACGTAGGACTTGGAGAGGAAGGCAGAAGACTCCCGAGGGCTCCACAAGCCCTCAGGGTGCACCCTAGGGGGGCGCGCCCCTGGCTTGTGGGCCCCACGGGAGTCCTCCAACCCTAATCTTTGGCCTATAAATTCAGAAATATTCCCAAACCACCAGAAGCGTCCACCAAAATACTTTTCCGCCGCCGTAATCTTCTGTTCCCGTGAGATCACATCTTGGGGCCTTTTCCGGCATCCTCCCAGAGGAGGATTCGATCACGGAGGGCTTCTACATCAACTCTATTGCCCTTTCGATGAAGCGTGAGTAGTTTACCACAGACCTACGGGTCCATAGCTAGTAGCTAGATGGCTTCTTCTCTCTCTTTGATCCTCAATACCATGTTCTCCTCCTTGTTCTTGGAGATCTATCCGATGTAATATTCTTTTGCTGTGTGTTTGTCGAGATTAGATGAATTGTGGATTTATGATCAGTTTATCTATGAATCTTATTTGTCATGGTTTGACATGATCAGTTTATCTATGTGCACCGAAAGAATTGCACAAAGAGCGGAGGTCGTAGAACAACACGGCAATGGTGACGCGGGTGGTTTTTACCCAGGTTCGGGCCACCGTGAGGCGTAAAAACCCTACTCCTGCTTGGGTGGATTGAGTGGGAGACCGTGATGAACGCGCAGTGCTAAAGCCCGGCAAGGTTGCCTCGGGGAGAGCAGCTACGCGCGTATGAGTGTACAAGGGTCCGAATCCTCTCTAAGGTTGCCTCGGCCCTCCTTTTATAGGAAAAGGGGTTACCACAGTGGCAAAACAGTCATTATCCAGTGATTAGATAGCCACAGTGCTATCATACCTAACTCTGTAGACAGGACAAGGTGCATTAAATGCACCGCTTAGTGTCACGTCGTGGATGCAGCCCGGCAAGCCTTGCCGTGCCATTCAACCATCTTCTCGCCTGTCTACGTGACACGCCCCTGGACGGGTGTCATTTAGGGGTGATCTTCCTCAGAAATGGCTGCCACGTGCTGAATGACTGCCACTTATTCACTTCGGGGCTCGACACCGTACCGATAAGCGACTTGTGTCACTGTGAGGTGGAGCGGCGGAGCCCTGGCGGGATAGCAGGCCGCCAGCGCCCCGGCAACCCTTGTCAGGGAGGTCTTGGGACTTGCTCTTGGGGTGGCCTCGACCTGACCAGGCTCGCCTGTCCAGCAAGGGAGGCTTTTCCCTTGGTGATATCTTGCTGTTTTGGCTTGTCTTGGTTTTCTTGATCCGCCCTTTGGTTTCCCAAAGAGCTCATTTCTCTCTGGCTTGGTCTTGGTGAAGCTTGCTTCGTTTCTGCCGTGCCTGTGTACGGTTCGGGCAACACACGCAAAGGTTTGTTGCACCGACAGGAGCCCCCGGGCCTGGCCCAACGTGCTGCTGAGCATCGTTGGAGTAGGCCCTTTCAGGTACACAGGCAGGGGTCATGTGCTGATATTCTTTTCTTCCTTGATATTTTCCTTGCTTCTTCATTAATCTGTGCTGGAGTCAGTTTCTGGTTTTTCCTAAGCATCCTGCGATGCCAAATGCAGTGGGGGCCATCCGGCTATGGCCTGTGAATGACTTTATCTCACGGGGCGGTAACTGCCATTTCACTCTTCCCACTACGCCCGTCCCGTCTGCCACGTACGCCGCATGCACCGCGCGGGGTAGGTGACGGAAGGGCATGGTGTAGGGGAGGGCGCTACGGCAGGGGCCCGGATCTTTCGGATTGGTGCAGAGGGGCGGTTGACGGGCTCGGCCACAATCTGTAGCTTGGACTGGTCGGATTCTGAGGAGCCTTGGGAGTGGGTGAAAGACCAGCCCCCGACCCCGGCTCGCCTATAAAAGGGAGCACTAAGGGGAGCGGAGGCATCCACTCGCGCACTTCTTCCTTGCCTCCTCCTTCATTATGCCGAAGGGAAGAGACTGGGGTCAGGCCCTGGGTCTCAGCTCGAGGGCGATGACGCCAAAAGTTAGTGTCGTCGCTCGGGGAGTGAGTCTGGTCCGGGGCCGCGGGAGGCGCAGCGACCGTAGTAGGGGTGGTCGAAGCTCGTGGCGGCGCGTCTGCGAACGCCATGCTGATCCCGGCATGGAGGGTGCAACACCTCTTCATAGTGACGGAGTGCTTGCCCCTTCCGTGCGAGCTCGCCGACCGGGGGAGAGGCGTCGCCTCTACCGCAAGCTGCCGGAACTTGTCGACCCGTCGGTGGAGCCCTCAGGGCTCCTGGTGCTTGCCTGTAGGGTCGCCCTCTAGATCTTCAGTAAACCCAACACTGCTCTCTTCGGCAAGGCCGGGGGTGATGCTGAAGATGGCGGTGCCATCCTGCCCGCCAAGGTGGGGAACGGTGCTCCCCGTGCGCCTTGGGCGCCGCTGCCATCGTCGGTCGCTCCTTCGGGGGAGGTGACTAGCCAAGGGCCCAGCACCTCCCTTGAATGACAGTGATGAGGAAAAAATGGGCAAAGATGATGAAGGCGGGGGGCAGGCCGTCAGGTCGGAGTACGATGGCACCGACGCGTTCATCTCGTTCCTCCTGCCGGCCGCCCTGTCTTCCTGCTCTTCGCCACCCTCCCCGGCACCATCATCACCAGCCTCTTCCAGGTGGTTACCGGGGGGAATGTTCTCTTGGTGCCTTCGCCTCCTCCAGCAGTCTTCTGGCTGGTCCTCGGCAGGCCTTCCCGCCGGTCTTGGAGGTGGTGACCAGGGCTCCATCAAGCTGCTCTCTTCGTCTCCCTCCTTCACAGCCTCGCCACTCCCGATCCTGTCAGGCTGCTCCCGGCAGGCCCTGACGGGGTCGGGCTCGGCTTCTGCTCAGGCACTCCTTTTGCCCTCTTTACCTCCCGCTGTAGTTCCTAGGAGGAGAGGGACAAGAAAGGGATTACGAGGCACTTATCTTTTTTCAGTCTAAGACATGTAGGCATTTGCCAAATTTTAGTCTCAAATATATAATCTTCTTTATCCATGTTTTTGATCTGTAAGATCTGTACTTGTTTATTCGCACATTAATGAAAAAGACAAGCTTTGCCGGGTACTTGTGCATGTATTACATCCATGCAGAGGTGGAATGCTTCTATACGTACAAGTAAACAAGTTTTCTACGGCAAGCTATCCTGCTGGTGCCTTTCGTTTGTTGCTACAGGGCTTGGCCTGCCGGACTCGAAACTATGAAAAGGGACCAGCCCCCCTGTCGAACCCTCTCCGCCAAAGGCCACTACAACCACCTTGACTGAAGCAATGTTTGAGTCAAAGGATGGGAGCACCCACGCTTCGAAGGTGACGGGGTTTCTATATGCACAAGTTTTGCTTCTTACAGAACATATATGGATAAGAAGGAACTTATCTGTTTGGCTTGTCGGGGACCGATATGCAGGCTTGTTTCCATTTCTCCTTTTCGGGACCGAGTCCACGGCAAGAGCCCTGCAGTTTAGTGCGGAGGAAAACAAAGCTGCATATGACCTGATCTACATGATCATGCCATGCTTATGTTATGCTATGCATGCATGCAAGTTTTTGGGGCCCCCAGCACTTCGTTTATTTATCTGCTGCTCAGGGTTTGCGCCTGGCTTTGTACAAAGGGTTACATGCAGCATCAGCAAGGCTTGTACAAAAGGGTGGCTGTCGGGCAGGGCCCGACAGCCACGCCTTACGGGTAGAACTTACGGAGATGCTCAATATTCCATGAGTTGCAATTGAATGCCATCTCCGGTCTCCAGATGGACTGCGCCAGGTCTGGTGACTCGTACCACCCGGTAAGGGCCTTCCCACTTTGGCATCAACTTGTTTGCACCCTTGGTGGACTGAACGCGCCTAAGGACAAGGTCGCCTTCCTCAAGGCTCCGGGGGTGAACCCTGCGGCTGTGATAGTGGCGCAGGGCTTGCTGATAGCATGCAGCACGCGTAACAGCCCGGAGACGGTTCTCCTCGAGGAGCACGGCATCGTCATGTTGGTGCTACTCTTGCTCTACTTCATCGTAGGCAAATACTCGAGGTGACCCGTATATGAGTTCCATGGGGATCACTGCTTCTGCCCCATAGACTAGGGAGAAGGGAGTCTGGCCGGTAGCTCGATTTGGTGTCGTACGAAGGGACCAAAGAACCACTGGCAACTCATCGATCCAGCGCCTGCCACACTTCTGCAGCCTATCAAATGTTCTTGTCTTGAGTCCTCGCAGCACTTCAACGTTCACCCTCTTAGCTTGTCCATTGCTTCTGGGATGAGCAACAGAGGCGAATGAAACCTTGCTTCCGAGGGCTTGAACGTATTGCATGAAGGCGCGGCTCGTGAACTGGGTGCCGTTGTCAGTGATGACCCTGGCGGGTACTCCGAAGCGGCACACCAGTCCTTTTAGGAACTTGATAGCTGATTGTGCGGTCACCTTCCTCACGGGCTCCACCTCCGGCCACTTCGAGAACTTGTCGATGGCAATGTACAAGAACTCAAAGCCCCCGGTAGCATGGGGGAAGGGGCCCAAGATGTCGAGCCCCCAGACCGAAAAGGGCCATGACAAAGGGATCGTCTGGAGAGCTTGAGCAGGTTGATGGATATTCCTGGAGTGGAACTGGCAGGCTTCACATCTGGTGACTAGCTCGATTGCATCTTGGAGGGCCGTGGGCCAATAGAAACCTTGTCAGAAAGTTTTTCCAACCAAGGCCCTTGATCCAATATGAGAGCCGCACATGCCTTCGTGTATCTCTGCCAATAGTTCCTTCCCCTCTTCCCGGCAAATGCACTTCAATTTCACACCATTGGGCCTCCTTCTGTATAGTGCGTCATCGATGAACTTATACATACTGGCCCTCTGGGCTACTCTTTCAGTTTCTTCTTGCTCTTCGGGAAGTTCTCCTGTTTGGAGGTAACGGACTATGTGTCGTGCCCAAGTTCGAGCCTGAGGCTCGACAACAAGGATCAGCGGCACCTCCTCGTTCGTGGGAGCGCATGCCTCAACCGCGAGGATTGGTAGTTCGGCCGGAGGGTGCTGCTCGCCAAGCGAAGTGGAGTTGTTCCCGCCAACCTCTCTATCGGGGGCTTCAGGAAGCTCTGCCGGGAGAGGCTTGCCGGAGTCTAGTTTCCTCCTCTTTCTGGCCATTGTTACCGGGGATACGGAGGGCTGAGTCAGGTGGAGAACAAAAGTCCCTGCTTCCATAGGAAGCTTTTGCGCAGCGCACTTTGACAGATGATCAGCAATGCTGTTTTCCGCACGGGGTACGTGCTCTGTTTGCAATCCGTCAAAGCGGTTCTCCAGCTTTCTCACTTCCTCCACGTATGCCTCCATGAATGGACTCTGATAATCTTGTTCACTTGCCTCACCATGAGCTGTGAGTCTCCTCGTATGATCAACTTCTTAATTCCCAACTCTGTCACGATTCTGAGCCCGACAAGGAGTCCTTCATACTCTGCAGTGTCGTTAGTTGCCTTCTCCCAGGGGAAATGCATCTAGACCACATACTTGAGGTGCTCTCCAGTGGGTGCGACAAGGAACACGCCAGCTCCTGCACCTTGTAGTGAGAAGGCACCATCAAAGTACATGATCCATTCTTGGGGTGCTTCCTTGCCGGGGATAACCGTTTCTAGTGCCTCTTCGTCTGGGGTAGGTGTCCACTCCGCAATGAACTCTACCAATGCTCTGCTCTGAATGGTTGATGTGCTCTCAAACTTCAAACCAAGGCTTGATAACTCCAAAGCCCATTCCACTATTCTGCCAGTGGCCTCTGGATTCCTCAATATGCGTTGCAAAGGGAATCAGGTGACGACTGTGATCTTGTCGGCTTGGAAGTAGTGGCGCAGTTTCCTTGAGGCCATGATGAGGCCAAAAATCAACTTTTACACGCCAGAGTACCTTGACCTAGCCCCCTGCAATAGGGAGCTGACAAAGTAAACTAGTCGCTGCACCACCTTCTTCCTTGCTGCAGTCTTGGGATTGCCTTCGCTTCTCTGCTCTTCTTTCTCTTGTTCTGCGCCTAGCCTTGTCGTGACTGGTTCACTTCCTTCTCCCAAGAGGATAGTAGCTGCAGCTGCTCCTTCTTCCACTTCCCGTTGTGCCACCAGTGCTGCACTAATCACTTGATTGGTTGCCGCCAGATACAGCAGCAACGGCTCTTGTCGTTTAGGAGCGACCAGGGTGGGAACAGAGGAAAGGTAGGTTTTTAAGTCCTGCAGCGCTGCTTCTGCCTCCGGGGTCCACTTTACGGGACCTGCCTTCTTCAAAATTTTGAAGAACGGTAGGGCGCTCTTAGTGGACTAGGAAATGAACCTACTCAGCGCGGCAACACATCTAGTTAAACGCCTCACGTCATTGACTTTCTAGGGTGCTTGAATCTGTTCGATTGCTCTGATCTTGTCGGGGTTGGCCTCTATCCCCCGGTGAGATACAAAGAAGCCAAGTAGCTTGCCGGAGGGAATGCCAAACACGCACTTCTCAGGGTTCAGCTTCAAGTTGATCTTGCGCAGGTTTGCAAAGGTTTCTTCCAAGTCCTGAATGAGCGTTGATCTATCCTTGGTCTTGACCACTATGTCATCCATGTAAGCTTCAATATTCCTGTGTAGCTAAGACTCAAACCCTATCTGCACTGCTCTTGCAAAAGTGGATCCAGTGCTCTTTAACCTGAAGGGCATCCGTACGAAGCAGTACGTGCCACAGGGGGTTATGAACGCTTTGTCTTCTCCTCGTCTTCTTTGGACATGAATATCTGGTGGTACCCGGAGTAGGCATCCAAGAAGGAAAGCAGATCACACCCGGAGGTGGAATCCATGATCTGGTTGATGCGCGGCAAGGGGAATGGGTCCTTCGGGCATGCTTTATTCATATCTGTGAAATCTATGCAAAGCCTCCATTTCCCATTCGCCTTGCGCACCACCACTGGATTTGCCAACCATGTTGGGTGCAATACTCCCCTGACCAAACCAGCTGCCTCAAGTTTCTTGATCTCCTCTGCAATGAACTGCTGCCGCTCCAAGGCTTGCTTTCGGACCTTCTGCTTGACGGGCCGGGCATGAGGGCAGACAGCAAGGTGGTGCTCGATTACCTCCCTGGGAACACCGGGGATGTCAGATGGTTGCTAAGCAAACACATCGACATTCGCCCGTAGGAAGGCAACGAGCGTGCTTTCCTATTTGTCGTCAGGGGTGGAGCTGATAGTGAATGTACCATCAGCGCCAACCAGCCCTGCCGGGACCTTCTTCAAAGTGGGTGCAGTAACCTTGGATCTCTTGCTAGTAGAACTCTCCGGCAAATCATCAACGGGTGCAGCGTACTCCGGAGAGGCGCACTTCTCGGATTCCTTGCCAGCATCCTTGCTAGCTTTTCTCCCTTGTTTGTTTTCCTTGGCAGGGATTGCAGCTTCCGTGGCCTCGGCAGCGACCGCCTCCCGGTACATCTTGTCCATGCATATGATCGCGTCCTTCTTGTTCGATGGGATAGAAATGGCGCCCATCGGTCCTGGCATCTTCAGGGTGTTGTAGGCATGGTGGGATGCCGCCATGAATTTTGCCAGGGCAGGTCGCCCGAATATCCCATTATATGGCAACGGAAGCTCGACCACATCGAACACGACCTTCTCAGTCTGGTAGTTCAATTCCCCTCCAAACGTCACCGGTAGCGTGATCTTCCCCTTTGGACGACTCCTACCGGGGTTGATTCCTTGAAACGTGCCAGTAACCTTGAGCTCTTCATATGTTATCTGTAGCTTGTTGAGCACTTTGGGGGAAATCAGATTCAATCCGGCCCCACCGTCAACCAACATCTTTGTGACCCTGAGGTTGTAGATTGTTGGTGAAACCAACAACGGCAAGCACCCTACCGCACTGGTGCGGCCAGGGTGATCCTCTTCGTCAAAGATGATGGGCGTGCGAGACCATTTGAGTGGTTTCCGGGAGTCCACCGCTAGCTCCACGGCATTGACCTCACGCGCCCATTGTTTCAGTTGGCGGTGAGAGGAGTGCAAGGATGCGCCCCCGTCAATGCATAGGGCGTCAGTGGCTTTCTGAAACTCTTGCTCACTGGTTTCCTCTTCATCCCCTTCATCTCTTTTGTCAGCACATTCCTTCTTCTCATGGCCTTTAGCAGGTTTTCCCTGATGTTGGGGGACCTTGCCGGGGCGGCCTCCTCGGCCGCCTCGGCCCTTCCCGCCAATGCCATCTTGGTCTCTCTCCTTATCACGCTTCTCGTACTCAGCCTTCTGCCTCTTGACGAGTTGCTCAACTTGGTGACATTCTTGGAGATCATGGCCTTTGGTTCGATGGATCTTGCAGTACGGCCCGTTAGCCTTCCCAGCCTTCTCGGCCGCCGCGGCCTCCCGGCAGTCGGCACATGCGGCAACCTCCTTGCCGGGGGCTTCTGCCTTGGCCTTCTTGCCGGTACTAGGAGTACTTGACCCCTCGACAGCCAGCACTGCTTTCTCCTTGCGCTTCTTGTTGCGTTTCTTGTTCTTCTTCTTCTGGTTGGCGGCATTGTCGTCATCTTCTGAGTCGACATTGACGCCATCCTCTTCTCCGAGGAGATGCCTCCCCTCCTCCGTACGGGCACACTTATCCACCAAGGTGTAAAGCTCGTTCACAGTCTTGGGCAACCGGACGTTCATTTTGGAACGTATCTTGCGGTTGCGCACATTGGACTAGAACGCGGCAATCACAGCTGCCGGGTGGATATCTGGAATGTTCCTGTGCACCCGACTGAACCTCTGCATGTACTTCTGCAAACTCTCCCCTTCCTTTTGTGGAAGGAGCTGCAAATCGCTGGGCCGCCCTGGTTCTTGATGGCCGCCCGTGAAGGCACCAACAAACTCGTGGCATAGATCAGCCCAAGTCGAGATGGAGTTCTCTGGCAAGTGCATCAGCCACGACCTCACATTTGGCTTGAGCGCCAAAGGGAAGTAGTTGGCGAATATCTTTTCATCTCTTACTCCGGCAACTTGAACAGCAATGGTGTAGATGCTCAAGAACTCTGCCGGGTTCAGCCTTCCATCGTATTTTTCTGGTATCTCTGGCTTGAACGTACGGGCAGATGGCCAACGAACTTGCCACAGCTCGCGAGTGAAGGTAGGACACCCAACCTTGAAAGGCAGGTATCCGTCTCCACCGGCCGCAGGCTCGTCGACGTTGGGGCCATTGCGCCTGTCAGACTGGCGGTGGGTTTCGCGATGCCGTTCTATGGTGACGCGCGCATCTTCCCTCCGCCTGTCCTCCAGGACCTGCCGCTGATCTCAGCGGGCTCAAGGATCAGATGAAGCCATTGACACCTCGTCGTGTTCTTGGTTGTGCAGCTATGGCTACAGCCCCTGCGCTGGCTATCATGGGGGGGACTGCACCGTGAGGTTGGCCCCTTCAGCACGGTCAGCGGCTCGGGTTGTTGTCGCTGCCTGCGGATGCCATGGCGAGCCCGCTCATTGTGATCCCCCTGCCTCGGTGAAACCAATCAAACTTTGAATGGTGGCTCTCCATTCATCCATTTGGTCAGCCGTTGGCAGGAATCTCAACAGGAGTTGGGCTCGATCCATGGCCTCCAAAGCAGTGCTTGGCATGAACGACGACGCAGATCGCAACGTCGCCCGACTCCTGACGATACCGGTAGTGGCGGCGTCGCGCTCTCGTGTCGCGAGCCAGTCACGAGGGTGATGTGACGATGAGAAGGACGCGCTTGGGGGTTGACGGCCCCGTTCGGTGCTTCGTCTTGATTGCCTTGCCCTGGGGAAGGTGTGTGCCTCGTAGCTGCACCCGTAGCAGGGGCAGCTAGGAGGTCGCGATTCGCGCCGGAGCGGCCGCCATTGCTGCGGCTGCGTTCTCCAGTGAGGTGGAGAGGCGGGGATTGGATGTTCTCCCCTCCCGCATCTTGTGGAGCGTGGCCGCTAGGGTGTTGTTGATGTTGTCCTCCTCCGGCGCCTCCTACTCCCACCTTAGCCGCGGGGGGAACAATGATGGCGCCGCCTGCACCGGTCGCGTCCCCCGTGGCGTTTGTGTCCCCCGACGCCACCACAGCCCCCATGGGATCAGTGGCTGCATGTGAGGGGGCCTTTGAGGTGGAAGGACGAGCTGCTGCGCCGGACTTTTTCTTGGGCGCCATGGATGATGACGCCGTCGTCGAAGAAGATGGTGATGAAGATCGACGCGCTGTTTACGTCCTCGGGTCCGCACAAGCGCTCTCCCCTACCTGGCGCGCCAAAGATGTCGTGGTTCGACACGATCACCTATGGGGCCATCGGCCCCTTTGTGGTTCGGCAAGGGGGAAGGGCACGTTGCACAAAGAGCGAAGGTTGTAGAACAACACGGCAATGGTGACGCGGGTGGTTTTTACCCAGGTTCGGGCCGCCGTGAGGCGTAAAACCCTACTTCTGCTTGGGTGGATTGAGTGGGAGACCATGACGAACGCGCAGTGCTCAAGCCCGGCAAGGTTGCCTCGGGGAGAGCAGCTACGCGCGTATGAGTGTACAAGGGTCCGAATCCTCTCTAAGGTAGCCTCGGCCCTCCTTTCATAGGTAAAGGGGTTACCACAGTGGCAAAACAGTCATTATCTAGTGATTAGATAGCCACAGTGCTATCATACCTAACTCTGCAGACAGGACAAGGTGCATTAAATGCACCGCTTAGTGTCACGTCGTGGATGCAGCCCAGCAAGCCTTGCCGTGCCATTCAACCATCTTCTCGCCTGTCTGCATGACACGCCCCTGGACGGGTGTCATTTAGGGGTGATCTTCCTCAGAAATGGCTGCCACGTGCTGAATGACTGCCACTTATTCACTTGGGGGCTCGACACCGCACCGATAAGCGACTTGTGTCACTGTGAGGTGGAGCAGTGGAGCCCTAGCGGGATAGCAGGCCGCCAGCGCCCCGGCAACCCTTGCCGGGGAGGTCTTGGGACTTGCTCTTAGGGTGGCCTCGACCTGACCAGGCTCGCCTGCCTGGCAAGGGAGGCTTTTCCCTTGGTGATATCTTGCTGTTTTGGCTTGTCTTGGTCTTCTTGATCCGCCCTTTGGTTTCCCAAAGAGCTCATTTCTCTCTGGCTTGGTCTTGGTGAAGCTTGCTTCGTTGCTGCCGTGGCTGTGTACGGTCCAGGCAACACACGCAAAGGTTTGTTGCACCGACATTCTCTGAATTCTTATATGCATGATTTGATATCTTTGTATTTCTCTTCGAATTATCGGTTTGGTTTGGCCAACTAGATTGGTTCTTCTTGCAATGGGAGAGGTGCTTAGTTTTGTGTTCAATCTTGCGGTGTCCTCACTGAGTGACAAAGTAGGGGTAGCGAGGCACGTATTGTATTGCTGCCATAAAGGGTAAAAAGATGGGGTTTTCATCATATTTCTTGAGTTTATCCCTCTACATCATGTCATCTTAGTTAAGGCGTTACTCCGTGCTTATGAACTTAATACTCTAGATGCATGCTAGATAGCGGTCGATGTGTGGAGTAATAGTAGTAGATGCAGAATCGTTTCGGTCTACTTGACACGGACGTGATGCCTATATTCATAATCATTGCCTTCACTACTACAGGATGCTGCTAATGTGACACTACGATCAGAGACCCTTTGACGAAACTGTGTGTGATGCATTAATCACAAACAGTGATGTATAAAAAACGTCAAAAAAGATGCAAAACATTTGCGATGGCGGATACATCAAACACGGTTCAGATTTTAGTTGCGTGTGCGATGCTGGGCATATAGTTCAGTCCAATACACTGTTTGCGATGAGGCAGAAGAACAGAAATGGGCAGCCAGATGAAGATGTGTGTGATATACGGCACACAGTTCACTTAGATGAACTATTTGTGATTAGGCAACACAAAAGAAACGGTCGGCCAGGTGAAGGTGTGTGCGATATACGGCATACAGTTCACTTGAATGAACTGTTTGCGTTGAGCCAAGAGAACAGAAATGGTTCAACTTAACAAGATGTGTGTGATACGCGGCAAACAGTTCTGTAATCGGAAATGTGTGGGAAGACCGATAACAACACAGACGATTCCTGTTAACAAGCCGTGTGTGTTGTGAGCAAACGATTGCTGGTATACAATTGTCAGTGATTGATGAAATCATCACCGATGGGTTCCATTGTTTAGTCCGTGTGCGATGTGATTTGCTCTGTCCGCACAACATCTACTCTCTGTCTACAGAGCATCAACGTATATACTTAAAAAGGCAGCATTGCATAACCAAATTAAGCATACAATTACACAAGTGACTACACACATAACATTTCCACACACCAAAGTAAGCAATTACATGCATACTAAACTAGGAGAAACGAGGATCTAATCATCTACTTCTTGTTGCGACGACACTTGCCATTTCTCTACTTTTGGCTGGATCCCTGGCCGTTTTGGGAAAGGAGGCACTTCCTCATGTCAATGATCCGCCTGTACATCTCGTAGCTCATGTACGCCTCCTTGGCTGTGTACACGACGTGAACTTTGTCAAGTTTCTCCATCCAGGCCGAGTGCCAGGCACGCTTGTCCTTGTTGCAGGAATCCTTCATGTCTCTGTAGTAGGGATCGATGATGGCCTCGGCGAGGTGAACCAGTGAGTCCTTCTCATGCTTGTTGCTGCCCCAGATCTTGCATTGGCCCTGGATGTCGACAAGATTCTGGCAGGCGATGCCCGAATTCTTGAGTACCTTTACATCATTGGTGATGTCCACCATAGCGAACATGTAGTGGGTGCTGTTGACAAACCTGGCGAAACGCTCGCAAGGCCTTGTGGCAAGGCGGTAGTGGTAGACGAGGACGTGATTGCACATGCACATATGGGCGACGGCGACCTTGGGACGAGACCCGGCACGAGCGCGGGTGCACTCGAGGTTGAACCCAACCACCTTGTACTTCTCCTCAGCAAGCAACAACTCCATGATATGGGTGGAGTGCTCCACCCATACCGGGTTATTGGTGTACACCACCGAGAGCTCCGTGAACCTTCTATGGGTGTCCACCACGGCATGCATGGTGAACTGTTGCTCGTCGTCGGCAGCCGCTCGGAGCGCCATTGGAGCCACGCACGATACCCTCTAAGAATTTGTTGTGGTGGGTGTGCTTCTTGCAATGGTGGTGCATGATCGAAAGGTTGAAGAGACACAAGGGTTAAATGGCCGCTGTAATAAATGGGGGCCGGCCGGCCTGTAATCGTCACATCTTGTCACCGTGTTCATAGCGGAGGATTCCAGCGCATGCTTGACAACACCGCACGCGTTCTGTTTGACCATGCGTGGGCTCAAAGAGGCGCCAAATGTATCGTCGGTGAGCCTGTTCCCGCGCTACCGCATAGTTTACCATGCAAGCTTCCCGTCCGGCTAGTTTGGCCACGCGTCGCTAGAAGAGGGACAAATCGTGGGCTTTTATTGGCAAAAAGCTTTGTAAAAATGAAGTGTGTGGAATGACTTCTGTCATAAGTTTACCCGTGGGTGATGAAGTCAAAGTTACACAGAAGGGTGATGATGTACACTCGAGTGCGATAATTAATTCTGCGCTCTACAGGCCACACGGTTGAAGAAACCAACTATGTGCAATAATGTCGAAGATCACAGTCGATTTAGCTATACAGATCGTGTGCTATGAGACCGACAAGGTAAACACGTTCGAGAATGGTTAATAAAATCTAAGTACATTGCATATTAAGGTCAAAATAGTGCTACCAATATACGAGTCTCATACGATGCCATTTCAACGATTGTACCACAAAAGCTCAAAATATTACAAGGTTCAAATTCCAGAGTTATATGGCTCAAATTCGAAGATTACAAGGTTCGAACTGATATTAGAAATGAAATTCAGCTCATCAGCTGCAAACGCTCGCGCTGCTCCCCTGAACATGGATATAAGAGAGGTTCAAACTAATATTACCACTTGTAAGGCTGGTTTCAAAACATCATAATTTTTGCAAATGGGTCAGCCACTGAGAAGTCATGTATGGGGTTGACACGATGACTTCCGATTACTCTGTCATCTGAAGTTCCAAAATGAAATTCAGCATTTTCGGAGCCTATTCCATTATGTCGCAGCCGCCGGCGCTGATCAACAAACCATTCATTTTTGCGAAATAAATGTAGGGAAAATCTCATTACCTTCAGCACCCTTGCTCTAACAACAAAGAACCTGGTGAATATAATCTCCGATAAGGTCCCTTGGTAGGAGTTCAAAGTAATTTCTGAGAGATGCAGATCTAGGCATTCGATGTGATTGTTATATTGTATCACATTATCCACCATCGGGCCTAATCTTATCTGCAAAAGAAGAAAATGTGTTAGTGCCAACATGCAGTTTTGAACACTACTACAGGCCTATTTGGTTTGCAGGATTTGTAAAATGCACTAAGGTGCCATCTTTGATCCGACATGATTAACATGGGCATTTGATTACAATCTAGAAAAATGTAGCCTTCTTCACAAGAGTTGGAGTGGATGAAAAGTTCCCTAAGAAAAGTAGTACAGATGAATCCAAATGAGAAATGCTTATGGATTGTGACCATATGAATCAAGCAACCAATATGGGGGGGGGAACATGTATGTACTGAAATCCTCCAAAATCCTTCAGAAATCGTAGTGCATTGTCATTGTAAACTTGGAAAAAGGTGTCACAAATTGAACTCCCTTATGGTTAACATTTAACAGGAAAGGAACATCACCTCGATATATAGCTTCTCCAGGCACGGAAAGCATCTCAGGAAACTGACAACTTGGTCCAGGTTGGGGCCGATAGATTCTAGTGCCAAGACCTTCACTGTGCGCAGTTTCGGGGTCAAGTTTGTCGGAATCATTTTCTAGATGACAGACGAACATACATCTTGAAAATTAGAAATAATGTTAATTTCTAGAAGGAGAGGTAGAAGGCGGCTGTTGTACCTGAACGGGTGTGAATCCAATAATAAGTTCGGAGTATTTGTCAGACAAGTAGCACACCACTGTCAATTTCGGCATAGAAATGACATTGATTCTTGTTGGACCTTCTTGATCAACTACAAGTAATCTCTCAAGTGAAGGTGTGTCCTCAATGACCATACCGTGGTACACATCTTGTGATGTCTTCTTGCAGCACCAGCAACACACATAAATAGTCCGGAGAGTCATGGAGGTGATGTGGAAGCTACTCAACACATTGACCGCCTGAAGACGAAGGTACTTGAGTGCAGTACAACCACGGAGCAGGCGCTCCATGTCACCATTTGGGAGGCAGACGGCGACGAGCTCGAGGTGCTTCAGTCATGGTAGAATAAGAGTGGGCGCGTCATTAAGGGGGGGAATGGCAGTTCCTGAACTTGCTGACGCGCAGCGTGGGCGCGAGGTGGAGCGCGGACATTGGCAGCGAACGCATATACCCATCATCAAAAGTGAGCTCCTCGAGCTGATCTAGGGTGGGGGATCGGAACCGGTCGTCAAGCTTGGCTCGGTCCTTGCCGTTGGAACAGAACTTGCCCATGTTAAGGCCTCTGGTTGGGCCAGGGTGACTGCCGAGGATCTGGGAGAACGCATCCAAGCTTTTACGATAGCCATGGCAGAGCTCGTGGGTGTTGATGAGGTCGAGAGGGGTGGAGTTCCATAGGGGGCGCCACCGCCGGGAAAGGACGGTTGTCCGCGCCCCATATTTGATTGGGAGGAGGGAGATGATGACTGTCAACATATCATCGGGGAGGCTGCTGATGAATTCTAGGCCTGCTGGAGTCACTTGCGGTTCTTGCTCGACCCGCCTCCGCTTGTTGGCAGCCCCGTTCTCCACCTCCGGAGTCTCCTCATCAGCGGCGCTTTCTGATAGAAGTGGGAGTACAGGGAATATTTAGTTAAAACAGGGCAATAGAAAAGTGTATTGGTAACTAGAAGTTAGTAGGTAGGAATAGAGTAAGAAAATGGAATAACAATTGGTTGCTTAAATACTACACAATTCCTTTGATATTGCTGGGTAAGTCAACATGCAGATACTTGAAAAGAACACTTACTTCGAACAAAGTCTGGATGGATGATATCGTCGGGGAAGTTAGCATATATCTCATGACCAGGCTCTTTTATGTGCAGTGCAATTTTAGTGCCAGCTTTCAGTGCATAAACCTTAGAAATTTTTGTCCAAAGGCCCTTGGCAAAATAGGAGTGACCACATTCATCAAGTCTTACAGAAGCAACGATTGTAAATCCATGGTTTGTGTTCAGTATGACATCCCTGCGGTCTTGATTTATGTAAAGGAAAAGATTGTGTACTACAGATTCTGTTGCATAGCAAGGGACGCGCTGCAGAAAATGGTAGGATTGTTAAATAATATGGTAACATGCAAATATGGGCGAAATTGAAAGAACTGTACAACAGTTGAAATCAAAGGACAAACATCTATAATTAAACAGATAGGGTAACCATGATGTCATGGAAATATGAGAGTAATCGAAAGAACAATACATCATTAATTTGCCTAATATAGAAAGAAGAGGAAAAAAATCCCCTTTGACGTATATGCTGCATGTGGCACCTTTTATCCAAATGCAGCAATATATAGTATATGTTCAGGAAAGTAGGCCATGCCAACCGATTTAGGGTGAGATTGAACATACCGCGTGCATCCTCAAGTCATCCGGTACGGTGAGATGGAACTCCATGGATGTCTGGCCGAGGCCGCAAAGTCCTGATGTGTCTGTGCACTGTACACTCTATGAATGAAAGAAAATCCTCAAATCAGCTCGAATAAAAATGAATTCAGGGCGATTTCGGCCGGGTGATTAAAGGAGGCAGATGAACTGGGATAAGAGATGAGATAATATCTCATTAAATTAGTTACCTTGTTGTCCATGAGAAAAAACCCTCAATACGGCGGATTCCCCAACCGGGCGGAGCTGGGTCGACCGCGAGCAGCGTCGAGAAAATCGATGGCGATAGGCGGCGGCAAGTGGAAGTGGCGAAATGCGGTGGGGTTTGCTGGCAGCCTGGCGGTAGCGACAGGCGTCGAGCTAAGTGGTTGCCGCGGTGATAGGCGGTGCCATGCATAGACGCGGAGGAGCTTTTGCAGGTGTGAATGGGGACCGGAGGGGGTGGCGGGCGGGGTGAGGGTTTTTGTGATGTGGGGATGGTGAGGGTTTTCTTTTTTCTTTTTTGAATTGGGTGGTGAGGGTTTTCTGTCCCACAAAGAGTTTCGGAGGCAACGGTTTGCTAGAGCCAACCGTGTGTGATTGACATAACAGGTAAAATGAATGTCATTGCACACGGTTCCAATTTTGGGAACCGTGTGTGATTGACGTACTACCTCCGTCCTGGTTTATTGGTCCCCTTTGTAATTTGTGCCAAATTATGACCAAAGATTTAACTAACAAATGTTTATGCATGTCACCAAAAATTATATCATTGAACACTATGTTCAAATACGCATCCAACGATATAATTTTTGCTGACCTGCACTAACATTTTGTCAGTTAAATCTTTGGTCAAAATTTAACACAAATTACAAAGGGGACCAATAAACCAGGACGGAGGTAGATTCCATCAACCGAACTGATTGCATCCATATCCCACATTTAGACATAAGTAAACATAGATTAAACATACCCAGACATAGATAATAAGCGTACACAAGCATAGTTCAACCATAAGTACATAGTTCAACCGTCATTAAGCATACTCAAGCGTACATAGTTCGATCGCACATCTCATCTCATCTGCCGCCACGATCCTGAAGCTTCTCCAGGTACTTGACGTACGTGGCGTGCGCCACCCTGTGAGAATACTTCTGCCTGAAGGAGCCAATGGCTCATCCTCTGGCATGCGCCAGAACACTTTGATACGCGTCATGAATCTTTTGGTTGCAAAATGGGCATCGATAGCCGCCGTCCCAGGTCCTAATACGCCTGTTATGCATTCCCGCATAAAGCTCCCTGAGGATTTGCCTCTTGTATCTCCTCTGGCCATCTTCATCCTCGCTATCGACATCGTCAGACAGCACCTATACATATAGTAAAAAAATGTGGCGTCAAATTAATGTTTACAAACTAATCTCTAGCGAACATTTGGCAGTTGCCAAAATTTGGCATCAAATCAATGTTTGCATGCCGTAAAGTAGGATTAGGAATTTATGGATTTTATGGCTATTTTTTAGACATATCCAAAGATTATGGTTTGATTTTTAAACACAATCGTCTATGTACAGACCAATCTTGAAAAAAATGGCACAAACATATATTTAGGTCATTCAAAAATCAATTGTCAAGCCGTGGCTAGGAATTATTAGCACAAAACACTAACCCTAGTCGGATTATTAGCAAAAATCATTTGTACAGATGAAACAACTAATCACTTATCATTTCGACCATTCGAACAATTAATACACGACACGGATCTAACGAAACTTATTCAGATTTCATGGATTGAGACAACATAACCATAGGATTTCTATTTCAAAAAGGGGGAGTGATACGTCTCCAACGTATCTATAATTTTTGCTTGTTCCATGATGTTATATTATCATTCTTGGATGTTTTACAATCATTTTATAGCATCTTTATATCATTTTTTGGGACTAACCTATTGATATAGTGCCTAGTGCCAGTTCCTGTTTTTTCCTTGTTTTTTACTACGCAGAAAATCAATACCAAACGGAGTCCAAACGCAGCGAAACTTTTTCGAGATTTTTTCTTGACCAGAAGGAACAACTTGGGCCAAAGAAGTACCAGAGGGGTGCCCCGAGGGGGGCACAACCCACCTGGGCGCGCCTGGGGGCCCAGGCACGCCCTGGTGGGTTGTGCCCACCTCGATGGCCTCCCGCACTGCCTCTTTGCTCTATAAATACCCCAATATTCCAAAAACCCTAGGGGAGTCGACGAAACACAATTCCAGCCGCCGCAAGTTCCAGAAACACCAGATCCAATCTAGACACCATCACGGAGGGGTTCATCATCCTCATTGGTGCCTCTCCGATGATGCGTGAGTAGTTCATTGTAGACCTTTTGGTCCGTAGTTAGTAGCTAGATGGCTTCCTCTCTCTCTCTTTTGATTCTCAATACAATGGTCTCTTGGAGATCTATTTGATGTAATTCTTTTTGTGGTGTGTTTGTTGGGATCCGATGAACTTTGAGTTTATGATCAGATCTATTTTTTATCCATGAAAGTTATTTGTGTTTCTTTGATCTCTTGTATGCATGATTACTTATAGCCTCGTAATTCTTCTTCGAATCTTTGGTTTAGTTAGGCCGACTAGATTGATTTTTCTTGCCATGGGAAGAGGTGCTTTGTGATGGGGTTCGATCTTACGGTGCTCAATCGCAGTGACAGAAGGGGACATGACACGTATGTATCATTGCTATTAAGGATAACAAGATGGGGTCTATTCCTACATGAATAGATCTTGTCTACATCATGTAATCGTTCTTATTGCATTACTCCGTTTCTCCATGAACTTAATACACTAGATGCATGCTGGATAGCTGTCGATGAATGGAGTAATAGTAGTAGATGCAGGCAGGAGTCGATCTACTAATCTTGGACGTGATGCCTATATAATGATCATTGCCTGGATATCATCATGATTATTTGAAGTTCTATCAATTGCCCAACAGTAATTTGTTTACCCACCGTATGCTGTTTTTCTCAAGAGAAGCCACTAGTGAAATCTACGGCCCCCGGGTTTATTCTTCATCATATTTCCTTTACGATCTATTATTTGCTACTTTTATTTTCAGATATATTACTCCAAAAACCCAAAAATACCTTGCTGCACTTTTTTGTTACTTCTTTTATTTCGCGTTTATTCGAGATCTATTTATACAATCTATCACAATTTTTATCCCGTCAACTTGACAATTTCTGGCACCGTTACCTGAAAGGGATTGACAACCCCTTTAACATGTCGGGTTGCAAGTATTTGTTATTTGTGTGCAGGTACCATTTACATAGTGTTGCTTGGTTCTCCTACTGGATTGATACCTTGGTTTCATAACTGAGGGAAATACCTACCGTAGCTGTGCTGCATCATCCCTTCCTCTTTGGGGAAATACCAACGTAGTTCAAGCGACATCAGGGAGGCAGGAGTAACCAGAGAAACCCTAGGATGTATTTGACACATAAATGGGTATAGATGACTAACCGGTTGTCCGTCATCATCGGAGTCATCACCGGAGTGGTCGTCGGAGTCGTCACCGGGGTCGTCGCCGGAGTCGGTGTGGACCTTTGGCTCCGGCTGAGGAAGCACGACATCGCCGATGACGTCAGGGTGCAGCGTGACCTCGGCGGCGGTGACGGCAACCTCTGTCACCATCTTCACGCTGTGCTCTGGTGCTTCCGCAGCGCCGGTGTTGGCACTCCCTCTGATGGGGCACTTCGGCGACATCCTCATACACAGACGGCGGTTAGGACTGAGAGCGGCATCGAGGATGCAGGCGGAGAGAGTGGATTGTGCATGCGGCAAAGATGGGGGGTGTGGCCGCTCGGGCGTGCGATTAATATGGAGTAGTGGGAGAGAGGCGGGCGGTGGTTAAACCGCTGGCTTGCCTCCCGGTGAGCCTGCGCACCGGACTACTGGCATGCCTACCGTCATTTCACACAGCTACTCGCACTCCTCCCGATGACACTGCGCAGCGAGCACGCCTCCCGTCAATTCACACACCTGCACGCACGCCTCCTGGTCTGCCTGCACGGCAGACTGGTCGCATGCGTCCCGTCAACTCACATCTGCTCGCACGGCACAGGGGTCGCGTGGCGGCATGTATATTGTTTTTCTATTTTGATGATTAATGCTGCCGCTTTATTGCTTAACCGAAGCATGGCACGTATCCATCGTTGGTCTAACACCCACGGTTCGAATAAATAATCCGTTTGCGATATTGGTTCCCAATTATTAATAATCTCCCGTTTGTAAGAAGATAAAGATTACATCAAAACTGGTCTCAAATTTGACAAAAAAAAGTACAATGCCACTTTGTGTTGGTGTCCATATGACAACATGATAAGTTTCATGAATTTCAAATAAGTTTGGGATGTACTAGAATTTAAAAATCAAGATTCTCAATGTTTGAAATTTCTTGCACGGGGAGTAAACATGCACCTAGTGAGACACATGTGTTTTTCCCAATCCATTTAGGTGCATTGTCACATGTGCATGTAGCTCAAATTTGATTTTTGCACATTATACCCCTAGAAAATCAATCAATGTACTAAAACGTCTTAATGATCTCTGTTTTTTTTTCAAAATTAAAACATCCCTCCTTTGGTAACATATGTTCACCGCGGGAAAATTTAACATGCATCGTAGTTGCAGTGGATGCGGTGTGTGTGTGTGTGTGTGCGTCTGGGGGGTGGGGGTGGGGGTGGCTGGCAGTACACTACGAGTCATGAGCCACCGTGTGGCCATTTTGTGAGGCAGGTGCCACAACAGAGTCGTGAATTCGTTATTTAAAACATTACACAACCCTTTCATACATACATGTTTTGGCCACATGCAGTCGGGGGTTGTCCTACACGACACTCACTCGCGTGTGATGCTTTCTGCGGGCCCACGAGGTCGTCGTCCATCACTTTGACCAACAACCGGCAGAGAGGTTAATTTGACCAACAAGGTAGAATAATTTTTGTTTGTGTTATGGTGGGAGCATATAGTACGCGTCGAAGAGGTGGGAGGGGACTAGCATATATACTATACATACGCGTCCGTGAACAAGTACAACTCACTCAGTGTCGGGACTTTTCGGTTTCCGAGGCACGTGCCACATCAAAGTTGTGAATTGGCTATTCAAACATCACACAACACCTCTTTGGGCCACATGCATGCAGGCGGTGGTTATCCTAGGACACTCATGTGTGACGCTTCCATCTGTGGGCCCGCGAGGTCATCATCGATGCATGCATCACTTTGACCTACATCGGGAGAGGTTAATTAATTTCACCATCAAGGAGGATTCTTTTGGGTTGTATTACGGTAGGATCATATAGTATGCGTCGAAGAGGGGAAAGGGGACCATCATATGTAGTACGCTTCATGAACCTCGCTCTGTGTGGGGACTTTACGGTTTTCGAGGCATGTGCCACATCAAAGTTGTGCATTTTGGGTATTCAACATATGTTTTGCCCACATGCAAAATGATGGTGGTTGTCCTCTCGCACCCACTCACGCGGTTATCAGCGATATCGATGCTTTCCATCTGTGGGCCCGCTTGGTCCGTCACTACTTTACCTGACAACGAGAGAGGTTAATTTGACTTAGGAGGGGATTATTTTTTTGTTTGTAATACGGTATATATATAGGTCATGCTCTGGGATGACATGATACAATTTGAGCACACACATGCATGTGTACGCATGAATCCGGCCCTCCCATCGAGTCGAAGTGGCTAGTACCACGACACGTCATGAACCGATCTTGCTCTGTGTGGGGACTGTACGATTTTTGACACACGCGCCACATCAATGTTGTGAATGGTATTCAAACATGCATGCACGCATCACCTCCATACATATGCATGTAGTGGTTGTCTTCGAATGGTACACTCCCTCGCGTGGTTATCGGTGACAAGCCTATATATTCATGGGCCCGCGTGGACATCCATGATCACTTTGACCGACAACAAGATAGGTTACCATGGCAGATTCTTCCTTTGGTTCGTGTTATCGTAGTATAGGTCATGGTGAGATTCAGACCTAATTAAGTTTGAGCGCATACTATGCACGCATGCATGCATGAATCCCCGTCATCGGCTCAAAGTGTGGTGTGACATACATATGCATCGTCAACTAACCCTCGCTCCATGTGGGGATTTCTGGTTCGAAAGCACGGTGCCACATCAAAGTTGTTCCATTGTGTATTCAAACATCAACACCTCTCCATACATATGTTTGGGCCACGCGCAGGCAGTGGTTGTCTTCGGGGACTAGCTACTTGCGTGATTATTGGCGAGCTAGCCCATCTCTGGGGTCGCATGGACGGCCATCACTTTGACCAACAACAAGAGAGAGGTTGTACGACCAAGGTGGATTATTCTTGGTCCGTTTTACGATACATCTTGGTGAGATGCCCTCTCCGGCCCACCGACTGAATGTGTGTGTGTGCACGAGCGCGCTCGTGCGCGCGCGCGCGCGTGTGTGTGATGGGGGGCTACTACTTCGCACTTTTCTAGGTGAACCTCTGTGGGGGGCATGCGTTCATAGCTTAGGATTCTCCTCCTGCCGACACGAGGGGGGGCAAGCAATGCCGTGCGCTTTGCGAGATAGGTGCCACATCAAAGTTGCATTTGGTATTTGAACATCAAACCACCCTTTTCATACATATATTTGGTCCACATGCAAGTGTGTTCGTGTGCTGACCCTTTCCTGCGTCATTTTCACCAAATTTATGAACATTAGACAAGTCGGATGACGCAACAGACACGGTTCACTCACACTAACCGTGTGCCACGCCGGTGCCCCTGTCACGCACATCCACACAGTACATTGGGCTCCATGAGGCTTCCCCTCTAAAAAATATCTACCCGCCAGCAGGTTTTTTCTGTTTGATAACACACAGTTATTATGTTTCAACCGTGTGTGATGTTTGTTGTTCCCGCTCCTGCCTGGATCCCTCGAAAATAGTTGCCCGCCTCGAGGGTTTTTCTGTTTCATAACACATGGTTGTTATTTCCGGACCGTGTGCGATGCACCATCATCCAAATTTTCAATAGCCCCGCGTTTGACTCCCGCGTAGTAAAATTTTCAGTAGCCGCGTCATTTCCTCAAACACCCCCCCCCCCTCCACACACACACCAAAACCTCCTCGGGCGCGCGCGCACACACACACACACACCGCCCCCCACCACAACCCCTCCCTCGCTCGAAACCCTAGCAAGGTCGCCGCCACCGCAAGGCCTCCATTGTCAACATCTACCGGTTTGCCCGTGCAGCTTACCCACCGATCTCCATACCCAGGCCGCCCTGAGTTTCTTAGATGATGCCTGCCAAACGCCCCCTTTCCCACAGATCCCCATCCCCATCCCCCACTCCAGAGCATCGTAGCCTAAGCCCGGCTACGCTTCCCGTGGAGCTCGAGGAGCGACTGGCCCAAAAGAGGTGTATCGCGGTCTCTTCGCCCGATGTCGCCGAGGTGGCCGCCGAGGAAGCTGACGACCATTACTGGCCGCAGGCAGTCAATCAACGGGCTAGAGTATGCGGGTATGTCGCGAACGCCGGCTACGACATCGAGGTCGTCGACAGCGACGGCCTGACGTGGGCTATGTCACAGGTTAAGTGGCCCACCCCCAACCCCTCGGGTTCAACCGCCGTCGATCTCATCCATGGCCCCCCCGCTGATCTCCTCTGGCTCGCTGTCAAGAATTTGCCATCCTACATTGCCATCGAGCCCCTTTTGTCATTTCTGAAGGACACGCTCTACGACTCTAGCTTGGGATCCACAGCTACCAAGTCAGACCTCATCGACGGCGACCACGAGGAGGGCACCCTCTCCTGCTCTTCCAAGGGGAAAGAGCGCATCTACTCGTCCAAGGGGAAAGATCCTGTCTGCGACATCAGGGAGGGCACCCTACAACCGTGCTCTTCCAAGGGAAGGAGCCCATCTGCGACAACATGGAGCGCATCCAGGGTCCGTGCTCTTCCCACGGGAACGAGCCCATTTGTGACAAGTGAGGAAACCCATGATTTGTTTTGTCGTTCCTCTTCACACGGGGGAACCCATGATTTTTTTTGTCGAGTCCCTTTTGTAGTGTAGTGAGAATATGTCCAGTTTTAATTGCTATATTTGGTTGTTTGCAGTATGCCTTGTTTATTTCAGTTGTTCACAATGTGATGCTCTATATGTGCAACTATTTACTGTGCAGTACATTTTCATCAATCCAGTTTTAAACATACCGATAGGAATGCATATATTTGCTTGCTGTTAAGCCTGTTATAGCTAGCATATGCCTCTTTTGAAGTTTTTTGATTGTTCGGTTGTTTGTAGTTAGCATATGTCCAGTTTCAAATGCTATCTTTGGTTGTTCATAGTATGCCTTGTTTATTCCAGTTATTCACAACGTGATGTTCTATATGTGCAAGTATGAACTGTGTAGTTCAATTTCATCAATACCAGTTTCAACAATACCACTATGAAGGACTACATTTGGTTGCTACATCTTGTAGTTAACACGCCTTTCCATTTTTATTTAACAATAACCAATGTACTTAGACCGGCACAATACCAGTTTGAATGACTATGTTTGCTTGTTGTTAAATGTTATGCCTGTTGCAGTTAACACACCTTTCCACTTGTTTTGCTTTACTAGCATGCTTAAACCTGCACACTGAAGCTATCTTTTGGAGATTATTTTGTCTGCCATGGATATATTTGGTTGATGTTTAGCCTGTTGTGCTTAACATGCCTCTCGATGTACTTACACAGGACAATTTTGGGAACGACTGCTGTTTTCCATCAAGGTTAGTTTCATCCCATGGCTTATATATACTCACTGTTCAGGATATCGATAGCTAGTACCATATAGGCCGGGGCTGATAAGGGACTAATCGGTGAATCGGACTTTTAACTGAATATATATGTAATCCATTTATCGTTAGGTTAACTAGGGCCATATGTAATATATCTGAGGCTACATAGCAACATGCACTGTACTTAATGTCTAAACATGCAATCCTAGGCTACATAGCAACAAGGAAGAGTGTTACCTCAATGTTCTGATGATGTCTAGATATACGTAGAAGAGCAGCAGCAACAACAACAACAACAACAACAACAACAACAACAACAACAACAACAACAACAACACAGCCCTATTTGGATACTCAACTTAGCTAGAGGTTAGAGTTAGTTTCTAGCTCATGACTAACCCTGAACTAACTCTAGCCAAAGAGGTGTTTGGATGACAGAGTTAGATTGACAATAAATGCACTAGGAGAACTAGCTCCAATTAGCACCTCTTGGGTGGGATAGTTTTTTGGGTGGGTTAGATGCAACTAGCTCAAACTGTCCCTCATGTTTGGATATACTTTAGGGCTATTTGAGCCCAAACTAGCTCAAACTAACTCTAACCCATGGATACAGCAGCAGTTAATCAGTCGATAATTTGTAAAAATGCAATAAACTCCCTCCAGCCCATAATATAAGATGTTAATTCATCTAATATGTGAGTATATTGGATGTTATAAGATATTATAAAAGAGTGTTGTACTACATCATTGTGCAATTGCTGTTTAGCTTCTAATATTAACTTGGTGATTTTAGGTACATATGTCATTGGTAAAGATCCGCGCTTTGACCTTTTTTGTGTATGGGGCAATGAGATATCGATGAACCAGCATCAAGTGAGGAAGCTGATAAAGATTGTTAGGAAAATGGGTCAAAAGATGGCAATTAAACTATTTGTTTACACTTTATCCAAGACAACAGCGAACTGCAGGATGGTAAGTAAGAACTCTGTAGCCTTCTTTTTACTGCCCATAATGAGTTGTGTTAGATGACAATGTCTGAATCTTTTTCCTTTGCAGTGGTTCCCAAAGCAGTTTACTCAAGATTACCTCTCAAACTACATGATTGGTGGGCATGCAAAGGTTAAAGTATTTCTACCAGAACACGATGATTATCTAGATGTTTTCATGAAGACCATGAAGGATGGGCGGTCGGCCATCACAAGGGGTTGGACTAGAGTCATGTGTGCCTTCTGCATGGAGGAGGGCACAATATGGGCATTCCACTTCACCTTGTTCAGCAACCAGAATGTATTCCACCTCTTTCTTTACCGTCTTTAATAGTACAAGTATACAATTGTGGTTCATCATTCTTTATTTGGTGCTTATGTAATTCTTGAACATATGTACCTATGAATCGAATAATGCATTGGTTATTTGAACCTGGTGGATATGAATAAAGCTATACCATACTTTCAAATTCAAATCTGGTATAATTTGAAATAGCAGCAATTAAATTATGGTGAAATTACGCTCTGCAGGTCGTTATGGCTCACACGGTCGGTAAAATACAAATGTTTGTGATATACACCATAATCCGACACGGTTCACAGAGAGGAAATGTGTGCAAGCATGCACACAGTTGCCGTTTGCAAAGCGTGTGCGATGTCACACAATATCACAAACAGTGCGGGCAAACTAAACATTTGTGATAGTTGCCTTATCGTACACGATTTGCAACCATGAACTGTTTCTGATGTGGTACGCATCATAAACGTTGCACCATAGAATAGCGTGTGTGATAGTTGTCATGTACGACGATGTTACGACGGCCCGATGTTTCGTAATCCTATCCGACACCCGTACGACGATTAGCTAATCTTCTTAATTAGGTATCGCATACAGTTCGGGAAAAGTGAATGTGTCTGATTGTCTGCTTACCGTACACGTTCTATAATCGTGAACCGTTTGTGATGGGTCGCGCATCGTAAACGTAGCACCACAGAATACCGACTGCAATGGCAATGCGAGCACAAACGAGTTGCAAGGATGGAGCCCCTATCCCCGACGGTTTTCGGGTCGTGTGGGAAGGACCCCCCCCCCCTATCGCAGTCACTCACTTGGCGACGGTTCCAAATGCCGTCGCGGAAAGGGGTTGAAAACCGTTTGTATAGCACCTCGTTGTACCAGTGCTTGGATATCGTCATAACTTTGCGCTTTTCAATCAATTGCTCGACAGTAATTTGTTCCCCCACCGTATTATTTGCCTTCAAGAAAGAAGCCTCTAGTGAAACCTATGGCCCCCGGGTCTATTTTCCATCATATATTTTCAGATCTATAAACCAAAAAACCCAAAAATACCTTGCTGCAATTTATTTACTTTTATTTTGTTTTACGTTTTCTTAAGCTTTTATATCTATCTCTATCAGATCTCACCTTTGCAAGTGACCGTGAAGGGATTGACAACCCCTTTATCGCGTTGGGTGCAAGTGTTTGATTGTTTGTGCAGGTGCATAGATTGGAGACTTGCGTGTATCTCCTACTGGATTGATACCTTGGTTCTTAACTGAGGGAAATACTTATCTCTACTTTGCTGCATCACCCTTTCCTCTTCAAGGAAAAAACCAACGCAAGCTCAAGAAGTAGCAGGAAGAATTTCTGGCGCCGTTGCCGGGGAGATCTACATCAAGCCTACCAAGTACCCACCATAAACTCTCATCTCTTGCATTACATTATTTGCCATTTGCCTCTCGTTTTCCTCTCCCCCACTTCTAAAACGATTTCAGAAAAACACAAAAAGATTTGCCTTTTTATTCGCCCTTCTTCCGTTCGTCTTTTCGTTTGCTTTTTGTTTGCTCGTGTGCTAGATTGCTTGCTTTGTCACGATGTCTCAAGAAAATACCAAGTTGTGTGAATTTTCCAATACTAATAATAATGATTTTATTAGTACTCCGATTGCTCTCGCCACTAGAGCGGAATCTTATGAAATTAATGCCGCTTTGCTGAATCTTGTTATGAAAGATCAATTTTCTGGCCTTCCAAGTGAAGATGCCGCATCCCATCTAAATACTTTCGTTGAGTTGTGTGATATGCAAAAGAAGAAAGATGTGGATAATGATATTGTTAAATTAAAACTATTTCCATTCTCACTACGAGATCGTGCTAAAACTTGGTTTTCATCTTTGCCTAAAAATAGCATTGATTCATGGAATAAGTGTAAAGATGCTTTTATTTCCAAGTATTTTCCTCCCGCTAAGATCATCTCCCTTAGGAACAATATAATGAATTTTAAGCAACTTGATCATGAACATGTTGCACAATCTTGGGAGAGGATGAAATTGATGATAAGAAATTGCCCTACTCATGGCTTAAGTTTATGGATGATCATACAAAAAATTTATGCCGGATTGAATTTTGCATCTAGAAATCTTTTAGATTCGGCCACGGGAGGTACTTTTATGGAAATCACATTAGAGAAGCTACTAAACTCTTAGATAATATTATGGCTAATTACTCTCAATGGCATACCGAAAGATCTTCCACTAGTAAAAAAGTGCATGCGATTGAAGAAATTAATACTTTGAGTGGAAAGATGGATGAACTTATGAAATTGTTTGCTAGTAAGAGTGCTCCTATTGATACTCATGATATGCCTTTGGCTACTTTGATTGAGAACAATAATGAATCTATGGATGTGAATTTTGTTGGTAGGAACAATTTTGGTAACAACGCGTATAGAGGTAATTTCAACCCTAGGCCGTTTCCTCGTAATTCTTCTAATAATTATGGTAATTCCTACAAAAATTCTTATGGAAATTATAATAATATGCCCTCTGATCTTGAGAATAATATTAAAGAATTTATTAATTTGCAAAAAGTTTTCAATGCTATGGTTGAAGAAAAATTGCTCAAGATTGATGATTTGGCTAGGAACATTGATAGAATTTCTCTTGAGATTGATTCTTTAAAATTAGATCTATGTCACCCAAGCATGATATTAATGAATCTCTTAAAGCTATTAAAATTTCTATTGATGAGTGCAAAGAAAGAACAGCTAGGATGCGTGCGAAGCGAGATTGGTTTGTTAAAGCGTGTTCTTCAATTTCTTGTGATAATAATGATGAAGATCTTAAAGTGATTGGTGTGACTCCTATTGAATCTTTGTTTTCTAATATAAATTTTGATAAATATGGGACTGGAGATGAGTCAACTTTAGCTAGAAGGCGTCCCAATGATTCGGAGTTTATAGATCTTAATGCAAAAATTGATAAAAGTGGGATTGGAGAGGTCAAAACTTTAAGTAGCGATGAACCCACTCTTTTGGATTTCAAGGATTTTAATTATGATAATTGTTCTTTGATAGATTGTATTTCCTTGTTGCAATCCATGTTGAATTCTCCTCATGCTTATAATCAAAATAAATCTTTTACTAAACATATCATTGATGTTATGATGAAATCTTTTGAAGAAAAACTTGAGTTGGAAGTTTCTATCCCTAGAAAGCTTTATGATGAGTGGGAACCTACTATTAAGATTAAAATTAAAGATTATGAGTGCCATGCTTTGTGTGATTTGGGTGCTAGCGTTTCCACGATTCCAAAAACTTTATGTGATGTGTTAGGCTTCCGTGAATTTGATGATTGTTCTTTAAATTTGCATCTCGTGGATTCCACTATTAAGAAACCTATGGGAAGAATTAATGAGGTTCTTATTGTTGCAAATAGGAATTATTTGCCCATAGATTTCATTGTGCTTGATATAGATTGCAATCCTACATGTCCTATAATTCTTGGTAGACCTTTCCTTAGAACGATTGGTGCAATTATTGATATGAAAGAAGGAAACATTAGATTTCAATTTCCATTAAGGAAAGTCATGGAACACTTTCCAATAAATAAAATTAAGTTGCCATATGAATCTATTATGAGTGCTACTTATGGTTGCATACCAAGGATGACAATACCTAGATCTATGTTTTATGCCTAGCTAGGGGCGTTAAACAATAGCGCTTGTTGGGAGGCAACCCAATTTTATTTTTATGTTTTTGGTTTTTGTTTCTGTTTTTCAATAAATAAACATTATTACCTCTGTAGTAATTGTGTTTTGGTCTTTCAATTAGTGTTTGAGCCAAGTAAGACCTTTGGGATGGCTTACGGTGTTAGTTGATTTGATCTTGCTGAAAAACAAAAACTTTTGCGTCCAGTAACAGAATTGTTTAAATTCACTGGAGTGTGTAAAACCTCTGAATTGTTTACACAATATTTATATACAAATTTACTATGTTTTCCTAATTTTTCAGAATTTTTGGAGTTATAGAAGTATGAGAACAATTCAGATCTTCGCAGACTGCTCTATTTTTGACAGATTCAGTTTTCTATGTGTTGTTTGCTTATTTTGATGAATCTATGGGTAGTATCGGGGGGTATGAACCATGGAAAAGTTGGAATACATTAGATATTACACCAATATAAATAAATAATGAGTTCACAGCAGTACCAAAAAGTGGTAATTTATTTTATTATTCTAACGGATCTCATGAGTTTTCTGTTGAGTTTTCTGTTGTGAAGTTTTCAAGTTTTGGGTAGAGATTTGATGGACTATGGAATAAGGAGAGGCAAGAGCCTAAGCTTGGGGATGCCCAAGGCACCCCAAGGTAACATTAAAGTACAACCAAGCATCTAAGCTTGGGGATGCCCCGGATGGCATCCCCTCTTTCGTCTTCGTCTATCGGTAAATCTACTTGAGGCTATATTTTTATTCACCACATGATATGTGTTTTGCTTGGAGCATCTTGTATGATTTGAGTCTTTGCTTTTTAGTTTGCCACAATCATCCTTGCTGTACACACCTTTTGAGAGGTACACGCATGAATCGTGAATTCATTAGAATATTCTATGTGCTTCACTTATATCTTTTGAGCTAGGCAATTTTGCTCTAGTGCTTAACTTATATCTTTTTAGAGCACGTCGGTGGCTTTATTTTATAGAAATTATTGAACTCTCATGCTTCACTTATATTATTTTGAGATTCTTTCTAAACAGCATGGTAATTTGCTTAGGTTATGAATTTAGTCCTAATATGATGGGCATGCAAGAGGGATATAATAAAAACTTTCATATAAAGAGCGTTGAATACTATGAGAAGTTTGATTCCTTATGATTGTTTTGAGATATAAAGATGGTGATATTAGAGTCATGCTAGTGAGTAATTGTGGATTGGTATAAATACTTGTGTTAAAGTGTGTGATTCCCGTAGCATGCACGTATGGTGAACCGTTATGTGATGAAGTCGGAGCATGATTTATTTATTGATTGTCTTCCTTATGAGTGGTGGTCGGGGACGAGCGATGGTCTTTTCCTACCAATCTATCCCCCTAGGATGCGTGTAGTACTTTGTTTCGATAGCTAATAGACTTTTGCAATAAGTATGTGAGTTCTTTATGACTAATGCTGAGTCCATGGATTATACGCACTCTCACCCTTCCACCATTGCTAGCCTCTCTAGTACCGCGCAACTTTCGCCGGTGCACTACACCCACCATATACCCTTCCTCAAAACAGCCACCATACCTACCTATTATGGCATTTCCATAGCCATTCCAAGATATATTGCCATGCAACTTCCACCGTTCCGTTTATTATGACACGCTCCATCATTGTCATATTGCTTTGCATGATCATATAGTTGACATAGTATTTGTGGCAAGGCCACCGTTCATATTTTTCATACATGTCTCTCTTGATCATTGCACATCCCAGTACACCGCCGAAGGCATTTATATAGAGTCATATTTTGTTCTAGAATCGAGTTGTAATTCTTGAGTTGTAAGTAAATAAAAGTGTAATGATCATCATTATTAGAGCATTGTCCCATGTGAGGAAAGGATGATGGAAGCTATGATTCCCTCACAAGTTGGGATGAGTCTCCGAACTTTACAAAAAATAAAAGAGGCCAAAATAAGCCCAAACTAAAAATGAGAGAAAAGAAAAAAATGAGAGAAAAGAAAGAAGGGGCAATGCTACTATCCTTTTACCACACTTGTGCTTCAAAGTAGCACCATGATCTTCATGATAGAGAGTCTCCTATGTTGTCACTTTCATATACTAGTGGGAATTTTTCATTATAGAACTTGGCTTGTATATTCCAATGATGGGCTTCCTCAAATTGCCCTAGGTCTTCGTGAGCAAGCGAGTTGGATGCACACCCACTTGGTTTCTTTTTGAGCTTTCATAAACTTATAGCTCTAGTGCATCCGTTGCATGGCAATCCCTACTCACTCACATTGATATCTATTGATGGGCATCTCCATAGCACGTTGATACACCTAGTTGATGTGAGACTATCTCCTTCTTTTTGTCTTCTCCACAACCACCATATTCTATTCCACCTATAGTGCTATATTCATGGCTCACGCTCATGTATTGCATGAAACTTGAAAAAGTTTGAGAACATCAAAAGTATGAAAAAATTGCTTGGCTTGTCATCGGGGTTGTGCATGATTTAATACTTTGTGTGATGAAGATGGAGCATAGCCAGACTATATGATTTTGTAGGGATAACTTTCTTTGGCCATGTTATTTTGAGAAGACATGATTGCTTTATTAGTATGCTTGAAGTATTATTGTTTTTATGTCAATATTAAACTTTTGTTTTGAATCTTATGGATCTAAATATTCATGCCACAATAAATAAAATTACATGGATAAATATGTTAGGTAGCATTCCACATCAAAAATTCTGTTTTTATCATTTACCTACTCGAGGACGAGCAGGAATTAAGCTTGGGGATGCTTGATACGTCTCCAACGTATCTATAATTTTCTATTGTTCCATGCTATTATATTATCTGTTTTGGATGTTTTATATGCATTAATATGCTATTTTATATTATTTTTGGGACTAACTTATTAACCTAGAGCCCAGTGCCAGTTTCTGTTTTTTCCTTGTTTTTGAGTTTTACAGAAAAGGAATACCAAACGGAGTCCAAATGGAATAAAACTTTCGCGATGATTTTTCTTGGACCAGAAGACACACGTAGGACTTGGAGAGGAAGGCAGAAGAGTCCCGAGGGCTCCACAAGCCCTCAGGGCGCGCCCTAGGGGGGCGCCCCTAGCTTGTGGGCCTCACAGGAGTCCTCCAACCCTAATCTTTGGCCTATAAATTCAGAAATATTCCCAAACCACCAGAAGTGTCCACCAAAATACTTTTCCGCCGCCGTAACCTTTTGTTCCCGTGAGATCCCATCTTGGGGCCTTTTCCGGCATCCTGCCGGAGGGGGATTCGATCACGGAGGGCTTCTACATCAACTCTATTGCCCTTCCGATGAAGCGTGAGTAGTTTACCACAGACCTACGGGTCCATAGCTAGTAGCTAGATGGCTTCTTCTCTCTCTTTGATCCTCAATACCATGTTCTCCTCGTTGTTCTTGGAGATCTATCCGATGTCATATTCTTTTGCGGTGTGTTTGTCGAGATCCGATGAATTCTGGATTTATGATCAGTTTATCTATGAATATTATTTGAATCTTCTCTGAATTCTTATATGCATGATTTGATATCTTTGTATTTCTCTTCAAATTATCAGTTTGGTTTGGCCAACTAGATTGGTTCTTCTTGCAATGGGAGAGGTGCTTAGTTTTGGGTTCAATCTTGCGGTGTCCTCACCCAGTGACAAAGTAGGGGTAGCGAGGCACGTATTTTATTGTTGCCATCAAGGGTAAAAAGATGGGGTTTTCATCATATTGCTTGAGTTTATCCCTCTACATCATGTCATCTTACTTAAGGCGCTACTCCGTTCTTATGAACTTAATACTCTAGATGCATGCTGGATAGCAGTCGATGTGTGGAGTAATAGTACTAGATACAGAATCGTTTCGGTCTACTTGACACGGACGTGATGCCTATATTCATAATCATTGCCTTGGATATCGTCATAACTTTGCGCTTTTCTATCAATTGCTCGACAGTAATTTGTTCACCCACCGTATTATTTGCCTTCAAGAGAGAAGCCTCTAGTGAAACCTATGGCCCCCGGGTCTATTTTCCATCATATATTTTCAGATCTATAAACCAAAAAACCCAAAAATACCTTGCTGCAATTTATTTACTTTTATTTTGTTTTACATTTTAGTAAGCTTTTATATCTATCTCTATCAGATCTCACCTTTGCAAGTGACCGTGAAGGGATTGACAACCCCTTTATCGCGTTGGGTGCAAGTGTTTGATTGTTTGTGCAGGTGCATAGATTGGAGACTTGCGTGTATCTCCTACTAGATTGATACCTTGGTTCTTAACTGAGGGAAATACTTATCTCTACTTTGCTGCATCACCCTTTTCTCTTCAAGGGAAAAACCAACGCAAGCTCAAGAAGTAGCAGTGGTTGACTATGCAATGAAGACCGAATATCTTGCAAAAGTCAGTCACAAGAGCTTCATTCCTCCAGTTTGTGATACGATAAAAATCATGCAAGATTTTTCCTCGGGGAAAGTTCCAGTGTCAAGCCCTCCTGATTATCATAACACCTTCAACGGACCTCGGCTACCTCAGTGTGATCGTCAACCAAACACACAACCTCCTTCACATCTTGAAGTGAGCTTGCACACTCAACAACTACTGCTGAAGCATATGGCTGAGGATTGCCAAGAGAAAGAGCATCTGGCTGCTGAACTAAATACAATCAACAACCGAACAAAAGTTGTGCACATGATCACGGCAGAAAACAAGAAGCGTTTATGGAAATTGCTTCGGAAGTTCTTCTCCAAGAAGCAATTGAGCAACTCTCATCTCAAAGAACTCTATGAGTATATTGATCAAGGGTTTTTAGCTGAAGATTTTCAAGATCGGATCACTCCGCCTCTGCCAGCTCGTGAACCAACAACCAATTTACTTCAGATTCAGCTGCGCAAACTGCTCGATGAGTCAGAAGCAACCTCGCCCACTGAGAAACCCGCTGAAGGAAATACTCTGTCTCGCAAGACTCAACAGGCTGATCCCAATGTGCCTTCGTCTTCTCAGCACCAAGCTAGTATTGAAGGATCTGTTGCTACTACTGACGTTGAAGATATACCAGCCACCTCCGAATCAGAAACTTCTTCGGGCAGTTCTTTGGGCGATGCCTCAGAGTGAATCAGATTCACCTTTTTTCGCACTCATGTTCTTCATCACATTTTTGACACTAGTTGACAAAAGGGGGAGAATTACATCGAGAGTTTCGATAGATTTGCTCTGTTGGATTTGGTCTCCATGTTTATTTGCTCTGGTTTATGAGACTTTTGCGCTGTTTGCTTCAAAGACTATTTATGCCACTTAATGTGCTCTGATGTAAAATTTCTGATATGAGTTGTAATATTAATAACCCCGCCTGCTGCACTATTTTTCTCTCGAAGTATTTGTTTTGCAGGTGGAATTATTGTTAGAGGTCATGAATGATTGCACTATATTCTCGTTGGATTACCTATCATCAGTGCGAATCATTACCTCGTAAGATTGAAAAATCCTCCTTACTTTAATGAATAGCAAGGAATCTCATTGCATATCAATTGACCCTGCATACATCTAGGGGGAGTACATTTCATCATCGAGCCAAGTAATGCAAGTTCACTCTTGTTTGATTTACATTTTACTTATCTATCTTCACTTTGATGATTATCTGTTTTGTCAACAACTATCCAAAAAGGGGGAGATTGTTGGTGCAATGATAGGCCCCTTATGTTTTAGAGTTTGTTGACATAAACAGTATGGGACTTATGTGTTTGCTAGTGCACACAGAGTAACAGGTCCCTGAAGTATCAAGGAGTTTGATGCAAATGACGAAGATAATCTCCCTGCCTTGCAGCAAAGGTTATCACCGAAGATGAAGCTAACAAGAGTGACCCCTAAAAATTGCTGAAGTTCAAGCAATTGGTTCGGTGTCTGTTCGAAGAAAATGACTGCGCCCGAGGAAGAATGAAGACGAGATGAAGACGTAGCATTTGTTTTGTTGTTCTTCTTTTTTCATTGAGTCATAGGACCGCCGTACTATTAAGAGGGGTGTAGCGTTCGAAGCTTTGATTCTCTGATGCTAAACCCAAATCCTATGAAAGCTGTGAGAGAAATCTCTTTGTGTTCTGAGTAAATACTTGCCAGCAAGAGACTGTGATCTTCTTCGCTGCGAGAGATTCGACTCGGACAGAGGAGTTAGCATTACTTGTTCCTCAAGTAATGTTACCATTGCTCCAAAATCCGACCGTTGTGAACGTGTCGGTTGGCCATTGGCTGGGCCTAGTGTCAAAAATGGTCATTTCCCATTAGGGAAGGCTGCGGCTATAAATAGCCACCCCGCGCTGACTTTGTCCGGTGGCTACTTTTGATTCTGAGAAGATTGTTGAGCAACCCATTCTCTGAGCAATTTTAGTTTAAAATTCACCGAGATAAAAACCCTAGAGCCGAAGAATTAGATAGTGGTTCAGCATCACTGGAATCTAAGTTTAGTATGCTCTGCCTATTACTCTTGAGAGCTGCAAACTCTCTAGACAGTTAGGTGTCAATTTCTTCAGAGACCAAGAGTGATTGTGGTTCTCGAAGAAGAAGTCTGTAAAGGTTCGGAGATCGCCTTCAAGTATCTACCACGAGTGATCGGCATCAGTTGATGAATCGATTGTCGAGGAGAATAGGGTGAAGAGAGTTTATCTTCCGTGTTAAGTCACAGCCCCTCCAACCAGACGTAGTCTTGTGCAGAAGGACGAACTAGTCGAACAAATTCTTTGTCGCCATCAAGCATCTTCGGCTATCTCTGCCACTCATGTTTACCTTCGATGCATTTTCATTCATATGATTTACATCGATGCATGTCTTAGTTCTCCTTCGGTACTCTGTTCTAGTTCACTTTAGTTTGCTTCTCATTCTTTCCGCTGCTGGGTTCTGAGAGATTTAAGTTTTCCGAAGAAAATTTAAAACTCCCATTCATCCCCCCCCCCTCTGATAGACATACTTTGTTCCTACAAGTTCTTTGTCGTTATAATAATAAGCATGATGCTTCTAAGTCTGTATTTTGTTTTTATCGACACCTCTCTCTCTAAGCATGTGGACATATTTTTCGATTTCAATTTTTCGCTTGAGGACAAGCGAGGTCTAAGCTTGGGGGAGTTGATACGTCCATTTTGCATCATGTTTTCCTACTGTTATTTATAATGTTTTTATGCATAATAATGCTTTTTGGAGTAATTCTAATGCCTTTTCTCTCATAATATGCAAGGTTTACACAAAGAGGGAGAATACCGGCAGCTGGAATTCTGGACCTGAAAAAGCTACGTCAGAGTCACCTATTCTGCACATCTCCGAATGAGCTAAAAATTTACGGAGAATTGTTTTGGAATATATAAAAAATACTGGAGCAAATAACTACCGGAGGGGCCACCCTGGTGAGCACAAGACACCAGGGCGTGCCTGGGTCCTCAGGCATGCCCTGGTGGGTTGTGCCCTCCTCGGCCCACCTCCGGTGCCCATCTTATGGTATATAGGTCATTTTGACCTAAAAAAAATTAGGGGGGGATTTTCGGGACGAAGCGCCGCCGTCTCGAGGCGGAACTTGGGCGGGAGCACTTTTGCCCTCCGGTGGAGCGATTCCGCCGGGGGAACTTCCCTCCCGGAGGGGGAAATCATCATCATCGTCATCACCAACAACCCTCTCATCTTTGGGAGGGCAATCTCCATCAACATCTTCAACATCACCATCTCCTCTCAAACCCTAGTTCATCTCTTGTGTTCAATCTTGGTACTGGAACCTCAGATTGGTACCTGTGGGTGACTAGTAGTGTTGATTACATCTTGTAGTTGATTACTATATGGTTTATTTGGTGGAAGATTATATGTTCAGATCCATTATGCTATTTAATACCCCTATGATCTGGAGCATGATTATCATTTATGAGTAGTTACTTTTGTTCTTGAGTTCACGGGAGAAGTCATGTTGCAAGTAATCATGTGAACTTGATATGTGTTCGATATTTTGATGATATGTATGTTGTGATTCCCTTAGTGGTGTCATGTGAACAACGACTACATGGCACTTCACCATATTTGGGCCTAAGGGAATGCATTGTGGAGTAGTTATTAGATGATGGGTTGCTAGAGTGATAGAAGCTTAAACCCTAGTTTATGCGCTATTTTGTAAGGGACCGATTTGGATCCAAAAGTTTAATGCTATGGTTAGATTTTATCCTAATACTTTTCTTGTAGTTGCGGATGCTTGCGAGGGGGTTAATCATAAGTAGGAGGTTTGTTCAAGTAAGAACGGCACCTAAGCACCGGTCCACCCACATATCAAATTATCAAAGTAGTGAACACGAATCGAACCAACATGATGAAAGTGATATGGCGAAATTCCCGTGTACCCTCAAGAACGCTTTGCTTATCATAAGAAACCATTTTGGCCTGCCCTTTGCCACAAAAGGATTGGGCTACCTTGCTGCACTTTATTTACCGTTACCGTTACTTGCTCGTTAGAAATTACCTTGATATCAAACTACTTGTTACCGACTATTTCAGTGCTTGCAGAAAATACCTTGCTGAAAACCACTTGTCATTTCCTTCTGCTCCTTGTTGGATTCAACACTCTTACTTATTGAAAGGACTACGATTGATCCCCTATACTTGTGGGTCATCATGCATCTACTTCCTTAAACCCAAAGTTATTCCATATGAGTCCACCATACCTACCTATATGTGGTATTTACCTGCCGTTCCAAGTAAATTTGCATGTGCCAAAACTCTAAATCTTCAAATAATAATCTTTTTTGTATGCCCAAATCGCTCATGAAGCGATAGGGGGAGGTCAGTATCTTCCATGGTAGGTGGGTTATTCTCACGATGAGTGTTTATTCGCTTGTCCATCACGAGAAAGTGGCTGGTATTGGGATGCCCAGTCCTATGATCAAAATCAAAATCAAAATATAATAATGAAACAAAACTCCCCCAGATCGTTGTTGGTATGGAGGGCACCCGAGGATTCGGCTCGCCATGGCTTGTGTTTGTTGGTGGAGGAGGAAAAAAACTTTACCTTTCTGTTTGGGAACCGCCTATAATGTGTCTAGCATGGAAGATATTGGGAACTCTCGGTCGTTACATTGACAATGAAAGCATACCTCTCAAAATTATATTCATCTCTGTTTTAAAAGCTTCGAGCTCTGTCACCTCTGCAAATCCCTGCTTCCCTCTGTAAAGGGCCTATCTTTTACTTTTATGCAAGATTTAGTAGTATTCCTTCTCATTTCAACCTCGATTATTCTCTAGTTGGCAAGTATTGTGTGGTGGGGAAAGATCCAAGCATATATGGCCATTCAAATATATTTGATCATGAATTATTATTGTTGACAATTATCTATATGATAAATAAGTTGGGAGCCGAAACGTTAAGCCCCTATCTTTCTCTGTGTTCGATGGATGCTATTTGTTCTAAAATATGCTTTGAGTGTTAGCAATCATGGAAGACTATATGATAGTTGAGTATGTGGAATTTGCTAAATCAAAGCTCTTACATAGACCCTTCCTGAAAATAAGATGAATTGCAATTGTTTGATGACTGAGAACATAGTTTGTTAGTTTTCAAGAAAGTTTATGGTCTATACTTTAACTTGTGAATACCTTGCTACTTGATCATGAAAAGTTTTATGAGATACACTACTATTTTATGATTTATATTGATGCTAGAAAAAGTGATTGAAATTATCATTGATCAAACTTGTGCACTTGCTAGCATTCACACTTCATAAATTATTTCTTTTATCATTTACCTACTCGAGGACGAGCAGGATTAAGCTTGGGGATGCTGATACGTCTCCAACATATCTATAAGTTATGAAGTATTCATGCCATGTTTACAACAATTTTATATGGTTTTGGTATGATTTGATTAGAACTAACCTGGACTGACGCTCTTTTCAGCAGAACTACCGTCGTTTTTTGTGCAGAAATAAAAGTTCTCGAAATGGGCTGAAAATTTACGGTGATTTTTTATGGACCAAAAGAGACCCCTGAAGCACCGGAGCTGGGCCAGGAAGTGGACGAGGAGGCCACAAGCTCGCTAGGCGCACCCTACCCCCCAGGACGTGGACCGCCGCCAAAAATTCCTATAAATACCCAAACCCCCAGAAAGAACCCTAGATGAGAAGTTCCGCCGCCGCAAGCCTCTGTATCCACGAAAAATCAATTGGGACCCCGTTCCGGCACCCTGCCGGAGGGGGAAATCATCACTGGAGGCCATCTTCATCATCCCGGCGGCCACCATGATGAGGAGGGAGTAGTTCACCCTCGGGGCTGAGGGTATGTACTAGTAGCTATGTGTTTGATCTCTCTCTCTCTTGTGTTCTTGATTTGGCATGATCTTGATGTACCGTGAGCTTGGTTAATATATTTGGATCTTATGGTGTTCTTCCCTCTCTACCTTCTTGTGATGAATTGAGTCTTACTCTTTGAGGTTTCGTTATGTTGGATTGAATATTGGATTTGAGAACACTTGATGTATGTCTTGCATATGGATACCCGTGGTGACAATGGTGTATTATATTGATTCACTTGATGTATGTTTTGGCACTCAACTCGCGGATTCCTGAGGTGACATTGGGGTAATCTATGCATAGGGGTTGATGCATGTTTTCGTCCAACGTTCTCCGATAGGAACTTTGGAGTGATTCTTTGTTGCATGTTGAGGGATTGCCATATGATTTAATTATGTTATCATTGTTGAGAGAATTTGCACTAGTGAAAGTATGAACCCTAGGCCTTGTTTTCAAGCATTGCAATACCGTTTTTGCTCACTTTTACTACTTGCTACCTTGCTGTTTTTATATTTTCAGATTATAGAAACCTATATCTACTATCCATATTACACTTGTATCATCATCTCTTCGCCGAACTAGTGCACCTATACAATTTACAGTTGAATTGGGTGTGTTGGGGACACAAGAGTCTCTTTGTTATTTGGTTGCAGGGTTGTTTGAGAGAGACCATCTTCATCCTACGCCTCCCACAGATTGATAAATCTTAGGTCATCCACTTGAGGGAAAATTGCTACTGTCCTACAAAACTCTGTGCTTGGAGGCCCAACACGAGTCTACAAGAAGAAGGTTGCGTAGTAGACATCACTTTCTTCAAGAGAGAAGCCTCTAATGAAACCTATGGCCCCCGGGTCTATTTCCTATCATATTATTTTCAGATCTATAAAACCAAAAACCCAAAAATACCTTGCTGCAATTTATTTATCTTTACTTTATTTTGCACTTTTATTTATCTTTTATACCTATCTCTATCATATCTCACTCTTGCTAGTGACCGTGAAGGGATTGATAACCCCTTTTTCGCGTTGTGTGCAAGTGTTTGTTAGTTTATGCAGGTGCATCTATTGGGGACTTGTGTGTTCCTCCTATTGGATTGATACCTTGGTTCTTAACTGAGGGAAATACTTATCTCTACTTTGCTGCATCACCCTTTCCTCTTCAAAGGAAAAATCAACGCAAGCTCAAGAAGTAGCAGAGGCCCATTGATCCTACGGCCCCTAGATGGCCCATGGTTACTACAGCAGGTCACTGGTATAGCGAGCTGCTATACAAACGGTTTTTAACCCCTTTCCGCGATGACATTTTAAATCGTTGCCTTGCCAGTGTGTGCTATAGGGGGTCCTTCCTACACAACCCAGAAATCGTCGGGGATAGGGAGCCATGATGCAGACTCGTTGCCAAATGTAATCGTATGCGCTGCAACAACGTATTGCACACACCACATTCTGGCACACATGTGGGATTGCTGATGAAACATTTGTAATGACGCAGTGAAACCAAATGGTGTTTCATACTGAACCATTTGCGAAACAATATCTAAGGCACACTGGCCATCATCGAAACTGTGTGCGATATGTGCCCCATCACACACGAGTATTCTGTGGAAATCATCTGCCATGCATGACACCATCGCACATGTTTCACGAACAATTATCGTGTGCGATAATGTGCTATCACAAACGGTTCAAGAGCACCTTCGCACACATACAAGTGCTGTAGATCATCTGCGATTTGTTGTGTATCACTGACGGTTGTGGTATGAAAATTGCAGATTAAAGAACTTGCTTGAGACAGGAATGCTAAAGAGCCTCAAAGGGCATCAAACTCTCTGTGATGTGCTAAAGAAGTCAATACTGCACAAGAACCCCCGTAAGGAAGGATTGGGTTTTGAAAGAAAACTCAATGTTGATGGAACCTACTGGACTCCCGAGCAATTAATATCCGCGACAAGTTGGGTTCTTGCTAAAAGTAAAACTCTCAAACCTCCTATTCTGTCTGGATATGATTCTCCCATTTCTGTTGGATCTGACGAGTCTGATGACTCAAACTACAAACTCTTCAAACAATAGAATGGTAAGGTTTTCGCTCGGTATGTTGGGACTAACTGCAGGTCTGGCTCACCCAAGAAGAAAATCTGGGTGAAGAAGTGCATTATTGAAAATTTATCTGTCACTGCTAACTTGAATATTGCTACTTCTTGAGCTTGCGTTGATTTTTCCCTTGAAGAGGAAAGGGTGATGCAGCAAAGTAGAGATAAGTATTTCCCTCAGTTAAGAACCAAGGTATCAATCCAATAGGAGGCACAAGCAAGTCTCCAATCTATGCACCTGCACAAACTAACAAACACTTGCACTCAACGCGAAAAAGGGGTTGTCGATCCCTTCACGGTCTCGAACAAGAGTGAGATCAGAGATAGGTATAAAAGATTACTAAAATGTAAAACAAAGTAAAAACATTGCAGCAAAGTATTTTTGGTTTTTTTTTGTTTATAGATCTGAAAATATATGATGGAAAATAGACCCGGGGGCCATAGGTTTCACTAGAGGCTTCTCTCTTGAAGATAGCATACGGTGGGTGAACAAATTACTGTTGAGCAATTGATAGAAAAGCGCAAAGTTATGATGATATCTAAGGCAATGATCATGAATATAGGCATCGCGTCCGTGACAAGTAGACCGAAACGATTATGCATCTACTACTATTACTCCACACATCGACCGACTCCTGTGTGCATCTAGAGTATTAAGTTCATAAGAACAGAGCAACGCTTTAAGTAAGATGACATGATGTAGAGGGATAAACTCAAGCAATATGATGAAAACCCCATCTTTTTATCCTCGATGGCAACAATACAATACGTGCCTCGCTACCCCTTCTGTCACTGGGTGAGGACACCGCAAGATTGAACCCAAAACTAAGCACCTCTCCCATTGCAAGAAAAACCAATCTAGTTGGCCAAACCAAACCAATAGTTCGAAGAGAAATACAAAGATATCTTAATCATGCGTAAAAGAGTTTAGAGAAGACTCAAATAATATTCATAAATAATCTGATCATAAATCCACAATTCATCGGATCTCAACAAACACACTGCAAAAAAGTATTACATCGAATAGATCTCCAAGAACATCGAGGAGAACATCGCCGGAAAAGGCCCCAAGATGGGATCTCACGGGAACAGAGGCTTGAGGCGGTGGAAAAGTATTTTGGTGGGCGCTTCTGGTGGTTTGGGAATATTTGGGAATTTATAGCATAAGAATTAGGGTTGGAGGACCCCCGAGGGGCCCACAAGCCCTTAGCCCCCCCCCCCAGGGGCGCGCCTGGCAGGCTTGTGGCCTCCTCGGCCATCTTCTGACCCCCTCTCCAAGCTCCGTGGATGTCTTCTGGTCCAAGAAAAATCATCATAAATTTTTATTCCGTTTGGACTCTGTTTGATATTCCTTTTCCGTAAAACTCAAAAAACAAGTAAAAAACATAAACAGACGCAGGCCTCTAGGTTAATAGGCTAGTCCCAAAAATAATATAAAATAGCATATTAATGCATATAAAACATCCAAAACAGATAATATAATAGCATGGAACAATCAAAAATTATAGATACGTTGGAGACGTATCAAGCATCCCCAAGCTTAATTCCTGCTCGTCCTCAAGTAGGTAAATGATAAAAATAGAATTTTTGATGTGGAATGCTACCTAACATATTTATCAATGTAATCTTCTTTATTGTGGCATGAATATTCAGATCCATAATATTCAAAACAAAAGTTTAATATTCACATAAAAACAATAATACTTCAAGCATACTAATAAAGCAATCACGTCTTCTCAAAATAACATGGCCAAAGAAAGTTATCCATACAAAATCATATAGTCTGGCTATGCTCCATCTTCATCACATAAAATATCTCATCATGCACAACCCCGATGACAAGCCAAGCAATTGTTTCATACTTTTGGTGTTCTCAAACTTTTTCAACTTTCACGCAATACATGAGCGTGAGCCATGGATATAGCACTATAGGTGGAATAGAATATGGTGGTCGTGGAGAAGACAAAAAGAAGGAGAAAGTCTCACATCAACTAGGCAAATTAATGGGCTATGGAGATGCCCATCAATTGATATCGATGCAAGTGAGTAGGGATTGCCATGCAACGGATGCACTAGAGCTATAAGTGTATGAAAGCTCAAAAAGAAACTAAGTGGGTGTGCATCCAACTTGCTTGCTCACGAAGACCTAGGGCAATTTTGAGGAAGCCCATCATTGGAATATACAAGCCAAGTTCTATAATGAAAAATTCCCACTAGTATATGAAAGTGACAAAATAGGAGACTCTCTATCATGAAGATCATGGTGCTACTTTGAAGCACAAGTGTGGAAAAAGGATAGTAACATTGTCCCTTCTCTCTTTTCTCTCATTTTTTTTATTTGGTCTTCTTTGGCCTCTTTTATTTTTATAAAGTCTGGAGACTCATCCCGACTTGTGAGGGAATCATAGCTTCCATCATCCTTTCCTCACATGGGACAATGCTCTAATAATGATGATCATCACACTTTTATTTACTTACAACTCGATACTAGAACAAGATATGACTCTATATGAATGCCTTCGGCGGTGTACCGGGATGTGCTATGATCAAGAGTGACATGTATAAAAATATGAACGGTGGCCTTGCCCCAAATACTATGCCAACTTCATGATCATGCAAAGCAATATGACAATGATGGTGCGTGTCATAATAAACAGAACGGTGGAAGTTGCATGGCAATATATCTCGGAATGGCTATGGAAATGCCATAATAAGTAGGTATGGTGGCTGTTTTGAGGAAAATATATGGTGTGTTTAATGCACCAGCGAAAGTTGCGCGGTACTAGAGAGGCTAGCAATGGTGGAAGGGTGAGAGTGTGTATAATCCATGGACTCAACATTAGTCATAAAGAACTCCCATACTTATTGCAAAAAATTATTAGCTATTGAAGCAAAGTACTACATGCATGCTCCTAGGGGGTAGATTGGTAGGAAAAGACCATCGCTCGTCCCCGACCGCCACTCATAAGGAAGACAATCAAAAAATAAATCATGCTCCGACTTCATCACATAACGGTTCATCATATGTGCATGCTACGAGAATCACAAACTTTAACACAAGTATTTCTACCAATCCACAATTACTCACTAGCATGACTCTAATATCATCATCTTTATATCTCAAAACAAATGCAAGGAATCAAACTTCTCATCTTATTCAATGCTCTTTATATGAAAGTTTTTATTATATCCCTCTTGGATGACCATCATTAGGACTAAATTCATAACCTAAGCAAATTACCATGTAGTTTAAAGACTCTCAAAATAATATAAGTGAAGCATGAGAGTTCAACAATTTCTATAAAATAAAGCCACCGCCGTGCTCTAAAAAGATATAAGTGAAGCACTAGAGCAAACTGCCTAGCTCAAAAGATATAAGTGAAGCACATAGAGTATTCTAATAAATTCACGATTAATGAGTGTCCCTCTCAAAAGGTGTGTACAGCAAGGATGATTGTGGCAAACTAAAAAGCAAAGACTCATATCATACAAGACGCTCCAAGCAAAACACATATCATGTGGTGAATAAAAATATAGCCTCAAGTAAATTTACCGATGGATTGAAGACAAAAGAGGGGATGCCATCCAGGGCATCCCCAAGCTTAGATGCTTGGTTGTCCTTGAATATTACCTTGGTGTGCCTTGGGAATCCCCAAGCTTAGGCTCTTGCCACTCCTTATTCCGTTGTCCATCAAATCTTTACCCAAAACTTGAAAACTTCACAACACAAAACTCAACAGAAAACTCATAAGATCCGTTAGTATAACAAAATAAATCACCACTTTAGGTACTTTTGTGAACTCATTATTTATTTATATTGGTATAATATCTACTGTATTCTAACTTCTCCATGGTTAATATCACCGATACTACCCATAGATTCATCAAAATAGGCAAACAGCACATAGAAAACAGAATCTGTCAAAAACAGAACAGTCTGTAGTAATCTGGAAATTTCTTATACTTCTGTAACTCCAAAAATTCTGAAAAATTAGGAAAACCTGGGAAATTTGTATATAAATCTTGTGTAAAAAATTCAGATCAAAATCACGTTTCTGTGATTTTTTGAATTTCTGGCAATGATTGCTAAAGTTTCTGTCTTTCAGCAAGATCAAATCAACTATCACCGTAGACCATCCCAAAGGTCTTGCTTGGCTCAAACACTAATTAAAACACCAAAACACAATTGCTACAGATATAATAATCTGTATTTATTGAAAAACATAACCAAAATAAAAAAACATAAAAATAAAATTGGGTTGCCTCCCAACAAGCGCTATTGTTTAACGCCCCTAGCTAGGCATAAAACATAGATCTAGGTATTGTCATCTTTGGTATGAAAACCATAAGTTGCCCTCATAATAGATTCATATGGCAATTTAATTTTATTTCTTGGGAAGTGTTTCATGCCTTCATTAATGGAAATTGAAATCTAATGTTTCCTTCTTTCATATCAATAATTGCACCAATCGTTCTAAGGAAAGGTCTACCAAGAATAATAGGACATGTAGGATTGCAATCTATATCAAGCACAATAAAATCTATGGGCACATAATTCCTATTTGCAACAATAAAAACATCATTAATTCTTCCCATAGGTTTCTTAATAGTGGAATCCGCTAGATGCAAATTCAAAGAACAATCATCAAATTCACGAAAACCTAGCACATCACATAAAGTTTTTGGAATCATGGAAACGCTAGCACCAAAATCACAGAAAGCATTGCACTCATAATCTTTAATTTTAATCTTAATAGTAGGTTCCCACTCATCATAAAGCTTTCTAGGGATAGAAACTTCCAATTCAAGTTTTTCTTCAAAAGATTTCATCATAGCATCAACGATATGTTTAGTAAAAGATTTATTTTGATTGTAAGCATGCGGGCAATTTAACATGGATTGCAACAAGGAAATACAATCTATCAAAGAACAATTATCATAATTAAAGTCCTTGAAATCCAAAAGACTGGGTTCATCACTACTTAAAGTTTTAACCTCTCCAATCCCACTTTTATCAATTTTTTCATTAAGATCTTTAAACTCCAAATTACCAGGACGCCTTCTAGTTAAAGTTGACTCATCTCCAGTCCCATCTTATCAAGATTTATATTAGAAAACAAAGATTCAATAGGAGTCACACCAATCACTTTAAGATCTTCATCATTATTTTCACAAAAACTAGAAGAATACGCTTTTACAAACCAATCTCGTTTAGCACGCATCCTAGCGGTTCTTTCTTTACATTCATCCATAGAAATTTTAATATCTTTCAGAGATTCATTAATATCATGCTTGGGTGGCATAGATCTGATCTTTAAATAATCAATCTCAAGGGAAATTATATCAACGTTCCTAGCCAAATCATCAATCTTAAGCAATTTTTCTTCTACCATAGCATTAAAATTCTTTTGATAATTAATGAAGTCTTTAATATTGTTCTCAAGATCAGAGGGTATTTTATTACAATTTCCATAAGAATCGTTGTAGAATTACCATAATTATTAGAGGAATTACCTCTATACGCGTTATTACCAAAATTGTTCCTACCAACAAAATTCACATTCATAGATTCATTGTTATTCTCAATCAAAATGAACAAAGGAATATCATTAGGATCAATAGGAGCACTCTTACTAGCAAACAATTTCATAAGTTCATCCATCTTTCCACTCAAAGTATTAATTTCTTCAATCGCATGCACTTTTTTACTAGTGGAAGATCTTTTGGTATGCCATTGAGAGTAATTTGCCATAATATTATCTTGGAGTTTAGTAGCTTCTCCTAATGTAATTTCCATAAAAGTACCTCCCGCGGCAGAATCTAAAAGATTTCTAGATGCAAAATTCAATCTGGCATAAAAAAATTGTATGATCATCCATAAACTTAAACCATGAGTAGGGCAATTTCTTATCATTAATTTCATCCTCTCCCAAGATTGTGCAACATGTTCATGATCAAGTTGCTTAAAATTCATTATGTCGTTCCTAAGGGAGATGATCTTAGTAGGAGGAAAATACTTGGAAATAAAAGCATATTTACACTTGTTCCATGAATCAATACTATTTTTAGGCAAAGATGAAAACCAAGTTTTAGCACGATCTCGTAGTGAGAACGGAAATAGTTTCAATTTAACAATATCATTATCCACATCTTTCTTCTTTTGCATATCACACAACTCAACGAAAGTATTTAGATGGGATGCGGCATCTTCACTAGGAAGGCCGAAAAATTGATCTTTCATAACAAGATTCAACAAAGCGGCATTAATTTCATAAGATTCCGCACTAGTGGCGGGAGCAATCGGAGTACTAATAAAACCATTATTATTAGTATTGGAAAAGTCACACAATTTGGTATTTTCTTGAGACATCGTGACAAGGCAAGCAATCTAACACACGAGCAAACAAAAAGCAAATGAAAAAGACGAACGAAAGAAGGGCGAATAAAAAGGCAAATCTTTTGTGTTTTTCTGAAAACGTTTTAGAAGTGGGGGAGAGGAAAACGAGAGGCAAATGGCAAATAATGTAATGCAAGAGATAAGAGTTTATGATGGGTACTTGGTAGGCTTGATGTAGAACCTCCCCGGCAACGACACCAGAAATTCTTCCTGCTACTTCTTGAGCTTGCGTTGATTTTTCCCTTGAAGAGGAAAGGGTGATGCAGCAAAGTAGAGATAAGTATTTCCCTCAGTTAAGAACCAAGGTATCAATCCAGTAGGAGGCACAAGCAAGTCTCCAATCTATGCACCTGCACAAACTAACAAACACTTGCACTCAACGCGAAAAAGGGGTTGTCAATCCCTTCACGGTCTCGAACAAGAGTGAGATCTAATAGAGATAGGTATAAAAGATTACTAAAACATAAAACAAAGTAAAAACAAATAAATTGTAGCAAAGTATTTTTGGTTTTTTTGGTTTATAGATCTGAAAATATATGATGGAAAATAGACCCGGGGGCCATAGGTTTCACTAGAGGCTTCTCTCTTGAAGATAGCATACGGTGGGTGCACAAATTACTGTTGAGCAATTGATAGAAAAGCGCAAAGTTATGACGATATCTAAGGCAATGATCATGAATATAGGCATAATGTTCGTGACAAGTAGACCGAAACAATTATGCATCTACTACTATTACTCCACACATCGACCGACTCCTGCCTGCATCTAGAGTATTAAGTTCATAAGAACAGAGCAACGCTTTAAGTAAGATGACATAATGTACAGGGATAAACTCAAGCAATATGATGAAAACCCCGTCTTTTTATCCTCAATGGCAACAATACAATACGTGCCTCGCTACCCCTTCTATCACTGGGTGAGGACACCGCAAGATTGAACCCAAAACTAAGCACCTCTCCCATTGCAAGAAAAACCAATCTAGTTGGCCAAACCAAACCGATAGTTTGAAGAGAAATACAAAGATATCTTAATCATGCATAAAAGAGTTCAGAGAAAACTCAAATAATATTCATAAATAGTGTGATCATAAATACACAATTCATCAGATCTCAACAAACACACCACAAAAAAGTATTACATCGAATAGATCTCCAAGAACATCGAGGAGAACATTGTATTGAAGATCAAAGAGAGAGAAGAAGCCATCTAGCTACTAGCTATGGACCCGTAGGTCTGTGGCAAACTACTCACGCATCATCGGAAGGGCAGCAAGGTTGATGTAGAGGCCCTCCATGATCGAATCCTCCTCTGACAGATCGTCGGAAAAGGCCCCAAGATGGGATCTCACGGGAACAGAGGCTTGCGGTAGCGGAAAAGTATTTTGGTGGACGCTTCTGGTGGTTTGGGAATATTTGGGAATTTATAGCGCAAGAATTAGGGTTGGAGGACCCCCGAGGGGCCCACAAGCCCTCAGGGCGCCCCCCCAGGGGCGCGCCTGGCAGGCTTGTGGCCTCCTCGGCCATCTTCTGACCCCTTCTCCAAGCTCCGTGGATGTCTTCTCGTCCAAGAAAAATCATCATAAAGTTTTATTCCGTTTGGACTTCGTTTGATATTCCTTTTCTGTAAAACTCAAAAACAAGAAAAAAAAACAGAAACTGGCACTGGGCTCTAGGTTAATAGGTTAGTCCCAAAAATAATATAAAATAGCATATTAATGCATAGAAAACATCCAAAACAGATAATATAATAGCATGGAACAATCAAAAATTATAGATACGTTGGGGACGTATCAAATATACAGAGTGATTATCTTCGAGGAAATGATTACCATTCGCAGTTTGGCGCTGGAATTTCCTCGAATGAATATCGGTCAAACCTTTGACAGAAGGAGTACATTTGTACCTCCTCGAATCATTATGCTCATGTCTCTGGAAACAATTTCAATGCATATTCATATGATTACTCTCGAAATGCACAGGTGAACTACAGAACTCACCGAAGGAATGTCCCTCCTCAGACAAAACAAATGAGATGCTCGCTGCCCACGCAAGTGTGGGTTGCAAAAAAGAACTAACCCTTCTTGCAGGAACTCTCTCAGGGATTCTACTCATCTATTCTTAGCCCTGAGATCTATATTGTTGGTGCTCGTTCTTTGTGTTTATTTGCTCTCGTTTGTGTGTTTGTTTTCGCCTTGCCGTGTTTGTGTTTCGTCCGAAGAACAACTTACTCATAGCTCCGTGGTTTTGTGTTTCCTCTTGTCTGGCTAAGTGTTTTTGTTTCGAACTCTTTTATCCCTCTATTCTTCCTCATCCAATCTATGTTGTCCGTCATAAGCATGCAATTTGATCTGAAGAAAATTCCTGTCCGACGTCCTTGGTCGCGAAAGAAATCAACTTCGAACTTTTAATCATATTTGGCGCTTGCCCTTCTTCAAACCTTTTGGTCTCCCGTTCTTCCCGAGTTTCTCGCAGGAAACGGTTGCCACGTACCCACGATCCCCACGATCATGATCATGTCCATCGAATACGGAACATCCTGAAACTGAGGGTCGTAGATTTCAGAGAGGTGTTTCAGCTCGCTAGCTATAAATACCCCTCATCATGTCTTCTTCCTCTTTTTTTCCTCAAACCCTCATCCACCTCTACACGAGCCCGTGCTCGAAGCAACTCCGGCGAGGAGCTTCGCCGTGCTACTCCGGTGAAACTTCGTCGCAGTTGATCACGTCGGTGCGGTAATCCTCCCTCCCGCTTTGCCGTAGCTGATCCAAGTAGCCAAGTTAGGGTGCTTGGATCTGGAACTGCTCCTGTCCTCTTCTCTGTTCTTAGGGAAGTTCTTGCCGAGGCTATTTTCTTTGATTTATTTCTCTGTGGTAGATCTTTAGGAGTCACTAGGATTTGACTGGTACGGTTTGTAGATCTTCCTCGTACTAGTTCTCCTCGATCTAGGGTTCATGTGTGCTCTTCCAAAGATTAGATAGTATTTAATTAGCCTTGAATCTTCTATGGCTTGGTTAAAATCTATCGAAGATATCTTCTCTGAGACTACCATGAATTCCTATGTTTCTTACGAAAACATTCATTTTCGTTCAAAAATACATTATGTGCATGTTTATGTCCCTACCCCATTTCCCCTCGTATCTATACTTTTCACAGGTTTGTCATGGCACAGAGTTTGGAAGAGTAATTAGAATCTGAAGGAGAATTGCCTCGGCCACCACCAAGGTCAGATCAAATGAGATTAACAGGAGGAGGAAAATCTTCAAAGCCTCCCAAAGCACCGAAGAGGAAGTCTGAATCTGAATTCGAAGAAGATGATGAGGAGATTCCCTCTGCTCATAGTCAGCCTGAGGATGATTGGTCACAGACGCCCTAACCATGTTCTTGGATGGAAATCCTAAGAAGGGTGGTCGTGGTAGAGAAAAGAACACCACAGCTGAAATGTCTGATCCAGATGGGGTTACAGAACTCCACCTGGGGTTGAATCAACAACTGAATGCAACAATAGGCTACAAAGGATTCCCCACCACTGGGCGAAGAAATGGTACAATTATGAAAACGTTCACGAGAAGTATCAGATCCTACTTGCATTCACACCACCGTGGAATGACTGCATTGCTGAAAACTGCATTGGCCCAGATGATGAAAAAGTCAGACCACCACTGCCTTCAAATTCTCATCCTGACTCCCTCAAAACCATCGCTGATTTTCTCGATGAAGTGGCTAAGAGGGTGAAGGCCAAAGCCAAGCGTGATGCTAGGGTAGCGAAGAAAAACCAAGTTGAAGCGAAAAACATCGCGCTGACTCAACAAGATGTTCAGAAGAAGAAGGATCATCCTTCTGCCTCCAAGGGAAGCAAGTCTAGGAAATCTGTTTCCCCTCGTGCTCCCCGAAAGAAATCTGTTTCCAGGAAATCAAAGAAGACCGCTTCTAACTCATCTGATGAGTCATCCAGTGAAGATGCTCCCGATGAAATTCCAATGTATGATCAACCTGCCATTCTCAACAAGCCATACAAGACTCCCTCTCCAGTGAAAGTTTTGCCTTCTCCAAGGAGATCACCAAGGAATGCATCCATTCGCCTCACTGACAAACCTTCGGGTTCTGCTGCTCCAACAACAAAGAGAAAGTTGCAGCCTGAAGGAAAAGCTGGTGCATCTGCTAAGAAGGCCAAACCCAGTGTTCCTGCTTCCACAGAGGAATAGAAGTATGATTTCAATCTCATGATTGTTGTGATTGAGAGTGCTGCTTACGATGCAAAATCTGATGATATAAGCAGTCTGGGACTTCCTGATGATGTTACCAAAATGGTAATGAAACATTTCATCGAGCTGAGGAAAATTACGAAGATGTTGAATCAGGCTGTCAAGAACAAGCAAGTCCTCGAGCAAATGAGGAGAGAGGCCAACACTGAAACCGAAAGGAAGAATCTGAATAGAGAGATTGTTGAACTCACCAAGGCTCTCAGTCTCATGCGGAATGAGAAAATTGATTGGCACTCGCGGTTGAAAATGGAAATATCTCAGTTGTGTGACAGAAGAAACGATGAGATTGACCACAAGGCAGATCTTGCTCGAAGAAGGACTAAAGAAGAGAAACGTGAGAAGGCTAAAGCAAGAGCTAGCAAACCGAAAGGAATCAAAGATCGTCGCCTTCAGACTATTGTTGATGCTCCACTTGACTCCAGCACCCCATTGGAGCAGATTCCACCATCTCCACCTCACGAGGATGAACCCATGCAACAAGCTAGCCATGTGGATCATTCGTACTCCAGCAGCCCAAGAACAACCTGATGTTGTTGATATTTCCCTGGAAAAGGGTGATGAAGGAAATGCTTCACCTAAGCAGCAAGCCCCAGTTGATGATATTGATGAGGAAATTGAAGTTGAGAAGGCAGATCCATCGCCTCCGAGAAAATTGCAAGCTGAGCCCTCCGAATCAAACAAGGAGGAGAATGACAAGAATGAGGGGGAGCTAAACGCTTCCCGAGACAAAACCACCCCCGTCGCATCATTTGGTGCCCCTACCCAGATGGATGTTGATCCTGCTCCTCTTTCCACTGCACCACAGATGGAAGAGGAAGAAAGAAAACCTGTTGAGCCGATGGCTCAAGAAGTAATTGTTCCACTAATTATGCCCCAAGCTTCTGAGAAATAAGTTGTTGTGCCTCCAGCCGAAGTATAGCGAAAGAAAAGGCCTCAGTACCCGAAAGTCAGAAAGCTACTGAAGGAGTTCCAGTGAGAAAAATTGATAGGCCGTCAAGTTCCTCAAAGAAATCTGCACAAGAGAAATCTAGGAAGTCTCGTGCTCCTCTTAAGCCTATTGAGGAAAGTGTGGCTGCACCTGATGACATTCGGACCTGGAATATGAGTGAAGAGGAACATCTGAGAAACCCACTGGAAACCTTTCCTTTGTTTCCTGTCGAAGATGGCCCGAATGGTCCTGCCTTTAACGAGCAGTTTCATCTTTTGAAACTTGCATTCTTTGGAACCAGCCCATATGATGGAGAAAGAACTTCCTTGTCACCAAGATTCTGGACAAAGGAACAGGCAGTGTATTATGCTCGTATTCTGTATGAAAAGAACCGCATTTTCAAGTACAAGATTCTGGATTTCGCAGAGCTCAAAACTTTACAATGTTTCCATCACACCATCGAGCAGATTGAACTAGTCTTCCTGAAGAGCTTCCTTCGTTTTAGTCATGGCTGGAATCATGAAGTGATTCATCAGTTCTATGCCACTCTTTATATCTCAAGAGACCTCACAGATAGCAGTACTTGGATCCTCAAATGGATGACAGGAGAAGAAAAGATCAAATGTTCGACTGACCAGTTCTTAGCATTGTTGAATCTTCCTCGGTGCGAATTTGATGCAAGTCGTGAACATAGACTGCACTATTGGGAAGTATCCGAAACTCAACTTCATCTGCTGATGGACCCCGAAATTGTTGATGATGAATGTGTTGAAGTTAATCCAAAGAATCTGGCATATGAGAACAAAGTGTTGTTCTATATCCTCTGCAATTCCCTCATGCCAACAAACAGGCCAGAAACCATCAATGGCATCGTGGGAAATGCTCTTCTAGCCACTGCTTAGGGTATTTGTTTTGACATTCCTAATCTTTTCATTCACAACCTGGCCTGTGCAGCTGACACCCCTCAAGCTTTGAAGCCATACGCACCTTGGATCATGTTTGCCATTGAGCAGCTTATTGATGAAAAGTTTTTCTGCCCATATGTTCCAAAAATTTACATGCCACCAGTGCGCGACACACTCAGGATTGTGAAGGACATAGGCAAAGGAAAGATGCTGATGGATGCCACTATTTCTGCTTCTATACCTACTTCTGCTAGAGCTCCGAAGGTCAAGAAGGCAAAAGTTGAAATCCCTCATGAAGAGAATCCTTCATTGTATGAGATTTGTCTTTGCACTCAGCAAGCCCTGGAAAGTCATATCAAGCTCGACCGGAAAGTGAAGGTGGAAATGATGACTGAGATAAATTTGCTTCACAATTATGCTCGCTAAGCTCTCCTGTATGAGAAGGAACAAAAGAAGCGCTCCTGGACCCTTCTGCACAAGCATTATTCTCGCAAACAACTATCAGCCAAGGGTATCGAGAAAGAATATGATCATCTGGAGTTGTTTGAAGTTCCTCGCATCCGAAGGCAAACCCTAGTGCTTCCACAGCGTTCCGCCTCCACCGACCTGCTGTTTGTTGAACCAGATGATGTTCTCGAAGACACAGCAGGAACATTTATCTACAAGCCAGATGCACCTCGCGCTGCTGATCCCGAAGCCCATGTTGCGTCCCCAACTCCTGCTTCGGCTTCGACCATTGCTCGCTCTGCTTCTTCAAACAGTTCGAGTTCTGATTCTGAGGATTCTTCGGACGAGTAGTTCCTCGCATGCATTCTCTTTCCTTTTTGACACTTGTTGACAAAAAGGGGGGGAAGAACATCGAGTGATAGATAAGCGGGTTATTTGTAGGGTGTTTCCATTCGCCATTTGCTTTTCTGTCAAACTATTTGGTTTTCGTTGAACTATTTGCTTTTGGAACTTGGAGCACCGCCTGTGGTGTTGAAAGACTTTGGTCGTCATGTACCATTAATAACCCCCCTGCAATGCTATTTGCTTCCAACTATCTGTTTGCAGGTGCAATGAAAGCTTATTTCCTTGCGTTATTTATCCTCGATGATTATCTATCGTGCAGGGAAAGTAAAAGCATTTCAAGGAGGATTGGAAATCATGCCTCTCTAATAGAGATTTTTTTTACTCCTTGAAACTATATATGTCTTATGGTTAGATATCCTTTAATGATTATCATTCGCTATCTAACCTTGCAGGTGAAGAAAGTTAGCTTCAGACTAAATTTCTTGAGATTCGAAAGCTCTCTATCTGACTCATAAGCTGTTTTTCCTCGCATATATCCATCATATCATCCTTGTTGCAGGAAAACTTCGACTGAAGCTTATCTACTCCGAGCAATATACTTGTGATTCCCTTGCTCTGATTCTCCTCGAGTATCTAACTTGCAGAGAACTTATATCTCGTGTGGATTCAAACCGTGTTCTAAGCAAATCCTCATGACTTATCCTTCATCACAAATCATTTCAAAGTATTCACTCTATCTAACAAATCTTTTTCAAAGATTGTGTGTGACAGGAAATACCTCAGACACTGTCGAGTGCATTGAAAGAGACCAAGAATGAGATTAGATGTCAATGTCACTCATATGAAGATTCATCTCGCTACCTTCCGATTTATCTTCTATGCATTTGATGCATATCTTCCGGGGGAGCGTGTTTTATCTTTGTAATTATCTCTCATCTTTCGTTATCCTTCGCATTCCATTATCTATCTTTCGATGTGTTCCGTTTTGTCAACAATCGTCCAAAAAGGGGGAGATTGTTGGTGCAGTTTTTTCCCTCTTGTGTTTTGGAGATTGTTGACAGAAACAGGCATGGACTGATTTGTTTGCTAGTGCACATAGAGAGAAATAGTCCATGCAGAACCGAAGAGAATGTTGTCTCCGGTGTCAAGTTCGAGGAACTTCACCGAAGAATATCTACATTGCAGAGAAGAATGAGCTACATCTGTTGAAGACATGTAGGCGAGAAGATTGATGTGAAGGAGTTAACCCCTCAAAAATTTATTGCTGATATGAAGCAATTAGTTCTGAGATTCTGTCCGAAGAACATTCACTGTAGCGAATGGAAGACGAAGACAAAGTGAAGACATAGTATTCATTTCATTGTTCTTCTTTCATTTATTTGAGTCATAGGACCTCCGTACTATTAAGAGGGGTATAGGTTCTCGAAGCTTAGATCCGCTGTGATGCTTAGCCCAAAACCTATGCGAGACTGAGAGAAATCTCTTTATGTTTTGAATAATTACCTGGCAGCAGTAGACATTGTTCTTCATGCTGCAGGAGATATCTTTCGAACTGAGGAGTTAGCATTACTTGCTCCTTAAGGAATGTTACCGTTGTGCTCAATTTTCGACCGTTGGACTCGTGTCGTTCGGTCATTGGCTGCTCCACATGTCCAATTTGGTCTTTTCCTTTAGGGAAGGTTGCGGCTATAAATAGCCAGCCCGCTCCAACGTTGCCCGTTGGCTGCTCCGCTTAATATTTCTGAGAAGATTGATTGAGCATCCCCTCTCCGAGTGATTTGAGTTTAAGATCCACCGAGAGAAAAATCAAGAGCCTGAAAGTTAGACAGTGGTTGAGCATCACAGTAGTTCTGAGTTAAGAGTTCTTGTACCTATTACTCTTGAGAGTTGTGCACTCTCTAGACGGATAGGTGTTGGCTTGAGTGTTGAAGAGTTGTTTTCTTCACCGAGCAAGATCTTCAGCAACCAAGAGTCATTGTGGTTCGCGAAGAGGTCTGTCAAAGGTTTGGAGATCGCCGACAAGTATCTACCACGAGTGAAATCAACTGGAGTCTGATCAGCTAGTAGTTAAAGGAGAATAGGGCGAAGAGAGTTGATCTACTATGTTAAATCACAACCCCTCCAACCAGACGTAGTCCTCTGGCAGAAGGGCGAACTGGTCTACCAAATCCATTTGTCGTCATCGAGCACCACTGGTTCACTTTACCTTACTGCTTTACGTTTTGTAGTTTACTTTCGTGCTCTGTGATGATAGTTTATCTGATCAATCATTGTCTGTTGTATATCATTCATTTCTATCATCTCTGTCGTTCCCATCTGTTATTGTTCATTGCTCACACAGTTTCATTCTCATCATTCAGTGTAGTCATCCCTGTCACATGAATTGCTCTTCGCATTTATCTTATTAAGACTGGCATGTTTTTCCTTTGTAGCTCATACCTTGTTTTCTCTCATGTTGTTGCATCTGTTCACATACTGCATTACCATCGTGATTGTCAAACCTGTCATATCCTATGCTCGAACTATTGTTGCTTCCTCTCTCGATAGAAATGTTCCTCAGTAGCATGCTTGCTTAAGTTCTTTTCTACCGTACCTTATTTTTGCTGCTGTGTTTGGGATCAATTCAAAACATTCGCAAGAATTTTTGAATCTCCCATTCACCCCCCCTCTGGTCGATATACTCTCGGTCCTAACAGGGAAGATATACCCGATTGATGATATGATGATAACCCACAAGTATAGGGGATCATTTGTAGCCTTTTTCGATAAATAAGAGTGTCAAACCCAACGAGGAGCTAAAGGTAGAAGAAATATTCCCTCAAGTTCTATCGACCACCGATACAACTCTACGCACACTTATTGTTTGCTTTACCTAGAACAAGAATAAAACTAGAAGTACTTTGTAGGTCTAAAGGGATAAGTTTGCAAGATACTAAAGAACGTAAAAATAAAAAGTAGGTGTTGTTCTAATTAAAGTACAATTAAATTAGTATAGAGAGTGTGGATTAGTAGTGGTATGTTTGGCGGAGTTGTCCCTAAGCAATTGACTACGTTACTAGACCGGTAGCAACTTTTTATGTGGGAGAGGCCACTGCTAGCATGTCATCCCTTACTTGGAATTCTATGCACTTATGATTGGACCTATTAGCAAGCATCCGCAACTACTAACGTTCATTAAGGTAAAACCCAACCATAGCATTAAGATATATATTGGTCCCCCTTCAATCCCATATGCATCAATTTCTATGTTAGGAAGAAGCTTCCGTCACTCTTGCCCTCCAATGCATAGTGTTGGGAAACGTTGCGTGGAAAACAAAAAAAATTCTACGCACACACAAGATCTATCCATAGAGATGCATAGCAACAAGAGGGGAGAGTGTGTCTACGTACCCTCGTAGACCGTAAGCGGAAGCGTTTGTTAACGCGGTTGATGTAGTCGAACTTCTTCGCGCTCCAACCGATCGAGTACCGAACGTACGGCACCTCCGCGTTCAGCACACGTTCAGCTCGGTGACATCCTCGCTTTCTTGATCTAGCAAGACGGCGAAATAGTGGATGAGTTCTGGCAGCACGATGGCATGGTGACGGTGATGGTGAAGTTATCTCCGCAGGACTTCACCTAAGCACTATGAAAATATGACCGAGGGTGTAAACGGTGGAGGGAGGCACCGCACACGGCTAAGCAATTGTCGTGGTTATGTGTGGTGCCCCCCTCCCACATATATATAGGTGGGGGAGAGGGGAGAGGCCAAGGGGCACCCCAAGTAGGGTTGAATCCTACTTGGGCTCCTGCCCTTGGCCGCGCCCCACCCCCTTCCATATTTGCCGGAGGGGAAAAGGGAAAGGGGGAGAGGGAAGGAAGGGGGACGCCGAATCCCCCCTTTCCTTTCTCCCACTTGGCCAGCTGCCATAGGGGGTGCGCTAGCCCCTTGTGGGCTGGTATGCTCCCCTCTAATGGCCCAATAGGCCCATTACCCTCCCGGGGTTGTCCGGTACCCCCTCCGGTATTCCAATGACTACCTGGTACACTCCGAAACACTTCCGGTGTCCAAATACCATCGTCCTATATATCAATATTTACCTCCGGACAATTCCGGAGCTCCTCGTCATGTCCATGATCTCATCCGGAACTCCGAACAACATTCGGTCACCAAATCATATAACTCATATAACACTATATCATCAACGAACGTTAAGCGTGCGGACCCTACGGGTTCGAGAACTATGTAGACATGACCGAGACACCTCTCCGGAAAATAACCAGTAGCGGAACCTGGATGCCCATATTGGCTCCTACATATTCTATGAAGATCTTTATCGGTCGAACCTTATGACAACATACGTAATTCCCTTTGTCCATCGGTATGTTACTTGCCCGAGATTCGATCGTCGGTATTTTCATACCTAGTTTAATCTCGTTACCAGCAAGTCTATTTACTCATTCTGTAATACATCATCTTGCAACTAACTCCTTAGTCACTTTGGTTGCAAGGCTTCTTATGATGTGTATTATCGAGAGGGCCCAGAGATAGCTCTCCGATACTCAGAGTGACAAATCCTAATCTCGATCTATGCCAACTCAACAAACACCTTCGGAGATACCTGTAGAGCATCTTTATGATCACCGAGTTATGTTGTGACATTTGATAGGACACAAGGTATTCCTCCGGTATTCGGGAGTTGCATAATCTCATAATCGAAGGAATATGTATTTGTCATCAAGAAAGCAATAGCAATAAACTGAACGATCAATATGCTAAGCTAATGGATGGGTCTTGTCCATCACATCATTCTCCTAATGATGTGATCCCGTTATCAAATGACAACACATGTCTATGGTTAGGAAACCTTAATCATCTTTGATCAACGAGCTAGTCTAGTAGAGGCTTACTAGGGACACGATATTTGTTTATGTATTCACACATGTATTTAAGTTTCCGATCAATACAATTCTATCATGAATAATAAACCTTTATCATGATTAAGGAAATAATATAATAACCATTTTATTATTGCCTCTAGGGAATATTTCCATCAGTCTCCCACTTGCACTAGAGTCAATAATCTAGTTCACATCGCCATGTGATTAACACCCATAGTTCACATCGCCATGTGACCAACACCCAAAGAGTTTACTAGAGTCAATAATCTAGTTCACATCGCCATGAGATTAACACCCAAAGAGTACCAAGGTGTGATCATGTTTTGATTGTGAGAGAAGTTTAGTCAACGGGTCTGTCACATTCAGATCCGTATGTATTTTGCAAATTTCTATGTCTACAATGCTCTGCATGGTGCTACTCTAGCTAATTGCACCCACTTTCAATATGTATCCAGATTGAGACTCAGAGTCATCCGAATCGGTGTCAAAGCTTGCATCGACGTAACCCTTTACGATGAACTCTTTATCACCTCCATAACCGAGAAATATTTCCTTAGTCCTCTTAGGTAACTAAGGATAATTTTGACCGCTGTCCAGTGATCCACTCCTGGATCACTATTGTACCCCCTTGCCAAACTCATGGCAAGGCACACAACTGGTTTGGTACACAGCATGGCAAACTTTATAGAACCTATGGCTGAGGCATAGGGAATGACTTTCATTCTCTCTCTATCTTCTGCCGTGGTCGGGCTTTGAGTCTTACTCAACTTCACACCTAGCAACGCAGGCAAGAACCCTTTCTTTTGACTGATCCATTTTGAACTTCTTCAAAACTTTTGCCAAGGTATGTGCTTTGTGAAAGTCCTATTAAGCGTCTCGATCTATCCCTATAGATCTTGATGCCCAATATGTAAGCAGCTTCACCGAGGTCTTTCATTGAAAAACTCTTATTCAAGTATCCTTTTATGCTATCCAGAAATTCTATATCATTTCCAATCAGCAATATGTCATCCACATATAATATCAGAAATGCTATAGAGCTCCCACTCACTTTCTTGTAAATACAGGCTTCACCATAAGTCTGTATAAAACCATATGCTTTTATCACCTCATCAAAGCGTATATTCCAACTCCGAGATGCTTGCAACAGTCCATAGATGGATCGCTGGAGCTTGCACATTTTGTTAGCACCTTTAGGATCGACAAAAACTTCCGGTTGCATCATATACAACTCTTCCTCAAGAAATCCGTTAAGGAACGCAAGTTTTTGACATCCTTTTGCCAGATTTCATAAAATGCAGCAATTGCTAACATGGTTCGGACAGACTTAAGCATCGCTGTGGGTGAGAAAGTCTCATCATAGTCAACCCCTTGAACTTGTCGAAAACCTTTCGCAACAAGTCGAGCTTTGTAGACAGTAACATTACCATCAGCGTCAGTCTTCTTCTTGAAGATCCATTTATTTTCTATGGCTTGCCAATCATCGGGCAAGTCCACCAAACTCCACACTTTGTTCTCATACATGGATCCTATCTCAGATTTCATGGCCTCAAGCCATCTGTCGGAATCTGGGCTCATCATAGCTTCTTCATAGTTCGTAGGTTCGCCTTGGTCTAATAACATGACTTCCAGGACAGGATTACCGTACCACTCTGGTGCGGATCATGCTCTGGTTGACCTACGAGGTTTAGTAGCAACTTGATATGAAGTTTCATGATCATTGTCATTTGCTTCCTCCCTAGTTGGTGTAGGCATCACGGGAACGGTTTTCTCTGATGTGCTACTTTCCAATTCGAGAGAAGGTACAATTACCTCATCAAGTTCTACTTTCCTCCCACTCACTTCTTTCGAGAGAAACTCCTTCTCTAGAAAGGATCCATTCTTAGCAACAAAGATCTTGCCTTCGGATCTGTGGTAGAAGGTGTACCCAATTGTTTCCTTAGGGTATCCTATGAAGACGCACTTCTCTGATTTGGGTTCGAGCTTATCAGGCTGAAGCCTTTTGACATAAGTGTCACAACCCCAAACTTTAAGAAATGACAGCTTAGGTTTCTTGCCAAACCACAGTTCATACGGTGTCATCTCAACGGATTTAGGCAGTACCCTATTTAACGTGAATGCGGCTGTCTCTAATGCATAACCCCAAAACGATAGTGGTAAATCGGTAAGAGACATCATAGAACGCACCATATCCAATAAAGTACGGTTACGACATTCGGACACACCATTACGCTGTGGTGTTCCGGGTGGCGTGAGTTGTGAAACAATTCCACATTGTTTTAAATGAAGGCCAAACTTGTAACTCAAATATTCACCTCCGCGATCAGATCGTAGAAACTTTATTTTCTTGTTACGATGATTCTCCACTTCACTCTGAAATTCTTTGAACTTTTCAAATGTTTCAGACTTGTGTTTCATCAAGTAGATATACCCATACCTACTCAAATCATCTGTGAAGGTTAGAAAATAACGATACCCGCCGTGTGCTTCAACACTCATCGGACCGCATACATCGGTATGCATTATTTCCAATAAGTCATTAGCCCGCTCCATTGTTCCAGAGAATGGAGTTTTAGTCATCTTGCCCATGAGGCATGGTTCGCAAGTATCAAATGATTCATAATCAAGTGATTCCAAAAGTCCATCCGCATGGAGTTTCTTCATGCGCTTTACACCAATATGACCTAAACGGCAGTGCCACAAATATGTTGCGCTATCATTATCAACTTTGCATCTTTTGGCATCAATATCATGAATATGTGTATCACTACGATCGAGATTCAATAAACCATTCACATTGGGTGTATGACCATAGAAGGTTTTATTCATGTAAACAGAACAACAATTATTCTCTAACTTAAATGAATAACCGTATTGCAATAAACATGAGCTAATCATATTCATGCTCAAGGCAAACACCAAATAAATTTATTTAGGTTCAACACTAATCCCGAAGGTAGAGGGAGTGTGCGATGGTGATCGTATCAACCTTGGAATCACTTCCAACACACATCGTCACCTCGCACTTAACTAGTCTCTGTTTATTCTGCAACTCCTGTCTCGAGTTACTAATCTTAGCAACTGAACCAGTATCAAATACCCAGGGGTTACTACGAACACTAGTAAAATACACATCAATAACATGTATATCAAATATACCTTTGTTCACTTTGCCATCCTTCTTATCCGCCAAGTATTTGGGGCAGTTCCACTTCCAGTGACCATTTTCTTCGCAGTAGAAGCACGCAGTTTCAGGCTTGGGTCCAGCTTTGGGCTTCTTCACGGGAGTAGCAACTTGCTTGCCATTCTTCTTGAAGTTCCCTGTCTTTCCCTTGCCCTTTTTCTTGAAACCAGTGGTCATGTTTAACCATCAACACTTGATGCTCCTTCTTGATTTCTACCTCTGCTGATTTCAGCATCGCGAAGAGCTCGGGAATCGTTTTTGTCATCCCTTGCATATTATAGTTCAACATGAAGCTCTAGTAGCTTGGCTATAGTGACTTGAGAATTCTGTCAATCACTATCTATCTGGAGGATTAACTCCCACTTGATTCAAGCGACCATAGTACCCAGACATTCTGAGCACATGCTCACTGGCTGAGTTATTCTCCTCCATCTTGTAGGCAAAGTACTTGTCAGAGGTCTCATACCTCTCGACACGGGCATGAGTCTGAAATACCAATTTCAGCTCTTGGAACAACTCATATGCTCCGTGGCGTTCAAAACATTTTGAAGTCCCGGTTCTAAGCCGTAAAGCATGGTGCACTAAACTATTAAGTAGTCATCATATCGAGCTTGCCGAACGTTCATAACGTCTGCATCTGCTCCTGCAATAGGTCTGTCACCTAGCGGTGCATCAAGGACATAATTCTTCTGTGCAGCAATGAGGATAATCCTCAGATCACGGACCTAGTCCGCATTATTGCTACCATCATCTTTCAACTTAGTTTTCTCAAGGAACATATCAAAATTATAGGGGAGTTATATTGCGAGCTATTGATCTACAACATAGATATGCAAAAACTATTAAGACTAAGTTCATGATAAATTTAAGTTCAATTAATCAAATTACTAATGAACTCCCACTTAAATAAACATCCCTCAAGTTATCTAAGTGATACATGATCCAAATCAACTAACCCATGTCCGATCATCACGTGAGATGGGGTAATCTTCAATGGTGAACATCTCTATGTTGATCATATCTACTATATGACTCACGTTTGACCTTTCGGTCTCCAGTGTTCCGAGACCATGTCTGTACATGCTAGGCTCGTCAAGTTTAACCCAAGTATTTTGCATGTGCAAAACTGTCTTACACCCGTTGTATGTGAACGTAGAGTCTATCACACCCGATCATCACGAGATGCTTCGAAACGACGAACTTTGGCAACGGTGCATGCTCGGGGAGAACACTTTTATCTTGAAATTTAGTGAAGGGATCATCTTATAATGCTACCACCGTTCTAAGCAAAATAAGATGGATAAAGGATAAATATCACATGCAATCAAAATATGTGACATGATATGGCCATCATCATCTTGTGCTTTTGATCTCCATCTCCAAAGCATTGTCGTGATCTCCTTCGTCACCGGCTCGACACCTTGATCTGCATCGTTGCGTCGGGGTCGTCTCGTCAACTATTGCTAACGCATAGCAATAAAGTAAAGCAATTACATGGCGCTTGCATTTCATACAATAATTAAGAGACAACCCTAAGGCTCCTGCCGGTTGTCGATATTACAAAACATGATCATCTCATACATCAACATATATCACATCACGTCTTGACCATATCACATCACACCATGCCCTGCAAAAACAAGTTAGACGTCCTCTACTTTGTTGTTGCAAGTTTTACGTGGTTGTTATGGGCTTCCAGCAAGAACCGTCCTTACCTACGCAAAAACCACAACGGTGATTCATCAAGTTTGCTGTTTTAACCTTCTTCAAGGACCATCCGTAGTCAAATTTGATTCAACTAAAGTAGGAGAAACAGACACCCGCCAGCCACCTTTATGCAAAACTAGTTGCATGTCAGTCGGTGGAACCGGTTTCATGTGCGTGGACATGTAAGGTTGGTCCGGGCTGCTTCATCCCACAATACCGCCGAATTAAAATAAGACGTTGGTGGTAAGCAGTATGACTATCATCGCCCACAACTCTTTGTGTTCTACTCGTGCATATCATCTACGCATAGACCTGGCTCGGATGCCTCTGTTGGGAAACGTTGCGTGGAAAACAAAAAAAATTCTACTCACACGCAAGATCTATCCATAGAGATGCATAGAAACAAGAGGGGAGAGTGTGTCTACGTACCCTCATAGACCGTAAGCGAAAGCGTTTGTTAATGCGGTTGATGTAGTCGAATTTCTTCGCGCTCCAACTGATCGAGTACCGAACGTACGGCACCTTCGTGTTCAGCACACGTTCAGCTCGGTGACGTCCTCACCTTCTTGATCCAGCAAGATGGCAAAGTAGTGGATGAGTTCCGGCAGCACGACGGCGTGGTGACGGTGATGGTGAAGTTATCTCCGCAGGGCTTCGCCTAAGCACTACGAAAATATGACCGAGGGTGTAAACGATGGAGGGGGGCGCCGCACACGGCTAAGCAATTGTCGTGGTTATGTGTGGCGCCCCCTCCCATGTATATATAGGTGGGGGAGAGGGGAGAGGCCAAGGGGTGCCCCAAGTAGGGCTGAATCCTACTTGGGCTCCTGCCCTTGGTCGTGCCCCCCCCCCTTCCATATTTGCCGGAGGGGAAAAGGGAAAGGGGGGAGAGGGAAGGAAGGGGGAGGCCGAATCCCCCCCTTTCCTTTCTCCCACTTGGCCGTCTGCCATAGGGGGTGCGCCAGCTCCTTGTGGGCTGGTGTGCTCCCCTCTAATGGCCCAATAGGCCCATTACCCTCCCGGGGTTGTCCGGTACCCCCTCCGGTATTCCGATGACTACCCGGTACACTCCAAAACACTTCCGGTGTCCGAATACCATCGTCCTATATATCAATATTTACCTCTGGACCATTCCGGAGCTCCTCGTCATGTCCGTGATCTCATCCAGGACTCCGAACAACATTCAGTCACCAAATCTTATAACTCATATAACACTATATCGTCAACGAACATTAAGCGTGCAGACCCTACGGGTTCGAGAACTATGTAGACATGACCGAGACACCTCTCCGATCAATAACCAATAGCGGAACCTGGATGACCATATTGGCTCCTACATATTCTACGAAGATCTTTATCGGTCGAACCTTATGACAACATACGTAATTCCCTTTGTCCATCGGTATGTTACTTGCCTGAGATTCGATCGTCGGTATCTTCATACCTAGTTCAATCTCGTTACCGGCAAGTCTCTTTACTCGTTTCGTAATACATCATCTTGCAACTAACTCCTTAGTCACTTTGCTTGCAAGGCTTCTTATGATGTGTATTACCGAGAGGGCCCAGAGATACCTCTCCGATACTCGGAGTGACAAATCCTAATCTCGATCTATGCCAACTCAACAAACACCTTCGGAGATACCTGTAGAGCATCTTGATGATCACCCAGTTACGTTGTGACGTTTGATAGCACACAAGGTATTCCTCCGGTATTCGGGAGTTGCATAATCTCATAGTCGAAGGAATATGTATTTGTCATCAAGGAAGCAATAGCAATAAACTGAACGATCAATATGCCAAGCTAACGGATGGGTCTTGTCCATCACATCATTCTCCTAATGATGTGATCCCATTATCAAATGACAACACATGTCTATGGTTAGGAAACCTTAACCCTCTTTGATCAACGAGCTAGTCTAGTAGAGGCTTACTAGGACACGGTATTTGTTTATGTATTCACACATGTATTTAAGTTTCCGATCAATACAATTCTAGCATGACTAATAAACCTTTATCATGATTAAGGAAATAATATTATAATAACCATTTTATTATTGCCTCTAGGGCATATTTCCATCACATAGTCCTATCAACATACAACTAACCCTATGGTGTGATCCACACGCGCGCTCATATGATAGGCACCAAAGGACAGCAACATAACCACAAGCAAATTAAAACAATCATAGCAATTCACCAATTACTGGTAGGACAACAAAAATCTACTCAAGCATCATAGGTTGGCAACACATCATTGGATAATGATATGAAGCATAAAGCACCATGTTCAAGTAGAGGGTACAGCGGGTTGCGGGAGAGTGGATTGCTGTAGATAGATGGGGGAAGGTGATGGAGTTGTTGGTGAAGATGACAAAGTTGTTGGAGTAGATCGTCGTCACATGATGATTGCCCCGGCGGTGTTCCGGCGCCACCGGGAGAGAGGGGGAGAGAGCCCCCCCCACCTCCTTCTTCTTCTTCTTCTTCTTCTTCTTCCTTGGCCTCCCCCCTAGATGGGAGGAGAGTTCCCCCTCTGGTCCATGGTTGCCATGGCGGCGGAGGGGCGGGAGCCCCTCCGAGATTGGATCTCTCCCTCTGCTCTCTTCTGTTTCGTGTTCCTGTTTTCTGGCCCTTCACCGTTTCTTAAATTCCCGGAGATCCGTAACTCCGGTTGCGCTGAAATTTTTATACGATTTTTTCCAAAAATTATCTTTCTTGCGCCCGAAGAAGATCCCCAACTGACTTAAGGGGAGCCCACAAGACACCTGGGTGCGCCAGGGGGTGTCCGGCGCGCCCTGGTGTGTGGTGGAGGCCGTGGGCCTCCGTTTGCGTTGATTCCAACTCCCAAAAATCACATATATTCCAAAATAATTCTTCGTAAATCTTTATCGCGTTTGGACTTCGTTTGATATGGCTATTCTGTGAAACAAAAAACATCAACAAACAGGAACTAGCACTGGGCACTGGATCAATATGTTAGTCCAATAAATCATATAAAATATTGCCAAAAATATGTTAAAGTTGTATAATATTGGCATGAAACAATCAAAAATTATAGATACGATGAAGACGTATCAGCATCCCCAAGCTTAATTCCTGCTCGTCCTCGAGTAGGAAATGATAAAAAAGATATTTTTTGATGTGGAATGCTACCTAGCATAATCTTGATCATATATCTAATCATGGCATGAATATTAAGACACGAATGATTCAAAGCAATAGTCTATAATTTGACATAAAGACATCAATACTCAGGCATCCCAACAAATAATCGTGTCTTTCAAAATATCAACGCTAAAGAAATCTATCCCTAGAAAATCATATAGTCTTGTCATGCTCTGTCTTCTTAACACAAAGTATTTATCATGCACAACCCCGATGACAAGCCGAGCAATTGGTTCATACTTTTAACGCGCTTCAGCTTTTTCAACCCTCACACAATACATGAGCGCAAGCCATGGATATAGCACTACGGGTGGAATAGAGTATGATGATAGGGGTAAATATAGACAAGACAAAAAAGTAAGAAAGTCTCAAATCAACGCGGCTGACCAACGGGCTATGGAGATGCCCATCAATTGATATCAATGCGAGGAGTAGGGATTGCCATGCAACGAATGCACGAAGAGCTATAAGTGTATGAAAGCTCAATATGAAAACTAAGTGGGTGTGCATCTAACTCTATAATGAAAAATTCCCACTAGTATATGAAAGTGACAACATAGGAGACTCTCTACATGAAAAACATGGTGCTACTTTGAAGCACAAGTGTGGAATTAGCATGCCCCTTCTCTCTTTTCTCTCATTTTTTTTTGCTTTTATTTTTTTATTTTTTCTTGGGCTCTTTTTGGCCTCACTTTTTTCTTTATATATATATATATATTTGTCCGGAGCCTCATCCCGACTTGTGGGGGAATCATAGTTTCCACCATCCTTTCCTCACTGGGACATGCTCTAATAATGAATAATGATGATCATCACACTTTTATTTACTTACAACTCAAAAGAAATAAAAATTACAACTCGATACCTAGAACAAAGTATGACTCTATATGAATGCCTCTGGCAGTGTACCAGGATGTGCAATGATCTAGCGTAGCAGAGATATCAAAAAATGGACAAGCCATGGAAATATCATGCTAGCTATCTTACGATCATGCAAAGCAGTATGACAATGAATGCTCAAGTCATCAAAACGGAAGCGGTGGAAGTTGCATGGCAATATATCTCAGAATGGCTATGGAAATGCCATAATAGGTAGGTATGGTGGCTGTTTTGAGGAAGATATAATAAGGCTTATGTGTGATAGAGCGTATCATATCACGGGGTTTGGATGCACCGGCGAAGTTTGCACCACGTCTTGAGGTGAGAAAGGGCAATGCACGGTACCGTAGAGGCTAGCAAATTGCAGAAAGGTAAGAGTGTGTATAATCCATGGACTCACATTAGTCATAAAGAACTCATATACTTATTGCAAAAGTTTATTAGCCCTCGAAGCAAAAGTACCACTACGCATGCCGGGGGGTAGATTGGTAGGAAAAGACCATCGCTCGTCCCCGACCACCACTCATAAGGGAGACAATTAATAATAAATCATGCTCCAATTTCATAGCATAACGAGAGACTATACATGCATGCTTCGGGAATCGCAAGCCTTAACACCAATATTCTTACTAACCACAACCGTTTACTAGTACTTCCCACATATTATCATCTCTATATCACAAAACTATTGCAAGGAATCAAACACATCATATTCAGTGATCCACAAGTTTTATGTAGGATTTTATGACTAACCATGCAAATGACCAATTCCTGTTGACTCTCTAAATAGATATAAGTGAAGCATGAGAGTTTAATTCTTTCTACAAAAGACCATGCTCTAACAAATATGAGTGAAGCAAAAGCACATTCTACAAACAACGGCTTTTCATGTGAAGAGAAACAGGCAATCAAAACTTCAAATGATATATGTGAAGCACATGAAGCATTCTATAAAGCCATACTCAAAAGATATAAGTGAAGTGCAAAGAGCATTCTATAAATCAACCATGGACTATCTCATACCAGCATGGTGCATAAAATAAAAGTGAAGACTAAACACAAAAGACGCTCCAAGATTTACGCATATCACATGAATGAAACGAAAACCGAAACATACTGATACTTGTTGAAGAAAGATGGGATGCCTTTCGGGGCATCCCCAAGCTTAGACACTCGAGTCTCCTTGAATATTTACTTGGGGTGCCTTGGGCATCCCCAAGCTTGAACTCTTGCCTCTCCTCCTTCTCCTCATATTGAAACCTCCTCGGTTTTTGAACACTTCATCCACACAAAACTTAACAGAAAGCTCGGTGAGATCCATTAGTATAATAATGCAAATCACTACTTTAAGTACTATTGCAAACCCATTCATATTTTGTTTTTGCATTTTAGCTACTGTATTATAACTTCTCCATGGCTTATACCACCGATACAATCGATAGTTTCATCAAAACAAGCAAAACAATGCATCAAAAACAGAATCTGTCAAAAACAGGACAGTCTGTAGTAATATGAACATTGAACATACTTATGTAACTCCAAAAATTCTGAAAAATTAGTACAAAATAAAAAAATTCTATAGCAGTATTGTGTCAAAATTTCAGAAACTTTTGACATTCCAGTAAAAAATGTAAATTCACGCACTACAGCCAAAGTTTCTGTTTTTGCACCGCACATACCAACAAGCAATCTAATCATCCTAAAGGCAAATCTTGGCACATTATTTTTATAATACAATGGATTTGTACAAGGGGATAATTATTTTTGTTGAAAAGTTTCTGTAATTCAAGATTCACAAAGTTTCCATCGGCATGAACAAAGTTCAAGGAGCTCCCCCACTTCAACGGTGCTCGTCTTTCTTACTTTCACTTTTATTTTTGAAAAGTTTTAAGCTCCCCTCTATATTTTTTTTAAACTTTATAAAAGCACACAATAGAATAAAATAACTCTCTAAAACTCCCGGGTTGTTTCCCTGGCAGCGCTTTCTTTAAAGCCATTAAGCTAGGCATAAAGTGCTCAAGTAATCGATCCACCCGGATCCCAAGGTATATCAAAGCCAATTTTAATTAGCAATGATTTGTAATTTAGTAGTTAGAACAAAGAAATATATATCATGCAATTATGAAGTCTAACTCTCTTCCTATGCATCAATATGTCATAAAATAACAATTCACGCACATCAAGTAAAGGCCAATACATAGCATAAGCAGTTTCTTGCAATTTTATTGTGTTGGAAACATAGAGAGGCGGAGATGTAGTTCCTCTCTCATAATAATTGCAAGTAGGAGCAGCAAGAACATGAATATTATATTCATCAAAATCATCATGTGCAACGGTAAAAGGCAACCCATCAATGTAATCCTTAATAAGGGCAAACTTCTCCGAGATAGTGTAGTTTGGAGAATTCAAAAAGATAATAGGACTATCATGTGTGGGTGCAATAGCAACAATTTCATGTTTAACATAAGGAACTATAGCAAGTTCATCTCCATAAGCATAATTCATATTGGCATCAAGTTCATCAAAAAGGGATATTTCAAATGAATCAACGACATCATAGCAATCATCATAGCATTCATCCTTCGGTAAGAACGAAGGGAAATTAAACAATATATGAGTTGAAGAGTTACTCTCATTAGAAGGTGGGCACGGGTAGCTAATCCGCCCTTCCCCCTTTTGTTCTTCACTCTCCTCATCATATTTTTCATCCAATGAGCTCACAATTTCATCAATTTCTTCTCCCATAGATTCTTGCAAAATATTAGTCTCTTCCTGGACAGCGGAGACTTCCTCAATAAATACATCAATATCGGAATTATATTTATAATCCTCATAGCAATATTTAAGTATAGCAAAATTTTCAGGTCTATAAACAGCATCATCATAATCATCATACTTTTCAAACAGAGATTCAATTTCATAAGCACCTTTAAAAGCAACAAATTCTTCTATTCGTTCCACATCATAGTAATCATATCTACCATTAGCATAAGAAGCTAAGGTTTCATTATCGTTAAATTTGCATGAAAAGGGAAGGTGTGGAGCCTTCATCCTAGAGCAACAAGTATAATCATATCTCAAGCATAGATCCCAAGCATACCAATGCAACATATGAATTTGATCCCATAATAGTTTCCCTTTTTGAGTCAAGCGATAATCCCTAAAGTGATCCAACGTGTCTTCCATTATCAAGTTGAATGGGGTTTTCTTAGGATTGTCAAAGTAGTGTTTAATATTTTTCACATAACGAGCATCGAGGGTTTTAGGAGGTTCCCCATCTCCATGAGTAGCAAGTACAACTAATTGTTTTGGTATTTCGTGTTCCATATCCATAACTAAAGATAGATAACAACTTAGAACAGAAAATAAAAACTACTTAGTGATAAAGCAAACAAGCACACACGAGAATATTCACCCCACGCTATTGGTCCCTGGCAACGGCGCCAGAAAAAGGTCTTGATAACCCACAAGTATAGGGGATCGTTTGTAGCCTTTTTCGATAAATAAGAGTGTCGAACCCAACGAGGAGCTAAAGGTAGAACAAATATTCCCTCAAGTTCTATCGACCACCGATACAACTCTACGCACACTTAACGTTTGCTTTCCCTAGAACAAGAATAAAACTAGAAGTACTTTGTAGGTCTAAAGGGATAAGTTTGCAAGATACTAAAGAACGTAAAAATAAAAAGTAGGTGATGTTCTAATTAAAGTACAATTAAATTAGTATAGCGAGTGTGGATTAGTAGTGGTAGGTTTTGCGGAGTTGTCCCTAAGCAATTGACTACGTTACTAGACCGGTAGCAAGTTTTTATGTGGGAGAGGCCACTGCTAGCATATCATCCCTTACTTGGAATTCTATGCACTTATGATTGGAACTATTAGCAAGCATCCGCAACTACTAACGTTCATTAAGGTAAAACCCAACCATAGCATTAAGATATATATTGGTCCCCCTTCAATCCCGTATGCATCAAGTTCTATGTTAGGAAGAAGCTTCCGTCACTCTTGCCCTCCAATGCATAGTCCTATCAACATACAACTAACCCTATGGTGTGATCCACACGCGCGCTCATATGATGGGCACAAAGGACAGCAACATAACCACAAGCAAATTAAACCAATCATAGCAATTCACGAATTACTGGTAGGACAACAAAAATCTACTCAAGCATCATAGGATGGTAACACATCATTGGATAATAATATGAAGCATAAAGCACCATGTTCAAGTAGAGGGTACAGCGGGTTGCGGGAGAGTCGACCGCTGTAGATAGATGGGGGAAGGTGATGGAGTTGTTGGTGAAGATGACGGATTTGTTGGAGTAGATCGCCGTCACACGATGATTGCCCCGGCGGCGTTCCGGCGCCACCGGGAGAGAGGGGGAGAGAGCCCCCTCCTTCTTCTTCTTCCTTGCCCCCCCCCCCTAGATGGGAGGAGAGTTCTCCCTCTGGTCCATGGTTGCCATGGTGGCGGAGGGGCGGGAGCCCCTCCGAGATTGGATCTCTCCCTCTGTTCTCTTCTGTTTCGCGTTCCTGTTTTCTAGCCCTTTATCATTTCTTAAATTCCCGGAGATCCGTAACTCCGATTGCGCTGAAATTTTTACACGATTTTTTTCCATAAATTATCTTTCTTGCGCCTGAAGAAGAGCCCCAACCGACTTAAGGGGAGCCCACAAGACATATGGGCGCGCCAGGGGGTGCCCGGCGCACCCTGGTGGGTAGTGGAGGCCGTGGGCCTCCGTTTGCATTGATTCCAACTCCCAAAAATCACATACATTCCAAAATAATTCTCCGTAATTTTTTATCGCTTTTGGACTTCATTTGATATGGATATTCTGTGAAACAAAAAACATGCAACAAACAGGAACTGGCACTGGGCACTGGATCAATATGTTAGTCCAATAAATCATATCATGTTGCCAAAAATATGTGAAAGTTGTATAATATTGGCATGAAACCATCAAAAAATATAGATACGACGGAGACGTATCATGTGACAAGCAGTATCAATTGCTTCAGGCCAGTGTCGACGAGAAGTCTTGTATTCATCAAGCATAGTACGAGCCATCTCAATGAGTGTCCTGTTCTTGCGTTCTGGAACTCCATTTTGCTGAGGAGTATATGGAGCAGATAGCTCATGTGATACCAAGTTCGTCAAGATAGTCATCAAGGCCGGTGTTCTTGAACTCGGTGCTGTTGTCGCTTCTGATGTGCTTGATCTTGATACCATAATTCATCATGGCCCGATTCGCGAACCGTCTGAAGACACCCTGCACTTCAGTCTTGAAGATAATGATATGCACCCAGGTGTAACGAGAATAATCATCAACTATGACGAATCCATATAGTGATCCTGCATTGGTTAGTGTGGCATAATGAGTAGGAACAGAGAAATCCATATGAAGTAATTCAAAGGGACGAGTAGTGGTCATGATTGTCTTTGCTGAGTGCTTGGATCTGGCCATCTTTCTAGACTCACAGGCACCGCAAAGGTCTTTGACGAATTTGGACGCCCTCGACGCCAATGATATGCTTCTTGTTGACGAGTGTGCTCAAATTCCTCATGCCATCATGTCCAAGTCGTCGATGCCATAGCCAGCACTCTGAAGCTTTTGCCAGTAGACACGTGGCTGGTTGAGGACCTAGAGAGAAATCTACAATGTACAAATCACCTCTCCTAAAGCCTTCGAAGACTTTGGATTTGTCAGATTCCATTAGCACAATGCATCTATATTTGCCAAATATGGCAATCATATCAAGATCACAAAGCATTGAGACAGACATGAGGTTGTATCCTAGGGACTCGACAAGCATCACTTTTTCCATGTGTCGATCCTTTGAGATAGCAACTTTACCTAGACCCAATACCTTGTTTTTTCCTTTGTCAGCGTAGGTGATAAACTTCAGATGAGAAGGAGTAAGGGGAGCATCGGGGAAGAGATTCCTGTCACCAGTCATGTGATTGGTGCAGACACTATCCAGAACCCATTCAGTAGCTTTTGGAGTATCATCATATAGAAGCATTAGTCTCACTTACAAATTCATATACTTCAGTTTGAAGAATATGATGATCAATTTCGTCAGTGAATTTCATCAATAAGAACATAACTAGCAGCATAGGGATGTGTGAAATGAGGAATTCATTTCATCATGATTAGCTTGCATGCCAACAAGCACTATGTCGGGTCTTCAGTAAATTCATCAGACATTCATTATGTTTGAAGACCTGACCCTGCAGAAGAGATTAGTTCTTCTTCTTAACCACCCACATCTGAATGGGTGGCTGAGAAGCAATGTAACGCAAAGCATTGGTAGAGAACTTAGTCATTGAAGAATATGCATTTCTCTTCACAGGAGGAGTATAGTACTCATAAGAGTATGAGGAGAAATTCTTAGCAGTTTTGTGCACATAGTGATTTGAAAAATAATGCACATATTCATCAGAACGCTGTTTGTTTCCCTGCGAAGAAGTGTTAGTACGAGCATGAGTTGGCCTGCGTCCATTTGACGACTTTGGTCCAGGTGAAGAATTTGCCCTGAGGTTTTTATTCTTCTTCGGTGGTGTCATGATGACATTCACCTGAAGATTTTGAAGACGACTTTTGGGCACCCAGATTTTCTCCACTGGGGGACCATTCCTGCAATTAGTACCAACAAATCTAGCAAATACTTCACCATTCTGATTTTTGAATAGCTTATAGTTGGAGTCAAATGACTCATCATAAGAATGTGGAGTATCACAATTGTAGCCAGATAGAGTGGATGGACCAACTGGAGGTCCTTTTGCAGCAACCCATGTGGTTTTGGGATACTGCTCAGTTTTCCAATAAGATCCATCTACGTTTAGCTTTCTCTCAAAAGCAATACCCTCTTTTCCAGGGTTCCTGTTCAGAATCTGCTTCTTGAGCACATCACAAAGAGTTTGGTGCCCTTTGAGGCTTTTGTACATGCTAGTGACGTATAATTCCTTCAGACCTACATTTTTGTCAGTAACACTTGTGGCCTCCTCAGATGAGGGGATTGAAACCACAGAGACATTTGAGGATATAGCAGCAGTTAAAGCATTTGAACATTCAGCTAAAGAATTTTCACTATCATGTATAAGGCATTTTAAGTATGGAGCAACAAATTCTTCCTGAGCGGTGCTGATCTGTTGAGCGAGTAATGAATTGTTGTCTTTCTGAAGATCATCATGAGACGCTCTCAACTTCTCGAGTTCTTGCTTCCTTTGAAGAAATTCATAGGAAAGCTTCTCATGTTCGGCTGAGAGGGCACATGACGACTTTCAAGTTCGTCATACTTTGACTGAAGATGCTCAAGGTCATCAGTCAGAGTTTGAGTGCATTCCATTTCATTGTTCAGCAGATCATCGCTTTTATCTAGCAAGTTTTGAGTCCTCTCCATAGTAGTTTGTTGCCTTGTGGCAATATTAGCCAGTTTCTTATAGCTAGGTTTTGCTTCACATTCAGAGTCATCATCACTTGAAGTACTAAAGTAAGATTCTCGTGAGGTTACCTTGGCACCTCTAGCCATGAAGCAATGGGTGGGAGTGTAGTCATCAGCACAGTCTTCAGTGTTGGTGGATTCACCCTTTTCTTCATGATCGAAGATGGACTTGCTGACGAACTCCGTAGCAAGGGCCAAGCTTGCTACCCCAGAGTCGGACTCCTCCTCAGATTCCTCAGATTCTTCCTTAGAATCCATTTCCTTCCCAATGAAAGCGCGAGCTCTACCAGAGGTGCTTTTCTTCTTTTATGATGGCTTTGATGAAGACTTTGAAGACTTCTTCTTTTCGTCATCAAATTCGTCATCCTTGCTAGACTTCTTCTTTCTTGAGCCCTTTTGCCAGAGGGGGCAGTCAGCGATGTAATGGCCTAGTTTCTTGCATTTGTGACAGGTTCTCTTGTTGTAGTCTCAAGCAGAAGCTTCTTCGGTGTTCTTCGAGTCATACTTTGAAGACTTTCCAAAGCGATTTCTCTTGGAAAACTTCTGGAACTTCCTCACAAGCATAGCCATCTCTCTGCCAATTTCCTCAGCGCTATTAGTGCTGCATTCAAACTCTTCTTCTTCAGATGAAGAAATTGAGTTGGCTTTAGCTTTTGCCTTCAGAGTGCGAGGTTGTACATAGCTGGTACCATACATAACTCTCTTCTCAGCTTGCTAAAATTCATGAGTATTGAGCCTCTCAAGAATATCAGCGGGATCAAGTGACTTGTAATCAGGACACTCTTGAATCATCAGGGCCAAGGTGTCAAAGGAGCTGTCAAGAGACCTCAGCAATTTCTTCACCACCTCGTGGTTAGTGATGTCAGCGGCACCGAGAGCCTATAGCTCATTGGAGATATCAGTGAGGCGATCGAAAGTTTGCTAAACATTTTCGTTGTCGAGCCTCTTGAAGCGGTTGAAGAGATTGCGAAGCACATCAACTCGAGAGTCACGTTGAGTGGAAACTCCCTCATTGACCTTGGAGAGCCTATCCCAGATCAGCTTTGATGTTTCAAGTGCACTCACTCTGCCATACTGTCCTTTGTTGAGATGTCCACATATGATGTTCTTCGCTTGAGAGTCGAGTTGCTTGAATCTCTTCACATCTGCAACATTGATGCTAGGGCCAATTGTGGGAATGTCGTTCTCAGCGACTAACCAGAGATCGTTGTCAATTGCCTCAAGATGCATGCGCATCTTGTTCTTCCAGTAAGGATAGTTTGTGCCATCAAAGATGGGCACGCAACGGAGACCTTGATCATACATGTGGTCGACATAACTAAAACTCCAGGTAGTTAAACCAAATCAGACAGAACAAGGGACTACCAGGCTCTGATACCAATTGAAAGCGCATGTTTACTCCCAGAGGGGGGTGAATGGGAGATTTTTAGGAATTCGTCAAACTCCGATGAACTTGACGAAGATTAGAGTGATGAAATAGAAACGCGAGGGAACTAAGTAATTCCAGAAATGAAAAGCATGCATACAAGATACATACAGATGAAGAACATGCAATCATATAGTCGTACAAGCATGAGGAAGATGAACTGAAGAAATGGAATACAGCTTGATGAAAGTCTTCAGTTCAAGTTCTTGGGAAAGTAGATCACAAATTCTTCAGCAGCGGAATAAAGTAAAGGGATGGGTGAGGAATTTGAAACCAGTTTGGCTCGGTGAAGACACAGCGATTTGGTAGACCAGTTCTGGTTGCTGTATCAACTGTATGTCTGGTTGAGGCGGCTGAGATGAACTCAGAGGACACACAGTCCTCACCATATTCCTCTTGAGCTAAGGTCACTTAGACCTCGCCCAATCACTCGTGGTAAAAGGTAGACTTCCAAAATCTTCATAGACGTGTTCACCGGCACACCACAATGACTCTTGGTGTACTTAGAACTTGACGCCTAACCATCTAGAAGAATGACAGTATTCAAAGGTAACAGGCGTCGGATCACACAGATCAATCTCTTCAGTGATGCTCAATCACTTTGGCTCAGGGTTTTTCCTCACTTAGGATTCTCTCAAAGTCGTCAGAGGATGGGTTGCTCTCAAGTGACAAGTGTCAAGTTCTCTCGGAGTAGCCAACCAACAAGTGGTTGAGGGGGGCAGCTATTTATAGCCAAGGCAACCCGACATGAATTGTCATAAGTGCCCTTCTCTGATTCGACCATTGTCAGGATAAGGATCCACTAAATAGCTGGCCCGCAGCGCAGCAACGGTCGGAATTTGAACTCTCAAATTCATCGGGGCACTCAAGTTCCTCGCACTGGCAATATCCTAGCTCCTCAGCCTGACCAAATTCGTCAGCGACCAGATGAACATCATCATTGTCGCTAGCAAACGCGTCAGCTGTTCCGGAGATTTCCAAAGGCTTCACTCGAAGCGACCTGTGTATGGTAGGTTTGAGCATCACTTTGGAAATGTGAACTATGATTCACCTTGACCCCCTTTAACAGTACAATTTTTCCTATGACTCAAATAAGAAGAAAGAAACTACAAAAACAAAAATCTTCAAGCTTCCAGTCTTCACATCAATTTCTTCAAAGGTCGTACCAATTTCATCACCAAATTCTTCACTTGAAGAAATCCATTTTTAGGGGTCGTCTTCCATGTGTTAAACCAAATCTTCAGGGACTCTATCTCCTGTGTATACTCACAAACACATTAGTTCCTCAACCTATTTGTCTTCAATACTCCAAAACCACTAAGAGGGCACTTGATGCATTTACAGAAACGATGCCATGCCGTCAATGAATTCAACCGAAGCAACACTCGAGGGAAGCATAGCAAGAACATCAACCCTCACAATCACATGTGATCTAGATCGCAACCTGCATCTACTCATAAAACCGCACATGATGCCATTGTCGGGAAACATAGTTGAAAAAAAAATCACACCTACGATCACCCAAGATCAATATGAAGATGCATAATGGGTTGGGATCATGATCGTTACCGTCACCGAGTTGCAGCGAAATAAGAACGTGTTGGTGTAGATCATACTTGGAGTCCCTGGAACCGTCGATGAATGATCCCTCGTACCGCCCACAAACGATCCCTCAAACTGAAGACCGAAAGCACGGCCTCTCTACTTGGTTGCAAGTGTGCAACCTTCACAAACTGGCAGTGTTTCGCCGTCCAGAGCTAACCGTCGCTGGAGAATTAGAGGGAGGATATTAGAACCACACTGGGCTTCTAATTATGAGGACAAGAGGATTAGCCAAGCTCTAATTAGTCAACTAGGACCAACTAGAACGTGAACTAGAGGAGACTCTAAAACTTGTATGTCCCATAGAGCAAAAACCCCTAGTATATATAGGTTGGAGGAGGAGGAGAGGGCAGCCACCAAGGGGGGAAAGTCCCCATTGGGGTGCCTGCCATGGGGAGAGAGTTAGGACTCCCTCCCCTTGTCCAATTCGCCCCACCCCCCCCCCCCCCACACACACACACAAGGAAAGGGGGGCGCCTTCCTACTTGGGCCACAAACCTTTATGGCCCAAGTTGCCTTCCACCTATGGGCCTTTTTAGGCCCGTTGATATTCAAATTAAATATAAAATGTTCTAAATACCTCTAGACCATTATATATATTTTTTAACATCTTCGGAAACATTTCCCACCTATATATTATTTATCGGTAATACCCGATATTACCCGATACTCTCTGAAACCCTTCCGGTGACCCCGAAACGCTTTCGAATCCTCTCAGAACTATTCCGAATATTCATGAAATAATTCCACAAATATATTCTCATGAATACCGCACTACTAACACTCACCAGATCGTGATTTCCTTAAGCTTGTGACCGCGCAGGTTCGGTAACTCATAGACATGAACAAAAACCGTTCATTCAATGACCGACAGCGGGACCGTGGACGTCCGTATTGGTCCCTATGAGTACACAAATGATATTCGAGTGAACCTTTGGTTATCATGTGATGTTCCCTTTGCTTTGTGATACTTTACAAAACCCAGGATGCATCGGTATCCTCCCGAGTCATCACATGCTCGTTATACCAAAATCCTCGTTACCGGTTTTGTTCTTCTTTCTCATTATTGTGTTTCGGCATCCCCATGATGAAGTCACGTGTGTATGGCCAGATGATGATCGACGTTGTCACACCAAGAGGGCCCTAAGAATATCTCTCCATCGTCGGAGGAGCAAATCCCACTCTCAAGCTATCTGGCCACTTGTCAAACTTTCGATGAACCCGTAAGTCATCGTTATGATCACCATGTTACAGGTGAGGTTTGAGCAACCCAAAGCTCATCGTACGGCAAGAAGTGACCATGATACTCTTATGGTCAAAGGAGCAGTATCACATGTTAACACTATGTGTTATTACAATTGAAAGCAGATGATATAAACTCAACTCATAACAAACAAGATTGGGTCAATTCAATATGATCGTTCTTCTAACGTCATAATCTCAATGTTATTTTAGGATCATCGTTACACTTAACGATATCCTAAGATCCGGAAAACATGATCACCAACAACACTTGAGCTAGTCTTAGAGGCGAGACTGGGAACCTTTTATTTTACCGTTTATCATTTCACGCGTGCACATGAGTTTTCCACTGAATCGCATATTCCAGGATCATAGTAGTTATAGCATGAAATATAAACTCTATAATGATGAATATGGAAATATAATAATAATACAAATATTATTGCCTCTAGGGCATATTTCCAACAACTCCCACTTGCACTAGAGTCAATAATCTAGTTAGCACATTTTCTTTTTACACCAATGGCAATCCGGGGTTAGTCCATGCTTTGCTTGTGGTATAGCCTTCGTCTATCGAATTTGACAAGTTCAGATTTGAGTGTATCTTTTGCATTCTTATGCATCTATCATGGTTTCACAAAAAATCATAATTTGTGTGAAAATTATCTTTGTATATATTGAATTACTAGCAAAACCTTTGATTCCTTAAACTGAGCTATGGAACCACTATCCAGAATAGTGTTCCATTGGCACAAACTATGTAGAAACCGTACCAAGTTCATAAATGAACTTTTGATTCATCACCTTTGAATGTTGCTTCTAAAGCGACAACATACTCAACCTTTGTTATAGAATTCACCATAGTAACTTTCTTGGACAAATTCCAACTTACTATACCACCAATTGACACAAATCCTTTTTAATTGAAATCAAGAATATCTTGGAGCATCGATGAAGACTTTATCGATGTAACTACTTACAACGAGCCTGTATTGATGTAACTCCTTACAAAAATCTCTCCATTTTCCCTGTCTGCGAGAAACATGTCATCTTTCTTATATTAGTACTTAACGACATTTTCACTGTTGTCCTATGATCAACAATTTGATCACTCTGGTAACTTTACTCACAACTTACTTGGAGCACTGGACATATCTAATTGTTTACATACCATGGAATATGATTAACTCAAGTGTGATTAAAATCTCAATTGTGTATTTTGCTCATCAGTATTTTAGGATATCGATCTTGCCTAAAACTCCTTCCATGTGACTTCGACAAGAATTACTTCTTGACGTTTTTCATACTAAACTGCTTTAGTATCTTATCAATATGTATTTGGCTAACCCCGATTAGGCACTACTATGTCCATAGATTATTATGGCTAACCCTGATTACGGTAGCAACTAATCCATCATGCAAAACCTCTGAGACTAAAAAGGATGGGCATGTGGAGTGGGGGAAAAGGTTAGGGTATTTTTGGGCTAGCAGTGTATCGGTGAGCCAAGAGTCGAACAAAAAGAAGGTGTAGGTGCCACTGTTTGTTAAAACAAAGGAAATTGAGAAGAGGTTTTAGATTTGGCTTTTAACAATCTTCACAAACAAGTTGTTAGCCGAAACCTAAGCGGAATTAGAGTTCAAACCCATGCAACTTTGGTGGCGGCTTTGTACCATCAAGTCGAGAAGAAGCCATTCAATATGCCACATTTATTGGATGAGATGGAATGGGAAACCTAAGTGGCAAACCATCCTCAAGGAGATTGAAAGTGGCACAAAGAAGATGAATAAAAATGATGGTATAGCTCCACTCAATCAATTGGATTGGATGGCGAAGAAGAGAAAATGGTGGGGCGCTCATACAAGCCACCGTGCCGAAGAGAAACTGGTAGGTGATGGGGAACAAGTGGGAGAAGGACAAGATCACGTGTTATGGCGCGGCAAGCAAAATGTCCGCCACTTGGATGGGCATTTTGTCCACCAAGGAGTTGAAGAAGGAGGAAATGTACAAGATGTTCATAGATGTGCAAAGGGATAAGACGAAGTTCAACCGAGAGAGGTTAAACATGGAGAAGCACAAAATAGAATTGGAGATATAAGATAAGATTGCAAAATGGGAGCTTCAACAAGCGGTGACAGTGCAAGGAACTGAGAGAGAGAGAGAGAGAGAGAGAGAGAGAGAGAGAGAGAGAGAAGTTGAGGCTTGCGAGAGAGACGGAGGAGTCGAGGATCATGTTACTGGAAATAAACATCTTGGATGATGAAGGCAAGAAGTGGGTGCTCCGCAGGAAGACGATGATCAATGACAACAACAAATGAAGTCTTTGGTTCGTTCGTGTATCACCTATCTATGTATGAATTGCTGAATTTTATTTTGGCATGTAATGAATCGTCTTTTACTTTGTATCACTGAATTCATGATGAATTTGTGCTATATGATGGGCGTGCATGGATATGGGTATTGGGATATGGGGAGTTTGGTTGTGCAGGAGGAGAAATGAGGACCCGCCCGACGTTGTCCGTGGGCGCGTCCGGGTGCATCCGCGGATGTATAGGGGCTCGGATATTCCAACTATGGTTGTGATGCTCTTAGAGCCCTGAACTCTCTAGGTCTTTCATCCATAATCCTTGCCCGGTTTGTGGTTGCAATTTTGCATCCATAAGAAAATATGACCACCTCCAAATGGAAAACAAAGAAGGGATAAGACTAGCAGAAACAAACCCGTGAGCCCCCGCGTCGCTCCTCCCGTGGTGACACAGGAGGTGATGAACCCTAGCGCTGCCAAGCCTTTTCCTCCCCTTCTCTTCTCCTTGTCGCGGCCAAAGTGTGCGCCGACAAGCTCGCACACCACAAGGATGGTGGCGGCAGGGCGTCCTCCGCACGAGTACAACACACCAGATGGCCTAGGATCCTTCTTGGTTTCATCAGTCCATGGGTCAGGTTCAACACCAACCAATCCTGCCACCCATCGTCGCCACCCCTCGGACCTCACCTTCCCAGTAAGAGCCCTGCCCTCGATCGGAAGGGTGGTGATCATCACACCTCTAAAGTGGTTGTCATCTCGCCAACGGGCAGGTGGAAGGAGTGCGTCTCTGGCCTCCAATGGTCCAAAAGGCCGGTAATGATCGTGGAGTTCATAAGGGCCCGCGTGCCTTTAAAGTTGTGGGTGAATGGGAGAAGATCCAATCTTCTGAAATAGGGCTCGTAGCGACTATAATATCGCATGGCTTCACTACGATTGTGGCCCCTCAAACGAACAAGTGGAGGAACCTACAGAAAGCAAACGGACATATTGTTACTTCCTTTCAACTTATAAATAGTAACAAGAGTCCAACAGTAGAGGTAGTTACCTCCCCTCTTTCCACGAGCACTGCACGGTGCTTCGCTTCATAGGCATCATCAAGGTCAGGGTATTCATCACGGTCACACATCCTACACAATACATTAGAGTCTAGTTAATACCAAATATACTCCAGACAATCTCCATATAGAGTTACACCATGTACCAAAAAAATACATATAGGCATATTGACACCAACTATCATACAATCGCTATAGAATTTTCTCTAAAGCCACTTGCATTGTGCATAATGCTTAAAACTTTTCACCACATTCACATACATACATACATACACAATCATTATAAATTTTCTCATGATGGCCATGAGTACACATTAACAAAAAACATTTGAAATTCTGTCTAAAGTCACAAGCTTTTGACAAATTCTATCTAAAGTCACAAGCATATACAGAATCCCTATAAAAATTATATTTAAAGTCACGTGCATACATGTTTCACCAAAAAAAAAACACATGCATACACAATGCTTATATTTTCTCTCTCTAAGTCCATTAGTACACAATACCAAATACATTACCACAACAACTAAATATTGCATCTCAACCAAACATGGCCCAAATAATCTTTTCAAACCAATTAGAAAAAAAACTAATCTTAGGGTTCCACCAAATACCAAAAATGCAACTAACATAGTAAGTATTGATAGAAAAAATTGGAGGAATAGAGAGAGAATACCTCAACCAACTCGGGGGCTTAGATCCACGGATTTTGGCAGTCAAATGAGTGGATCTGGGGAGGATTTGGCGAAGAGGGGAGAGAGGGCGCCGCCTCTGTTCTTTGTGCGAGATGGGGCAGACAAACCCGCTGTGGGGCCGCGAGTGGACTAGGCCCCACCCGCGGCCCCGTTGCCACTTACATATGCAAGTAAGAAACGCTGGGGTCAATGGCATTTCTAGAAACGCCCGACGGTTTGACGTTGCACGCTGGCACGTAGGCAGACGCTGCCACCTCGGGAAGTTCGGAAGAGGTTATTCTGCGCTAAAGATTACTGACAATGTTTTTTTCAAGAGTACGCCAAAGGCGTATCATATTTTTATAGAAGGCAGAAGACAATTATAAGAGACCACCACTTGTTGTGAACAACAAGCGTAGTACAGACTCCACATCCGAGCTAATCCGAAGAAAAGCCACCACACGCATTACAAACACACCGCAAAAAACTTGCCCTAAGAACAACAACAAAGTCGCGTCTCAACCAAACATTGGTCACCTCGAAGAGCAACAACTACCACCGGACTCCCCTTGCCGACGCACCAATCACCCTTGAATGCGTAAAAGGAGATGATGAGTGGGTGGCGGGACTCGGTCGGTCCCGAGACAACCATCGTCTTGGACTCACCGGCGCCTACGTATATAGCGCCGAAGAAGATCTAATCGGACCAGCGGCGAACACCGAAGAAACCACATCAACGAATCTCCAGGCCATGTCTCCACACCCAATGCTCCCAAGAGAGGAACGACGCCAAGACGCCGCCATCGCCGGTCCGAGACGAACCAAGGCTTTCGCCCGGAGACAACCATCCAAGTTGGAGGAGGAGATGCCGACACACCTTAGTGACGCCTCCAAGGAGAGTAGTGACACCTGCAGGCGCCATCGCCCCCAACACCGACCAAATGCGGGTAAGATTTTCATCCGTGTCGCACATCTCCACACTCCTCACCAGAATGAGGCACACTGTCCATGAAAGGCCGCTCTGCTGCCGTCGCAACACCTCGCCATCATGGCCATAACGATGCAGCACATCGACCCAGCACAACCAAGGGAACGCAGCCCAACTTCCAACTCCCAAACAGCCAAGAAAAATTGCAGCTTTGGACCTACATCCATGGCATCACGACCAAGGGCCACCGCCACCGCACGCATCCGCCAAGCACACTGACTCCAGACCGCGTGGTCGCAACCTCCAGCCACCCCAATCAAACGCCAACTACACACGGACGGACCAGGAGCAGCCTCAGATCTCACGCGTGCCACCACCTCCAACATCCGCGCCGGCGCAAGCCGAGGCCATCCTGCCGCAGCCCCGCACCTCCGATGCCGTTGCAAGCCCAACCCCTCCTGGCCGAACTCGCAGCCCCGCAAACACCTCGGACCAACCACGCCGCCGCCACCAGATCCCCACACCGGCGCCACCAAGAGCCCAAACCCGAGTGCCATGAACCTCCGTTGCACTTCCTGCCGAGCTCCGCCACCACCGCTGCGTTCCCCGCCACTCGTCGCCACACCGGAGAAAACCACTGCGCCGTCCAGACGACGTCTCGCCCCCGCGCGAAGGGATCCCATCGGGGCACGCCGACCCCGCCCGCCACCTTCCACAACCGGGCCCTGCCGCCACTGCCAGCATCGGCGGCGGTCAGGGAACCTTGAGAAGATGGGGCTCATGGGGCTATAGGGATTCGACCTTCGGAGCCGCGTGCGCAAGCGGCCTGGAGGAGGAGGGGAAAGTGAGGCTATTACTAAAGGTTGAAACAGTGACTTTGGCCAGTTGTATCGCTATATACCAGTCTAGCTATAAGTTGCACCTTCATTTCCTCATTCCTTCGTCGAGTCGTCGTCATCGCCATCGACGGGGCTTCTCCCCGGAATCAGGTGGCGCGGCGCAGCTCGGCTGTCCTCTCCTCTCTCCTCCGGGTCGCCGCAGCCCACCGCCGATACCAACCGTAATAATCCCCCCTACGGCCCCCTCCTCCTCCTCCCCCCCTCCCGCCCGCCTGCCCAGATTAACCTAATCCCGCGTACCTAGGGTTTGTGCGATGGCGGTGCCGCGGCCGTCGTGGTCGCGGTCGGTCACAGAGACCGTGCGGGGATCGCACCAGTACACGGTCAAGGGACTCTCCCTCGCCAAGGGCATCGGCCCCGGCCGGCACCTCTCCAGTGACACCTTCGCCGTCGGTGGCTACGACTGGGCCGTCTACCTCTACCCGGACGGAAAGAACCACGAGGACAACGCCAGCTACGTCTCCGTGTTCGTCGCCCTCGCCTCCGAGGGTACCGACGTCCGCGCCCTCTTCGAGCTCACCCTCCTCGACCAGTCCGGCCGCGCCCGCCACAAGGTCCACTCCCATTTCGACCGATCCATGCAGGCCGGACCATACACCCTCAAGTACAGAGGATCCATGTGGTAACTAAGAACATCTCCCTCACCATTCACTGTCTCTTTGCCACCTAAATTGCTTTCAATTACATTTGCCTTGTCCCCCTTGGATTTATTTAACGGATGCCACTACTGTTTGCTACTTTCTGTCTGCTGAGATTTTCACATCTCTAGTTCTAGGCGGATTGGTTAGGCAAAATACCTTACAATGTTATCTTCAACGCCACAGCTTAAATTAAATCGCAGCAAAGCAAATATTGCTGAGACTAATGCATTGGTCATTAGATACTGCATAATTCCTGGAACAAGAAACCAAGAATTGATGGTTTGCAGAGACTGGCATTCTGTTTCGTATTGCCATATTCTTACGTAGGAAATGGTCAAATGGTATTTCGTTTCAAATGAATGAGGTTTATTTTTTCTTATCCGTTACTTCTCATCATCCTCCCTTACTGATTGTAATGTGCTCTCCCCTCCTTGGCATATTCTCTTTTTCTGTGTACCTGCATTACTCTTTTTCATTTTGTAACGGCAGCTCAAGGTGATTGATTCTTTTCAGGGGTTACAAGAGATTCTACAGAAGGACACAGTTAGAAGCATCAGATTTTTTAAAGGATGATTGCCTAGTAATGAACTGCACAGTAGGTGTCATCAAGAACCGTCTCGAGACACCAAAGAATATCCAGATTAATGTTCCCCCATCGGATATTGGCCGTTGCTTCAAGGAGCTCTTCGAACTCCACATTGGCTGTGACATAACTTTTGAAGTAGGTGATGAGAAAGTCCAGGCACACAAATGGATTCTTGCCGCTCGCTCCCCGGTGTTCAAAGCCCAATTCTTTGGACCTATTGGTAAACCTGACATGGACAGAGTTGTTGTGGAGGATGTTGAACCTATCGTCTTCAAGGTAATTGTTACATGCAGACTGCACCGATTTTTAGTATGTTTTTGGTAGGGAATCCCAGTTCCTCCTTTTTAGGTGTTTTCAGTCATAATTTACATTTTTAGAATCTTTTTTACTCATTTGTGAATGTTTTCTCTCTGCTCTCTGCTGATTAACACACATGCTGTGTGCACGTGTAATTTAATTCCCAGCAGAATAAATAAGTTAATCCCTGTAAAGTAAGCATGTTTGATCTTGTCTAGTATGAACAATCTAGTTCAATTGTTTGTGTTAGAACCAGTCTGGGTCTATTTTGGATTACTAAGCTTTTGCTGGCTTGCCTAACATCCAACCTTGAGAAAAAGAAGGAAATCCTTGCAAAATTATTATTTAGTGAAAGACCCCCTTATGGTAATATAATATTACAACTTCTATTCCAATGCAGGCAATGGTCAATTTCATATATTCTGATGAGCTTCCTAGTATTCATGAAGTAGCTGGATCTTTCTCAATGTGGACATCTACTGCGGTAACACAACATCTGTTGGCAGCAGCTGATAGATATGGGTTGGACCGGCTACGAATCCTATGTGAGGCAAAGTTATGTGATGAACTCACTTCTGAAACAGTAGCGACAACCTTAGCCCTAGCTGAACAGCACCACTGTGCTCAGCTCAAGTCTGCCTGTCTAAAATTCACTGCTGTTCGACAAAATCTGGGAGGTATGCCTTTATTCTCTAGAATATATTTGCATCCTTCTGTTGATAGAAGACAGCGTGTTGTCTCCTTTTTATCTGTATCCGCCCAGTATAGTACTCCCTCCGTCCCAAAATAAGTGTCTCAACTTTGTACTAGCTCTAGTACAAATTTGTACTAAGCTCAAGACACTTATTTTGGGACGGAGGGAGTACTTCGTTAGAAGTTCACGAGTACATAACTAGATATACATGCTAACACAAAGAGTATTTCCTTCTATTGCTATTAGGATAAAGTGGCTGCCTTTTTTGGGTATTTGGAAATGTCGGTTAGAGTAGTGATATAATATCTGTGACATATTATAACCATTTGGTTCATGTTAACTACAATATTCCACGAGTTTTGAATACCACACAAATTTTGGGTCCTGGCACATTTTCCTTGCTGCAAGTTGCAACATACGCATGTGTGTTCACTAGCAAAATGGTGACGATACTATAGAATGATTGCAAAAAGCGCAAATGCTCAACAGTCCTATATGAGGGCGTTAGATTGTTGAGAATATAGTAGGATTGGTAAAACACTCTTCTTATTTTTATTTTTATTTTCTTGTAGAGTTGATATTGTTCTCAAGGACTTGCAGTTATGTATCAAGATTGATGAATCTGTATAACATGACTTTCTTTAAGTAGCAGTTGCTTTGAAAATTTCAGAGATCTTGCAATTCAAACCACTTATGCTGAAAACCCATAGCTTTGAGTTCTTTAAGCCAAATGCTCGCACATGCCCGCATCCTGAGATGTTCATGTGCGGTGCTATGCTTGCTTGTGCCCATTCAGCTGGCTTGTTTGGTGTGTGGCGTAACATGTGGGCATTCATATGCATCATTAAGGAAGTGAAGCTAAGCACATGATTAGTTAGTGTACAGCCATACAAGATGTCAGGCATGGACATATGAACATCAGCTTGTGTTAGCAGGTGATATCGATGTTAGTAATTGACAGTATGTGAGCCCTCCGTTTCTTTTTACTCCGTGTATTAGATTTGTCTGAAGTCAAATCTCCAAAGTTTGACCAAGTTTATACAAAAAATTATTAACATTCACGCTACAAAATCAATATCATTAGATCCATCATGAAATATATTTTCATATTATATTTATTTGGTATTGTAGATGTTGATATTTTTTAATATAAATTTGGTCAATCTTTACAAAGTTTGACTTTAGACAAATCTAATACACGGATCAAAAAGAAACGGAGGGAGTACATGAAAATCATAATGTGTCAGTAGCTAAGATTGTTGAGCCAATGAACACAGATCAGGTTATTGGGTTACCCATACATATAGTATATTATAGAAACTCATATGAAACTCATATACATTATAGGTGGTAGCACACCTGATGAGTCACCCGTAGAGCATAATTGAGTGAGACGGTCCATTAGTTGCGGGTAAGAAGTAATCCAAAAAGGGAAGCTAACGTGGAGGAAGCTACATGTGACACAAAAGCATTACAAGGCCTGAAGTTCACTATGTGGGATCTTAGGCTTACCGCTTATTTGTTTACACAAGCTATATGTAAATAAAAGCAACTCATGCAGGAAATCCTTCTGGATAAGCCATGGAAGTTCTGCTTCCTAAAGCAATATATGTCCCACCTCGCCCCTCGTCCCTCCCCGTTGCAACTCAGAAACAGGTAGTGCTGACTTTGCTTTGTAAAAATGGAATATTACTTTCAGTCTCCTCACCACCAAAGCAGCCTAAAATAATTTCAGAGAAGTGTTAGTGTTGGGAAAGACTAAACTGTGAATATGAATTGGAAGTGATGTACAAACCTTCCATAGAATTCTTCAGAGAATTTAACAGCAAATGAGACCCTTGATATAACAGCTTCACGAATCTGCAATGTCTAATAATAATAATAATACACACATGGAGGTCAGCCAATCTCATGTACCATCAATACATGCCTCAAAATGTGGGAAAAAAACTGAAACATAACCATCACCACACCATCTGGTACAGCTGCCTGCTCCCATTGACCAAGGCATTGGAACATATATCAACTAGTAGTTGTTAACCGTGTGTTGCTGCGGGTATTGGCTAAAACATATTTTACTGAAATTTGGTTGTATGAACATGAGTAAACATGAATATTTGGAATAATAAATATGATCTAAAACTAAAAATACATGTTATATATTGTGTTTGATTATTGTATAGTTATTAGTTAAAAATATTTACTCTATAAAGAAACATAAGAGCGTTTAGATCACTAAATATTTCTTTACAGAGGGAGTATTGAATAGAAGTAGCATAATATAATGGATTTTTTGCCATGCTTGTGATGGTGGCCCTTTGATGAAGTGGCATATTTGCATGTTGAGATAAATACAGTGGGGATCAATTAATAAGGGAAATCTTTCACATGCATATTAAGGTGGGCCTTGATGAGGTGGCATGTGTGCATGTTGAGATAAATAGAGTAGTGGGGATCAACTACTTGAGTATATATAGGATTTCAGTAGGAAGAAAAGGCTAAGGTTACACAAGGTAACACTTAATATCATGGTGGTGAAAGCAATGCCACATTAGCCATGGCTAGCAGCTGCAAGACACTCAAGTGTCAATAGCAGAAAATATAAGCGTCAATCTATGATGTTTTTCACATGATAATACCACTTCTAGCATGCAAATCATATATGTGGAGTTTATAGTTGTCGCAGTGTGACAATGGGACTATTTTCTGTATGAGGCTACGGGTTAAAGGCAACGCAAAATATCCCCTACTTTCACCGATATATTTCTACCACCCTAAAACAGGCCCATAAACATTTACTACAATGAAAAGAACTTCTGAAGGCACTCGGTCACAAGGTAAGCTTCTACTAAAACGGCAGCCCGGTGCACGTAGCTCCGCTTGCACAGGGTCTGGGGAAGGGTCCGACCACTTCGGGTCTATTGTACGCAGCCTTTCCCGCAGGGTCCGGGGAAGGGTCCAACCACTTTGGGTCTATTGTACGCAGCCTTTCCCTACATTTCTGCAAGAGGCTGTTTCCAGGACTCAAACCCGTGACCTCATGGTCACAAGGCATCAACTTCACCGCTGTGCCAAGGCTCCCCTTCACAAGTTATGCTTCTACTGACCTACCATTTTTTATTCACTCTGTAAAATGACCATGTCAACACTCATTTATATATGAAGCTACAAAGAGATAACAATAACAGCTGGATTGATGAAAACAGAAATCACGATGTACGACGTAGCAATACTGACATTTGTTCTCCTATTCAAATGATAACACTTCATGCTATTAAGATAACCTAATCCTGGTGAAAATGGAACATAATTTTCAAATTTAGTAGTTTGAGATATCACCTTAGCACCGAAGATGGGAGCAGTAGCGAAAACCTTGAAGGCTTGAACCGCAACCTAGCATTGCGGAGCTAGAAGAAATTTGTAGCTGTTGATTGCCTTCAGCCGTCGTTTTTCTAAGAGAACCTGCTCATTAAATAGAAGCCAAACTTTTAACTTCAATATCTTATGGAATTATGGAAGTATAACTCTGCAATTCATTAAGTTCTATATGAATCATACGTTAATAACTGTGCAGCGATGTGTACTTCAAAACCATAAGCATTAGAGAGGCTATAAAAGGCAGATCATTCCAAGCTGACATGTATTAACATGAAGCACTAACTTTGATAAAGTGTAGACGCAAACTGAAAATGCAAGTCTGTTTCATTCTAATACCAACACATCAAAAGTGATAGGCACCTAATGTCGAAAACACATAAAAACTGACTACTTCATAACTGAAAGGAATAACAAACAACATTCTAGAAGATCAACAGCAGTTTAAATATTATGACAGTAAGCAAATAGTGTAAAATCCTGATCATCCTTGCAAGCAATTTGACAAACACTTCATGTCCATGGATTGATCACCTGTAAATTCATTTCGAGATGCACGGGCAGAAGTCCCCATGCCCTCCCATCTATCAAATTGGAAGGTTGGAACCCATCAAAGAACCACCACATGAGCTGAAAACAAAATAAAATAGCTGCATACCCTATACGGAGATCTTCCTCGCACTCCACTCTGCTAGGCTGCTCCCTCCGTCCCAAAATAAGTGTCTCAACTTTAGTACAACTTTGTACTAAAGTTAGACACTTATTTTGGGACGGAGGGAGTATTTGTTAAGTGCAAGCTTTTCCCTGTGGAAGTATGTATGGATCCTTTCTTGAGCTGGTATTTTCAACAGACCAAGCACCAAAAACGAGACAGAACGTTCACATGGAATATAATAGAACAAAACAGAGGAACAGGGAGCATGAGAACCAAAAATCAGGAGGCCAAACGAGAGGCGGTGGGCTCACCGAGAGGATCTTCCCATTATCGCATCGCCGTATAGTGTAGGTTGACGGCGGCTCGCGGTCGTCCAGTTACAAGTTGCAACAGCTCCAAAGGAGGAGGCAGGTTCGCAGGGGCGACATGAGCGGTGGCTGAAGCTCTTCCCGTCGGGTGCCACCAAGGAGATGTAGTGGAGGTGCGTCGCAGTAGCGCAAGGTTGGGAAAGAGGAACGCGAGCGTGGCGGCGGCAGCGGGTTGCGTTGGCGGCAGTGTGAGGGTTTCGGTTGCGTGCGTACAGAAGAAGACTCTTTTCTTAGCTCCTAAGCTTCTATTTTCAATCCAATCCTCATGCAGCAATCAAACGCCTATTACATATGGGACCAACTAAACAAATGGCCCACATGCGCACCAGCCCAATCTCTCCACCGGATTGACGAGTAGAGAAGTGACGCACGCCAAATCAGCAAGCAGAGGAACGAGCAGACCCGCACGTGTTTTTTCTTCGTTGCTAAGCACTGTTATAATCCTACATGGACACGCCAAGCGCTCGCCCCTTCTCTCGGGCTTATTGGTTTTAATGTGTCAGTGCCTTGGTGGGTTGGTGGGTGCATGAGGCACATGCTCTCATGTGGATGGCATCTTTGTTTTTAGTCATTGAGGTGCGGTCCATTGTCGCTCAAGCAAATTAATAATGCTCGCTGATGTCCACATTTCAAATTTCAACATAAGAATTTCCATCCTTGTCTTTCTGTTAGTCACACTGTTTACTCTTCCCGTATCCCCCAGTGGTTTGTTTGGCTGGCCTCTTTGAATGCTTAGTGGATGATAATTATTTTTCTACTTTACCTGCTATAATATATGTATGATTATTCTTCCTCATTTTTCTTTGTTGATGATGATTACCTGAAACAGTAGCATGAACATGCTACTATTTCAGATGCTTTTGCTATCAAAATCATGGCTTGATGATACTATATTGTCTTTGTGCATGGAAATTATGTTTGTAACTTGAAATCTTTATCAGATGACATTCTTGTAAACTGTAGGGTTGAGCAAGAATGTGTTATTTCTATCTAGTTCTGGAACTGTATTCTTTAGCAACAGAGAGGAAGCTGTTGCTGGTTTCAAAAAGGAAACTGAAAGAAAATAAAAAAGCAAGTCGTAATTGACCGTTTCCAACTTCTACTCCTTATAATGTACTCCCTCCGTCCTATAAATATAAGATGTTATTACAACCAATATACTACCTCCATTCCTAAATACTAAGACGTTGAGGCAGTTTAGTACTCCCTCCGTCCCAAAATAAGTGACTCAACTTTGTACTAACTTTAGTACAAAGTTAGTACAAAGTTGAGTCACTTATTTTGGGACGGAGGGAGTATGATATAAGATGTTATTACAACCAATATACTCATATACTGGTTGTAATAACATCTTATATTATGGGACGGAGGAGTATTTTACCTATTTCAAGATAAGAAATGTGGGAGCATTAACGCATTCAGTGAAGGAGAAGAATGCAAACCTTCAGCAGCATAATGCTGTTATCCCCATTCATTTGCCAAATGCCCTTCATGTTAATTTTGAGCAGCTGATGCTCGCTTAGTACCTTCAGTTCCAGTAACCTCCCAATGTTGGGTTCCTGGTATTAGCTTTGCCTTTTGCAAATATAAGATGCCTTTTCATGGAAATTTTAGCTACTGTTGGGACTTCCCTGCTGTTTGGTGCCCAACGAAATTTTCACCATTTAGAATCCTTTTAAAACATTTGTTTTGTTGTTATAAGAAGCCATGTAATTTGCCTGGTGGAGTTGTCACCATGAGCTGTTTGGTTTTGTTGTGCAGCTGTGATGGAGACAGAAGGGTTTAATTACCTGGAGGAGACTTGCCCATCCTTGCTGTCTGATTTGTTAGCAACCGTCGCAGTAGTGGATGATGATCCTGCATCTGTTAACCGGAAAAGGGGAGTTTGTATCAACGAAGATGTGAATCCCGTTGAAAGCATTGAGGCTAGTGACAGGCGCACCCGCAGGAGGGTTTAGGGGGAGGCTGTCAACTAATGTAGCTTTTTGCTGTCTCCCATGAATTTTACTATGGCTGGAGTTATGTCAAGTGCTCTGTGACAGGAACTTTGATTTGGATGAGAGCAACTTGTGAATAATCTCCAGCATTGACGGCTTTCTGTGGCATTAGTTGCAACTCTGCCTGTTCATTGACATATTGTATGCCGTATTTAGGTACTCCCTCCGTAAAGAAATACAAGAGCGTTTAGATCACTACTTTAGTGATCTAAACGCTCTTATATTTCTTTTCGGAGGGAGTAATAAGTAATGCCGGATTCCACTGCTTTCCAAGATGGTTGTTTTCGAAATGAATGAATCTAATAAGGTAAGCTTCTATACTATGTACAAATTGATCTTCCTCCCTTTGGGGATTTTTTGGGGCCTCCAGTTGGTTTTCCTTGGTTTGATGTATGTAATTTGGGGACATGGGTGCTTTCCTCGGTTTGATGTATGTAATTTGGGGGCATGGGTGCATCGTGTTGAAGAACCTCGGTTTGATGTATGTAATGTGGGGACATGGGTGCTTTCCTCGGTTTGATGTATGTAATTTGGGGACATGGGTGTTGAAGTGTATACATGGATTGCATAAGTTAATGCATGAAGCTTAACATGATATCAGAGCTTAAGGTCTTAAGTTTGTCTTTTGTAATTTATTTAAAAATTGATGTATTTGTGCGGATTAGTGCATAAAGCTTAACCCTCTTGAGGTTTTCTTTTTGATCGCTTTGGTTTGGTTTGGTCTACCCATGGTTTTAAAATACTCCCTCCGTCCCATAAATAATGAGCTTTTTGACATTAAACTAGTGTAAAAAATGCTTTTATATTGTTAGAATTAATTAAGCATGTTTAATTAATAGGGAATCTACCCTTATCCCAACTGACTTGCGGTTACATCCTTACAAAGACGTGTCTGTTCGCTAGGAACCGACGTCTCTTTGTACCATCGCGTCCTTCACAGACGTATATATTATAACTTTTCCATCGATCAATACAAGAGTTGATTGTCATTCACTTCATTCGCTTTAACCTTAGGATTTTTTGTCCAAAAGGACCCCCTACCCAACGCTATTGTCAAAAAGGACTATCTGTGGATATAATTGACAAAAAGGACCCCTCTGCCGTGGCGGCAGGCGCGGCAGGCGACACGTGGCACCTGCCGCCACGCCAGGAGGCGGCCGCCCGGGTAAAACGTCTCTTGTACAGTGACACCCGCCGGGACGGAACGGGCCAGGCCAGGTGGGCCCTGCCGCCACTGGACGAGGCGGCCAGCGCTGCTGCTGCCGCTCCCACGCCGACAGCTCCTGCTGCGCGCGGGCCCAGACGGTGGGCCACGCCGCCACTGCGTGAGGCGGCCGCGCTGTTGCTGCTGCTGCATGCCCGACAACGTTTGCTGTAGCAGACGACGATAATTACCACGCGCGGACGATGCTGATTTTCACGGGCGGGAATGAGATGCTCTGCGGTAGGTGAATTTTTGACGCTTGTGCTGACACTCAGCGGTGCTCGTCTGCACTGGTTGCTTTGGCGGGAATCCGCGCCCTTTCTTTTCTTATGCCCCCGGGAATCACTCACTTCGCTGGCTTTTGCTTCAGCGGACGTGACCGCATCAGTCACTCATCGCTGCTTTTGCTTCAGAGGACGCGACTGCATCAGTCACTCAGCGCTGCTTTTGCTTCAGTCTATTGCTGCAGCCTGGGCGACAACACTCAGGCATGCACTGGTTGTACTATTTTGGATCACGGGTATTTCCCACCTAAAATTTTGTTTGTTCGCGCCTATTTTCTCGCCATCATTTGTCGTCTGAGCCTATAAAACGAGACACTGAGGCTCTCGTCATCCTCGTCCAGCCATCCTCGAAATCGCCACTGTGCAAAGTGTGTAACACTTCTTTTTAGTCGGTATGAGTTTGCCTTGCTCGGATCAAAGCATTACGCCAAAAAAATATAGTTTTGGAAAAAAATGTGGCATTTTCTTTCCCACCATAAATTATTTCCATCATTTTCTTTCCCGACAATTTTTCCTTCTTTCCTTCTCTCCCCACCCGAAAACACTTTAATAATACAAACTAATTATCGAATGTCGTGCAACAACTACAACATGAAATTAAGATAGAACATAATGCCCTACAATAAGACAGTATAAACTAATAATGCAAGTACATCTGAATTAAACGGTAGAACTGGACTTGAAAACTAAAAATACAGCTTAAAAACTACATGAAGGCATCATCGTCATCCTCCGTCGATGCAGAACTCTTGCCCTTCGAGGATGCAGAACTCTTACCCTTGGACGATGCAGAACTCTTGCCCTTCGAGGATGCAGAACTCTTGCCCTTGGACGATGCAGAACTCTTGCCCTTCGACGATGCAGTAGTTGTGGCCTTGGTGCTGGGCATGAAGATATCATCTTCGTCCTCGCTGTCGTCAGTCCATAAAAAAGTATGTTTTGCTGCAAACTTCAGGTGTGATTCACTCTTATGCTCTATCATCTTCCATCTTCCATGCAACCTGAGAAGTTCTTTTCGTATCTCCTCAAAGGTCCTGGAAGGCCACCCACACCTAGATAATGCGTGACTCAGCTCATTCATGAGAGTGTCACTACTGATGAGTTCATCCCATGGAACTATTGTATTGTCTATCTTGAAATTGGCGGCTAAACGCAGAAGACATTGGGACATACTAGGGTGAAAACTACGATCAAAAGGATAACCAGACATCTTGAGGAGACTAGGAGACTACACTAAAGTGCGTATCCACCTTAGTGTGGAGGGGGTTTTATAGGTTCAGAAGAGAAGAATAGGCGGGAACTCAGAAGCGGGAAAGTATGGCGGGAGATATAGGCGGGAAACGGCGGTGCGAGGTATACGCGGGAACACAGAAGCGGGAAAGTATGGCGGGAGATATATGCGGAAAAGGGCGGTGCGAGGTATACGCGGGAACTCAGAAGCGGGAAAGTATGGTGGGAGATATAGGCGGGAAACATTGTTGCCGACTGGTCCAGTAGCGGCATGTGCCACACGGGAACCAGGGGGGGGGGTCTTTTTTGTCATTCTGGTCCAGAGGTGTCATCCGATACAACACACTGCTGATGCTGTATTTATTTCTCTAATTTAATGTTAGAATTCAGGTGCATTTTTATTTCAGCATACATAGATGTTTCTTACATAAATCGGAAAGTCTGATACTGACATATGTAGATACAATGGGTCGCACACGTAGATAGATGAATCACCCTAGTCGACGACGGCCACCTGGCCTTTCCTTAGGACCGGAAAGCGACAAGCGATTAGGTGGTCGAGTTACACGAAGACCGCGGCCGTACTCCACTTCGGCTTCGTGTGTCTGCGACTCCTGCGTAGGTGGTGGAGTCTGGAATCCTTGTTGCGAACCTGATGCATAATTGTAGGCGTATGGTTGTGACTCCTCGGGGATAAAAGATGGGCCAATAACATCCCCTCCGAAGAAGTCTGTAACTAATGCTGTAACTGTGTCGCCATGATCATGTGATGCTCTCCGGATGCGTGTGTTGAGGCCACGTTGGGTGTCCTCATCGTCCCATGTACGATCAGGTATGTCCCGCACATAGAAACATTGTAAACAAACTGTTAGAGGATAATATGTGATATCATTGTAAATGCATTAAAATGTAAACATGACTACCTGATCAGATCCCTTGCCTATACTGTCTGGCCATTGTACGTGGTACTGGTTTATCTCTGGGAAACAAGTCTCCTCGGGCATGGAGATCCCTCGCATGGAGAGATACGGCTGAGATCCCTCACCTTGGGTGTATGCGCCATATCCTGTGTATGCATATGGGTTCGGGGAAAGAGTCTGCTCGGGCATCGAATCCAAGCCCGTGCCATGGTCCTGAGATGTCTGCCCCTGACGAAGCTGCACCGAAGAAGAGCGATGCAGTGGCAGAGATGAGTTACGTCGTGGCAATGTCGTTGTAGTACTCGGACCCTCCCCCCACTGCCCATGGCTCCTACGTGCCTCGCTCGGCCTAGACGACGGCGCCGCACTCGGTCTGGCTGACCTCGCTACCGGCATGTTGTACGCTCCAGTGACAACGTCGTCGCCTCTACTGCATCTAAACTTTGTTGCCACGTAGTCTTGAAGACGTTTGTGGAATGACTTGCGAGCTGGGCCCCGGGCCTGCATGCTTTCCGCCGCCATCTGCCCTACTTCATTGCAAGTTTCAAACTGAACAATATTTGGTTGTTATTTGGTTGAAATGATTATGAAACGATGGACCTGAAAAAGTTACTAGTGATTACCAGCTGGTCACGATAGTAAGCTGCATGCAGCTCAATCTGTCTCTGCATCTGCTCCTCCTGTGTGAGATGTGTTGGTATCGTAGCTGGTTGACTGGCCAGGCTAGTACGCGTGCTGATGCAGTACCACTGCTTGTACGCTTGAGCTGTACTTCCATCGTACGGTCTGCAAAATTAAATAATTACATCAACCGTTGTGATGAAAGCAAAGCATCTTCACGCATCGTATGATCATCGTAATAAAATAATATAAATAAAATGTACCTAAGTTGATGCACTATATCTGCTAGCACTTCATTTTCCCACTTGTGTACCCATTGAATGTTGCGTTCCCTCCAATCGTAACAACTCCAACCCTTGCCCATATTGGTTAGCCTGCAAATTATGTAACAAAGTGTGAGTTTAGTAAATTAAAAAAGACACTAACTATTTAGGGAGGTCACATCTTACTTATGGGTTTCCTCGTCGATACATCTTGGAAAAGGTGGTGGAATCTCTTGATAGAGACCGAACTGTCTCATGACACGCTCTGGGTTGTAAGGCTCAACACAGCACAAGAACAATAAGTTGCAGTGAATCAACCAGAATGCACTATCGCTCAAGATGCCTGCTGTGATGGGTCGTATATCAAAGACCATCTGTATCTGCTCCTGAGTCCACGGGTTCTATGTGACTACTGACTCATCAAGTATCTCAAACTGCTGGTGGTATATAGGGTAACAATTTTTCACAATATTTGGAGACCATTGTTTCCGTGCCTTTGTCCACCTGCTGGCCATAGTTACACTGTTGCCCTCGCTACAGTCATATGGGTGTATGGGATTTAGTATACGAGGTCATCCTACAGGGAGGTATTCCCAGGACCACAACTGTAGAAACTCGTAGGCGACACAAAGTAACGGAACTTTTTGTGCGAAAGAAGTTTTTTGTGTGGCATCACACAAGCCTCTATATGTATGACATAGCATGGCAGAACCGAAGCTATATTTTGGCTGCTTGGGTAAAGATTCATCTACCATATTCTCTACAATGTAGATGAGACCAGGGAGAACTACGTCCCCGTGTGAATTTGGAAACAGAGTCCCGAGGAGCCACAACAAATACGCAAACAGATGACTTTTTCTCGTCTCGGAATCAGCGTAGCTAGATAAAATATGAAAGTTATCATGAAGCCAGGCGAGTGGGATGCCCCGAGGGTGTGACGACCCCGGCTTAATCGTGCACTAATCATACACGCAAATGCGCACGATCAAGCCTAAGGACTCACTTGAAGATATCACAACACAACTCTAAAACATAAAATAAAGTCATACAAGCTTAATATTACAAGCCAGGGCCTCGAGGGCTCGAATACATAGCTCGATGGCATACAAGCGTCAGCGGAAGCATTAGATATCTGGGTACAGATATATTACATAGAGAGAATTAGGCCTTCACAGAGGCGGGGTAAAATAAAATACTACGATCGAAAGGCGTAGGCCTCCTGCCCTGGACCCTCCGATCCTACTCCTGGTCGTCGAACGGCTCCTCGTAGTAGTAGTACTCGCCACGCGGGTAGTAGTACTGGTCGTCGGTTGGGGCTTCTGGCTCAGGGGCTCCATCGTCTGGTGGCATCAAATGGAATATGGGGGAAAAAGAAAATAAAGCAAACGTGAGTACTCATCCGAAGTACTCAGCAAGCAAGGATCTACACTACATATGCAACATTGTCAAAGGAATGGCTGTATATGTGGACTGGGCTGCAGAAATGCCAGAATAGAGGGGGAAAGCCTAGTCCTATCGAAGACTAGCATCTTCAACAATCTTCGACAGTCTTGCAGCATCAGGAAAGAGCAGATGAACAATAATGTAAAGTAGTAGTAGTAGTAGTATCATCAACCTCGACCTGAGATCCTTTCTCGACTCCCTGCGAGAAAGCAATCTCAGAGCCGTACTATCCAATTCTCATCATATGTTCTAGTTGTACCGATCGGGATACAACTCCGAGTGTCCGTTACCGTAGGACAGGCTATCGATAGAAGTTTCTTCCCTGCAGGGGTGCACCAACTTACCCACCACGCTCGCTTAACTCCGGCCGGACACACTTTTCTGGGTCATGCCCGGCCTCGGCTAAGCAACACGCCGCAACCCGACCAAATACCTAACAGAGAGGTCAGCACGCCGGACTAACCTATGCCCCCAGGGGTCTTGGGCCATCGCCCCGGGAACTCCTGCACGTTACGTGCACCGCCGGTGAGCAGACCTAGCAACCCCTTATACAAGCGCGGTTGCGTTCCCAGTCCAACCCAGCGTGTGCCGCATCAGTCGCTGACGTCCATTAAGCTCCGGCTGAAGTATATGACGCAAAACGCCCATACTATGCCCACGTGATGGTTAGTGCTATCGGGCCAGAGGCCCCTCGGATCAAATATCCAAACCGTAGTGGATTAGGAGCGCGCGGAAACGAGCAGAGACTCACGATCGATGTGACCCCGTCGCCCCGTCTCGAGGACTTGCGGCAAGGGCTAAGAATGCCCGGCCACGCCTCGTAGTTATCTCGCGGGCACCATCCAGGTCAACCCGACTCCACATCACTTCACACTAAGCTCGCGCGGGTACCCCTCAGGGCCGACCCGTCTTTAGTATCATGGTTTAGTGCAAGTCCACTCATCAACAGTAACTGTGTGTCTGACACCAGGGGAGCCCTGAGGAATCACCCTCGATGGAATTCCCGCTCGATGTTATCATCAAGGTGAACGAAGGAGGAATCACCCTCGAGGTCCACACTTGAGAGGTTGCGCGACGATGTCGTTATCGGGGGTGGGGTAGGAGGAATCACCCTCGCTTACCACGACCGAGTAACTAACCTACAAGGTTAACATCAGAAGTGCTGACGAGGTATCACCCTCGGCACTCGACGGTAACCCAGCAGTGTCGGCAACTAAGGGGTAGTGATGTGCGGTGCCAGGGTCTGGTCTTCAATCCCGATGATCGGGTCTTCTGATATCCAGCAGGGCAGTCGGGATCAAGTGGAGGTCTCTGTCGTGTCTCTACCCACCCTATACTAAGCAGTCTAGGATAACCAGTAAGGTAACAATGCAGGTTACAATAATCAGGCTATGCAGCAGATATAGGAAAACAGTAGCAGTAGCAGTTCTAATGCAAGCATAAGAGAGAAGAGAATAGGCGATATAGGCATGCTCAAAATGGGGGTGCTTGCCTGTTTGCTCGGGGGCAAGGGCAAGGTCTTCAGTGGTATCGTCGGGGACGTAGTCGTACTCCTGTGCGGCGTCTGCCTCGGGAGCTACGTCAACGTCGGGGTCTACCGAGAGAGAAGAGGGGGAAGAAACAGGTAAACATAATGCAAACAAATGCAATACGGTGTGTGTGATGCTATGATGCAGTGCAAGGTTGCCTAAATATGCATCTAAATCATTTTAGTTATTTTTAGAATTATTCTGGGATTTAATATCCGGCGTGTGTGCACTATTCATCTGCCGGATTCGGGTCCGGAGTTACGAGTTCTTCTACGTAGGAGGTTCCGATGGAGAAACAGACGGCACAATCAGACTCGTCTCGTCGTTCTGAGCAACTTTCATGTTTTAACTTTTTCGATCCGAGCTACGGTTTAAAAGTTATTAATTTTTAAAGATTATTTGAATTTCTGGAATTATTTTTATTTATCAGAAAATGAATTATGACGTCAGCATGACGCGCTGCTGGCGTCAGCAAGTCAACAGTCGGCTGACTAAGTCAAATATGACATGTGGGTCCAGTGCAGCCTCTGTTTAGGCTAATCAGTGGATTAATTTAATTACCAGGGTTAATTAGGGGGTGGACCCCACATGTCAGTGAGACATTAGGTTAATCTAATTAGTTTCTAATTAATTAAATCTTTATTTAGGTTAATTAGTCGCGGGGGCCCACCTGTTAGTGGCTCTGGGTCGGCCACGTCAGCATAGTTGACTTGGTCAACTAGTCAACGCGGGCCCCTGGGCCCACGGGTCAGTGACCCAGGGCGACCCACGTGGCGGCCACGTCGGCGCCGGCGCCGGAGATCGCTCCGGCGACCAATTTCGCGGCGGCCGCTCGCCGGAGTTCGTCGGATTTGCGTTTTAGCGCACTATTTCGCGCGCGGTTGACAGCGTTCGAACGAGGACTCGACGCCGCGTCCATCTATGGTGTCGGAACGGACCGGGGAGGCCTAACGTGACGGCGGCGTCGACATCGGCGGCGAGGTGCTCGGGCGAGCGACGGAAACGGCGACCCAGCGCGCAAACAAGTGAAGGAAAAGGCTAGGCGGGGTCTACTCGTCGCGGTGAGTGTGATGGTGGCGCGCACGGGACCATTTGGTCACCGTGGCCACGCCGGCGACGAGGTCGCGCGACGGTGAGCTCGGGCGTGAACGGGGCGGCGTCTACAGCTCGGGAACGACGAGGAGAAGAAGCAGGGAGGGAAGGAGAGGCTCACAGCGGTGGTAGCCGTTCAGAGCCTGCTCGGGGCAGGCGCGGAGCGGCTGGATTCGCCGGGTTCTCGCCGGAGTCCGAGAAGAAGGGGGCGGTGCGGCTCGGCGTCTCTGGGGCTCCTCGGCTCCACCGAATGGCTCGGGGCGGCGTAGTCGAGGACGGCGGAGACGGTGGACAGCTCGGCGTGCCCCGGGGATGACGGTGGCCGCGACGGAGGCGAACGGCGGCGAGGCTGGCGCTCGGCCTCTCTGGATCTGGAGGGGAAGACGGGCGGAGCGAGAGAGAGGAGAGGGGAAAGTGGCGAGGAGAGCCAGGGGAGACGCACGGGCCTCGCCCTTATCTCCTCGCGGCTGTCAGTGGCGTCGGTGCCGTCGCCGTGTCGCCGCCCGGCTGGCGCGCGCGCGCGCGACCAGGGCGCGGCCGACACGGGGAGGAGGGAGGAGAAGCTGGGCCAGTTGGGCCGCGACTCGGGGCACTGTGCACTAAGGCCCAGTGCACAGTGTCCCGCTTTTGTTTTTCTGTTTTAGCTTCTCCATTTTCTTTTATCCTTTTCTGTTTCAAAATGTTTAGGGCACTTGTGCACTTTCGAAAAATGTGGGAGTTGGCCCAAATATTGCAATGCAATATTAGCTCTCACCAAAAAGTGGTTTGGACAGTTTTGGAGTTCATTTGAATCTGTAATGATTTTAAATGAATTAATATTGCTGTTTTGGGTGCTGTTTCATCTTGTTTGAGTCACTTGCCCAACTCCAAATATTTTGATATTGATTTTAAAAATGTTCCTGAATTATTTGCCATTTAATGAACATTTTCCCAACAGTGTTTGATCAACTTTATAATTCACCTTTGAATTTGAGTTGATTTTCAGATGTGGATTTGAATTGGATCATTAACCCTTATGACTTGGCACTGCAAATGATCATGACTTGGCAGTTTTAACAGAGTGTCACAGAGTTTATTACAAGGGGGTGTTACAGAGGGCCACCAGAACGTTGTGATTCTGGCATTGTCATCCCAAGACGGGCTGATATATTTAATGTCCAAGATGGAGACACTCGTGGAGAGACTAACGGCTCACCTCTAATTGGTAGAGCAGTGATCATAGAAACATCTTTCAGTGTAGGTGCAAGCTCCCCAAAATGAAAGTGAAAGGTGTGGGTTTCAGGTCTCCACCGGTCAACGAGGGATGTCAAAAGGGATGGGTCTGAACGTAATTGGTCTTCGCATGATGTGAGCCTAGCAAAACCATGTAGTCCGTAAGCGTCAAGGTGAGGAATGAAAGAATTGTGTATTGACCATGTTTTCTTTACGGTTCGAAGTCTGAAAGTCCGATAATCATGATTATTATTTGGGTTCAAAAATAGGTGGCAACGGTGGCCGGCGTCATGGGGCCCCTGCAAAAGCACTGGCACTTCAGCCATAACCTGCACACAAACATACAAATAAAAATAAACATCTGAAGACACAAATACAAATGCAAATAAAAATTAACTTAAAAAATACAAAGAGATACAATTTACATTAATTATCTGAAGTTAACATCACGAGTACAATAATACAAAGAGATTCAATTTAAATATAAGTAGACATAACGAGTACAAATATAAGTAGACATAGCGAGTACAGATATAAGTAGACATAGTGAGTATAGATATATCAACATCATGCGGTGTTGTTGGCTCGATACGGGCATTCCCTACGTGAATGTCCAGGACACCTGCAAACGCGACATCGCCTTGGTTCTCCCATCTGGCTATGGTCCATGTCATTGCGATGACACCTAGACTTACGTCGTCCCTTGGCGGTTATCATCAAGTCGGCGTTCGGAACCCATTTCGGCCCATCTGGCCACATCATTTTGTAGTTCATATCAATGCCCTAGGCCCAGAACTCACCGTTCCAAGTGTTGTACAGATTGTACATGTTGAATTACGGTGATATGTATGGCTCAACACTGATTTTTTGATCTGCAGCCGCCCGGAGCACATGACTGCAAGGGTAGCCCTCAAGCTTGGGCTTGTTACAAGTGCACTCATAGGACGTTGGGCCGAGGGTGACAGCTTGCTTTTTTGATCCTCTGTGGTGACCCTTAACGTACTTGGCTCGCACATTGACCTCCCACTTATTCCTAAGTGCGTCCACTTTTCTGCATCCATGGCTTTGGGACTTCTTTGCTTTCTCGTCCAGATGTCTTTGCATCTTCTCGGACCATGGCTTGTTCAATTCAACTTGTGCATTGGCGACGGTGACCCTATCTACAAAGTATGACAGGGTCCGGTTCCAAGATTCTTCAATTAGGGCTATGACAGGCAGGGCTCGCACCCCTTTAAGAACACCATTGTACACCTCTGACATGTTGCTGGTCATTATTCCATACCGAGCCCCGGTGTCGTGAGCCTGCGCCCACTTGTACAAATCAGGGCAATTCTCGCGGATCCACTGGCTCAAATTTATGGGCGTCCTACGACCCCTCCGGTCTTCTCTCTGCGGCAAGGCCGTGCGCTCGATCTCACCATTGATACCTGCCTAGATCACATTCATTTTGGCTTCAGTTTTTTGCATGCACATCCTCTTGAATAACTTGAACCAATCCTTGTTTTTGAATTTGGAGTAAAAGTTTGCTGCCAAATGCCTCATGCACCACCTTCCCTCTAGATCCGGCCACCCCCACTCTTCTAACGACTCCTTAATTATGTCGAGAGCGCTTAATAATCCAGTGTTGCGATCAGAGATGATGCAAACACCTTCACGCTCTTTCACGACACCCATCTTCACGCAGCTCAGGAACCACAACCAGCTATCTTTGTTCTCGCTCTCGACCAGTGCATATGCAATAGGAAGAACCTGATTATTTGCATCTGCTGCAATCGCCACCAATAGTGTGCCCTTGTACTTTCCAGTGAGAAAGGTACCATCAACTGATAATACCGGGCGACAGTGACTGAAGGCTTGTATAGTCTGGGCGAATGCCCGGAATAAGCGGTCCAGGATTAGCTCACCCAGGTTCATTGGGTTTGGACGTTCTCTCCGCCAAACTTGAGTCCCCCTATTAGCACTTGCTATCTGATGAAGCATTCTGGGGGCATAAGAATAGGCTTCCTCATAGGTTCCATACAAGTTCTGGAATATCTTTTCCTTCGCATGCCTAGCCTTGCTGTAGCTGACAGGGAAGCCAATTTGATCTTCTGCAGCTTTTTGCAAAGCCCTAATACTAATGTTGAGACTTTCCTGCACAATTGTTTCCATCTTCTGTGCCACATATCTTGCAGTCACATTGCAGTGATTTGAAAGAGTCCCAGTTTGCTCACAGCTATGCTCCACTATTTTGTGATATGCCATGATTGACATACCCCAGGCTTCAGTCTAGCGAGAGCTCTTCCGCGGCAACCATTCGCGGAGTGGATGCATATGACCTTCAACTCTTTTTTATCAGACTGCTTCACTCTAAGCTGGCGGTGGAGGGCGATTGCATAGCTACCTGTTGCCTGGTAAGCAGACTTCTTGTCTGGGAAAACCTGCCCAACCTCCAGGCTCCCCGCTTCTAGGCCAGAAACAGAGTGAAATTCATTGGTGATGCTCATATCCTGTAAAAACCCAGGTTGCAGTGCCGCCGTGACCACCCTCTGAGGAGGAACATCTTCTTCTTCGCTTGAGTCCGAAGACGCGGAAGAATGATCGTCATCATCTAGCGCCTCCGGCAATCCCTCCACGTGTTCGCTCATGTCAACGACCGCAGACCAATATCCTGTGTCATACACAGGCTGGCCGCCCGTCGGTTCCGATGGGCCGACGCTAGGGGCTGATGTGATGGCCAACTCGACCTCACCACCCCCGCTACTGCATCCGGCAACATCAGTGACAGAAATGAACGCCACATACACCATCGGTTGTCCAAACATTGAGTTATTGGGATTGCTTGCAAACCTCATGTACGACCCCCACGACTGATCACCTGTGACAGGCCGCAAACCCCAACGGGCAACTATCCCATCATTTCCTCCGGTAACGACGAAGGCCTCCATTGTCATTTTTTCCCTGCATCCCTGGGCCAAACACCGCTCGGATGCACCTTCTGACTGCTGCATAACCCACGTTCACTGTGACGCCCCCGGCTCAATCGTGCACTAATCATACACGCAAATGCACACGATCAAGCGTAAGGACTCACAGGAAGATATCACAACACAACTCTAAAATATAAATAAAGTCATACAAGCTTTATATTACAAGCCAGGGGCCTCGAGGGCTCGAATACATAAGCTCGCCTACAAGCGTCAGCGGAAGCATCAGATATCTGAGTACAGATATGAAACAGAAACAGATAAGCCTCTAGAAAGGCGGGGTAAAACAAAAGCTACGATCGAAAGGCGCAGGCCTCCTGCCTGGGACCCTCCGAACCTACTCCTGGTCGTCGGCCAACTCGTAGTAGTATCCACCCTCGGGGTAGTAGTAGCGATCGTCGGCGTGGGCAACAGTATCCGGGGCTCCGTCATCTGGTTGCACCAAAAGGATATGGGGGAAAAAGAAAGCAAAGCAACCGTGAGTACTCATCCGAAGTACTCAGCAAGCAAGGATCTACACTACATATGCAACATTATCAGAGGGAGGCTGTATATGTGGACTGGGCTGCAGAAATGCCAGAATAGAGAGAAGGCCTAGTCCTATCGAAGACTAGCATCTTCAGCGGTCTCGCAGCATTAGAAGAGTGTAGATTAGCATAGTATAAAGTAGTAGTCATCATCCTCGCCCAGAGATCCTTTCTCGACTCCCTATGAGAAAGCGATCCCAAAGCCACATATCGAGGTATCATCTCATGTTCTAGTTGTATCGATCGGGATACAACTCCGAGTGTCCGTTACCGAGGATCCGGCTATGCATAGATTAGTTCTTCCCTGCAGGGGTGCACCAACTTACCCACCACGCTCGCTTAACTCTGGTCGGACACACTTGTCTGGGTCATGCCCGGCCTCGGCCAAACGACACACTGCAACCCTACCTAGAGCTCAGCAGAGAGGTCCCCGTCAGTCTACATCCTAAGCGCTCAGGGGTCTTGGGCCATCGCCCTGTGCACTCCGGGTCATTGCGTGCAGGGGGAAGCCAGGCACCAGGAGTGCGCTGGTCCATCCCGGCCGCAATGCTGAACTAGACGTCTGACAAAGCTTTCGACTGATGCATACGATGCAGAGTACCCATATTTATTCCCGCGTGATGGTTAGTGCTATCGGGCCAGAGGCCCACTCAGATCACATATCCAAACCGTTAGTACATTGGGGGTGCGGTAACGAGCAGAGACTCACGATCGATGTGACCCCGTCGCCTCGTCTCGAGGACTTGCAGCAAGGGCTAAGAATGCCCGGCCACGCCTCGTATTTATCTCTCGGGTACCGTCCAGGTCAACCCGTCTCCACATCACTCGCGGGTACCCCTCAGGGTCGACCCACATTTCCAAGTATTAGTTGTAAAGTCCAAGTATCCGTGTGTTCATAACATCAGGGAATCCGAGGTATCACCCTCGTTGGATTCCTACTCGATGTATTCGTCAAGGTGAACTCGGAGGAATCACCCTCGATGGGTTCACACTTGAGGTGTTGCACGACAGCGTCGTTATCGGAAGTGGTGAAGGAGGAATCACCCTCGATGATCACGGCCAAATAGCTACTCTACAGAGTTAACATCAGAAGTGATATACGAGGTATCACCCTCGGCACTCGATAGTAACGTTGCAGTGTCGTACAACTAAGGGGGGTGATGTGCGGTGCCGGGGCCTGGCTGTCGATCACGTCGATCGAGTCATCTGATAATCCAGCGGGGGCTACTGGGTCAAAGTGGGATCTCTGGTGGGTCTCTAACCAGCCTATACTAAGCAGTTTAGGGTAAGCAGGTAGGTATCAACAGTAGTCAACGGTGGCGTCGGGCTCCTGAGCTGCATTGGTACCGGGGTCTACTGAGAGAGAAGAGGGGGAGGAAACAGATAAATACAGCAAGCATGAGCAACACAGAGCAGGCTATGCTAACGTGCAGTGCAGGGTTGCCTAAAGACATATCTAAAACATTTTAGTTATTTTAGGATTTAAGTTGGATTTATTAACCGGTATATATGCACTATTCATCTACCGGAAACAGGCTAAAAGTTGCGAGTTCACCTCCATAGAGGGTCCCGACATGGAAACAGACAGCACGGTTGGATTCGTCTCGTCGTTTTGAGCAACTTTCATGTACAAAGTTTTTCGATCTGAGCTACAGATTATTTTATATGAATTTCTAAAGATTTTAGCATTTTCTGAAATTACTGAATTAATTTTAATTCGACAGAAAATGATTAATGACATTAGCATGACATCAGTACTGCGTCAGCAGTCAACTGGTTAGTTGACCAGTCAACCTGACATGTGGGACCCTACTGTCATAGACACAGAGCTAATCCAGTGTTTAATTTAAGCTAAACTAATTAGTTAGGGGTGTGGTCCCACCTGTCAGTGAGTGATTAACTAATTAATCTAATTAACAATTTAATTAACAGTTTAATTATTTTTAAAAAATCATTTTAAACAGACAGGGCCCACATGTCAGCGACATGGGGCCAGCCCAGTCAGCGTGGACTGGGTCAAAGGTCCAGGGGGACCCTGCTGTCATTGACTAGGTCAATCCTAGTCAGCGGTTGACTAGTCAACTGGGTCCAGTGGGACCCAGTGGTCAGTCTCTGTTAGTCTAACATATATTTAAACTAATTTAATTAGTTAAACAGCAGGGGTGGGGCCTAGATGTCAGTGGGTATTAGTATTTGGTTAACTAGTCCTAATACTAATCGCTACAGTGATCGGGGCCACATGTCAGTGCATGTTTAGGCTCGGGTTAGGGCTAACTAATTGCCAGGTGGGACCTGCCGGAGTTCAAACTGCGCGCGCGCCGGCGACAGCACGCCGGCGAGGCCGAACGCGGCGGAGGCGGTCGGAATCGTGCTACAGGCCACGGTTTCGAGCGCGGTTTGGCCCTACGGTTAGCTGGCGGAGTGCCGTGTCCAGTGCAGCAAGCAGCAGCAGCTGGGATGGCCGGAGCTCGCCGGAAACGAGCTCGCGGCGGCAACGGGTTTCGGGCTCCGGTAGAAAGCGGGGCAGCAGCGTGCAAATGAGCGGGCGGCGAAGCTAGCGAGGCCCTACGCGACGTGGTGAACTTGACGGACACGGTTCCGTGACCATCTGGTCACCGGAACGCCACCGGCGACGAAGCCATGCGGCAGCGCATTCGACTATGGTGACGAGGGAGGTTACGGGCGCGGGAGGAGATGGGAAAGAGGGGATTACGGCGTGGTGCTCACCGCGGGGACGCACGATGGTTCGGCGATAAGCTTAGGAGCCGCGGTGTAGTGGATCGATGCTGGTGAGGTTCGGTGGCTGGAGCGTTGGTGGAGTCGATCCAGTCGATGTGCTTCTCCCCGGCTCGAGCTGGTCCTTCCAGTTGAGGCAGCAGAGGTAGAGCAAGCTCCTGGACCGGTCGTAGCAAAGAGGGAACGCCGGTGGCCGCGACGGCGTGAGCGGCGCGGCGTCGAGCTCTCGGGCGCCGCCGAAATCCGCGTGAGAGAGAGCGAGGGAAGGGGAAGAGTGAGAGGGAGAGGCCAGGGGGCGCCAGGGCTTGCCCTTATCCACCGCGGGCGGCGCGAGGGCGAGCTGTCGAGCGAGGAGAAGGGGGGGCGGCGTGCGGGCGCGGCGACAGCGCGCGCGCGGTGAACATAGGAGGTAGGGGACGGCGCCAGGCGGGCTGGGCCTCCCTGTAGCTACTTAGGCCCAGGCACATGGGCCTTTTTCTTTTTCTTCTGTTTCCTTTTTCTGTTTTCTTCTTTTATTTCTGTTTTGCAAATAGTTTAGCCACCAACTGAGTTTTGCAAAATATGTGACTTAGCCCAATAATTAAAGTGCAATATTAATCACTGCTAGAAAATGGTTTGATGTCCATATCTTTTCATTTGGATTTTATTTAATTATAAATGGATTAAATACTTCTGTTTTGCTGTTGTTAGAGTCACTTAATTAATTTAGTAAATGTTGATTATAATTTTAGAATTGTATCTGGATTATTTACAATATTATGAACATTTTAGTTCCTGGATTTGAACAACTTTTATTTTCACTTTAAATTAATTTGAGGTTTGAATTATGAGTTTGAAATGCATTATGATGCAAATGATGACTATGCACTATTAAACTTGCTGACATGGCATTAACTAAGGGTGATCACTGTGGTTAATTACATGGGGTGTTACAATTCTCCTCCACTAACAAGAATTCTCGTCAAGAGAATTAAGAGGAAGACTGAAAGAACGCGGGGTATTCTTGGAAGTTCTTCCGAAGAAACGTCCGGAAAATCTCGAACGACTGGAATGTTTTCGATCCCCTCAAGCCGAGAAGCGTTCAACGCATTTAAGGTGTATATTTTAGCCTCAGCATTTTGAGTTATCTGGGCACGGTAATTCACTAGCCCAGTGGTTGGGTGCATGAGATGTACACTTTAGTGGCACAATTGATTGAGGCGTAGTGAGCCTTCAACCAATCCATTCCAAAGATGAGGTCTATGGTGGGAGATTTGAAGATGATGGGTGAGGCAAGGAATTCCAATCCTTTCGACGGTAACGTTAGGTGCTATCACGTCAGCATGACAGTGACCTCCGGAAGTTTTAACGACTAACGGAGTATGCATCTTCCCATAATGGGTGCCATGCATGAATGCAAATTTTGCAGAGATGAAAGAATGTGATGCTCCTGAATCAAATAAAACAGAAGCAGGTATTGAGTTAACGAGAAGGGTACCCATCACAGTGGCAAGTTGATTCTGGACTTCTTCAATACCAATGTTGTAAGCGTGTCCACGACCATGAGCAGCAGACCCAGTATTATAGTTGCGGGCCTGATCATTGCCACGACCATTGCCACGGCCAGTACGAGGGAAAGCCAACTGATTCTGAGTCTGGCGGCAGTCCTTAGCAAGGTGGCCCGGTTTGCGACACTTGAAGCACAGACCATCTTCAGGACGAAGAGAAGCATTGGGTGGGATACGTGGTGTAGTATAGTTGTTCCCTGGCGCAGGGGCAGCTGGACGGAACACGTTGTTGGGAATCCAGACTCTACGCTTCTGTGCTGAGCCCGAAGATGAGCCAACATCACGATAGCGTTTCTGCGACTCCTTATGCTTCATTTGAGCAGTCTCAAGCAGAATAGCCTTGTTCACAAGATTAGTAAAGTCGGTGAAGTCTTGAGCAGCAAGTGCAAGCTCGATGTCTGGGTGGAGTCTGATGCGGCTTGAAGCTACGTCGGTATTTCCCCAAAGAGGAAGGGATGATGCAGCACAGCGCCGGTAGGTATTTCCCTTAGTGATGAAACCAAGGTTATCGAACCAGTAGGAGAACCAAGCAACACTACGTAAACAACACCTGCACACAAATAACAAATACTCGCAACCCGACGTGTAAAAGGGGTTGTCAATCCCTTTCAGGCAACGGCGCCAAAAATTGGCAAACGGACGTGAGAGAGTAGTAAATATTGATAGATCGAACGCCAAATAAAATAAAGTGCAGCAAGGTATTTTTGTATTTTTGGTTTAATAGATCTGAAAATAAAAGTTGCAAATAAAGAAAAGAGCGAATAGCAAAATAGATCTTGAAAGAAATATATTGGAAAAGAGACCCGGGGGCCGTAGGTTTCACTAGTGGCTTCTCTCGAGAAAAATAGCAAACAGTGGGTGAACAAATTACTGTTGGGCAATTGATAAAACTTCAAATAATCATGACGATATCCAGGCAATGATCATTATATAGGCATCACGTCCAAGATTAGTAGACTGACTCCTGCCTGCATCTACTACTATTACTCCACACATCGACCGCTATCCAGCATGCATCTAGTGTATTAAGTTCATGGAGAAATGGAGTAATGCAATAAGAACGATGACATGATGTAGACAAGATCTATTTATGTAGAAATAGACCCCATCGTTTTATCCTTAGTAGCAACGATACATACATGTCGGTTCCCCTTCTGTCACTGGGATCAAGCACCGTAAGATCGAACCCACTACAAAGCACCTCTTCCCATTGCAAGCTAAATAGATCAAGTTGGCCAAACAAAACCCAAATATCGGAGAAGAAATACAAGGCTATAAGCAATCATGCATATAAGAGATCAAAGAAGACTCAAATAACTTTCATGGATAAAAAGATAGATCTGATCATAAACTCAAAGTTCATCGGATCCCAACAAACACACCGCAAAAAGAGTTACATCATATGGATCTTCAAGAGACCATTGTATTGAGAATCAAACGAGAGAGAGAAAGCCATCTAGCTACTAACTACGGACCCGTAGGTCTACAAAGAACTACTCACGCATCATCGGAGAGGCACCAATGGGAGTGGTGAACCCCTCCATGATGGTGTCTAGATTGGATCTGGTGGTTCTGGACTCTGCGGCGGCTGGAATTGATTTTCGTCGACTCCCCTAGGGTTTCTGGAATATTGGGGTATTTATAGAGCAAAGAGGCGGTTCGGGGGGCACCCGAGGTGGGCACAACCCACCAGGGCGCGCCTGGGCCTCCAGGCGCGCCCTGGTGGGTTGTGCTCCCCTCGGAGCACCCCCCCAGGCGCTTCTCCGGCCCACTGGATGTCTTCTGGTCCAAAAAAAATCCATAAAAAGTTTCGCTGCGTTTGGACTCCGTTTGGTATTGATTTCCTGCGATGTAAAAAACATGCAAAAAACAACAACTGGCACTTGGCACTATGTCAATAGGTTAGTACCAAAAAATGATATAAAATGACTATAAAATGATTGTAAAACATCCAAGAATGATAATATAACAGCATGGAACAATAAAAAATTATAGATACGTTGGAGACGTATCAGAGTCCATTACATAACTTCTCTTGTCTACGGACATCAGTGGCGATGTCTTCTTCAGCATGGCGGGACAGGTCAAGGATTCCCGCTGATAAGCTTCGACAGTCTTATTGCCCTGAGTGAGGTTGCGGAACTGAGTTTTCATCCGGTCCATGATTCCTTGAGGAATATATTGGGCACGAAAAGCAGCCTGGAACTCAGGCCAAGTAACGGCTGTTCCTGCAGGCAGTGTACGTTTGTGGGTGTCCCACCATTGAGCAGCGGGACCCTTTAAGAAAAAGGACGCGAAGGCGACAAAGTTGGCAGGGGAGACATTTGCAGACTCCATCTCATGAGTGATATCACGAATCCAGTCATCAGCATCCAGTGGTTTCTCAGAGTTGCGGAACTGAGTTGGGTTAAGACGCATAAATTCCGGCAGAGTTATTGAAGGAGGGTTCTGGTTCTGGTTGTTCAGATGCGGGGACTGAGTCATAATCCTAGTCATGAACTGGCGGTTGAGCTCGAATTGTTGCATCATAGCTGCCATATAATCTGGCGGTGGTGGGCGTTCAGGGGCTCGACCACGACCACGACCACCTGGTCTAACCATCCTGCTAAGTTTCAACAGGGGTAGTTCAATAAGAGCAGTTGCGAGTGTTTAGCGACAAGCATGATGTAACACGACAATAATTAAGCAGTGTACTAGATACTTAACAGTAGTCAATTAAGACATACAGATCCATACACAGAGTCGGGTACATGCGGGTAGCATAATGGCGCAAATTTAAAAGCTAGACATGCTAGGCGGCGCGCAGGCACGCGGTAAGGAAGTACACCATGAGACATAGCAAAGGCTACATCAACGTCGGGAAGATCCACTGAAACGGGGTAGCTGCATGTACGAACGATGAATGTTCGTCGCGGAAGGATCCTGCGTTCCATGTGCACTCTGATGCAGAACCCGGTCTCGAGCTGAAAGAAGAGGTCCACGTGCAGGTGTGTGACCTCCAACAGCAGGCCAATCAATACCAGCATACATCTGAGTCCTGCTCGGGTAAAGGATGTACTCTGGATGTATCCCTGCATGAACAGCTGGTAGCAACTGTGTCATAGCATCGTAGAGGCGTGCTCGAGTGGCAACCAACTCGACGGCAAGAGCCCGGACAGTGCGATCCAGAGCCTGAGTGTACTGAATCAGAACGTGCAGGTCGTATCGTCGACGCTCGTACGGGGCACATATAGCTGTGTAGTATCCAGTAGTATCTCCAGTAGGGGCATACAGAATATATCGGAACTCAGAGGCATCCAAGCTATCGCTGAACTCTCCTCAGAGATGTGCGACAGCAGAGTAGGCGGCATCATGGACTGCCATCTCAATCGTCACGCCGATACCGTGGAAAAGGTGCAGCTTAGTGTCTGAGTCATCGCGCTGATCATAGATACGAACATCAGCTTGGTACTGCTCCTGGTTGAACTCGCGGTAATCCTCGTAGACCATGTACTCGGGGTACCAGCGGTAGCCCAGTCTGGTCAGGAGGGCGATCAGGACAGCTGGAAAACCAGGGGCATCATGAGCCCAAGTGCGAAGCACAAGCTGCGTCGTAGGGTGTGGTGGAAACAAACGATCCATCTGAAACAGAGGAAATTCAGGATTGTCAAATGATAATGAGAAGTATAATACAACTCGGAGAGAAAGGTTAAACAAAACAATGGAAAGAAAAATGATTATCAGACTAATCAGATCAATGGTAAGGAATTAAGCACAGATATCCAGCTCTCCGGGTAGACGAGATTTACGAGATCCTAAGTGTCGACGTTAGTAAAATTCAGTTAACCCGAAAGGAAGAGAGATCAGAGTCCCAGAGTAAAGACGAGGAATAAAAGATCCTAATACCACCCAATTGGCGACGTGGGCCCGTAAGCCACACAGCCAAGTTAGTAAAATAGTTTTCGAACTCTAGACTCAACTTCAGCCAAGGAGATGGAAACGGGGTTCCTACAGGCAGTCGGCTCTGATACCAACTTGTGACGCCCCCGGCTCAATCATGCACTAATCATACACGCAAATGCACACAATCAAGCCTAAGGACTCACGGGAAGATATCACAACACAACTCTAAAACATAAATAAAGTCATACAAGCTTTATATTACAAGCCAGGGGCCTCGAGGGCTCGAATACATAAGCTCGCCTACAAGCGTCAGCGGAAGCATCAGAAATCTGAGTACATATATGAAACAGAAACAGATAAGCCTCTAAAAAGGCGGGGTAAAACAAAAGCTACGATCGAAAGGCGCAGGCCTCCTGTCTGGGACCCTCCGAACCTACTCCTGGTCGTCGGCCAACTCGTAGTAGTATCCACCCTCGGGATAGTAGTAGCAATCGTCGGCGTGGGCAGCTGTATCCGGGGCTCCGTCATCTGGTTGCACCAAAAGGATATGGGGGTAAAAGAAAGCAAAGCAACCGTGAGTACTCATCCGAAGTACTCAGCAAGCAAGGATCTACACTACATATGCAACATTATTAGAGGGAGGCTGTATATGTGGACTGGGTTGCAGAAATGCCAGAATAGAGAGAAGGCCTAGTCCTATCGAAGACTAGCATCTTCAGCGGTCTCGCAGCATTAGAAGAGTGTAGATTAGCACAGTATAAAGTAGTAGTCATCATCCTCGCCCAGAGATCCTTTCTCGACTCCCTGCGAGAAAGCGATCCCGAAGCCACATATCCAGGTATCATCTCAAGTTCTAGTTGTATCGATCAGGATACAACTCCGAGTGTCCGTTACCGAGGATCCGGCTATGCATATATTAGTTCTTCCCTGCAGGGGTGCACCAACTTACCCACCACGCTCGCTTAACTCCGGCCGGACACACTTGTCTGGGTCATGCCCGGCCTCAGCCAAACGACACACCGCAACCCTACCTAGAGCTCAGCAGAGAGGTCCCCCTCGGTCTACATCCTAAGCGCTCAGGGGTCTTGGGCCATCGCCCTGTGCACTCCGGGTCGTTGCGTGTAGGGGGAAGCCAGGCACCAGGAGGGCGCCGGTCCGTCCCAGCCGCAATGCTGAACTGGACGTCTGACAAAGCTTTCGGCTGATGCATACGATGCAGAGTACCCATATTTATTCCCGCGTGATGGTTAGTGCTATCGGGCCAGAGGCCCACTCAGATCACATATCCAAACCGTTAGTACATTGGGGGTGCGGTAACGAGCAGAGACTCACGATCGATGTGACCCCGTCGCCCCGTCTCGAGGACTTGCGGCAAGGGCTAAGAATGCCTGGCCATGCCTCGTATTTATCTCTCGGGTACCGACCAGGTCAACCCGTCTCCACATCACTCGCGGGTACCCCTCAGGGTCGACCCACCTTTCCAAGTATCAGTTGTAAAGTCCAAGTATCCGTGTGTCCATAACATCAGGGAATCCGAGGTATCACCCTCGTTGGATTCCTACTCGATGTATACGTCAAGGTGAACTCGGAGGAATCACCCTCGATGGGTTCACACTTGAGGTGTTGCACGACAGCGTCGTTATCGGAAGTGGTGAAGGAGGAATCACCCTCGATGATCACGACCGAATAGCTACTCTATAGAGTTAACATCAGAAGTGATATACGAGGCATCACCCTCGGCACTCGATAGTAACGTTGCAGTGTCGTACAAGTAAGGGGGGTGATGTGCGGTGCCGGGGCCTGGCTGTCGATCACGTCGATCGAGTCATCTGATAATCCAGCGGGGGCAACTGGGTCAAAGTGGGGTCTCTGGTGGGTCTCTAACCAGCCTATACTAAGCAGTTTAGGATAATCAGGTAGGTATCAACAGCAGTTACAAAAACATGCTATGCATCAGAAATAGGATAAACAGTAGCAGCAGCAATTTCTAATGCAAGCATAAGAGAGAAGAGAATAGGCGATATAGGCATGCTCAAGGGGGGGTGCTTGCCTGGTTGCTCGGCGGCAAAGGCAAGGTCGTCAACGGTGGCGTCGCGCTCCTGAGCTGCGTCGATACCGGGGTCTACCGAGAGAGAAGGGGGGGAGGAAACAGATAAATACACAGCAAGCATGAGCAACACAGAGCAGGATATGCTAACGTGCAGTGCAGGGTTGCCTAAAGACATATCTAAAACATTTTAGTTATTTTAGGATTTAAGTTGGATTTATTAACCGGTATATATGCACTATTCATCTATCGGAAAAAGGCTAAAAGTTGCGGGTTCACCTCCGTAGAGGGTCCCGACATGGAAACAGACAACACGGTTGGATTTGTCTCGTCGTTCTGAGCAACTTTCATGCACAAAGTTTTTCAATCTGAGCTACAGATTATTTTATATGAATTTCTAAAGATTTTAGCATTTTCTGAAATTACTGGATTAATTTTAATTCGACAGAAAATGATTAATGACATCAGCATGACATTAGTACTGCGTCACAAGTCAACTGGTCAGTTGACCAGTCAACCTGACATGTGGGACCCTACTGTCATAGACACAGAGCTAATCCAGTGTTTAATTTAAGCTAAACTAATTAGTTAGGGGTGTGGTCCCACCTGTTAGTGAGTGATTAACTAATTAATCTAATTAACAGTTTAATTATTTTTAAAAAAATCATTTTAAACAGGCGGGGCCCACATGTCAGCGACATGGGGCCAGCCCAGTCAACGTGGACTGGGTCAAAGGTCCAGGGGGACCCAGCTGTCATTGACTAGGTCAATCCTAGTCAGCGGTTGACTAGTCAACTGGGTCCAGTGGGACCCAGTGGTCAGTCTCTGTTAGTCTAACAGATATTTAAACTAATTTAATTAGTTAAACAGAAGGGGTGGGGCCTAGATGTCAGTGGGTATTAGTATTTGGTTAACTAGTCCTAATACTAATCGCTACAGTGATCGGGGCCACATGTCAGTGCCTGTTTAGGCTCGGGTTAGGGCTAACTAATTGCCAGGTGGGACCCGCCGGAGTTCAAACTGCGCGCGCGCCGGCGAGGCTGAACGCGGCGGCGGTCGGAATCGCGCTACAGGCCACGGTTTCGAGCGCGGTTTGGCCCTACGGTTAGCTGGCGGAGTGCCGCGTCCAGTGCAGCAAGCAGCAGCAGCTGGGATGGCCGGAGCTCGCAGGAAACGAGCTCGCGGCGGCGACGGGTTTCATGCTCCGGTGGAAAGCGGGGCAGCAGCGTGCAAACGAGCGGGCGGCGAAGGTAGCGAGGCCCTACGCGACGTGGTGAACTTGACGGACACGGTTCCGTGACCATCTGGTCACCGGAACGCCACCGGCGACGAAGCCATGCGGCGGCGCATTCGACTATGGTGACGAGGGAGGTTACGGGCGCGGGAGGAGATTGGAAAGAGGGGATTACGGCGCGGTGCTCACCGCGGGGACGCACGATGGTCCGGCGATAAGCTTAGGAGCCGCGGTGTAGTGGATCGACGCCGGCGAGGTTCGGTGGCTGGAGCGTTGGCGGAGTCGATCCAGTCGATGTGCTTCTCCCCGGCTCGAGCTGGTCCTTCCAGTCGAGGCAGCAAAGGCAGAGCAAGCTCCTGGACCGGTCGTAGCAAAGAGGGAACGCCGGTGGCCGCGACGGCGTGAGCGGCGCGGCGTCGAGCTCTCGGGCGCCGCCGAAATCCGTGTGAGAGAGAGCGAGGGAAGGGGAAGAGTGAGAGGGAGAGGCCAGGGGGGCGCCAGGGCTTGCCCTTATCCACCGCGGGCGGCACGAGGGCGAGCTGTCGAGCGAGGAGAAGGGGGGTGGGGGGCGCGGCATGCGGGCGCGGCGACAGCACGCACGCGGTGAACAGAGGAGGTAGGGGACGGCGCCAGGCGGGCTGGGCCTCCGTGTAGCCACTTAGGCCCAGGCACATGGGCCTTTTTCTTTTTCTTCTGTTTCCTTTTTCTGTTTTCTTCTTTTATTTCTGTTTTGCAAATAGTTTAGCCACCAACTGAGTTTTGCAAAATATGTGACTTAGCCCAATAATTACAGTGCAATATTACTCACTGCTAGAAAATGGTTTGATGTCCATATCTTTTCATTTGGATTTTATTTAATTATAAATGGATTAAATACTTCTGTTTTGCTACTGTTAGAGTCACTTAATTAATTTAGTAAATTTTGATTATAATTTTAGAATTGTCTCTGGATTATTTATAATATTATGAACATTTTAGTTCCTGGATTTGAACAACTTTTATTTTCACTTTAAATTAATTTGAGGTTTGAATTATGAGTTTCAAATGGATTATGATGCAAATGATGACTATGCACTGTTAAACTTGCTGACATGGCATTAACTAAGGGTGATCACTGTGGTTAATTACATGGGGTGTTACATTCACCATGTCTCTCACTATAACTGTAGTTGACCCACACAAAGTCACATCCACCCCGTAAGGACCATCGCGTAAGACGTCCCCATAGTACACTAACAAATTTTCTATAGTACCTAACCAACATCCATATTTACATTTCAAATAATTAGTAACTGGATATTTTATTATCAATCGATTAAAACTCAAATTATAATAATACGATGGAATTTTTTATATTACCCGATTCTAAAAACATTTTCATATCATCCGATACAAATAATTTAATAACAATATTTCTGTTCGAAATAATTGATTTTTTTGTATCAGTCGGTTAAAAGAATAACCGTATTTTCGTTACAAATATTCGGTTCGTTTTTAGAATCATTTGTTTTGACTCTAAACATAATAGTACGATAATAACATTTTAATATCATATGAGTTAAACATTTAATATCTTTCATTTTTAATAAAAATTTTATATCATACGATACTAATCATTTATTTACAAATAATAATATTCGCAGCGGCATGCACATCATTCACAACAGTACATCAAACATAAAAAAATATTCACAAAATTACGACGTCATTTATACCTCAGCTTCAATATGGATATCGTTGCGAATGCAATTAAGCGTCACAATAGTTCGAATAAATATCCGTCACCAGTAATATATGAACGGAGTCAACCTATTATCAAATGAACATAAATATTACACATAGATTTTTCTTTCTGCTATCAAAAGTATGAAATTAGCACTTGCATGCATATGGTCATCACCTCAAAAGGGACAGCGAAGATCGAAACACAATTTCTTCAATCACGTCATCTCCTCCTTGTTTGGTACTAAGATGATTTTTTTTACCTAATTACATACATTATTAACTACATTAGCATGTAGTCTTAACATAGAAAATTTAGATTATTGCGACATAACAAACTAGACCTACGGTTTCCTAACTATACACTTATTAATAAACATACCACATGAAATAACACACCACATGCAATGACCAATTACAGTACAATTTTTTTCTTAATTACCATATTAAGATCTTCTCAAAAAATAGTATAAATGCAACATATATTGTCTGAAATTATTTCTAACTTCCAAGCACTAACATCGCATAGCTAATGACGAGCTAAAAGACTAACTAATTACCACCGTGCATGCACAAAAAAATCTATGTATTGCAAAGCTCATACCTCGATCTTCAACTTCGTAGTTCACTTCGCACGGCAATTCCTACTCCTATAGCTCTAAATGACTCCAAAAAGTGATGAAATAATGCCTAACACAACAGAGAATACTTAGTTATGAACTCATCAAAAAGAGTAAAAACATCATGCATGCGAACGAAACAAACAAAAATGGATAGATTTTACCTTGATCTATCTTTTCTTCAACTTCATCATCTTCAAAATCCAACTCTAAATCGCCCTAAATCACGAGTGAAAGTGTCTACTGAGCTTTTCTTTCTCTCTGTACTTGTACTTAGAGACTTAAGAGCAAAGGAGAGGAACGAGGTCATAGAGAGTATGCTTGCGCACGGAGCAGAAGCATGGCATATAAAAGGAAGAGGATCCCTGTAGTTTCGGCAGATCAGGTTAAAACTCATCCTACTGCAGCCTCGGATTCCCGCACCGACTGAGTTAATTCCCGCAGTGCCGTCGCGTCCTCTGAAGCAAAAGTAGTGCTGAGTGACTAATGCGGTCGCGTCCGCTGAAGCAAAAGCCAGCGGAGTGAGTGATTCCCGGGGGCATACGAATCACCGCACAGCATCAGATTCCCGCCCGTGAAAATCAGCGTCGTCCGCGTGGGAATCATCGCCATCTGCCACAGCAAAGTTGTCGCGCCGCATGCAGCAGCAACAGCGTTGCCGCCTCGTGGAGTGGCGGCATGGCCCGCGGTCTCGGCCCACGTGCAGCACGCGCTGTCGGCCTGGGCGCGGCAGCAGCAGTGGCGGCCGCCTCATCCAGTGGCGGCACGGCCCACATGCTCTGACCCGTTCCGTCCCGGCTACGAAAACACATTCTGGACTGTTGGCCGCCTCCTAACATGGCGGCAGGAGCCACGTGTCGGCTGCCGCGCCTGCCGCCATCGCTGAGGGGGTCTTTTTTGTCAAATTAATTCACAGGTAGTCCTTTTTGTCAATTCATCTGGTCAAGTGGTCCTTTTGGACAAAAAAATCTAACCTTCGAACACGTTATCAGCACGCTTGCTGGCGGAGCAATTGCGTGGAGGCTCGTCCGCGACAACGCGGAACCGGCGGCAGCCAACGCCTTCCGGCGTGTGGCGTGAGGGCGCCTCAGCCCGCAGAACGACGTGGCGGCGCAGTTCTACAGCCGGAAGACGACCAGCGCGTCCCTGTGCGGCTCCCCGTGATGCGGCGCGTTCAACGCCCGTCTCCTCGAAACACGGTGCCGCCTCCAGCGCACAGCCGAGGAATGGCGCCGGTCCAGCCGCCGAGCCGCGCCCGCGTTCGCCTAGGCCCAGGCTTCTCCACGGCAACGCGGTGTTCCCGGCATAGGTCCAGCCGCCGAGCGGCGGCTCCGTCCTGCGCGGCGGCGCTGCGCTTGCCGGCATATCGCGCGAGCGCGGCGGCAGCATGGCCTCGTCGGCTCCCAGCCCGTCGGCGCTCAGCGCGGCCACCCTACAGTTTCGACGCGCCACGCTCGACCTCTGCTTCCCCAATTGCGGGCGGCACTGGGACGCCGCCATGGCGGCCCATGGTGCAGCGATGCCTGCTCAGGCCCCTGCTCTTCGTCGCGCATCCACGGATTCCGGCAGTCGTCAGGCACGGCCCGGAAGCCAGCGGCTGGACATGCGCCCATGCCCCCATGGACGGCGGCAGCACCCACCGGCGCGCGGGGCCCATGGCCGGAGGACGCAGCATGGCGCGGTGACTGTTGCGGCATCCAACGGACACCCGCGAACTCCAGCGTGAGGCATAACAGTGCCCGCGGCGTGGCGAAGGCCTCAATCTCCCTGTAGCGGCGGTGGTTTCTGCGTGTAAAGCTAACTCTGAATCGATTGATTCTTTTGGCCACACAGAGCACAATGATGGAACCTTATCTCTTTTGAAGGTTTTTCATTGTAGCCCTCCGGTTATGCACTAATCCCGCACAAGTGCCTATGTATTTCCGTTGACCACCAGATCAGGCCACCCGCTGTACTACAAATTTACATTGGAGGTTGATCTCTCCATATCACATTTACAATATGTAAATGACTAGATGGAAAGTGCGGCTTGCCGCACCTTGCGGTCATATCCAACCTGATAATAAAGCTATCATATCAAAGGTAAGAACAACATTAGGATGCAACAATCCAATGGGCAAAAACAATTCAAGTCAACCCTGTAAACAACTCAAAGCAGTCCAACATTATGTTCGAGAATTTTATTAGCCATTAAGCAACCAAACGTTGTATCCGTAACTGCAATGAAGGTGGTACAAAAAGAGAGAGAGCTAGAGTGACGGCAAACAGATACAAAAGAAAAATTGAGACCACTGATCCAACATTAGGATTTCTAGCAGACACATGAGGAAGCCAACACTTATTAATAGTAACCAGGTAGGAAGCGCCTTGGCGCATGGTGACCGTTTAAGACAATGATCCAGCGTCTGTTGTTTCTCAGGGAAGCATTAGTCCGGTACAAAGAATCAAAATCCATTACAAAGTTAGTAGAAAACATCAAATTTAGTACAAAGAGCATATGGTCCCAGCACAATGTTGATGGATATTTCACTCACACAAAAGGCGACATACATATACACTTTTTTACAAAGGGAGATTGTCTAACCCATACTAAAATAGCTATGTGCATGATTTGGGGAAATCAGCAAGAGAAGGTAAGTATCAGCAACGGTATGAACCGAGCGCATCGAGCATCCATCCGTGAACATATCCAAAAGGATTAACCAGTAGACACCACCACTCTCTTTCGGGAGCAACTGGGCATATGGGATGCAAGAAAGCCACATCACAAGATATTATTCCTGCATCATAAAAGCATTACAATTAGATAATTATGATTGAATGTCTCAAAACTTTGCTGAGCAAATGGAAATAGTAAACTCTTTGATACAATGATAGGCAAACCTCTACTGGGTGATTAACAGAATAGTTAATGTTGACCCTTGTTTAAGATAAGATGCTTAAGATAAACCCATAAGCCCCCTTCAGTGAAGACGTGCAAAAAGATTAACTTGTGACCACAACAACTAATTCAGCACAAAGAGATTAGATTTCAGAAACATATATTATAAAAAAGCACCATAAACAATTGCAATTTGATAAGCAAAGCCTACAGTACTAAAAAAAATCCTACTCTGAAAATTATTTTCTAAAGATTTGTTGCATTTAATTTTCCCTTTGTTAATCAATGACAATAAGGAGCCACATACACAATGGAAGGAAGTGCTCGAGAATTATCTTGCACTTAGTTGAAGTATAGCTCGCATTACTGGCAACAAAAAGGAAGGCATGCAATGTAACTGAAGTGAACACAAAGATATCACTCATGCTTGAGCAAATAAGGCCTGAGCAAAACAAAAACAAAAAATAATAATCTGTTCAACAGCAACCAGGAGGACCAAGGAAGTAACTAATGGACCAACTGAACACATGTAGCTGAATTTTACTATAGATAGTTAGCTATCTTGTTATCAACGACGTTCATATTCAGAAGCTCTTTGGCCGTTATCAACAATGTTGAAGAGCGGCTTGCCGCTTGTTACATGTTCCAGACGTGTTCAAAAAGCAGTAACACAAATGAAGAGTGGACAATAGCAGTAGAAACATAATCTGAAGCAAGACTTATCGGGTTGCCTTTTTCTAACTGATTAAAAACTGCTGCCATTTAAGCTGCCAATGCATGGTTACATTGTAGTCAACAGGGACTGGTAATGAAACAAATAAATGACTACTGGCAGAGGTAGCTCGCCACTAAAAGGAAACTGCAAGAAAAGTAAGTACCTGAAGAAATAGGAACCACAACAACTCTATATATCAATTGCTTCCTCTAAATCTCTATGACTCATCTACTTCCTCTGGATGGACAGACGGAAATCACAGCAAAGTTCACCCTAGAAGAACATAGTACAAAAAAAATATAGTCAACAATCTAAAGGTACCACCGACAGTAAACATCATAGCAATAAACACCATACAAAAGCATGGCCTTTTATTAGAAACAGTGCCCTGCATGACCTATGACTGAAACTACAATCGGGATAAAGCACAGACATAAACTATGTAATAAACTGGGTGTTCCTGGGTGTTCACCATATTGTTTACTATAAAGCAATAGTGTAGGTTGATTTTCTAAATCTTTCATACCATTGATTAGAAGCAATAATATAAACTGATTTTCTAAATCTTTCATACCATTGATTAGAAGCAATAGCACAAACTGATTTTCATACCCTCCGAAGCACCGATACGGATACGGGTATCAGTATCAGGCGGATACCGATACGTAAATTCGTCATTTTGAAAAAGTGCCAATACGTGGATACGTTTGACTATTCTTTTACAATTAATAATACATATATCTTGCTAATGCTAGGGACAGCAGATTACCTTCTTGTTTTGCTCTTCCTAACCATAGAGAAGCAGCTCCAAAGTCACTTCATCCCGGCTTTGAATCTTTGATGCAGCGGCGGTGCAGCAGCCGGCTGATGCCTTCCAAGCTATCCAATCCAACACTTCCAATACATTACAAAAGATAGAATGTTACTTACGAATAAGTCTAGAACTGTAAATATTATAACTTGGATAAAGAAAGGTTTATCAATACATCACCTTTGAAGCATTGAGTCAGAGTCCCAGTCCATTCTCTTCTACTCGATTCTTAATTTCTTATCCATGTTTCCCCTTTCCAGCAACAACCAACAGCCAACAAGGCAATAGCAAACAGCCAAGAGACAAACAGCAAGGCAGCTGCCGTTAGATAGGAATCTACATGAGAGAAAGCGAGGGAGCTGCCATTAAATCCACATGAGAGAGAGGAGGGAGGAGGATTACCTTGCTGCTACTGAAGACAGAGGGGGGAGGGGGGGGGGAGGAGCCGAGCTACTGCTTGCTGCCGGCTGAGGGTGAGGGGGAGTCGGTGAGGAAGGAGGAGCAGCTCGTCGGCGGCTTGCCGCTGGCCTGCCACCGCCGCCTGCTGTCGAGCTCGGAAGGATGCGGGGAGGGAAAGGATGCGGCGTCGGGGCCTAGGGTTGCGTCTTGCGTGGGTTAGTTACCTCTTAACTGGGTTGAACTGGGCTGGGCCGTATCCAAAACGCACCCATCGAGTATCCAACACGTATCGGCATTGTTTTAATTCCTTTATTCCCGATACTCAGGCGATACGTATCCAGCTGCGTATCGGAGTATCAGAGTATCGGATACGGTATCCGATACGGGTGCGCTGGTTCAGTGAAGTATCCGTGCATTCGAGTTCATACCATTGATTAGAATCAATAGTACAAAAGTTTTTTTCTAAATCTTTCATACCATTGATTAGAATCAATAGTACAAACTAATTTTCTAAATCTATAGCTTTTATCACATCTTCACCAATTTCTTGGGATCATTTTTTCTATAGCACCCAGTCAAATGTTGATCCTCTATTTCTATATGATTATCCATATCAGAAAGTCTAAATTCAACTGAATCAGTTAGGCTCTAATCATCCAAATTTTAGCAGTCAATGTTATTAACTTTTCTTATGTTGTGTCATGTGCTCCTAAAAGATGGCATCCAATCAGAGATGAGGACTGTGCGTGTGAGGGGGGACAAATTTACCATATGGGACTACATCCATGTGCCAACTAAGTTAAGTTCTTCTTATTTTGTTTCCCTACACTGCAAAAAAAATGGGCACATCCACCCAGCACTTGCTATCAGAATTAAAAAACACCTAGTATTGTAGCTGGGAATGGCAAGTTTAGCAAAACTTATTTTCTCATGGATACTGAATAACATGTTTGTTTGACTAACTAATGGCACATGGATAACCGACACTTTTCAAAATGGACTTTGTACTTTAATTCAAACAACATACATCAATCATGCAACATCCTCTATTCTTCTTGCACATAGATAGGAATAAGAGAAGAAAACTGTACCTGTCAGTGGCACAACAACTATCCGTGACCCCAAGCAACAATCCAATGGAGATTAGCAACTGCAAAACAATATATGGATACTAAAGAAGCAACATATTCTTAAAGCAAGATATCTTTTTTTTAACATGAGAGCTTATTTATCATCAGCCAAGTAATTTATCCAAGCAAAAAGGAAGATCCTAAAGTCTCAAATGAACTGAACCTTTTGGCCTCCCTGTCAGATTGCACACAAGAGCTACAATTAAATATGAATAAGGTAACACTGGGTACTTCTGTACTAACAATTCACGGGGCATTGATGGCAACAAGGATGGTTCATAACCTACAGGAACAAAATGGAGTAAAAAAATAAAGTTAACTAATGGCATGATAAAAATTCAGAGAGAAATCAAATTGGAACTACACAAACGTGTAGATTATGAGCATTATCCAAAAGCTCACATGTGAAAGATCATGATAAAAATTAACTGATGGCATGATAAAGTTAACTAATTGCACTATTAGAAAAGTTGGGATATACACGTGAGTCAAAGGCAAACGAAAATACGTTTTTGTGGCAATCGGCACTGGCGCGATGTCAAACTCTGTCTCTGTGGTGGCGGCCAGACTGCTCCATTTGAGTGGTACTTCTACTACCATCGAAGCGGAGTGCTATAGTCTCGTGCATGGTGATGACTGGATGGGCACATCAATCATGAAAAAAAAAACGAATCAAATCCGACATTAATTAATTTAATCTAAATAATAACGAATCAAATCACGAACAAAAAAAAACTAAGATGAACAAAAATAAACCTCAACATATCCCAAGTCGACCTGCAACCTCGTAAGCCAAGCATCGGCATGAAAATAACAGGAGGAACAAAACGTTTGATATTCCTGACAGACGGTATATAGTGCACAAAAGAAAGATGTTAACTTCTTGAAAGCACATGAGCCAATTTCAGGGTTCAACAGAAAAGCAGCACTACAGACTAAAGGTCAGGGAACAAACAATTGGTGTAGAAAAGAGACATTAACAACTCGACATCACTTAATCACATTACTCATATATTCACATTCACATATGCAGTTGAGAAACGTTCAAATAAAACATTATTGGCAGCATTCTCCAAAAAGGCAAAGAAATGAATCTTCTGGATGTAGTGAACTTTATCTACAAGCTATACAACTGCATTTGCAACCTCATTGGTGTGGACCTGTGCAAGATTGAGAAGTCTCTAAGATTTCATTCTGACTAACCGAGAGACGTTCTAAATAGCATCAATTACCTAATTAAGATAACATGTATAGGTTTATGCAGTTGTACACGCGTGTGGATAGAAATCAAGTTCATTATGGAAACTTGGAAAGTATAGGTTCATCATATGGCACCAGTATGTTTTTTTGCATCCACTGAGGTACATCAGTTTCACAAAACTTTTCATGCAACAATGAAAGTGAAAGGCCTTAAAATGTTAATTTTAGTAGGACAAGCAACATGCGACTGAGCCCATTTCTTTCATGATGACAACACTGAACCAACTGTTCTTGACAATAACTACATCAGCTTGTAGAAGGTACAAATTAGAATTGCTTGACAATTTATTGTTAAAACATGGGTTCTCCATTGTCATGGACCAGTAAAAGATACAATGTGTTGCAGATTTACATAGAAAACCATAAGAAATCCCATTCTAGTGCACACAAGCGTAGAGGTTCAAATATCAGCCAATAAATTGTATACATTCCTAGATTGAATACAAAAGGGCAGAGCAGAAATCTGCAGTTAATCAAGAGAATGAGGCTACCAAGCATGCATTTTCAAGTAGTAAACCATGATGCACACAACACATTATGTATAACAGGTGGTGGCGGTACATAATAGCAGCCAAGGATCAAAGTGCCTGTGTCATACTTCACGAAGCATAACAAAAGGTAGCAGATCCCACAAACATATATAGGAAGCGATCAAAATACATAGCTTCTTATAAGAGAAGGCAAGTGGACAATAAATAAGTTTGAATGTACAACATTGGGTAAGCTCATGTTACCAGGGTTGTCGATCAAAGGCGCCTTCCATTTTCCCTTGGTAGTTTGGGTTCTTGATTTTCTAAATACACTAAAAATATGATGTCAAAACTTGAAATGCACATTGATGCTTGTCTGGAAGAATTAGATATCTAGTGTACCGTCATGGTTATACCTTTTGTGTCCATGGTCCCTTGTAATCTAGGTTTGGAATGGTCGGAGCTATCCATTCGCCATATTCCTCCTCATCCCAGTCCTCATGCTGCCATAGGTATTAAATGATGTGAAAGCGCACATACTGGAGGCAACAAAATTGTTCAAAGAATGGGTGAATAAGCACCTTCGTTGCATCAGGATCAGTAATTTCCTTGGGAATCTCATCATAACCCTGCCAGGAACAATCGATGTCAGGAAAGAAGCCATAATGCCAAATCTTATGTTGGCGCTGCTAGAGTTGCTATGGCCATCTAATTTAATTTAGACCTTTGTGAAACAATAATAGATAATGCAGAATCAGGTGCCCACTCTTGCTTTGCTCAGTTTTATGACATCAAGACTGATACTAAAAATAAGATCATCATCATATAGATTTTGTAGCAAAAAATGTAAGGCTACCTCTGGCTTCTTGTCGTCAGGGTCAGGAATGTAATCCTGGTCATCCCAGTCCTATGGCTGCAACCATCAGCACACATCAAACTATCACCTCCATCAAAAAGCAGAACAACCATGGCTATCCAGAACAGTAATCTCTGAACCTCACCTTCTTGGCTTTAGGTCCCCCTTCTTCTTTGCAGGGGCATCCGTGGTCCACGGCGTTCGGCAACCACGATAACATGCCCTTCAAGTGGACACCCGAGTGGTTCTCTCCCTCCGGTGCACTTCCCACCTACAATTGTGTCAACTTCAGGTTCAGGTAAAACGAACAGTCCAAATCCCTTTGAATTCAGTGTGCAGCTTCTCAGGGACGCCACAGATTGAGCGGACGACTGCCGAGGTCAAGCGCAAAGTTGTTTTATTTGAAACAGTTACTTGGATCAACCCGAGAGAAATACACGTATGTACAAGTGCAAAGCTAAGCAAGCTGCTTGATTGATTTTACTGGGACCAGTACGTGAGCATATGTATAGCGGCGTAGATGTTCGTACAAGAACGAACCTGAACCTTGCTTCTGGCTGGCTACAGATTTAGTCAATCAAATCGACTCTCTCCCTCTCCCTCTCTCTCTCTCTCGGCGGAAAGAGGAGGGGGCTCACCTTGGCTCTATGCCACTGTTGCGTTCCTCCCATCGATGGAGATGGCGCGCTCCTCCGAGTGAAGCAGATGCGCAAGCGGCAGCCTCCACTCCTCCCGATATTGCGCCACAGAAGAAACAGGGAGGATCTGGTCGGAGGGGCACTGATAGTTCCTGCGCTCCTCGCGTCGATGGGGATGCGTAAGATCTGTCTGTCCCTCTCCTCCGACGATGGCGACGACAAGCAGTGTCAGCGGCGAGCTCACCGACGGGAGAGGAACGGAGAAGGAGAAGGCGCGGGAGAGCGACGGTGTGCCGGGTGGGCGACGGTAGGGAAGGAAGGATGGCGGCGGCGGCGAGATGCATCGCACGCGCTTGCAGGAAAGGTGGGGCATGTCGGCTAGGGTTCTCGCCCAATCACTCGCTTCGCCCTTACCCGCAGCCCAGCCATCCATAGCAAGCCACGCAAGGCCAACAAAGTGAAATCCCTAAAGAGCCCTCGGCGGCCACCAAAAATTCCATGCGGTGGCACGTATAGCTGGCCAAATGGGCCGGCCCGGCCCGGCCTGAGATAAACGGGCCAGGCACGGCACGGCCCGCTGAGGCACGCGAACTAGTCGGGCCGTGCCGGGCCGACATGCGTGCTGGCCTTCGAGGCCCAGGCACGGCCCCTGGCTAAACGTGCTGGCCCGTAGGCACGTGTGGCCCGAGGTGGCCCGATTTTTTCAAAAAAAAGCACGTCTGGCTGGAGCAGGCGCGCAGGGGCGGTGGCGCGGTGCAGGGCTGCTGGCGCGCTCGTCGGCTTGTGCCATCGATGCAGCAACGCAGGGCTGCAGCCTGCATGCATGCACGTCACGTTTCGCTGCTTTAGCACGGTAGCAGCACTAGGTTTTGCTACGTTTATTACTTCCAAAGAATTGTAGCACGTTTATTACATCCAGAAAATAAGAAGAAAGTTTGTATGTTAGTAAAAAATAAAAAAATAAAAAGGAACAATAAATATAGAAAGTAAAAAGATTGTGACAATGTGTCATCATGTGGGATAAATATTGAGCTTTATTAAAGCATGCCTCATTAAAACCTTCCGTCCATAAGAAGTAAAAGAGTACAATGCCACGCTCTAAATTACAAAAGAAAATAAAAATTACAAAAGGATAAGAAAATTACAAAGGAAAAATAAATTACAAAGATAGAACTACACGGCTTGGTGCCCCGTGGCCTCCGCGTCTCTCTTGGCGTGTCCATCTTTGTGCCGACGCAGGTGGCCGGTTCTTCCGTACCCCATGGCCATGGACAACAAAGTTCCACATCGTGTGCACCTCGCTTTACGCACGTTGACACCATCCTCCACAAATATTTCTTCATCATAGTAGTTCCAGATGTCTGAGCTTCTTCGCTGAACTCTTCGAGCATCCATGTTTGAGTGTTGGAATTTGGAAATGATATGGTGTTTGAGTGTGAGAAATAAGAGGGGTAGGCAGCCCTTTATATAGCCAAAAAACTTACATTTTTACACGGGCTGGCACGTTAGGCACAAATAGTCCAAAAAATTAAAATGAGGCAAAGTGTCATCATGTGACATAAATCTTGAGCTTTATTAGTGGCTGCCTCATTAAAACCTTCAGACTAGTTTTCTGAAGACTAGTTTTGCATAATTTTCTGAAGACTAGTTTTGCATAATTTACCATTAGTGGCTGCCTCTTTAATTTTCTGAAGACTAGTTTTGCATAATTTTTTCATATCCCTAGATGTAGTTTGTCTAGAAACTGATTTGAAACTAGGAGTATGCACAGTTTGAATGTATTCGACAAAACCTTCAGACTCACCGAAACCTAATGGTAAATCATTAGAAGCAATTAAACGGCAAATTGCTTCTCTATGAAGAGCAGGATCATAGGTGAAATTGCGTACCATACCGTCAGGGTTGAACTTGAGCGTGGCCTGTGTCCCCGCAGACTCCTTGTCCGCGTTCTGATGCATGACGATGTGCCTGAGGAGGTGGCCGGTTCCTCCTTTCCCCCCTCCAATGTTCAAATATTCAAAATTGAGAAAAAATATACCTAAACAGCCCCAAACCCCACCCTAAACCCCCCCTAAATCCCCCTAAACCTCCTAAACCTGCTAAACCTAAGTACCTAACCCCCGCTGCCCCACTCCCCCAGTCCCCCCGCTCCCTCGATCGAAGCGCTCCCCCAGTCCCCCCGCTCCCTCGATCGATTCCCTCCCTCCCAGGTGCCGCGGGCTCCCGTGCCGTGCCTTGCTGGGCCGTGCCCGTGCCGGCCCGTTACTGGGCGTGCCGTGCCGGGCTGGCACGCGTGCCAGGCATAGCAGCCCAGGCACGGCCCAAGCAGGGTCGCGTGCCAGGCACGGCCCACATAGCCTCGTGCCGTGCCGGCCCGTGACGGGCCAGGCACGCGGGCTATCGTGCCAGCCCGTCAAAACAGGCCCGTTTGGCCAGCTATAGTGGCACGCCCACTGCGCACACAACAACCAGCACAGGGCCGCACCTGCTTCCACGGTCTATGACAGTGGCGGCCCACCGCGTTCGGGTCCCGTCTGTCATTGAGAGGTAGGAGGGTACAACGCATGAAAAACGACAGGCAGAGAAGAGGCACTATTCATTGGTTGTCACATCACTGAAGATCCGACGGCCAGGATCGATCCATCAAGAAATCCGACGGTCAGGATACGTTTGGACAGGCAATCCGACGGCTCACAGTGCACATGCCCTGAGAAGGCTCCATAGGAGGCTGGGATGTAACAATGGGATGATTTCAGATATACTCTGTGAAAATGGGACATGTTCAACGTATTTGCTCTCTAGCAATTCCTATAACATGTTCTGCATTGCGATTGAAATTAAGTTTTCTCGCACAACAATATTGTTTTGCGATTAAGAAAAAAAATCTCGCAAAATAATTGCGTTTGAGATCAATTTTCTCTCGCAAAATATTAATTCACTTCGCTGAATTATCTTGCAACTTGATACAAGATAATCTCATTTTAATTTGAGGTCTATACAATTCAAGTTTTCACTTGAACATCAAGTTTGCGACATCATTATTATTCAGTACATTAGTATTATTTTTCTGTTGAGTACTGAGATGTATTCCAGATCTTAAGTTGATGTATTACATTTTCACGTTTATCACGTGTTGAGATTAATTACGTCCATTTGCAATAGAGATTTTTAATCTCTTGCAAAGATAAATTCAGTACCTATGCAGTACTGTTTCTCCGTTGAGTACGAGGTATTCTAGAATATTTCTATGATGTATCTACTTCCATGTTAATCACATGTCGAGATTAATACGTCTATTTGCAATTGAGATTGTCAATTTCTTGCGAGTATGGATGCAAAATTCAAAGTGATTTTGTCGAATTGATGTATTGGGATCATAAGGTAGTGTGTAGATCTACTGCTTTGCACATTTCACCACTATTGTTTAAGCCTACATTTTGTCATATTTGACATTATGATTGCTTTCCCATACATTTATTAAGTTATGGCATAAGATACTAGAAATATGAGTATCTACTGATTCCATCAGATTATACTCTCTAGTGCTGAGAGATGGACCCCAAAATTTATTTTGGGAAGTATCTACAATGTGTCATCCTTAACAATTTGAAGTTCACACTAATGGTTTCAAGCTAACTTCTTGAAATTTCCATTAATTTTGCAAAGTTCATTACAACACTAAATCATGATGGTCTTTAATTTACTGACCGTAAATTAATTATCTCTGGTTATCGATGGCTAGATAATTTGAGGCATTCGCCCTCAATGGCCACCACTGCCCTACCTGGGCCATGGACATTATGATCACTCTTGTGTCTCGTGGGATAATGTGTGCAATCCAAGACCTGTCGGATTCACCTACGCACCACTAACAGAATAAATATGTTGCCTTATGATGCTTATGCATCATAAGGCATTATATCGATCCAGATCTCAGCATCTGGTTATTCTGTATTAGTAATCCCTGTGATACAAAGGACCTCAAGGTCAAAAGTTTGAAGCTCACTTCAACCTTCAACCCGACATCACCAAAGGTGACGGGACCCTTTGGGCATGGAGAACGTGATGGTTGAATATGTCTCAACCGACATGTTTGGAGACTATGAACAGTCTCTCAATCTCCTCAGTGGTCAATATAATTTATGTCCATTTCTGATGTTCTAATAAGAACATGAGTATTGTTGTCATCATATATTGTATATCACAATATATTGTATCAACACTTTGGTACAAATATATTTGTATGTATTCTATATATCTGACTTTGATTTTTATTTTGAGAATCTTCAAGTCTATATATAGATTTCTATGGGGGTCAATCTGATGAAAGATGATATGTGCCTTGTGGACATATGCACCACAAACTCTATACTTAGGGAAGTGAAATATTTCCACTCTCACTAAGAGAAAATGAGATATTTTAACTATCGCTGGACGCAATGATGTAATTGTTGGCTCAACTCGAGTCATATTTACTATCCCTATGGGTACTTGAGTAGAATCAAGGATGCTTTATCGTGTCCGGATCAACTCGTACCATACTGAACTATGGAGATATCCGTCAAAATAGTTTCCATAGCGAAACTTATGATGACAACAAAGAGAAAAAATTTCTCTTCAACATATACGGATATGGCAAACAAATTATCTCCTTATCGTCTGGATTGTACTACACATACTAGAAAACCCGTAGCAAATGTTGCGTAGAAGATAGTTTTCCAAATGTCTTTTGCATGACAAACTTGGCATACTCGCCTTGGTCATCGTGACATTGGGTTGAAACAGAAACTATCAGCAATTCCATTAGTTTATGACTATTATGATGCTATATTCTAACAGTATTTGGATTTTCTATGCACTACATGTGACACAGGGAAGCTAATTTTAAGGCTCGCGCACCTTAAAGTCTACGCTGAACCACTCAGACTCCTTGAATACATCAAGTCGAGGTAAGTGACTCTTCCCAACCATTGAGTAGACTATTCAGGTATTCCATCGTTCTAAAAGACATATCTACATGATCGTCTTAAGTGTGTGCTTTATTCACACGAAACCATTGGCTCATTATCCTGACATCAATTTCAAGCAAATCGAATGGATAGCATTGCAGAATTCTCCTTGAGTGCCTTCTTTATGGCCCTTGCTCCTAATGTCTAGACTCAAAATGGTTTGGTAGAATTCCATCCAAAGAATTGAGCTCATTGCATGATTTTTACTTTAAAATTGCAACTTACCAACTTTACGTTGGAGTCATGCAGTCTTACACGCTCATGACCAAACTGCATAATATTATTCCCCTCTATCTTTGATACGTGGAAATCTACCAAGTATTTTCCATCTGCAGTAATTCAGTTGCATACCGATATCACCACCCGGCATACATCATTGGCCCCTCAACATATAGTTGGGATCTATGTGAGGAATAACTGTATTACCGTAAATACCTCAAGCCCCTCACATGGGGAGTTATTCAAGGCCAGTATGCTGATTCAATGAGGAACATTTCCAGGCATTAGGGGGAGATTTCAAGTACCATAAAGAATGCCAGGAAATTAGTGGAATGTTCAACACATTTCTGCCTCAAATCCACGCACTCAAAGATCTGAACCGTGCGTTCAGAAGATTTGCAAACATATTGCAAATAACCTGCCAGATTCATTTACTGACATAAAGGTGTCACACACTCCTACAATCCTGCAAAAATATGCCTGAAAGAGTGAAGGTACCAACAAAAACCACTCCACTCCCCGTTCGAAGCAACAGGGGGAGATGTATGGCAAAAGTACATCAGGATTTGGCTTCTCGCAAGCAAGGATATCAAGGCCTCTGAATCAGTAAATGCAAGTCAACTTCACGTTGACAGACACCTAATGGATAGTATACACCCAGTGGATGGGAAACCTCCACCAACCCAGGTCATAGTGCACACAATGACCGGGACATCGGAATACCCGACTCAACAGCATTGGGAAATTGGGGGCAGTCACCATGGGTAACGATATTTCCATCAACTGTATATATACATATATAGATTCTGGAGAATCATATGACCGGAAGTCTACAATTGTCGACATATATTTCTCAACTAGATTGCAAAATCCTTTCAAATGAATTCAGATCCAAACACCATGGCCATGGCAAAGTGTGAACAACACTCGGACTGGACTCAAGCAAAGGTTATATCTAGGTAGAAATATACTTGCTCAATAAAGGGAAGGTATTCACATAAGCAGTACCTACACCAGTTTTCTTCTGGAAATAGAATTGAGAACAACGAGGTGGTGAAACATAGAGCAAGTATTGTAGCACAAGGGTTCACGCAGATACCCAACTATTCTCCAGAGGTGGAATCTCTTTCCAATAAATTATATCATTTGCAGTACAAAATCATCTATCTCTGTAGTTGATAGATGTAGTGGTTACATATCCATGTGGATCACTAGATTCAGATATAGATGGTTCCCGATGGAATCTCACTTCTGAATCAAAATGCAAAACGCAACATACATTGTGTAAAATCAATAAGTCACCATATGGCTTATTATTGTCGGTACATTTGGTACAACCGACATAGTGAGATCCTTTTACACACAAGGATTGCTCCTACACTGATCATTACCCATACATGTTCAGCATGTGATCGTTTAAGTGACGGAATTTGAGATGAAGGATTTGGGTATGACCTCGAGCATCTTCACTCATACATTATGGTACACCATGTTGTCTATATCCAGATTATATTGAAGAAATTGATCGTGGACAAGTCTTATCCATCCATAATTTCCATGGTTATTCGTTCTCTAGACATAGAGAAAGATTCATCTAGACCATGAGGAGATGGAAATAAGATGTTGGGGCCTAAGGTTCCATATCACAGTGCATGCATTGGATCCACCAAACACAATTGGTTGAGGCTCAAGAATATCTTTTGATATCTCCAATGCATCAAACATCTTGTCCTAATCTTTCATTTTCAGAGAAATCTGGATACCAATATCGATGGATACATCGATCAGATCCCTACCATGTGAGATCGTAGACAAACTTTGTGTTCCTACTAGGTGTGGTAGCCATCCCATGGAAGTCTTCGAAACAGACATGGCTACATCCACCAACTATTATCGCTAAGATAATGTTGCTTGTGTTGCCCGGATGCAAACATGCTACATAATAAGCAATATCACTATATTGCCCATCTTGCAAGTCAAATCATGCGACAACCTTGCTGATTTATTCATGAAGTCTCTACCAACTACAACATTCCAAAACATGTTCATGGAATTGGTATTCGACGGCTTCGATGTTTGCAAGAATCAGGGGAAGTATCTTCCTGAATTGTTCATGTTCAATGCATCATATTATACTCTTTTTCCCTTCATGAGTTTACTTTTACAGGTTCTCATCAAGGTTTTTAATGAGGTAATATCAACACAAGATCATATGTCATACTTTCTATTTTCCCCATCGGTTTTTTTTTAGGAAAAGTATATATGACATATTTATTGTCCTCTAAATTATATGAGTTTCTCATATTGAGTTGAAAGAGACAATAACCATTATATGTTGCATCATTTTTCTCCTTATTTTCCCACAGGGTTTGAAGGAGTTTTAGCAACATATCAAACACCTATCTCCTCACATTTTTCCCACAGTTTTTTTTGAGGAGGCTTACTTAAGTTGATGATGATGAACATTTTCAAAGACAAACCAACTTGGAGGAGTTTTTATCAAGACGATGATACTACCTGGACAAGCGTAGATTAGGGGGAGTGTTAGAATTAATTAAGCATGTTTAATTAATAGGGAATCTACCCTTATCCTAGCTGACTTGTGGTTACATCCCTACAAAGACGTAGTGTCTGTTCGCTAGGGACCGACGTCTCTTTGTACCATCGCGTCCTTCACAGACGTATATATTGTAACTTTTCCATTAATCAATACAAGAGTTGATTGCCATTCACTTCATTCGCTTTAACCTTCGAACATATATTATGAGACAGAGGGAGTATTTTATAGCGGGCCCTATAGGTGCCATCTGACTGTAGCGGGCCAAAAAATAGCCGCCCTGATTGTCGTCAGATGTGCAGTGCCTGGCCTGCCTGGCCCTCATGTTTTCCTTCTGCTTTCGCTCCCTCCTAGCAAAGTTTGTGCGGCACATGGTTCCTCCCATCTCGTGGTTCGTGTGTTCCCGTGGCAGCAGCCCTCTTGTGGCAGCCATTGCTGCAACATCGTGCATCCAACTCAGTGCGGTTGTAGCAAAAAATGCGCCGATCCCCTCAGGTGCCAGTTTGTAGTGGCGCTGAGTGCTTCGTCCCGAGGGTCGGCCTTATGCCCAATAGCATGGTGGCCCTCGCAGTATCTGCTCACAGCATGATGACACCCTCACAACACCGGCTTGCCGCAATGTCACCAATCGCAACAACTCCGACGACCTCGCAGTAGCGATTCCAACATCATTGGACAACATCGCAGCAACGGAGGCGTCCTCGAAGCACTGCAACATCACCGGTTGGCGCCGCTCACAGCAACACCGGCTTCCACCATAGTAGTGGTCGCAACACCATTGCCCTATCTTGTAGCGGCGGCCACTTGCTCTATCCTCGAGATAGCTTGGGGAGGTGCATGATACTAGTTGGGCATGGCAGCTTGTCGTGGCCCATGTAGCTCCTGGCGGCCTATAGCAACGGCGCTGCCCAGGTCTTGTAGTAATCTATGCTTCGCAACTCAACTTTTTTTTTTGAAACAAGACATAAGATTTGCCATTTTCATTAATTAAGGAGAAGTTTAAGACAAAAGCCGCCAGACGGCAAAAAGGCAAAAGTACAAGACTACTCTCGCGACATAAGTGCTCTCAGGTGTTTGGCTCCCGCCAGCGCCCAAAGATGGGCCTCCTCTTTGATCTTGGCAACCATAATGGTGACCGGTGAAGCCGTGTTGCGAAATATTCTAGCGTTCTGCTCCTTCCAAATTTCCCACGTGACCAACATCATAACAGAGACTATTGCTTTCTTGATATGCCCTCCCGTGTTGATCGTCTTCAGCCACCAGTCATGCACAATGCCTTCATGGCACCAAGCCAGCGGCGAGTGGCTTTGCACGCCAAGCCAATCAACAACCTCGTTCCAAACACGGGCGGTGAATCTACACTGGAATAGAAGATGTGCGGCCGACTCCTGAGTTTGCTTGCATAGGGGGCAAAGACCACAGTTTGGCCACCCTCGCCGTTGTAGTCGGTCCGCCGTCCACACACGGTTTTGTCTGACAAGCCAAGCGAAAAATTTGCATTTTGGCGGGGCCCAGCTCTTCCATATTGTGGACGAAGTTGGGCTGAGGACGTGTCCTGCAAACTGCGCCATGTACGCCGTAGCCGCTGAATATTCACCACTGGAAGTGAATTTCCAGGAGATAGTGTCCTTCCTACCAAGATTGAGATCAACACCATCAATCATCTCCCAAAGGGCCGCAAACTCCTGGATATGTGTTAAAGTAAGTCCCTGGCTAATGTCAATTTGTCGGATCCAGAAGTTATCGTTCAGAGCCTTGCTGACCAAACACGCCATCTTTTTAGATATCTTGAAAATCTCAGGTGCGACGTCCTTAGGCCGGAGGCCATTTAGCCAAGAGGATTCCCAGAACTTGGCCTTTTTGCCATCACCAATAGTCACAATCGTGGACGTCGACAAAAGATCTCTATCACTGTCACTGCAAGGCGTTTCCATTCCCGCCCAAGTTTTAGGAGGGTCAGCCCATTCAAACCAGAGCTAGCGGAGGCGAAGGGCGGTCGCAAATTTCTCGAGGTTAAGCACACCTAGGCCACCAAGGATCTTGGGCTTGCACACAAGCTCCCAATTAACCTTACACTTTCCACCAGACACCTTATCACAGCCAGCCCAAAGGTAAGCACTTCTCAAGCTATCGATCTTTTTCCAAACTTCAGCGGGGAGCTCTAGCGGTGTGAGGTGATAGATCGCAATGGCCGTGAGGACTGCTTTGACCAAAACAACGCGTCCGGGGGCAGCAACATGCATAGCTGACCAAGGTGGAAGCTTGGCCGCAACTTTGTCCTCAAGGTACTGGAAGTGCACACGCTTGAGTCTCGTGACCGACAGGGGAAGACCAAGATAACGCAAGGGAAAAGAGGTCTGGACTGCTGGGAATGCCTGAAGGATGTCATCAAGGTCAATGTTGGCACAATGAATGTGCGCAACCAAGCTCTTGCCTCAGTTGGTGATAAGTCTAGTGACGTCCCCAAAGGCCAAAAGCGTTGAAGCTAGGAATTGAATATCTTCTTTGAAAGGAGCGATGAAGATGGCCGCATCGTCGGCATATAAGGAGGCCCAAATAGGGTTGCCACAGAGGGGATGCAGGTTGCCTTGTTCGATAGCCTTGGCATGGATACAGTGTAGGGGATCAATGGCAAGGACAAAGAGCAGGGGAGAGAGGGGATCCCCCTGCCGCAGCCCATACCCATGTTTGATTGGGTCGCCTGCAGCGCCGTTAAGGAGAACTCTTGAGGAAGCTGTGGAAAGGAGGGCCGATATCCAATCGCAGAACCGGCTCAGAAAATGATGATGGCGCAATAAATCCATAAGATAATCCCATCTGACCGAGTCAAAGGCTTTCTTGATGTCCAGTTTTAGAGGGGACTTGGTCCGGTGGAATCAGCGGGCCAAGTTGCGAACGCACATGAAATTGTCATGGATACTTCTTTTCTTAATGAAAGCACTTTGCGTGTTAGAGGCAAGCGCGGGCATGTGGGGAGTCAGCCGAGTAGCCGTCATCTTGGCAATGATCTTCGCAATTGCGTGGATGAGACTTATAGGCCGAAAGTCAGAGATGTCCTCCGCGCCATCCTTTTTAGGGATGAGATCGATGTTAGCCGAGTTGAGCCAGTGGAGGTTGTTGACATGTAAATTCGAAAAACTATTGACCGCATGCATGATCTCCGGCTTTATGATGTCCCAACATTCTTTGAAGAAAACTCAGGCGAATCCGTCAGAGCCTGGTGCTTTGTCTCCCGGAGCTCATTGATCGCAGCATGCACCTCCTCCTTAGTGAAGGCGGCCCCAAGCTCCGAGAGGTCACAGGTAGCCAACGGGATGCAGCCCCAGTTTAGGTCCTTGGATCGCGGGGGGCCCTACCAATCGCTTTTCTAAAGTGTGTCTGAATAATATCTTTGTTATGATCGTGACTTGTGACCCAACCGTTATTGTGTTTAAGACGATGGATGAAATTATTTCGCTGTCGATGGTTGATGCGAATGTGAAAGAAACGAGTATTTGCATCCCCATCTTTGAGCAACTTGATTCTCGAGCTTTGTCTTTTTCTCGCCCGCTCGAGAACCGCCAAGGCCACCACCTTCCTCTTGAGATCCTTTCTCAGATTTTGCTCACCCGTCGAGAGGGCCCTATTTTCCTGCGCAATGTCGAGGCAAAGGATGATCTCGAGGGCCATGTGAAGCTGGACTTTGTGTTTTGAGAAAATGGACTTGCTCCATTTGTGAAGGCACTGACTTGTTCTCTTGTGGAAAAGCACCTGGTATGGCTCGAAGTGTCTCGTTTCCTCATTCCATGCATCCTGGACCACCTTCTTGAAGTTAGGCATTTTAGTCCAGAAGTTTTCAAATCGAAAAGATTTGGGCTGTTTGGGTCCCTTGTCGCTAGCCAAGAGGAGTGGGCAATGATCCGAGAGCAATGACGATAGAGCAAGAAGTATGTGTGTACCAAATTCAAGGCCCCAGTCCTCATTGCAGAAAAAAGAGTCTAATTTGCTCAAAGTCGGGTTAGCCTATTCATTGCTCCAAGCGTATTTTCTATTCTGTAGATGGATCTCTTTTAGCTCACACAAGTTAAGGGCGTTTCTAAAGCGCACCAGGTGAGATCGATCAACATTTGCACGGTTTTTGTCTCGAGCCCGATAAATTTGGTTAAAGTCACCTGTCACAAGCCATCTAGTGCCCTGTTGAGGCTTTGAGCTCACGAGCTCATGGAAGAATGAATCTTTCAGGTTACTTCTAGTAGGTCCATATACGGAGGTGAGCTTGAAGGAAATGGGTGTGTTCACAATAGAAATGTTCGTAGAGATACAAAAGATGCCAATGCAGATGTTGTCCACTTTAATGTAATCTTCATTCCAGAGAAGAAGGATGCCCCCTTGGTTCCATCAGCAGGCTTCTTCGCAAAATTCTTTAGTCTTTGCCCCCCCCCCCCAGAAAAGAAGCCACGAGAGGGTCAACAACAGCTAATTTCGTTTCCTGAAGGCAAACAAGGTTGCAAGAGGTGGCAACAATTGTTTCATGAACGGTAGCACGACGGTTAGGACAGTTGAGACCACGAACATTCCAGTTTAGGATAGACAGGTTTTCATTCATTGCAAACAAGGGATACCTCATGGACGATAGTTAACACTAGCAGGAACCTTGCCAGGACCACATCACAGGGTAGTTGAGGACACACAGACCTAGCTTGAACGACCAACAGAACAACAACACCATGAAGGGAGCTAATCATAGAAACTGGGATACATCGGAAGCAAAGCGGAGCAGGGGCATCAGGCAGTCGCTGCGTCTTCTCTGTCTTGGCCTTGTAGCTCCAGCCCGGCACCTCCACTGTGGTCCAACAGGGCATCTTCAACAGCAGTAGCAAGATCACAATCCAGCCGAAAGAGAGCTCTCAGCGCAACAACAACAAGGTCGGGAAGCTGGCCGTGGAATAGCGCCACATACTTGGCTATGGCTACTTCAGTGACCAAGCCTCCCTCTTCAATGACCACCATGCGCTGGCAGAGAAGCCTCTCAGGTACCATCGCAATTGGCATGTCTTTGTTCTTGGCTTGCAACCTTGGACTGCTTCGAATCAGGTTCAGACCAGTTACACCTGCCAAGGTCTTTGAAAGTGCAACTAATCCCCGGGTGGTTTTGGTAATTCATAACAACATACAACTCATTGAACTAATATCTATTCAAGATAAATATTTTAGAAAGTTCAATGAATGGCATGGCATGGACTAGGAATGTGGACCCCTCAAAATGCTAAGGACACATATTGGCAGAAGCTCAAGACTCTTCATCTTTGTTTTAGTGATCCAAGATCACATTGAGACCATAGGAAAGCCAATACTATTAAAAGGGGATGAGGTGTTGCTTAATGGCTTGCTTGCTCAAAATGCTTAGTTATATTGCTCCAAAACCCTCAGCCACTTTCTCCATCCAAATATGTCAAAACCCTAAACTCCAACTCGGCCCCACCGATTCATTCTATCCGGCGCCACCGAGTTCATATGACATAGCCACAGCCAGAAACCCTAATAGTTCGGTCACACTGATACGGATCTCGGTCTCACCGAGATGGCCTTGCCAACTCCCTGTTATTAGTTGCAATTATTTCGGTCTCACCAAAATTGCAATCGATCTCACCGAGATGGCTTGACCAATTCTCTGTTGCCCTATTGCTTCACTTCGGTCACACCGAGTTGATGCAATCGGTGCCACCGAGATGAGGTTTGCCCTAAGCCCTAGCACATCGGTCCCACCGAGTTGTTCCTGTCGGTCCCACCGAGATTCCTAACATTCACATTTTAAACTAATCTGTCTCACCGAGTTCATCTATTCGGTCTCACCGAGTTGGGTCAAATGTGTGTAACGGTTGGATTTTGTGTGGAGGCTATATATACCCCTCCACCCCCTTCTCCATAAGTGCGAGAGCCATCAGAACGTGCCTACACTTCCACCATACATTTTCTGAGAGAGAACCACCTACTCATGTGTTGAGATCAAGATATTCCAATCCTACCACAAGAATCTTGATTTCTAGCCTTCCCCAAGTTGCTTTCCACTCAAATCATCTTTCCACCATATCCAAATCAGTGAGAGAGAGTTGAGTGTTGGGGAGACTATCATTTGAAGCACAAGAGCAAGGAGTTCATCATCAACACACCATTTGTTACCTTTTGGAGAGCGGTGTCTCCTAGATTGGTTAGGTGTCGCTTGGGAGCCTCCGTCAAGATGTGGAGTTGAACCAAGAAGTTCGTAAGGGCAAGGAGATCGCCTACTTCGTGAAGATCTACCCGAGTGAGGCAAGTCCTTCGTGGGCGATGGCCATGGTGGGATAGACAAGGTTGCTTCTTCGTGGACCCTTCATGGGTGGAGCCCTCCGTGGACTCGCGCAACCATTACCCTTCGTGAGTTGAAGTCTCCATCAACGTGGATGTACGATAGCACCACCTATCAGAACCACGCCAAAAATCTCCGTGTCTTCATTGCGTTTGCACTCTCCAAACCCTTCCCTTTACCTTCATATGCAATGTTCTACTTTTCGCTGCCACACTCTTAGAATTGCGTGTGTAGGTTGATTGCTTGACTTGTGCTAGTTGCTAAAATCTGCCTACAACTAAAATTGGGAAAATGTTAGATTTTTATTTGGTCAAGTAGTCTAATCACCCCCCTCTAGGCATACTTTCGATCCTACAAGTGGTATCAGAGCTTTGGTCTCCTTTTGCCATGATTTTCATAGCTTTGGTGATCATAGCCTTGGTTTCACAACCTAGGAGAGTATGGCGTCTAGCGACATAGAGGTCCTTACTTTGATGGTACAAATTTTGCTAGTTGGAAGCATAAGATGAAAATGCATATTCTTGGTCATAACCCCGCTGTTTGGGCTATTGTGCGTATTGGCTTGCAAGGTGATTTCTTCAAGGATGGAAAAGAACCGTATCATGAAGCGACAGCGGAAGAAATGAAGATGTTGCAATACAATGCTCAAGCTTGCGATATTCTCTTCAATGGATTGTGCCCCAAAGAATTCAACAAAATCAGCCGCCTTGAGAATGCAAAGGAAATTTTGGATACTTTGGTTGATATGCACGAAGGTACCGAGTCCGTCAAGGAATCCAAGTTAGATGTGCTTCAAAGTCAACTTGACAAGTTCAACATGAAGGATGATGAAGGTGTCGCCGAAATGTACTCTAGGCTTGCTCTCATCACAAATGAGATTGCCGGCTTAGGAAGTTAAAAGATGACCGAAAAATTCATCATCAAGAAGATCCTAAGAGCCTTGGATGGAAAATATGATACCGTGTGCACCTTGATCCAAATGATGCCCAATTACAAAGATCTCAAGCCCACGAAAGTCATTGGTAGAATTGTTGCTCATGAGATGTCACGCAAGGATTCGAAAAGGAAGGACAGGTCATCAAAGAGCTACACAAGACGAAGACATCAAGCTCACATTGGTGAATGGGTATCGGTTCCAACTCCGACAACTACTCCGAGAGAAGCTATCACTCCGACTCCGAATATACTCAAGATGAAGGTGTTGCCGGTCTTGCACTTGTGTCATCCAACTCCTACGACATATTTGACTCACCAAATGAAGGAATTGGAAGATGCTTCATGGCTAAAGGCCCTAAGGTATCACAGCCCGAGTATGTTGATTTCAATAGTGATGAAGATGATTTGCTAGATGATGATGATTTACTTGTTAACAACACTAGTAATGAAAACTATGATGAACTTGCTAGTAATCATGCTAATCAATATGAAATGAATGACAATGATAAGAAGGAGATTGAGCGTCTAACTAAAGAACTAAACACTCTTAAGTTAGCTCATGAAACAACTCTAGAGGATCATAAAGAGCTCCTAAAGACTCATGAGAAGCTACGCTTCAAGAAGCTAAATTTAGAGCAAGAGCATGAGTTTCTAAAAGCTATCAATGATGATCTTCGAAAGAAGAGCTCTTCTTATCTTGCCAAACGTCTCCTCTTGTCTACTTATATGACACAAGTAAAATCTAGCAATAAGAGCAAGAAAGATTCTTTCTCTAGTAGTAACAATAACCATGTTAAATCCAATGTTATTGCTTCTAGTAGTTCTCTTGATTCCACTAATGATTCTCTTAGCCAAGTTACAGTTGAGCAAGAAAATAGCTTATTGAAGGGAATTATAGAGAAAGGTGTTTACAAGAGCCTTGCCGAAAGTAAGAAATTTGAGGAAATTATACGCAAGCAAGGAAGGCACCGGAAGAAGCAAGATGTTGGTTTTGAACGAAAGTTCAATGCCAATGGAGTTGAGTGGGAAGAAGATCAATACCCCAAGACGAAGTTTGTTCCTCAACAAGAGAAGTATGACCCCACTTCTTTCAAGGGAACACAAGCTCAAGATGATCTTCCACCACAAGACCACAAGCTAAAAGGCAAGGACAAGCTTCAAGAAGAGATTGACTCATTTGAAGAAGCTCCTAAGACCATGGTCAAGTGGGTTCCCAAGAGTGTGTAATTCACTCTATGTCTATGGATATCCTTGTATGTTCCTTGTGGGTCTAACCCATGTAGGTATTGAAAGTGCAACACTCCAATGGATTGCTCCAAAAGACCTACATCAACATTGAGCATCCACATCTTCACTATCTACATGAAGTCATCATCGACAAAACCCAAGGTTAGTTCATCCCTCTTAGGGGGGATATCACATCTAGGGGGAGCTTTGCTCTAAAAAATTGAGCTGAAGCAACTCTAATGGTGTGAACACATTAATGCTTTATGTAAAAGTGGTAACCCCACTTGTGCTTAAACGATGAGTATGACCTATGATCAAATGTTCTCATTTGACTCCTAAGTCAATATACTCATATATAGATGACCTAGTCATCGCCAATTGCTTGATAGATGCTAGAATTGTTTGTGCATGCTTTGTCACATATTTCATTTGCCATATTATTGTGTGAGCATGTTGGTTGCATAATTTCTCCATTCGCCATTTGTGGTTTTGATTGTTTGGTGTTTATTGGCCAAATTGATGGACAAGAATGCCTAAGAACACTGGTACACCAAGGTGCTATACAAACGGTTTTTAACCCCTTTCTGCGACGGCATTTGGAACCATCGCCAAGTGAGTGACTGCGATAGGGGGGTCCTTCCCACACGACCCAAAAACCGTCGGGGATAGGGGCTCCATCCTTGCAACTCGTTTGTACTCGCATTGCCATCGCAGTCGGTATTATGTGGTGCTACGTTTATGATGCGCGACCCATCACAAACGGTTCACGATTATAGAACATGTACGATAAGTAGACAATCACACACATTCACTTTTCCCAAACCGTATGTGATAACTAATTAAGAAGATTAGCTAATCATCGTACGAGTGTCGGATAGGATTATGAAACGTTGGACCGTCGTAACATCATCGTACATGACAACTATCGCACACGCTATTCTGTGGTGCAACGTTTATGATGCGTACCACATCAGAAATAGTTCATGATTGCAAATTGTGTATGATAAGGCAACTATCACAAGCGTTTAGTTTGCCCGCACCGTTTGTGATATTGTCTGACATCGCACACGCTTTGCAAACGGCAACTGTGTGCATGCTTGCACATGTTTCCTCTCTGTGAACTGTGTCGGATTATGGTGTATATCACAAACATTTGGGTTTTACTGACCGTGTGCGCCGTAACGACCTGCAGAGCGTAATTTCATCGTAATTTAATTGCTGCTATTTCAAATTGTACCGTATTTGAATTTGAAAGTATGCTATAGCTTTATTCATATCCATCAGGTTCAAACAACCAATGCATTATTCAATTCATAGGTACATATGTTCAAGAATTACATAAGCACCAAATAAAGAATGATGAACCACAGTTGTATACTTGTACTATTAAAGACGGTAAAGAAAGAGGCGAAATACATTCTGGTTGCTGAACAAGGTGAAGCGGAATGCCCATATTGTGCCCTCCTCCATGCAGAAGGCACACACGACTCTAGTCCAACCCCTTGTGATGGCCGACCGCCCATCCTTCACGGTCTTCATGAAAACATCTAGATAATCATCGTGTTCTAGTAGAAATACTTTAACCTTTGCATGCCCACCAATCATGTAGTTTGAGAGGTAATCTTGAGTAAACTGCTTTGGGAACCACTGCAAAAGAAAAAGATTCAGACATTGTCATCTAACACAACTCATTATGGGCAGTAAAAAGAAGGCTGCAGAGTTCTTACTTACCATCATGTAGTTCGCTGTTGTCTTGGATAAAGTGTAAACAAATAGTTTAGTTGGCATCTTTTGACCCATTTTACTAACAATCTTTATCAGCTTCCTCACTTGATGCTGGTTCATTGATATCTCATTGCCCCATACGCAGAAAGGGTCGAAGCGCAGATCTTTACCAATGACATATGTACCTAAAATCACCAAGTTAATATTAGAAGCTAAACAGCAATTGCACAATGATGTAGTACAACACTCTTTTATAATATCTTATAACATCCAATATACTCACATACTAGATGAATTAACATCTTATATTATGGGCCGGAGGGAGTTTATTGCATTTTTACAAATTATCGGCTGATTAACTGCTGCTGTATCCATGTGTTAGAGTTAGTTTGAGCTAGTTTGGGCTCAAATAGCCCTAAAGTATATCCAAACATGAGGGCCAGTTTGAGCTAGTTGCATCTAACCCACCCAAAAAAACTATCCCACCCAAGAGGTGCTAATTGGAGCTAGTTCTTCTAGTGCATTTATTGTCAATCTAACCCTGTCATCCAAACACCTCTTTGGCTAGAGTTAGTTCAGGGTTAGTGATGAGCTAGAAATTAACTCTAACCTCTAGCTAAGTTGAGTATCCAAACAGGGCTGTGTTGTTGTTGTTGTTGCTGCTGCTCTTCTACGTATATCTAGACATCATCAGAACATTAAGGTAACACTCTTCCTTGTTGCTATGTAGCCTAGGATTGCATATTTAGACATTAAGTATAGTGCATGTTGCTATGTAGCCTCAGATATATTACATATGGCCCTAGTTAACCTAACGATAAATGGGTTATAGATATATTCAGTTAAAAGTCTGATTCACCGATTAGTCCCTTATCAGCCCCCGGCCTATATGGTACCAGCTACCGATATCCTGAACAGTGAGTATATATAAGCCATGGGATGAAACTAACCTCGATGGAAAACAACAGTCGTTCCCAAAATTGTCCTGTGTAAGTACATCGAGAGGCATGTTAAGCACAACAGGCTAAGCATCAACCAAATATATCCATGGCAGACAAAATAATCTCCAAAAGATAGCTTCAGTGTGCAGGTTTAAGCACGCTAGTAAAGCAAAACAAGTGGAAAGGTGCATTAACTGCAACAGGCATAACATTTAACAACAAGCAAACATAGTCATTCAAACTGGTATTGTGCCGGTCTAAGTACACTGGTTATTGTTAAATAAAAATGGAAAGGCGCATTAACTACAAGATGCAGCAACCAAATGTAGTCATTCATAGTGGTATTGTTGAAACTGGTATTGATGAAATTGAACTACACAGTTCATACTTGCACATATAGAACATCAGGTTGTGAATAACTGGAATAAACAAGGCATACTACGAACAACCAAAGATAGCATTTGAAACTGGACACAAGCTAACTACAAACAACCGAACAATCAAAAAACTTTAAAAGAGGCATATGCTAGCTATAACAGGCTTAACAGCAAGCAAATATATGCATTCCTATGGGTATGTTTAAAACTGGATTGATGAAAATGTACTACACAGTAAATAGTTGCACATATAGAGCATCACATTGTGAACAACTGAAATAAACAAGGCATACTGCAAACAACCAAATTTAGCAATTAAAACTGGACATATTCTCACTACACTACAAAAGGGACTCGACAAAACAAATCATGGGTTCCCCCCTGTGAAGAGGCACAGCAAAATAAATCATGGGTTTCCTCACTTGTCACAGATGGGCCCGTTCCCGTGGGAAGAGCACGGACCCTAGATGCTCTCCATGTTGTCGCAGATGGGCTCCTTCCCCTTGGAAGAGCATGGTTGTAGGGTGCCCTCCCTGATGTCGCAGACGGGATCTTTCCCCTTGGAAGAGCAGATGCGCTCTTTCCCCTTGGAAGAGCCGGAGAGGGTGCCCTCCTCGTGGTCGCCGTCGATGAGGTCTGACTTGGTAGCTGTGGATCCCAAGCCAGCGTCGCAGAACGTGTCCTTCAAAAATGACAAAAGGGGCTCGATGGCGATGTAGGATGGCAAATTCTTGACAGCGAGCCAGAGGAGATCAGCGGCGGGGCCATGGATGAGATCGACGGCGGTTGAACCCGAGGGGTTGGGGGTGGGCCACTTAACTTGTGACATAGCCCACGTCAGGCCGTCGCTGTTGATGACCTCGATGTCATAGCCGGCGTCTGTGACATACCCGCATACTCTAGCCCACTGATTGAGTGCCTATGACCAGTAATGGTCGTCAGCTTCCTCGGCGGCCACCTCGGCAACGTCGGGCGAAGAGACCGCGATACACCTCTTTTGGGCCAGTCGCTCCTCGAGCTCCACGGGAAGCATAGCCGGGCTTAGGCTGCGATGCTCTGGAGTGGGGGATGGGGATGGGGATCTGTGGGAAAGGGGGCGTTTGGCAGGCATCATCTAAGAAACTCAGGGCGCCCTGGGTATGGAGATCGGTGGGTAAGCTGCACGGGCAAACCGGCAGATGTTAACAATGGAGGCCTTGCGGCGGCGGCGACCTTGCTTGGGTTTCAAGCGAGGGAGGGGTTGTGGTGGTGGTGGTGGGGGGGGGGGTGCGCGCGCGCCCGAGGAGGTTTTGGTGTGTGTGTGTGGAGGGGGGGCGGGGGGTGTGTTTGAGGAAATGACGCGGCTACTAAAAATTTTACTAAGCAGGAGTCAAACGCGGGAGTGAAATGCCTGGGCTATTGAAAATTTGGATGATGGTGCATCGCACACGGTCCAGAAATAACAACTGTGTGTTATGAAACAGAAAAACCCTCGAGGCAGGCATATATTTTCGAGGGATGCAGGCGGGAGCGGGAACAACAAACATCACACATGGTCGAAACATAATAACCGTGTGTTATCAAACAGAAAAAACCTGCAGGCGGGTAGATATTTTTGAGAGGGGAAGCCTCGTAGAGCCCAATGTACTGTGTGGATGTGCGTGACAGGGGCACCGACATGGCACACAGTTTGTGTGAGTGAACCGTGTCTGTTGCATCATCCGACTTGTCTAATGTTCATAAATTTGGCGAAAATAACGCGGGAAAGGGTTAGAACATGAACACACTTGCATGTGGACCAAATATATGTATGAAAAGGGTGGTTTGATGTTCAAATACCAAATGCAACTTCGATGTGGCACCTATCTCGCAAAGCACACGGTATTGCTTGCCCCCCCTCGTGTCGGCAGGAGGGGAGTCCTAAGCTATGAACGCATGCCCCCCACGGAGGTTCACCTAGCAAATTGCGAAGTAGCAGCCCCCCCATCACACACACACGTGCGTGCGCGCGCACACACACACACACTTTCAGTCGGCGGGCCGGAGAGGGCATCTCACTAAGATGTATCGTAAAATGGACCAAGAATAATCCACCTTGGTCGTACAACCTCTCTCTTGTTGTTGGTCAAAGTGATGGCCGTCTATGCGACCCCAGAGATGGGCTAGCTCGCCAATAATCACGCAAGTAGCTAGTCCCCGAAGACAACCACTGCTTGCGCATGGCCCAAACATATGTATGGAGAGGTGTTGATGTTTGAATACACAATGGAACAACTTTGATGTGCCACTGTGCTTTCGAACCAGAAATCCCCACACGGAGCGAGGGTTAGTTGACGATGCATATGTATGTCACACCACACTTCGAGCCGATGACGGGGATTCATGCATGCATGTGTGCATAGTATGCGCTCAAACTTAATTAGGTCTAAATCTCACCATGACCTATACTACGATAACATGAACCAAAGGAAGAACCGCCATGGTAACCTATCTTGTTGTCGGTTAAAGTGATCATGGATGTCCACGCGGGCCCACGAATATATAGGCTTGTCGCCGATAACCACGCGAGGGAGTGTACTGTTCGAAGACAACCACCACATGCATATGTATGGAGGTGATGCGTGCATGCATGTTTGAATACCATTCACATCATTGATGTGGTGCGTGCGTCGAAAACCGTACAGTCCCCACACAGAGCGAGATCGGTTCATGACGTGTCATGGTACTAGCCACTTCGACTCGATGGGAGGGATTCATGCGTACACATGCATGTGTGTGCTCAAACTGTATCATGTCATCCCAGAGCATGACCTATATATATACCGTATTACAAACAAAAAAATAATCTCCTTCTAAGTCAAATTAACCTCTCTCGTTGTCAGGCAAAGTAGTGATGGACCAAGCGGGCCCACAGATGGAAAGCATCGATATCGCTGATAACCGCGTGAGTGGGTGCGAGAGGACAACCACCATCGTTTTGCATGTGGGCCAAACATATGTTGAATACCCAAAATGCACAACTTTGATGTGGCACATGTCTCGAAAACCGTAAAGTCCCCACACAGAGCGAGGTTCATGAAGCATACTACATATGATGGTCCCCTTCCCCCTCTTCGACGCATACTATATGATCCTACCATAATACAACCCAAAAAGAATCCTCCTTGATGGTGAAATTAATTAACCTCTCCCGATGTAGGTCAAAGTGATGCATGCATCGACGATGACCTCGCGGGCCCACAGATAGAAGCGTCACACGTGAGTGTCCTAGGATAACCACCGCCTGCATGCATGTGGTCCAAAGAGGTGTTGTGTGATGTTTGAATAGCCAATTCACAACTTTGATGTGGCACGTGCCTCGAAAACCGAAAAGTCCCGACACTGAGTGACGTGTACTTGTTCACGGACGCAAAAGGGTTGTGTAATGTTTTAAATAATGAATTCACGACTCTGTTGTGGCACCTGCCTCACAAAACGGCCACACGGTGGCTCACGACTCGTAGTGTACTGCCAGCCACCCCCACCCCCCGACGCACGCACACACACACCGCGCATCCACCGCAACTACGATGCATGTTAAATTTTCCCGCGGTGAACATATGTTACCAAAGGAGGGACGTTTTAATTTTGAAAAAAAAACAGAGATCATTAAGACGTTTTAGTACATTGATTGATTTTCTAGGGGTATAATGTGCAAAAATCAAATTTGAGCTACATGCACACATGACAGTGCATCTAAATGGATTAAAAAAACACATGTGTCTCACTGGGTGCATGTTTACTCCCCGTGCAAGAAATTTCAAACATAGAGAATCTTGATTTTTAAATTCTAGTACATCTAAAACTTATTTGAAATTCATGAAACTTATCGTGTTGTCATATGGACACCAATACAAAGTGGCATTGTGCATTTTTTGTCAAATTTGAGACCAGTTTTGATGTAATCTTTATCTTCTTACAAATGGGAGATTATTAATAATTGGGAACCAATATCGCAAATGGATTATTTATTCGAACCGTGAGCGTTATACCAACAATGGATATGTGTCATGCTTCGGTTAAGCAATAAAGTGACAGCATTAATCATCAAAATAAAAAAAACAATATATGTGCCGCCACGCGACCCCTGTGCTGTGCGAGCAGGCGTGAGTTGACGGGACGCATGCGACCAGTCCGCCACGCAGGCAGACTGGGAGGCGTGCGTGTAGGTGTGTGAATTGACGGGAGGCGTGCTCGCTGCGCAGTGTCATCGGGAGGCGTGCGAGTAGCTGTGTGAAATGACGGTAGGCATGCCAGCAATCCGGTGCGCAGGCTCACCGGGAGGCGAGCCAGCGGTTTGACCGTCGCCCGCCTCTCTCCTACTACTCCATATTAATCGCACGCCCGAGCGGCCACACCCCCCATTTTCACCGCACACACAATCCTCTCTCTCCGCCTGCATCCTCGACGCCGCTCTCAGTCCTCACCGTCGTCTGTGTATGAGGATGCCGCTGAAGAGCCCCATCGGAGGGAGTGCCGACGCCGGCGCTGCGGAAGCACCGAAGCACGGCGTGAAGATGGAGACAGAGGTTGCCGTCACCGCCGCCGAGGTCTTGCTGCACCCTGACGTCATCGACGGCGTCGTGCTTCCACAGCTGGAGCCGGAGGTCCACACCGACTCCGGCGACGACCCCGGTGACGACTCTGCCGACGACTCCGAGGACGACTCCGAGGACCACTCCGACGACGACGAACAACCGATTAGTCATCTATACCCATTTATGTGTCAAATACATCCTAGGGTTTCTCTGGTTACTCCTGCCTCCCCCTTTTTGAAATAGAAATCCTATGGTTATGGTCTCTCAATCCATGAAATCTGAGTAAGTTTCGTTAGATCCGTGTAGTGTATTGATTGTTTGAATGGTCGAAATGATAAGTGATTAGTTGTTTCATCTGTACAAATGATTTTTGCTAATAATCCAACTAGGGTTAGTGTTTCGTGCTAATAATTCCTAGCCAGAGCTTGACATTTGATTTTTGAATGACCTAAATATATGTTTGTGCCATTTTTTTCAAGATTGGTCTGCACATAGACGATTGTGCTTAAAAATCAAACCATAATCTTTGGATATGTCTAAAAAATAGCCATAAAATCCATAAATTCCTAATCCTACTTTACGGCATGTAAACATTGATTTGATGCCAAATTTTGGCAACTGCCAAATGTTCGCTACAGATTAGTTTGTAAACATTAATTTGATGCCATTTTTTTTACTATATGTATAGGTGCTGTCTGACGATGTCGACAGAGAGGATGAAGATGGCCAGAGGAGGTACAAGAGGCAAATCCTCAAGGAGCTTTATGCAGGAATGCATAACAGGTGTATTAGGACCTGGGACGGCGGCTATCAATGCCCATTTTGTAACTAAAAGCTTCATGACGCGTATCAAAGTGTTCTGGCGCATGCAAGAGGACGAGCCGTTGGCTCCTTCAGGCAGAAGTATTCTCGCAAGGTGGCGCACGCCGCGTACCCCGAGTACCTGGAGAAGCTTCAGGATCGTGCCGGCAGATGAGATGAGATGTGGGATCGAACTATGTACGCTTGAGTATGCTTAATGACGGTTGAACTATGTACTTATGGTTGAACTATGCTTGTGTACGCTTATTATCTATGTTTGAGTATGTTTAATCTATGTTTACTTATGTCTAAATGTGGGATATGGATGCAATCAGTTCGGTTGATGGAATCTACCTCCGTCCTGGTTTATTGGTCCCCTTTGTAATTTATGTTAAATTTTGACCAAAGATTTAACTGACAAAATGTTAGTGCAGGTCAGCAAAAATTATATCGTTGGATGCGTATTTGAACATAGTGTTCAATGATATAATTTTTGGTGACATGCATAACCATTTGTTAGTTAAATCTTTGGTCAAAATTTGGCACCAATTACAAAGGGGACCAATAAACCAGGACAGAGGTAGTACGTCAATCACACACGGTTCCCAAAATTGGAACCGTGTGCAATGACTTTCATTTTCCCTATTACGTCAATCACACACGGTTGGCTCTAGCAAACCGTTGCCTCCGAAACTCTTTGTGGGACAGAAAACCCTCACCACCCAATTCAAAAAAGAAAACCCTCACCATCCCCACGTCACAAAAACCCTCACCCCGCCCGCCACCCCCTCCAGTCCCCATTCACACCTGCATAAGCTCCTCCGCGTCTATGCATGGCACCGCCTATCACCGCGACAACCACTTAGCTCGACGCCTGTCGCCGCCGCCATGCTGCCGGTAAACCCCACCGCATTTCGCCACTTCCGCTTGCCGCCGCCTATCGCCATCGACTTTCTCGACGCTGCTCGTGGTTGACCCAGCTCCGCCCGATTGGGGAATCCACCGTATTGAGGGTTTTTTCTCATGGACAACAAGGTAACTAATTTAATGAGATATTATCTCATCTCGTATCCAAGTTCATCTGCCTCCTTTAATCACCCGACCAAAATTTCCCTGAATTCATTTTTATTCGAGCTGATTTGAGGATTTTCTTTCATTCATAGAGTGTACAATGCACGGACACATCATGACTTTGCGGCCTCGGCCAGACATCCATGGAGTTCCATCTCACCGTACCAGATGACTTGAGGATGCGCGCGGTATGTTCAATCTCACCCTAAATCGGTTGGCATGGCCTACTTTCCTGAACATATACTATATATTGCTGCATTTGGATAAAAGGTGCCACATGCAACATAAACGTCAAAGGGGATTTTTTTTCCTCTTCTTTCTATATTAGGCAAATTAATGATGTATTGTTCTTTCGATTACTCTCATATTTCCATGACATCATGGTTACCCTATCTGTTTAATTATAGAATTTTGTTCTTTGATTTCAACTGCTGTACAGTTCTTTCACTTTCTCCCATATTTGCATGTTACCATATTCTTTAACAATCCTACCATTTTCTGCAGCACGTCCCTTGCTATGCAACAGAATCTGTAGTACACAATCTTTCCCTTTACATAAATCAAGACTGCAGGGGTGTCATACTGAACACAAACCATGGATTTACAATCGTTGCTTCTGTAAGACTTGATGAATGTGGTCACCCCTATTTTGCCAAGGGCCTTTGGACAGAAATTTCTAAGTTTTATGTACTGAAAGCTGGCACTAAAATTGCACTGCACATAAAAGAGCCTGGTCATGAGATATATGCTAACTTCCCCGACGATATCATCCGTCCAGACTTTGTTCGAAGTAAGTGTTCTTTTCAAGTATCTGCATGTTGACTTACCCAGCAATATCAAAGGAATTGTGTAGTATTTAAGCAACCAATTGTTATTCCTACCTACTAACTTCTAGTTACCAATACACTTTTCTATTACCTTGTTTTAACTAAATATTCCCTGTACTCCCACTTCTATCAGAAAGCGCCGCTGATGAGGAGACTCCGGAGGTAGAGAACGGGGCTGCCAACAAGCGAAGGCGGGTCGAGCAAGAACCGCAAGCGACTCCAGGAGGCCTAGACTTCATCAGCAGCCTCCCCGATGATATGTTGACAGTCATCATCTCCCTCCTCCCAATCAAATATGGGGTGCAGACAACCATCCTTTCCTGGCGGCGGCGCCCCCTATGGAACTCCACCCCTCTCGACCTCATCGACACCCATGAGCTCTGCCATGGCTATCGCAAGAGCTTGGATGTGTTCTCCTAGATCCTCGGCAGTCACCCTGTCCCAACCAGAGGCCTTAGCATGGGCAAGTTCCGTTCCAACGGCAAGGACCGAGCCAAGCTTGACGACTGGTTTCGATCCCCTGCCCTAGATCAGCTCGAGGAGCTCACTCTTGATGATGGGCATACGCGCTCGCTGCCAACGTCCGCGCTCCGCCTCGCGCCCACGCTGCGCGTCGCCAAGTTCAGGAACTGCCATTCCCCCCCTTAATGACGCGCCCGCTCTTATTCTACCATGACTGAAGCTCCTCGAGCTCGTCGCCGTCTGCCTCCCAAACGGTGACATGGAGCGCCTGCTCCGTGGCTGTACTGCACTTGAGTACCTTCGTCTTCAGGCGATCAATGGGTTGAGTAGCTTCCACATCACCTCCATGACTCTCCGGACTATTTATGTGTGTTGCTGGTGCTGCAAGAAGACATCACAAGATGTGTACCACGGTATGGTCATTGAGGACACACCTTCACTTGAGAGATTACTTGTAGTTGATCAAGAAGGTCCAACAAGAATCAATGTCATTTCTGCGCCGAAATTGACAGTGGTGGGCTACTCGTCTGACAAATACTCCGAACTTGTTATTGGATCCACACCCGTTCAGGTACAACAGCCGCCTTCTACCTCTCCTTCTAGAAATTAACATTATTTCTAATTTTCAAGACGTATGTTCGTCTGTCATCCAGAAAATGATTTCGACAAACTTGACCCCGAAACTGCGCACAGTGAAGGTCTTGGCACTAGAATCTAACGGCCCCAACCTGGACCAAGTTGTCAGTTTCCTGAGATGCTTTCCGTGCCTGGAGAAGCTATATATCGAGGTGATGTTCCTTTCCTGTTAAATGTTAACCATAAGGGAGTTCAATTTGTGACACCTTTTTCTAAGTTTACAATGACAATGTACTACGATTTTTGAAGGATTTTTGGAGGATTTCAGTACATACATGTTTCCCCCCTCATATTGGTTGCTTGATTCATATGGTTTCAATCCATAAGCATTTCTCCTTTGGATTCATCTGTACTACTTTTCTTAGGGAACTTTTCATCCACTCCAACCTCTTGTGAAGAAGGCTACATTTTTCTAGATTGTAATCAAATGCCCATGTTAATCATGTCGGATCGAAGATGGCACGTTAGTGCATTTTACAAATCCTACAAACCAAATAGGCCTATAGTAGTGTTCAAAACTGCATGTAGGCACTAACACGTTTTCTTCTTTTGCAAATAAGATTAGGCCCGGTGGTGGATAATGTGATACAATATAACAATCACATCGAATGCCTAGATCCGCATCTCTCAGAAATTACTTTGAACTCCTACCGAGGGACCTTACCGGAGATTATATTCGCCAGGTTCTTTGTTGTCAGAGCAAGGGTGCTGAAGGTAATGAGGTTTGCCCTACATTTATTTCGCAAAAATGAATGGTTTGTTGATCAGCGCCGGCGGCTGTGGCAGAATGGAATAGGCTCTGAAAATGCTGAATTTCATTTTGGAACTTCAGATGACAGAGTAATCGGAAGTCATCGTGTCAACCCCATACATGACTTCTTAGTGGCTGACCCATTTGCAAAAATTATGAGGTTTCGAAACCAGCCTTACAAGTGGTAATATTAGTTTGAACCTCTCTTATATCCATGTTCAGCAGATCAGCGCGAGCGTTTGTAGCTGATGAGCTGAATTTTATTTCTAATATCAGTTTGAACCTTGTAATCTTCGAATTTGAGCCATATAACTCTGGAATTTGAACCTTGTAATATTTCAAGCTTTTATGGTACAGTCGTTGAAATGGCATCGTATGAGACTCGTATATTGGTAGCACTATTTTGACCTTAATATGTAATGTACTTAGATTTTATTAACCATTCTTGAATGTGTTTACCTTGTCAATCTCATAGCACACGATCTGTATAGCTAACTCGACTGTGATCTTCGACATTATTGCACACAGTTGGTTTCTTCAACCGTGTGCCCTGTAGTGCACAGAATTAATTAGTGCACTCGAGTGTCCATCATCACCTTTCTGTGTAACTTTGACTTTCATCACCCACGGGTAAACTTATGACCGAAGTCATTCCACACACTTCGTTTTTACAAAGCTTTTTGCCAATAAACGCCCACGATTTGTCCCTCTTCTAGCCGACGCGTGGCCAAACTAGCCGGGCGGGAAGCTTGCGCGGTAAACTGCGCGCTAGCGCGAGAACAGGCTCACCGACGATACATTTGGCGCCTCTTCGAGCCCACGCGTGGTCAAACGAAACGCGTGCGGTGTTGTCAAGCGTGCACTAGAATCCTCCGCTATGAACGCGGTGACAAGACGTGACGATTACAGGCCGGCCGGCCCCCATTTATTACAGCGTCCATTTAACCCTTGTGTCTCTTCAACCTTTCGATCGCGCCCACCATTGCAAGAAGCACACCCACCACGACAAATTCTTAGAGGGTATCCTGCGAGGCTCCAATGGCGCTCCGAGCGGCTGCTAACGACGAGCAGCAGTTCACCATGCATGCCGTGGTGGACACCCACAGAAGGTTCACGGAGCTCTCGGTGGTGTACACCAACAACCCGGTCTGGGTGGAGCACTCCATCCACATCATGGAGCTGTTGCTTGCTGAGGAGAAGTACAAGGTGGTCGGGTTTGACCTCGAGTACACCCACGCTCGTTCCGGGTCTCGTCCCAAGGTCGTCGTCGCCTAGATGTGCGTGCGCAATCACGTCCTCATCTACCACTACTGCCTTGCCACAAGGCCTTGCGAGCGTTTCGCCAGGTTTGTCAACAGCCCCCACTACATGTTCGCTACGGTGGACATCACCAACGATCTAAAGGTGCTCAAGAATTCGGGCATCGCCTGCCAGAATCTTGTCGACATCCAGGGCCAATACAAGATCTGGGGCAGCAACAAGCATGAGAAGGACTCACTGGTTCACCTCGCCGAGGCCATCATCGATCCCTACTACAGAGACATGAAGGATTCCTATAACAAGGACAAGCGTGCCTGGCACTCGGCCTGGATGGAGAAACTCGACAAAGCTCACGTCGTGTACGCGGCCGATACGTCTCCAACGTATCTATAATTTTTGATTGTTCCATGTTGTTATATTATCATTCTTGGATGTTTTACAATCATTTTATAGCAACTTTATATCATTTTTTGGGACTAACCTATTGACATAGTGCCCAGTGCCAGTTGCTGTTTTTTGCTTGTTTTTTACTTCACAGGAAATCAATACCAAACGGAGTCCAAACGCAGTGAAACTTTTTGGTGATTTTTTCTAGACCAGAAGACACAAGTTGAGCCAAGAAAGTACCTGAGGGGGGCTCCGAGGGGAGCACAACCCACCAGGGCGCGCCTGGGGGCCCAGGCGCGCCCAGGTGGGTTGTGCCCACCTCGGCCACCTCCCGCACCGCCTCTTTGCTCTATAAATACCCCAATATTCCAGAAACCCTAGGGGAGTCGACGAAAATCAATTCCAGCCACCGCAAGTTCCAGAAACCACAGATCCAATCTAGACACAATCACAGAGGGGTTCATCATCCTCATTGGTGCCCCTCCGATGATGCGTGAGTAGTTCATTGTAGTCCTACGGGTCCGTAGGCAGTAGCTAGATGGCTTCCTCTCTCTCTTTTGATTCTCAATACAATGGTCTCTTGGAGATCTATTTGATGTAACTCTTTTTGCGGTGTGTTTGTTGGGATCCGATGAACTTTGAGTTTATGATCAGATCTATGTTTTTATCCATGAAAGTTATTTGAGTCATTTGATCTCTTATATACATGATTACTTATAGCCTCGTATTTCTTCTTCGAATCTTTGGTTTAGTTAGGCCAACTAGATCGATTTTTCTTGCCATGGGAAGAGGTGCTTTGTGATGGGTTCGATCTTACGGTGCTTGATCCCAGTGACAGAAGGGGAACCGACATGTATGTGTCGTTGCTATTAAGGATAACAAGATGGGGTCTATTTCTACATAAATAGATCTTGTCTACATCATCTCATCGTTCTTATTGCATTACTCCGTTTCTCCATGAACTTAATACACTAGATGCATGCTGGATAGCGGTCGATGTGTGGAGTAATAGTAGTAGATGCAGGCAGGAGTCGGTCTACTAATCTTGGACGTGATGCCTATATAATGATCATTGCCTGGATATCTTCATAATTATTTGAAGTTCTATCAATTGCCCAACAGTAATTTGTTTACCCACCGTATGCTATTTTTCTCGAGAGAAGCCACTAGTGAAATCTACGGCCCCCGGGTCTATTTTCTCATCATATATTTTCAGATCAATTTTGCCATTTGCCTTTTTATTTATTTGCCACTTTTATTTTCAGATCTATATTTCTAAAAACCCAAAAATATTTTGCTTCACTTTATTTTATTCGCGATCTATTTATCCAATCTACTACAATTTATCTCACGTCCGTTTGCCAATTTTGTGGCGCCCCCGACTCAATCATACACTAATCATACACGCAAATGTGTACGATCAAGCACAGGGACTTACGGGAAGATATCACAACACAACTCTAACACAATTTAAACGGAGGTCCATAATATTACAGACCAGGGATCCGAAGATCCGAATACATAAGTCAGTCATACAAATATTATTTGAGTACAGACATAGTTAGACAAGTTTTGCCTTAAGAAGGCTAGCACAAACAGCGACACTAGATCGAAAGGCGTAGGCCTCCTGCCTGGGAGCCTCCGATCCTACTCCTGGTCAGCTGGCTCGATCCAGTAGTACGTACCCTCTGGACCCTCCTGGTAGTAAGCTCCGGTGGTGGCATCTGGCTCCTGGACTCCATCGTCTGTTGTATCATCAAGGTGGGGTATATGGGGAAAAGAGAAAGTAAAGCAACCGTGAGTACTCATCCGAAGTACTCAACAAGCAAGGATCTATACTACATATGCAACGTTATCAATGGAGAAAGGCTGTATATGTGGACTGGGCTGCAGAAATGCCAGAATAGAGAGAAGGCCTAGTCCTATTGAAGACTAGCATCTTCAAACATATTCACAAGGCCATCATCTTGCAGCAGTAGAAGAGAGTAGAATAGCATTTTGTTTAGCAAACATGTTGAAGTACAGCTTAAAGATCCTTCCTCGACTCCCAAGCGAGAAAGCGATCCCGAAGCTTCAATTAAGTAACAAGTATCCAGTTTAAGTAGTAGATCGGGATACACAAACTGAGCGTCCTTTACCGTAGGACCGGCTATCGATAGAAGATTCATCCCTGCAGGGGTGCACTACTGTTACCCAACACACTCGATCAACTCTGGCCGGACACACTTGCTGGGTAATGCCCGTCCTCGGAAGATCAACACGAAGCAGCGCTCTACCTAGGCTCGACAGAGAGGTCAGCACGCCGGACTAACCTATGCACCCAGAGGTCTCGGGCCATCGCCCTGGGCACCCTGCGCGTTGCGAGACTGGCCGGGGTGCAGGCGCGACACTGAACTCGTCAGTGAAGTATCCAGCCCAATCCCGACAATCAGCCCGCACGGTGAATCGTGATGTCAGACGAGCTTTCGGAGAAACGTACTTCGCAGAGGGTCCCATAACCATTATCCCGCGTGGTGGTAGTGCGTATAGGGCACGTCGACCCACTCAGATCACACACCCAAATCCAATAGGCTCAATTAGTATCAAGCGGAGACAATCAGAGTCTCTGATGCTCCGCCACAATGTCACACTCGAGTGCCCTTCCGGCACACCCGAAAATCACAGATCCCCAGCGGGTACCCACCAGGGTGGACCCGCCCGTAACAAGGGTCAAAGTAACCGTGTGGTCATAACATTAAGGGGGAAACCCGAGGAATCACCCTCGGCGGATTCCACTCGACGAAAACATCAAGGTGAACGTATGAGGTATCACCCTCGAGGTTCACACTGAGGGTTGCACGACAGAGTCGTATCGGAAGTGGAGAAGGAGGAATCACTTTCGATGACCACGACCGAACAGCTACACTGCAGAGTATTCATCGGGAGTGCGTTACGAGGTATCACCCTCGGCACTCGATAGTTACTACGCAGAATCGTACAACTAAGGGGGTGTGAAGTGAGGTGTCGGTCTCTGGTCGACGATCACGTTGATCGAGTCGTCGATGATCAAGCAGGGGCATCAAGAATAAGGTGGTGGAGTCACTGATGGTTCATTACCAACCTATACTAAACAGTTTATCATAGGCAGGTAAGGTAGCAATGAACAGGTTACAACAACATGCTATGCATCAGAATAGGAGCATACATTAACAGTAGCAAAATCTAATGCAAGCAGGAGAATAGAATGGGCGATATCTGGAATGCTCAGGGGGGGGGGCTTGCCTGGTTGCTCTGGAAAGAGAGAGGGTCGTCAACACGGGCTGCTCATCGGTAGTGAAAGTGTATCCCGGTGCAGCGTCGTCGGTCTCAGCGTCTATCGAAGGAGAAGGGGGGGAGAGAAACAATAAATTCACGGCAATAATGCAAACAATATGTATGACATGCCTAAATGATATGCCGGGGTGTTCTACTGCCTAACTAAATGATTTAGTTAATTTAGGAATTTATTTGGATTTATTTAATTAAAGTTGGGCACTATTCATTTACTGAAAACGGTCTAAAAGTTCAATGTTCTTATAGCTACGGGCGTCTGACGGGAATACGGAAGGCGTATTCGGGTTCGTATCGGAATTCTGAGCAAGTTTCATATATAAATTATTTTCATCGGAGCTACGGTTTATTTAATACGATTTTCTAAAGTTTTTATTAACTTATGGAATTTAATTAATTATTTAAATTAACATTATTCGAAACAGTGCTGCGATGACAACAGCATGACATCATGCTGACGTCAGCAGCCATCTGACAGGGTGGGTCCCACCTGTCATACACTGTTAGGCTAATTAGGATTAACTTAATTAAATTTACTGTTTAATTAACACTAACTACTTATTTAGATTAACCTAATCAGGATTAATTAACTAATTAATTAGTATTTATTTTAATTATTTTTATTTTATTTATTTATTTTTTAAAAAAATCGTTTCTGGGCTGGGGCCCCTGTGTCATAGACACAGAGGGGCGGGGCCCAGCCGCCATTGGGCCAGGGGGCTTAACGGGGCGGGCACGGCCGCAGCCCGAGCGGGCGCTTCCCCGGGGGCGCGGGGCACGCCCGGCGCACGCCGGCGCCGGCGGCCAAAGCCAAGGGAGGCGACGGGGCGAAGGGTGCGGGCGAGCGCGGAGCTCCAAGGGCGTGGGCACGCATGGAGCTGGCGAGCCCAGGCGCGATGCGGTGGACGCAGAGGCGGGGCCGCGGTGCGAGGGTCGGGAGCGGTGAACGGAACAGCGCAGGAGGCGGGGTGGCGCGACGCGACGGCTCCGACGAGCGGTAGTGAGGGAGGCGAGGTCCAGCAGGGCAGCAGCTGCAGCAGCAAGGAGCATGGGGGCGCGGCGAGGCGCAGTAGCAGCAGTTGCAGCAGAGCACCGGGGGGGAGGAGAAGCGCGGGGCGAGGGGAACAGGAGCGGGGCGAGCAGGGGAAGCCCTGCAGTGGCGGGAGCGGCGAGGAGCAGGGGCCGGGCGCGGTGAGCGTGGCCAGGGCGTGGCGGCGCACGCGGGGCGCGTGGGGTGCACGGCGAGGTGCGGGAGCAGAGAGGGGGGAGGCCCGGGGCCTCACCGACGTTGTAGATGACCGGGTGGCGAGGCGTGATGGAGCGGCTTGGGGAGGAGGTCGGAGACGTCCGGCGAGGCGAGCAGCGCGGTCCGGCGAGCGGGACGAGGCGGCGCGGCGTCCAAGCGCGGCGAGGCAGCGGCGTGCGGCGGCGTCGCGGGCGCGCGCCAGATCCAGAGGGGGGGAAAGAGGGGATCGGGGTGGGGTTAGGGTTATGGCCAGGGGAGGGGCTGGCCATATAGGCCAGGGGGAATGGGCCGGCCGGCTGGGCTATGGCCCAGTTGGGCCAGGGGGGTTCCTTTTTATTTTTCGTTTTGTTTTCTCTTACCTTTTTCTTTTTATTTATTTCCTTTTCTCAGTTTAGCAAATTGTTAGGCCACATATTGAATTTTGTAAAACATAGGAATTGCTCCAACAAATACTAGGCATTACCTACCACTACCAAAAATTGGTTTGGAGTCAACTTGAGTTCACATAATTTTTGTAATAATTAATATGCATTAATCCTTGCTGTTTTAATTATGTTAGTGCCACCTAATTATTTTATTATTTGTTGGTTACAATTTTAGACTAGCCTCTGCAATATTTGTTATTTACTGAACATTTCAGTTTTTATGTTGGACAACTTTTATATTTCACTTTCACTTTCATTTAAATTTGAATTTGAGTTAGGAGTTGAAATGCAATATGATGCAAATGATGATTATGCACTAGTAAGCTTGCTGACATGTCATTATCAAAAGTGATTACTGTAGCTAATGACAGGGGGTGTTACAACTCTCTTCATCTATTAAGAATTCTCGTCCCGAGAATTAAGAGGAAGACTGAAAGAAAGAGGGGTATTCTTCACGAAGACAATCCTCGCGTTCCCAAGTGGCCTCATCTTCAGAATGATTCGACCACTGAACCTTGAGGAATTTGATTGACTTTTGACGAGTCCGACGTTCAGCTTCATCAAGAACACGGATGGGATATTCTGGATAAGACAGATCTTCCCGTAATTCAAGCATTTCGTGATCCACAGCTCAAATAGGATCCTTGAAGCAGCGACGGAGTTGGGATACATGAAAGACGTCATGTACTTGAGAAAGATTAGGCGGCAACTGCAATTGATATGCCACTTCTCCTCGACGGGCAAGAATACGGAACGGGCCAATGTAGCGAGGAGCTAACTTGCCTTTGATTCCGAACCTATGAGTGCCTTTCAACGGAGTGACACGGAGGTAAGCTTGCTCGCCAGGTTGATAGACCATTTCCTGGTGCTTTCGGTCATAGTTGCTCTTCTGACGAGACTGAGCAGCTTTCAAATGTTCATGGACAATGCGGACTTGATCTTCAGCTTGCTGAATAATGTCCGGTCCGACGAGTGAGCGTTCCCCAGTTTCTGACCAATTCAGAGGGGTTCGACACTTACGTCCGTATAGAACTTCAAACGGTGCCATCTTCAGACTAGCTTGATAGCTATTGTTGTAAGAGAATTCGGCATACGGGAGAGATTCCTCCCATTTCTTACCGAAGGAGATGACGCAAGCTCGAAGCATATCTTCGAGCACTTGATTAACTCGTTCAACTTGACCCTGTGACTGAGGGTGAAAAGCGGTACTGAACGACAGATGTGTTCCCATAGCTTCTTGGAAACTATTCCAGAATCTGGAGGTGAAGAGGCTGCCACGATCACAACTGATCTCCAACGGAACACCGTGGAGTGACACAATTCAGGAAACATACAAGTCTGCTAACTGGCTAGCAGTGATTGTCTCTTTAACTGGCAGAAAGTGAGCAACCTTAGAGAATCGGTCAATGACGACAAATATAGCATCATTACCCTTCTGGGATTTGGGAAAACCAGTAATGAAATCCATTTGGACCTTGTCCCATTTCCATTCAGGAATTGCAAGGGATTGCAGAGTTCCAGCGGGCCTTTGATGTTGAGCTTTAACGCGGCGGCAAACGTCACACTCAGAAACATAACGAGCAATGTCTCGCTTCATATTAGGCCACCAGTATCTCTGACAAATGTCACGGTACATCTTTGTGCTACCAGGATGAATTGACAGAGGAGTGTCATGAGCTTCCATCATAACGTGTTCCCTCTCATCTTTGAACTTAGGTACGAAGAGACGGTGTTGGAAAAATAGGATCCCATCATTATCAAGATGGAACTCCGACGGTTTTCCTTTTTCAAGGTATCGCTTGATCCTTTCAACTTCAGAGTCATACCGTTGCATAGTCTTGATGCTGTGTTCTAAATCTGGTTCGACAACGAGGGTATTGAGATAACCCTGTGGAACAATATGGAGGTTCAATTGACGAAACTCTTCATAAAGAAGAGGTTGTGATTCCTGAACCATATGGTTGCTGCAATAAGCCTTGCGGCTCAAAGCATCGGCCATTACATTTGCCTTGCCAGGAGTGTATGAGATATTCATATCATAATCGGCTATTGTCTCGAGCCATCTTTGTTGACGAAGGTTCAGATCCGGTTGAGTATACAAATACTTCAAACTTTGATGATCCGTATATATCTCGCAACGGTTACCGAGAAGGTAATGTCGCCATAGCTTCAGGGCATAAATAACCGCAGAAAGTTCGAGATTGTGCACTGGGTAATTTTCTTCGTGAGGACGCAATTGTCGGGAGGCATAAGCAATCACTTTGCGTTCTTGCATTAGGACACAGCCTAATCCTTGACGGGAGGCATCACAGTATATCACGAAATCCTTTTGGGAATCCGGGGGTGCTAATACTGGGTCAGATGTCAATTTATCTTTTAGTGTCTGAAAGCTTTCTTGACATTTTTCTGTCCATTCAAATTTAACACCTTTGTGAAGCAGATTTGTCAATGGTTTTGCAATCTTGGAAAAGTTCTCAACGAATCGACGGCAATAACTAGCAAGTCCGAGAAAACTTCTGACTTGCTTAACATTCTTCGGGGGAGTCCAGTCAAGAATAGCCTGAACTCGTTCGGGGTTAACAGCAATTCCATCCTTGGAAATCACATGTCCAAGGTAAGTTACTTCAGAAAGCCAAAATTCACATTTGGAATACTTGGCATACAACTAGTGTTCTCGGAGCCTTTCTAGTACCAAACGAAGGTGTTCAGCATGTTCTTCTTTATTCTTAGAATAAACCAGAATATCATCCAAATAAACCACGATGAATTTGTCGAGGTAATCCATGAATATATAATTCATCAGACGGGAGAAAGTTGCTGGAGCATTCGTTAGGCCAAATGACATGACGGTGTATTCATAGGAGCCATAACGAGTGACGAATGCAGTCTTGGGAATATCCTCTTCACGGACACGGATCTAGTGATAACCCAACCTCAGGTCGAGTTTAGAGAACACCGATGATCCAGCGAGTTGATCATAAAGATCATTGATCCGGGGCAGGGGGTATTTATTCTGGATTGTGGCTTGGTTAATGGGCCGATAATCCTGAACCAAACGGTTAGTTCCATCCTTCTTCTTAACGAAGAGTGAAGGTGCTCCCCAAGCAGAGGAACTGGGGCGGATGAAACCACTCTTAAGCGACTTGTCGATTTCTTCCTTAAGCTCGAGTAGGTGATGCGGAGGCATCTTATAAGGTCGCTTGGCAATAGGGACGGTGCCAGGCTTCAAGTCGATGACGAACTCGACAGCTCTAGCCGGGGGTATTCCTGGAAGTTCTTCTGGAAAAACGTCTGGAAAATCTCGAACGACAGGAACGTTCTCGATCCCTTGCAGAGGTGAGGCGTTCAAAGCATTCAGAGCATATATCTGAGCTTCAGCGTCCCGAGTAATGCGGGCGGTATAGTTCACTATCTCATCGGTGGGGTGAAGAAGTTGGACGACTTTAGTGGCACAATTGATCGAAGCAATGTGAGCTTTCAACCAATCCAATCCAAGAATGAGGTCTATGGTGGAAGATTTCAAGACGATGGGCGATGCAAGGAATTCCAACCCTTTAATTTTGACGGTAACGTCAGGTGCTATTACGTCAGCATGACAGTGACCTCCGGGAGTTTTAATGACTAACGGGGTATGCATTTTCTCATATCGAATGCCATGCATAAATGCAAATTTTCCAGAGATGAATGAATGTGATGCTCCTGAATCAAATAAAACAGAAGCAGGTACTGAGTTAACAAGAAGGGTACCCATCACAGTAGCAAGTTGATCCTGGACTTCTTCAATGTCAATGTTGTAGGCGTGTCCACGACCATGTGCAGCAGACCCAGTATTATAGTTGCGGGTCTGGTTGTTACCACGACCATTGCCACGGCCAGCACGAGGAAAGGCTAACTGATTCTGATTCTGGCGGCAGTCTTTAGCCTGGTGACCTGGTTTGCGGCACTTGAAGCATAGACCATCTTCAGGACGAAGAGGAGCATTGTTCTGAATAGCTTGAGCTTTTGGCTGCCTCGGTGGTGGAGGAGGCAGATGTGGTGCAGCATAGTTGTTCTTTGGCACAGAGGTATTGGAACGGAATGCATTGTTGGGAATCCAAACTCGACGCTTCGATGCTGAGCCCGAAGATGAGCCAGCATCACGATAGCGCTTCTGCGAGTCCTTGTATTCCATCTGAGCGGTCTCAACAAGAATAGCCTTGTTTGTCAGAGTTGAAAAGGCATTGAAGTCTTGAGCAGCTAGTGCAAGCTTGAGGTCGGGGTGTAGTCCATTACGGAACTTCTCTTGTCTGCGTGCATCTGTGGCGATGTCTTCTTCAACATAGCGGGAGAGGTCTAGAAATTCCCGCTGATAAGCTTCGACGGTCTTGTTGCCCTGAGTGAGGTTACAGAACTGGGTCTTCATGCGTTCCATAATTGCCTGAGGGATGTAACGTGTACGGAAAGCAGCCTGAAACTCATACCAGGTGATGACTGTTCCAACTGGCAGAGTACGCTTGTGTGTGTCCCACCATTGAGCAGCGGGGCCCTTTAAGAAAAAGGCCGCGAAGTTGACATAGTTGGCAGGGGCAACATTAGCAGACTCCATCTCATGAGTGATGTCGCGGAGCCAGTCATCAGCATCCAGGGGCTTGTCAGAGTTGCGGAACTGCGTTGGGTTAAGTCGCATAAACTCTGTCAAAGTTATTGAAGCTGGGTTCTGGTTCTGGTTGTTCTGATGCGGAAACTGAGCCATGATTCCAAGCATGAACTGGCGGTTAAGCTCAAACTGTTGCATCATAGCCGCCATATAGTCTGGCGGTGGTGGGCGTTCAGGGGCACGACCACGACCACGACCACCTGGTCTAACCATCCTGCTAAGTATCAACAGGGGGTAGTTTAGTAAAAGCAATTGCAAGCGTTTAGTGACAAACATGATGTAACTCGACAACAATTTAAGTAGTGTAACAGATACATAACAGTCGTCAATTAAGACATACAGATCCATACATAGAGTCGGGTACATGCAGACAGCATAACGGCGCAAATTCAAAAGCTAGACATACTAGGCGGCACGCAGGCACGCGGTAAGGAAGTACACAACGAGACATAGCAAAGGCTACATCAACATCGGAGAAAACCACCGAAACGGAGTAACTGCAAGTGCTGACGACGAATGTTCGTCGCGGAAGGATCCTGCGCTCCATGTGCACTCTGATGCAGAATCCGGTCTCGAGCTGTAAGAAGAGGTCCACGTGCAGGTGTATGACCTCCAACAGCAGGCCAATCAATACCAGCATACATCTGAGTCCTGCGCGGGTAAAGGATGTGCTCAGGATGTATCCCTGCGCGAACAGCGGGTAGCAACTGCGTCATAGCATCGTAGAGACGTGCTCGAGTGGCAACCAACTCGACGGCAAGAGCCCGAACAGTGCGATCCAGAGCCTGAGTGCACTGAATCAGAACGCGCGGGTCATAGCGACGAGGCTCGAACGGGGCACAGATAGCTGTGTAGTATCCAGTAGCATCTCCAGCAGGGGCATACGAAATGTATCGGAACTCAGAGTCATCCATGATATCGCTGAACTGTCCTCGGAGACGTGCGACGGCAGAGTAGGCGGCATCATGGACTGCCATCTCAATCGTCACGCCAATACCGTGAAAAAGGTGCAGCTCGGTGTCTGAGTCATTCTGCTGATCATAGATACGAACATCAGCATGGTACTGCTCCTGATTGAACTCGCGGTAATCCTCGTAAACCAAGTACTCAGGATACCAACGGTAGCCAAGTCTGGTCATGAGAGCGATCAGGACAGCTGGAAACCCAGGGGTATTACGAGCCCAAGTGCGAAGCACAAGTTGTGTCGTAGGACGCGGTGGAAACAAACGGTCCATCTGAAACAGAGGAAATTCAGATTTGTCAAATGACAATGAGAAGTTTAACACAACTCGGAGAGAAAGGTTAAACAAAACAATGGAAAGGAAAATGATTATCAGACTAATCAGATCAATGACAGGGAAATCGCACAGATATCCAGCTCTCCTGGTAGATGGAATTTATGAGATCCTAAGTGTCGGCGTTAGTAAAATTTATTTAACCCGAGTAGAAGAGAGATCAGAGTCCCAGAGTATAGACGAGGAATAAAATATCCTAATACCACCCAGTTGGCGACGTGGGCCCGTAAGCCACACAGCCAAGTTAGTAAATTAGTTTTTCGATGTCTAGACTCAACTTCGGCCAAGGAATTGAAAGGGGGCTTCCTACAGGCAGTCGGCTCTGATACCAACTTGTGGCGCCCCCGACTCAGTCGTACACTAATCATACACGCAAACGTGTACGATCAAGCACAGGGACTCACGGGAATATATCACAACACAACTCTAACACAATTTAAACGGAGGTCCACAATATTACAGACCAGGGATCCGAAGATCCGAATACATAAGTCAGTCATACAAATATTATCTGAGTACAGACATAGTTAGACAAGTTTTGCCTTAAGAAGGCTAGCACAAACAGCGACACTAGATCGAAAGGCGTTGGCCTCCTGCCTGGGAGCCTCCGATCCTACTCCTGGTCAGCTGGCTCGATCCAGTAGTACGTACCCTCTGGACCCTCCTGGTAGTAAGCTCTGGTGGTGGCATCTGGCTCCTGGACTCCATCGTCTGTTGTATCATCAAGGTGGGGTATATGGGGAAAAGAGAAAGTAAAGCAATCGTGAGTACTCATCCGAAGTACTCAGCAAGCAAGGATCTATACTACATATGCAACATTATCAATGGAGAAAGGCTGTATATGTGGACTAGGCTGCAGAAATGCCAGAATAGAGAGAAGGCCTAGTCCTATCGAAGACTAGCATCTTCAAACATCTTCACAAGGCCATCATCTTGCAGCAGTAGAAGAGAGTAGAATAGCATTTTGTTTAGCAAACATGTTGAAGTACAGCTTAAAGATCCTTCCTCGACTCCCAAGCGAGAAAGCGATCCCGAAGCTTCAATTAAGTAACAAGTATCCAGTTTAAGTAGTAGATCGGGATACACAAACTGAGCGTCCTTTACCGTAGGACCGGCTATCGATAGAAGATTCATCCCTGCAGGGGTGCACTACTGTTACCCAACACGCTCGATCAACTCTGGCCGGACACACTTGCTGGGTAATGCCCGTCCTCGGAAGATCAACACGAAGCAGCGCTCTACCTAGGCTCGGCAGAGAGGTCAGCACGCCGGACTAACCTATGCACCCAGAGGTCTCGGGCCATCGCCCTGGGCACCCTGCGCGTTGTGAGACTGGTCGGGGTGCAGGCGCGACACTGAACTCGTCAGTGAAGTATCCAGCCCAATCCCGACAATCAGCCCGCACGGTGAATCGTGACGTCAGACAAGCTTTCGGAGAAGCGTACTTCGCAGAGGGTCGCATAACCATTATCCCGCGTGGTGGTAGTGCGTATAGGGCACGTCGACCCACTCAGATCACACACCCAAATCCAATAGGCTCAATTAGTATCAAGCGGAGACAATCAGAGTCTCTGATGCTCCGCCACAATGTCACACTCGAGTGCCCTTCCGGCACACCCGAAAATCATAGATCCCCAGCGGGTACCCACCAGGGTGGACCCGCCCGTAACAAGGGTCAAAGTAACCGTGTGGTCATAACATCAAGGGGGAAACCCGAGGAATCACCCTCGGCGGATTCCACTCGACGAAAACATCAGGGTGAACGTATGAGGTATCACCCTCGAGGTTCACACTGAGGGTTGCACGACAGAGTCGTATCGGAAGTGGAGAAGGAGGAATCACCCTCGATGACCACGATCGAACAGCTACACTGCAGAGTATTCATCGGGAGTGCGTTACGAGGTATCACCCTCGGCACTCGATAGTTACTACGCAGAGTCGTACAACTAAGGGGGTGTGAAGTGAGGTGTCGGTCTCTGGTCGACGATCACGTTGATCGAGTCGTCGATGATCAAGCAGGGGCATCAAGAATAAGGTGGTGGGTCACTGATGGTTCATTACCAACCTATACTAAACAGTTTATCATAGGCAGGTAAGGTAGCAATGAACAAGTTACAATAACAGGCTATGCATCAGAATAGGAGCATACATTAACAGTAGCAAAATCTAATGCAAGCAGGAGAATAGAATGGGCGATATCTGGAATGCTCAAGGGGGGGGCTTGCCTGGTTGCTCTGGCAAGAGAGAGGGGTCGTCAACGGGCTGCTCGTCGGTAGTGAAGTCGTATCCAGGTGCAGCGTCGTCGGTCTTAGCGTCTATCGAAGGAGAAGGGGGGGGGGAAGAGAAACAATAAATTCACGGCAATAATGCAAACAATATGTATGACATGCCTAAATGATATGCCGGAGTGTTCTACTGCCTAACTAAATGATTTAGTTAATTTAGGAATTTATTTAATTAAAGTTGGGCACTATTCATTTACTGAAAACGGTCTAAAAGTTCAATGTTCTTATAGCTACGGGCGTCTGACGGGAATACGGAGGGCGTATTCGGGTTCGTATCGGAATTCTGAGCAAGTTTCATATATAAATTATTTTCATCGGAGCTACGGTTTATTTAATACGATTTTCTAAAGTTTTTATTAATTTCTAGAATTTAATTAATTATTTAAATTAACATTATCCGAAACAGTGCTGCGATGACATCAGCATGACATCATGCTGACATCAGCAGCCATCTGACAGGGTGGGTCCCACCTATCATACAGTGTTAGGCTAATTAGGATTAACTTAATTGAATTTACTGTTTAATTAACACTAACTACTTAATTAGATTAACCTAATCAGGATTAATTAACTAATTAATTAATTAATTATTATTTATTTTAATTATTTTTATTTTTATTTATTTATTTTTTTAAAAAAATCGTTTCTGGGCTGGGGTCCCTGTGTCATAGACACAGAGGGGCGGGGCCCAGCCATCATTGGGCCAGGGGCCTTAACGGGGCGGGCGCGGGCGCGTCCCCGGGGGCACGGGGCACGCCCGGCGCACGCCGGCGCCGGCGGCCAAAGCCAAGGGAGGCGGCGGGGCGAAGGGTGCGGGCGAGCGCGGAGCTCCAAGGGCGCGGGCGCGCATGGAGCTGGCGAGCCCGGGCGCGATGCGGTGGACGCAGAGGCGGGGCCGTGGTGCGAGGGCCGGGAGCGGTGAACGGAACATCGCAGGAGGCGGGGTGGCGCGACGCGGCGGCTCCGACGAGCGGTAGTGAGGGAGGCGAGGTCCAGCAGGGCAGCAGCTGCAGCAGCAAGGAGCATGGGGGCGCGGCGAGGCGCAGTAGCAGCAGAGCACCGGGGGGGAGGAGAAGCGCGGGGCGAGGGGAACCGGAGCGGAGCGAGCAGGGGAAGCCCTGCAGTGGCGGGAGCGGCGTGGAGCAGGGGCCGGGCACGGTGAGCGTGGCCAGGGCGTGGCGGCGCACGCGGGGCGCGTGGGGTGCGCGGTGAGGTGCGGGAGCAGAGAGGGGGGGAGGCCCGGGGCCTCACCGACGTTGTAGATGACCGGGCGGCGAGGCGTGATGGAGCGGCTTGGGGAGAAGGTCGGAGACGTCCGGCGAGGCGAGCAGCGCGGTCCGGCGAGCGGGACGAGGCGGCGTCCAAGCGCGGCGAGGCAGCGGCGTGCGGCGGCGTCGCGGGCGCGCGCCAGATCCAGAGGGGGGGAAAGAGGGGATCGGGGTGGGGTTAGGGTTACGGCCAGGGGAGGGGCTGGCCATATAGGCCAGGGGGAATGGGCCGGCCGGCTGGGCTATGGCCCAGTTGGGCCAGGGGGGTTTCCTTTTTATTTTTCGTTTTGTTTTCTCTTACCTTTTTCTTTTTATTTATTTCCTTTTCTCAGTTTAGCAAATTGTTAGGCCACATATTGAATTTTGTAAAACATAGGAATTGCTCCAACAAATACTAGGCATTACCTACCACTACCAAAAATTGGTTTGGAGTCAACTTGAGTTCACATAATTTTTGTAATAATTAATATGCATTAATCCTTGCTGTTTTAATTATGTTAGTGCCACCTAATTATTTTATTATTTGTTGGTTACAATTTTAGACTAGCCTCTGCAATATTTGTTATTTACTGAGCATTTCAGTTTTTATGTTGGACAACTTTTATATTTCACTTTCATTTAAATTTGAATTTGAGTTAGGAGTTGAAATGCAATATGATGCAAATGATGATTATGCACTAGTAAGCTTGCTGACATGTCATTATCAAAAGTGATTACTGTAGCTAATGACAGGGGGTGTTACAAATTTCTGGCGCCGTTACCCGAAAGGGATTGACAACCCCTTTAACACATCGGGTTGCAAGTATTTGTTCTTTGTGTGCAGGTGTTGTTTATGTAGTGTTGCTTGGTTCTCCTACTGGTTCGATAACTTTGGTCTCATCAGTGAGGGAAATACCTACCGTTGCTGTGCTGCATCATCCCTTCCTCATTGGGGAAATACCGACGTAGTTCAAGCCAACATCAAAAGGAATTTCTGGCGCCATTGCCGGGGAGACATCATCAACATCTACCAGGTTCCTAATCACAAATCTCATCTCCTTGCTATTTACATTATTTGCCATTTGCCTCTCGTTTTCCTCTCTCCCACTTCACAAAAATTTACCGTTTTATTCGCCCTCTTTCTCGTTCGCCGTTTTCTCATCAGATCTGTTTTTCGTGTGCAATTTTGTTCGTCACTTTTGCCGTTATGGATAGTTCCTCCTCTATTGCGTGTACCCCAGAGAACGAGGTTCTTAATTTCAAACAAAGGGGAGGGGAGAATTTAAAAGATGCTTGGTGTAGGATTTGCAATGCTCATAATAGATCTATCCGTAAGCAATCTACCGTTGTTCTTCTTCGCTGTTTTTATGTGGGCATCACCACTTGGTATAGATTCGTCCTTGATACGATTACCGGTGGAAATTTCTTGATGTGTCCCTCTCTTGATGCTTTTAATGCTATGGGAAATTTAGTGGGATCACCACCTCTTATGGTTAATGAAACAACTTTAACTCTTGAGCATGTTATGGAAAGACTTAATGCTATTGAAAAGAAAATGCTTACCGAAGAACACATTGAAAACTTGGATAAAAAGATACATAATCTTGCTAGTAAATTGGGTCAAAAGCCGGAGAAGTTCTTAAGTTGTTAAAAGAAAAGGGGACCATAATTCATGAAAGAATTGAAGAAAGCTCGTCTCGGATCGATAAATTGGAAGAAATCTTTAGTAATCTAAGCACGGCTTTTGCTTCTGCTAAAATTATCGAAAAAAACTCCCGTACAAATTAGCAAAATTACTCAAGTTACTAAGAACAAGGGTGCAACTTCTAGTAATAATAATAAAGGAGACCTTATGAAGATTAGTATTCACCCCGATTTTATTGAAGTGATAAGGGACCCTACCGGCAAGAATGAATTTCTTAAACTGGTTCCTAGAAGTATTGTTGTTGAGAATTTATATGCCAAATCTTTGAAAAATTCTAAGTGTTTGATTCAAGAGTTGGAAACTAAGGATGACAACACTTAGATCTTTGCATTATGCCTAGCTAGGGGCATAAAACGATAGCGCTTGTTGGGAGGCAACCCAATGAATAAAATTTATTTTCATCTTTTTATTTCTGTTCTTGAGTGTTTGCACAATTATCTACTGTTATGATTTTGTTTTAATTAGTGTTTGTGCCAAGTAAAGCCTTTAGGATAGCTTTGGTGATAGTTGATTTGATCTTGTTGGAAAACAGAAACTTTTGCGTCCAGTAAAACAATTTTGAAAATTCACAGAAGCTACGAAGAATTCTGAATTTTTTACAAAAGATTTATGTACAAATTTCCTGCGTTTTCCTAATTTTTCAGAATTTTTGGAGTTACATAAGTATGAGAACAATTCATATATTTGAAGACTGTTCTGTTTTTGCCAGATTCTGTTTTCTTTGCATTGTGTGCTTATTTTGATGAATCTATGGTTTGTATTGGAGGTTATAAGCCATGGTAAAGTTAGAATACAGTAGATATAATGCAAGAACAAAATTTGAATGGGTTTTCTACAGTACTTAAAGTAAAGATTGGTTTTCTTATACTAACGGATCTCACGAAGGTTTTGTTGAGTTTTGTGTGATTGAAGTTTTCAAGTTTTGGGTGAGATTACGATAGATGAAGGAATAAGGAGTAAGAAGAGCCTAAGCTTGGGGATGCCCCATGGTAACCCAAGCCATTATCCAAAGATAAGAAAGCAACTAAGCTTGGGGATGCCTGAGTGGCATCCCCTCTTTCTTCTAACGACCATCGGTATTTTACTTGGAGCTATATTTTTATTCGTCACATATCATGAGTTTTGCTTGGAGCGTCTTGTATGATATGAGTCTTTGCTTGTCTTGCTTTTTATTTTAAGTAATGAATCCTTGCTGGACACACCTATTTGAGGGAGCCAAAATTATGCTATGACTTGATAGAATTGATCTCTATGCTTCACTTAAATCTTTATGAGCTATGGAATTGCTCTAATGCTTCACTTACATCTTTTTAGCACAGTGTGCTTTAGTATTTTTGAAGAAATTCTCTCATGCTTCACTTAGATTTATTTGAGAGTTAGTAAATTTTTTTTTAGAAATTCTCTCTTGCTTCACTTAAATTATTTTGAGAGAAGAAAATTTTATGCTCATGTTCTTCACTTAGATTTGTTTGAGCTATCAAAAGCAACAAATGAAATTAGTCCCAAAGTGATAGATATTCAAGAGGGATATAATAAAAACTTTCATGAAGATCATTGGACAAAATAAACTTGATTCCTTGTAATAGTTTTGCGATACGTTGATATAATATATGACTCATGTTGATGAGTAATTATGCTTTAGTAAGAATATTGATGTTAAGGTTTGTGATTCCCTATGCAAGCACGAAAGTCAATAGTTATGAAATGAAATTACATCCTACTTGTGGTGCATTATTCGGTGTTAGTTATGCTTAATGCTCGTTTATGAGATTTTTCGTTTCTTGGTTGGATGCTTCTCAATCTTTTGCTAGCCTTCATTTGCACTAAGTATGATCACTACTTATGCATCCAAAATCCTTAAACCAGTTTTGCCATATGAGTCCACTATACCTACCTATATGCGGTATTTCTGTGCCGTTTTAAGCAAATTTGTATGTGCCATCTCTAATTTCAAAATAAATTTCTCTTTTGTGTGCTTGTACCGCTCATGAAACGATAGGGGGTGGCTGATATATTTCCATGCTAGATGTGTTATTCTCAAGATGAGTGTTTATTCACTTGTCATTGCACGAGAGTACGGCAAAGGTATTAGGGATGCCCAGTCCCGAAATGAAAAATGAATTTACTTTATGTTGTCAAATAATAAATTTCTTGGAAAGTGTTGGTATGGAAGGCACCCGTGGATACGGCTAGCCATGGAAAGTGAAAGTATGGTGCAAAAAGGAATAAACTTTATTTTCTGTTTGGGAACCGCCTATGATATATCTAGCATGGAAAGTATTGGGAACTACTCAATCATTTTCGTTGACAGGAAAAGCATGCCACCCAAAATGTTTTATCTCTACTTTTTTCGCTTTGAGCTCTGGGACCTCTACAAATCCCTACTTCCCTCTGCGAAGGGCCTTTCTTTTACTTTATGCAATTTTTATTTTGAGTCTCTATCTTCTCTTATAAAGCACCAACTAAGGGGCACTATGATCGTACTTGAGCCTTGGGTGTAGCTAATATGCGAGTGTGTTTCATGAATGGATCAATGATTGAGCATAATGGGCTAGGGATAACTTGCTTTAGTGTTGATATTTTGAAAGACATGGTTGCTTGTTGATATGCTTGAGTATTGAAATCTTCATGTCAAAACTAGACTATTGCTTTGAATCATATAAAAGTCCAAATGTCCATGCTACAAAGAAAAGAATATGTGATGAACATGTTAGGCAGCATTCCACATCAAAAATTCTGTTTTTATCATTTACCTACTCGAGGACGAGTAGGAATTAAGCTTGGGGATACTGATACGTCTCCTATGTATCTATAATTTTTGAAATTTCCATGCTGTTATATTATCATTCTTGGATGTTTTACAATCATTTTATAGCAACTTTATATCATTTTTTGGGACTAACCTATTGACATAGTGCCAAGTGCCAGTTGCTGTTTTTTGCTTGTTTTTTACGTCACAGGAAATCAATACCAAACAGAGTCCAAATGCAGCTAAACTTTTTGGTGATTTTTTCTGGACCAAAAGACACAAGTTGGGCCAAGAAAGTACCCGAGGGGGTCTCCGAGGGGAGCACAACCCACTAGGGCGCGCCTGGGGGCCCATGTGCGCCCAGGTGGATTGTGCCCACCTCAGCCACCTCCTGCACTGCCTCTTTGCTCTATAAATACCCCAATATTCCAGAAACCCTAGGGGAGTCGACGAAAATCAATTCCAGCCGCCGCAAGTTCCAGAAACCACAGATCTAATCTAGACACCATCACAGAGGGGTTCATCATCCTCAATTGTGTAACACCCCATGTATTAAGCTACAGTAATCACCCTGTTGATAATGCCATGTCATCAGGATCAACAGTGCTTAATCATCATTAGTAGTAAATCCCTTTCAAATTCAAACTCCAATGGAAATTCAAACTAAAAGTGAAAATAAAAGTTGTACAAATCCAGAGACTAAAATGTTCATTAAATAATAAATATTCCAGAGACAATTCTAAAATTATATTCAACATATACTAAATAAATTAGGTGACCCTAACAACCACAAAACAACACTATTTAATACCTATTTATTTAAATAAAATCTAAAAGAAAACATTTGGATTCAAAACCATTTTATTGCAGTGGCATTCAATGCACTGAGATTTAAGGGCTAGGTCTCATATTTTGCAAAAAACCATTTAATGGCCAAACTATTTGTAAAACAAAGAAAAGAGAAAAAGAAAAGAAAAGAAGAAAACAAAAAAAAAATAGAACCCCCTCCCCCCCTGGGCCACGGCCCAGCAGGCCACCCGACCGGCCCACCAGCCGCGCCCATATTCTCCCCCCTGCGCGACCTCGAACCCTAGCCCACCCACACTCGCCCCCCTCCCCCACGTCTCCCTCGTCCCTCTGATAATAGACAAAAAAAAGAAGATAGAGGGGAGGAGAAAAAATGGCGGAACGCGCCGCCCCGCTCCCCGACGCCGCGCTCGTCCTCACCGCCGTCGCCGAGCGCCTCCCCGTCCTCCTCCCCGTCGGCCACCTCGAGCCCGCACGCGCCCCCCTTGTGAGCCCCGTCTGCCCTCCTCCCTCCCTCGCCGCGGTCACCGCCCGCGTCGCCCCTCGCCCGCGCCCCGGCCGCGCGCCCCGTGCCCTCCTCGCTCGCGCTCACCGCCGCGCGTCCGCGCCCTGGCCGCGCCCCCGTCCGGCCGCTACTGCGAGCCTGCTTCGCCCGCACCTGCCTCCCGCGCCGCCTACCATCGCCCCGCCGCCCCCCTATCGCAGCTCCTCCTCGGGCGCCGCCCCGCACTCCCGCCCGCGCGCGCGACCTCGTCCCGCGCCCGACGCCGCTCTGGCCGACGCCCTGCCGCGCCTGGACGTGGCCTCGGGCGCGAGTACCCGCACCCGTATGCCCAGCGCCCGCGAGCCCCTACTGGGCCACAGACACGTGGGGCCCAGCCCCCTGTTAAATAATAAAAATAAAAATAAAATAGAAAATAGAAATAAAATAAAATAAAATTATTAAAATTATTAATTAATTAGTTAGTTAGTTAATTAAGTTAATTAACCCTGATTAGGTTAATCTAAATTAGTTAATTAGTTTAATTAAATACTAATTAATTAGTTAACCCTAATTAACTAACCAGTCAATGACAGGTGGGTCCCACGTGTTAGATTGGCTGCTGACGTCAGCATGATGTCATGCTGACATCATCAATCACTGTTTCGGATAATGTTGAATTTAAATAATTAAATAAATTGTAGAAATTAATAAAATCTTTAGAAAATCATATAAAATAATCCGTAGTTCAGATCGAAAAACTTTGTACATGAAAGTCGCTCAGAACGACGAGACGAATCCGGGTGCGCTGTCCGTTCGTCCGTCACGCGTCCCTAGCTACCTGAACATGGAACCGTTCCCCTCCGGTCATCTGTCCGACAATTGTCCGGAACCGGGAATACTTTCCCGGATGAATTCCCCTTCGCCAGTATCACCCGGCACTGCGTCAGATCACCTCTGTCACCGCGTATTGCCATGTTATGCTTTGTGCTGCACTTGTTCGCTGTGTATTTATACTGTTTCCTCCCCCTCTTCTCTCTCGTTAGACCCCGACGTCGTCCCCGAGGCCGACGCAGCTCGGAGCCCGAAGACACCATTGACAACCTTGCCCTTGCCGCCGAGCAACCAGGCAAGCCCCCCCCTTTTGATCATCCCGATATCGCCCATTCTATTTCTCATGCTTGCATTAGAATTGTTGCTGCTGCTGCTTTACCTATTCTGATGCATAGCCTGTTTATCGTAACCTGCTGTTGATAATTACCTACATATCCTAAACTGCTTAGTATAGGCTGGGTAGAGACCTATCAGTGACCCCACTTATCCTGATTGCCCCGCTGGATTATCCGAAGACCCGATCAACGGGATTGAAGACCAGGCCCCGGCACCGCACATCACCCCCCCTTAGTTGTAACGACACTGCAGCGTTACTATCGAGTGCCGAGGGTGAAACCTCTTGTAGCACTTCTGATGTTAACTCTGTAGAGTAGCTATTTGGTCGTGGTCATCGAGGGTGATTCCTCCTTCACCACTTCCGGTAACGACGCAGTCGTACAACACCTCAAGTGTGAACCCATCGAGGGTGATTCCTTCGAGTTCACCTTGACGATTACATCGAGTAGGAATCCAACGAGGGTGATACCTCGGATTCCCCTGATGTTATGGACACACGGATACTTGGACTTTACACTGTTACTTGGATAGGCGGGTCGACCCTGAGGGGTATCCGCGTGCACCTGAGAGGCGAGTGTTGTGAAGACGGGTGCCAGTGTGGTGCCCGAGTGATGAATACGAGGCGCGGCCGGGCATTCTTAACCCTTGCAGCAAGTCCTCGAGACGGGGCGACGTGGTCACATCTTTTGTGAGTGTCTGCTCGTTACCGCAAGCCCTAGTCCATTAACGATTTGGATATTTGATCCAAGCAGGTCTCTGGCCTGATAGCACTAACCATCACGTGGGCATAGTATGGGCGTTCTGCGTCGTAGCATCAGCCGAAAGCTCTGTCAGACGTCTAGTTCAGCCTTGCGGCCGGGACGGACCGGCGCCCCCCTGGTGTCTGGCTTCCCCCTGCACGCAACGACTCGAAGTGCACAGGGCGATGGCCCAAGACCTCTGAGCGCTTAGGATGTAGACCGACGGGGACCTCTCTGCTGAGCTCTAGGTAGGGTTGCGATGTGTCGTTTGGCCGAGGCCGGGCATGACCCAGGAAAGTGTGTCCGGCCCGAGTTAATCGAGCGTGTTGGGTAAGTTGGTGCACCCCTGCAGGGAAGAAAACTTCTATCGATAGCCGGTCCTACGGTAAAGGACACTCGGAGTTGTATCCTGATTGATACATTTTAGAACTGGATACTTGGATACTATGGCTCTGGGATTGCTTCTCGCAGGGAGTCGAGAAGGGATCTCAGGACGAGGTTGATGACTGTATGGCTCTGGGATTGCTTTCTCGCAGGGAGACGAGAAAGGATCTCTGGGTGAGGTTGAGACTTAATGATACTGCTACATTATATGGTACTGTCTACACTCTTCTAATGCTGCAAGACCGCTGAAGATGCTAGTCTTCGATAGGACTAGGCCTTCTCTATATTCTGGCATTTCTGCAGCCCAGTCCACATATACAGCCTCCCCTTGAAAATGTTGCATATGTAGTGTAGATTCTTGCTTGCTGAGGACTTCTGAGTACTCATGGTTGCTTTGTTTTCCTTTCTCCCCTTATCAGTTTGTTGCGACCAGATGACGGAGCCCCTAAGACAGATGCCCCGTCGATCGACTATACTACTACCCAGAGGATGGATACTACTACGAGTTGACTGACGACCAGGAGTAGGATCGGAGGGTCCCAGGCAGGAGGCCTGCGCCTTTCGATCGTAGTGTTTTATTTTGCCCCGCCTTTCTAAAGGCCTTTCTGTTTCTGTTTCATATCTGTACTCAGATATCTAATGCTTCCGCTGACGCTTGTTCGCAAGCTTATGTATTCGAGCCCTCGAGGCCCCTGGCTTGTAATATAAAGCTTGTATGACTTTATTTATGTTTTAGAGTTGTATTGTGATATCTTCCCGTGAGTCCTTAGGCTTGATCGTGTGCATTTGCGTGTATGATTAGTGCACGATTAAGCCGGGGGCATCACAAGTTGGTATCAGAGCCGACTGCCTGTAGGAACCCCCCTTTCCAACTCCTTGGCCAAAGTTGAGTCTAGTGGTCTAAAAATTGTTTTACTAACTTGGCTGTGTGGCTTACGGGCCCACGTCGCCAATTGGGTGGTATTAGGATCTTTTACTCCTCGTCTATACTTTGGGACTCTGATCTCTCTTCTATTCGGGTTAAAATTTTACTAACCCCAACATTAGGTTCTCGTGATCACATCCACCCGGTGTTCTGGAATTACCCCTCCTTTCTTCAAGATTGTGGGCCAGGTTCTACTTGCAGGATCCTCTTATCGAGGGCACCCTGTGTTTCACTTGCAGATTCCTCGCCCCAATAGTTTTCTCCGACGTTGATGTAGCCCTTGCTATGTCTCGTTGTGTACTTCCATATCGCGTGCCTGCGCGCCGCCTAGTTGTCTAGCCTCCCCTTTCAACTGTCGTAATGCCGGATACTAACCGAGGCTATGTGTGGCTTCTAATGTTTGGTGCGAATATGATGAAGTATCTATTGCACTTCCTTCTGTTGTGCGTGTTACTTCATGAATTATTCCATACATCTGCAGTTTTTCTTGCTAAACTGCCCCTATTGATTTGGCAGGATGGCTGACGATCCTCCACCTCCATCCTATATTGCCGCAATGATGCAGCAGTTTGAATTGAACCGTCAGCTCAACGAGAGTCTGGTAAAACGTTTGGAACGCAACGATGCTCGTCAGGAGCCTGAACCGATCTCACTACCAGAATTTGTTCGCCTCAATCCGTCCATTTTCCGCAACTCCACCAATCCTATGGATGCTGATGATTGGCTTCGTGACATCCTGTTTGAGATGGAGTCAGCTAATGTTGCCCCTGACAGTTACGTCACCTTTGCGACATTCCACTTGAAGGGTCCCGCTACTCAATGGTGGGAAAGCCACAAGGGTATGTTGCCTGCTGAAACTGTAACCACTTGGCAGGAATTTCAGTCAGCTTTTCATGCACGTTACATTCCTCAAGGTCTGATGGACCAGAAGAAGCAGGAGTTCCGTAAACTCTCTCAGGGTAAAATGACTGTGGATGAATATCAGAGGAAATTCCTTGAATTATCCTGCTATGCTGCGGATGACGTCGACACCGACACTCGCAAGAAGGAGAAATTCCGTGAAGGACTACGTACTGATATAAAACTTGCACTTGCTGTCCATGATTTCACAGACTTTGCAACGCTTGTCAGCAAATCTTTCCAAGTTGAAACAGCTCTGACTGAGTACCAGGAGTCGCTCAAGCGCACTCATGAAGCTGACTCAACCACGGGTCAGCCTGTTCAGAAAAGTCGAGTCTGGATCCCACACAATGTTCATCATCAACCTGCTCCAACACCAAGGCCGTCTTATGTTGCACCTCGACTGCCTTCACCGCCGAGACAGCTAACGGTTCATGATGGACCGCCTAATGTTATGGCTTCTCCTCAGGATGTACCACGTCCTCCTGATGGTCGTACGAAGGGCCATCGAACCCATCGTTGCAGAAATCGTAAGGCCAGGATGTCTACTATGGACCGAGGCCAGGTTACTCACGTCAAAATGGGAGAAGCTCGTGAGTCTCCAAAAATCGTGATGGGAACTCTGTCAGTTAATTCAGTTGCAGCTTCTGTTCTCTTTGATTCCGGGGCATCACATTCCTTTGTGTCTCAACAATTTGCTCAGCGACATGAGCTACCTCTAGAGTTATTGCCCACACCATTAGAGATTATCACTCCCCGTTCCAGGTGGCAAACCAAGATGGTAAGTCACAACAATCAGATCAAAATTGAAGGGTTGATGTTCTCTGCTTCCCTTATTGCTCTTGGACCTTCTGACATAGACATCATTCTCGGTATGGACTGGTTGACAGCCCATAATGCTTTGATTGATTGCGCTACTAAGACAGTCCAGCTCACTCACCCTTCTGGCCAGACAGTCAAATACTCAGCCCGAATAGCTCAGGATGCTGAGAGCCAGATATATGTTCTGAATGCATTGAATGCTTCACCTCTTGAAGGCATCGAGAACGTTCCAGTTGTTCGTGATTTTCAAGACGTCTTTCCAGAAGAACTTCCAGGAATACCCCTGCTAGAGCTGTTGAGTTCGTCGTCGACTTGAAGCCCGGCACTACCCCTATTGCGAAGCGCCCTTATAAGATGCCTCCGCACCACCTTCTTGAACTTAAGGAAGAAATCGACAAGTCACTTAAGAAAGGTTTCATCCGCCCCAGTTCCTCTGCTTGGGGAGCACCTTCACTCTTCGTTAAGAAGAAGGATGGAACTAACCGATTGGTTCAGGATTACCGACCTATCAACCAAGAAACAATTCAGAACAAGTATCCGCTTCCCAGAATCAACGATCTGTATGATCAACTTGCTGGTTCCTCGGTATTCTCTAAGCTTGATTTGAGATTGGGATACCATCAGATCCGTGTTCGCGAAGAGGATATTCCGAAGACTGCATTTGTTACTCGCTATGGCTCTTATGAGTACACTGTAATGTCATTTGGCTTAACAAATGCTCCAGCCACATTCTCCCGTCTGATGAATTACATCTTCATGGATTACCTCGACAAGTTCGTCGTGGTTTATCTAGATGATATTCTGGTATATTCGAAGAATAAGGAAGAACATGCCGAACACCTCCGTCTTGTACTGGAAAGGCTCCGAGAACACCAGTTGTATGCCAAATACTCCAAATGTGAATTCTGGCTTTCTGAAGTAACCTACCTTGGTCATGTGATTTCGAAAGATGGCATTGCCGTTAACCCAGAATGAGTTCAGGCTATTCTTGACTGGACACCTCCGAAGAACGTCAAGCAAGTGAGAAGTTTTCTTGGCCTTGCAAGCTATTGCCGTCGTTTTGTTGAGAATTTTTCTAAGATTGCTAAGCCTTTGACTGATCTGCTTCACAAGGGCGTTAAATTTGAATGGACAGAAAAATGTCAGGAAAGTTTTCAAACACTCAAAGACAAGCTAACATCTGCCCCAGTACTATCTCCTCTAGATACCCGCAAAGACTTTGTGATTTATTGTGACGCATCCCGTGAAGGATTAGGCTGTGTCCTAATGCAAGAGCGTAAAGTGATTGCTTATGGCTCTCGTCAGTTGCGCCCACATGAAGAGAATTATCCGGTACATGATCTAGAACTAGCTGCTGTCATCTATGCATTGCAGTTGTGCCGACATTACCTTCTCGGTAATCGTTGCGAGATCTACACGGATCATAAAAGTCTGAAGTACTTGTTCACTCAACCTTCTCTAAACCTCCGTCAGCAAAGATGGATGGAGGCCATTGCGGACTATGATTTGGGTATTTCTTATACCCCTGGCAAGGCTAACGTGATGGCTGATGCCTTAAGCCGCAAGTCCTATTGCGACAACCTCATGGTTAGGCGAGCTCAACCTCGTCTTTATGAAGAATTGTGCAAGCTGAATCTGCATATTGTTCCACAGGGCTCTCTAAATAACCTTGTGATACAACCAGATCTTGAGAAAGCTGTTAAGAATGCGCAAGCTAAGGATGCTGAAGTTGATCTGATGAAGAAAAATCTTCACCTTGAAAAGTACAGGGATTTCTCGCTGTCTGAAGATGGAACCTTGTATTTCAGAAACCGCATTGTCGTACCTCGCTTCGAGCTTATGACCGACAAGGTCATGAAGGAGGCACATGATACCCCGCTGTCTATTCATCCGGGTAGCACCAAGATGTATCGTGATCTCCGTCAAAGGTACTGGTGGTCTAGAATGAAGCAGGACATTGCTCGTTATGTTGCTGAATGTGATGTGTGTCATCGCGTTAAAGCAGAACATCAGAAACCAGCTGGAATTCTGCAACCACTTCCTATTCCTCTGTGGAAATGGGATAAGGTTCAGATGGATTTCATTACAGGACTCCCCAGGTCACAGAAGGGTCACGATGCTATTCTTGTCGTCGTCGACCAACTCTCTAAAGTTGCACACTTTCTGCCTGTCAAAGAAACTATCACTGCTAGTCATTTAGCAGAGTTGTATATCTCCAGAATTGTATCACTCCACGGTATTCCGAAGGAGATCAGTTCGGACCATGGCAGCCTTTTCACTTCCAAATTCTGGGAAAGTTTCCAAACAGCTATGGGAACTCATATTACCTGGAGTTCAGCTTATCACCCCCAATCCCAAGGCCAAGTCGAGCGAGTCAATCAAGTGCTCGAAGACATGCTTCGGGCTTGTGTTATTTCTTTCAGTAAGAAGTGGGAAGAATCTCTCCCGTATGCCGAGTTCTCTTATAACAACAGCTATCAAGCCAGCTTGAAAATGGCTCCCTTCGAAGTACTATATGGACGTAAGTGTCGAACCCCTCTGAATTGGTCAGAAACTAGGGAATGACCGCTCGTGGGTCCGGATATTATTCAACACGCCGAAGAACAAGTCCGTATCTTTCGAGAAAATGTCAAGGCGGCTCAGGACCGCCAGAAGAGCAACTATGATCGCAAACGATGGGGTTTGACTTATCAACCTGGTGATCAAGCTTATTTGCGAGTCACTCCTATGAAGGGCACCCACCGTTTTGGAATCAAGGGCAAGCTAGCTCCGCGCTACATTGGTCCTTTCCGCATTATTGCAAGACATGGTCAGGTGGCATATAAATTGGAATTGCCGCCACAATTCTCTCATATCCACGACGTCTTCCACGTGTCGCAGCTTCGTCAATGCTTCAAGGAATCTCCGCACCGAGCAGTGGATCACGAGATGCTCGAATTGCATGATGATCTTTCATATAAGGAGCATCCGATCCGCATTCTCGATGAAGCTGAACGTCGGACCCGTCAGAAGGTTACCAAGTTCCTCAAAGTGCAGTGGTCAAATCATACTGACGAGGAAGCCACTTGGGAACGCGAGGATAATCTTTGTGCGGAATACCCCGAACTTTTTCCTTCTACCTCTTAATTCTCGGGACGAGAATTCTTGTTAGTGGAGGAGATTTATAACACCCCATGTATTAAGCTACAGTAATCACCCTGTTGATAATGCCATGTCATCAGGATCAACAGTGCTTAATCATCATTAGTAGTAATTCCCTTTCAAATTCAAACTCCAATGGAAATTCAAACTAAAAGTGAAAATAAAAGTTGTACAAATCCAGAGACTAAAATGCTCATTAAATAATAAATATTCCAGAGACAATTCTAAAATTATATTCAACATATACTAAATAAATTAGGTGACCCTAACAACCACAAAACAACACTATTTAATACCTATTTATTTAAATAAAATCTAAAAGAAAACATTTGGATTCAAAACCATTTTATTGCAGTGGCATTCAATGCACTGAGATTTAAGGGCTAGGTCTCATATTTTGCAAAAAACCATTTAGTGGCACAACTATTTGTAAAACAGAGAAAAGAGAAAAAGAAAAAAAAAACAGAACCCCCTCCCCCCCTGGGCCACGGCCCAGCAGGCCACCCGGCCGGCCCACCAGCCGCACCCATATTCTCCACCATGCGCGACCTCGAACCCTAGCCCACCCACACTCGCCCCCCTCCCCAGTCTCCCTCGTCCCTCTGCTCCCTCCCCCCCCCCCCCCCGACGATCGAGGGGCGGCGACCCGGCGACCGCGCGCCCCGCTCCCCGACGCCGCGCTCGTCCTCACCGCCGTCGCGAGCGGCTCCCTCGAGCCCGCACGCGCCCCCCCCTTGTGAGCCCCGTCTGCCCTCTCCCCCCCTCGTGCGGTCACTGCACGCGGACGCCACTCGCCTAGCACCGTCCGCGCGCCCCGTGCCCTCCTCGCTCGCGCTCACCGCCGCGCGTCCGCGCCCTGGACGCGCCCCCGTCCGGCCGCTGCTGCGCGCCTGCTTCGCCCGCACCTGCCTCCCGCGCCGCCTACCATCGCCCCGCCGCCCCCCCTGCCGCAGCTCCTCCTCCGGCGCCGCCCCGCACTCCCGCCCGCGCGCGCGACCTCGCCCTGCGCCCGGCGCCGCTCTGGCCGACGCCCTGCCGCGCCTGGCCGTGGCCTCGGGCGCGAGCGCCCGCACCCGTATGCCCAGCGCCCGCGAGCCCCTACTGGGCCACAGACACGTGGGGCCCAGCCCCCTGTTAAATAATAAAAATAAAATAGAAAATAGAAATAAAAATAAAATAAAATTAATAAAATTATTAATTAATTAATTAAGTTAATTAACCCTGATTAGGTTAATCTAAATTAGTTAATTAGTTTAATTAAATACTAATTAATTAGTTAACCCTAATTAACTAACCAGTCAATGACAGGTGGGTCCCACGTGTCAGATTGGCTGCTGACGTCAGCATGATGTCATGCTGACATCATCAATCACTGTTTCGGATAATGTTGAATTTAAATAATTAAATAAATTCCAGAAATTGCTAAAATCTTTAGAAAATCATATAAAATAATCCGTAGCTCAGATCAAAAAACTTTGTACATGAAAGTCGCTTAGAACGACGAGACGAATCTGGGTACGCGGTTCGTTCGTCCGTCACGCGTCCCTAGCTACCTGAACATGGAACCGTTCCCCTCCGGTCATCTGTCCGACAATTGTCCGGAACCGGGAATACTTTCCCGGATGAATTCCCCTTCGCCAGTATCACCTGGCACTGCGTCAGATCACCTCTGTCACCGCGTATTGCCATGTTATGCTTTGTGCTGCACTTGTTCGCTGTGTATTTATACTGTTTCCTCCCCCTCTTCTCTCTCGTTAGACCCCGACGTCGTCCCCGAGGCCGACGCAGCTCGGAGCCCGAAGACACCATTGACAACCTTGCCCTTGCCGCCGAGCAACCAGGCAAGCCCCCCCCCCATTTTGATCATCCCGATATCGCCCATTCTATTTCTCATGCTTGCATTAGAATTGCTGTTGCTGCTGCTTTACCTATTCTGATGCATAGCCTGTTTATCATAACCTGCTATTGATAATTACCTACATATCCTAAACTACTTAGTATAGGCTGGGTAGAGACCTACCAGTGACCCCACTTATCCCGATTGCCCCGCTGGATTATCCGAAGACCCGATCAACGGGATTGAAGACCAGGCCCCGGCACCGCACATCACCCCCCCTTAGTTGTAACGACACTGCAGCGTTACTATCGAGTGCCGAGGGTGAAACCTCTTGTAGCACTTCTGATGTTAACTCTATAGAGTAGCTATTTGGTCGTGGTCATCGAGGGTGATTCCTCCTTCACCACTTCCGGTAACGACGCAGTCGTACAACACCTCAAGTGTGAACCCATCGAGGGTGATTCATCCGAGTTCACCTTGACGATTACATCGAGTAGGAATACAACGAGGGTGATACCTCGGATTCCCCTGATGTTATGGAACACGGATACTTGGACTTTACACTGTTACTTGGATAGGCGGGTCGACCCTGAGGGGTATCCGCGTGCGCCTGAGAGGCGAGTGTTGTGAAGACGGGTGCCAGTGTGGTGCCCGAGTGATGAATACGAGGCGCGGCCGGGCATTCTTAACCCTTGCAGCAAGTCCTCGAGACAGGGCGACGGGGTCACATCTTTCGCGAGTCTCTGCTCGTTACCGCAAGCCCTAGTCCATTAACGATTTGGATATTTGATCCGAGCAGGTCTCTGGCCTGATAGCACTAACCATCACGTGGGCATAGTATGGGCGTTCTGCATCGTAGCATCAGCCGAAAGCTCTGTCAGACGTCTAGTTCAGCCTTGCGGCCGGGACGGACCGGCGCCCCCCTGGTGCCTGGCTTCCCCCTGCACGCAACGACTCGGAGTGCACAGGGCGATGGCCCAAGACCTCTGAGCGCTTAGGATGTAGACCGACGGGGACCTCTCTGCTGAGCTCTAGGTAGGGTTGCGATGTGTCGTTTGGCCGAGGCCGGGCATGACCCAGGAAAGTGTGTCCGGCCGGAGTTAACCGAGCGTGTTGGGTAAGTTGGTGCACCCCTGCAGGGAAGAAAACTTCTATCGATAGCCGGTCCTACGGTAAAGGACACTCGGAGTTGTATCCTGATTGATACATTTTAGAACTGGATACTTGGATACTATGGCTCTGGGATTGCTTCTCGCAGGGAGTCGAGAAGGGATCTCAGGACGAGGTTGATGATTGTATGGCTCTGGGATTGCTTTCTCGCAGGGAGATGAGAAAGGATCTCTGGGTGAGGTTGAGACTTAATGATACTGCTACATTATATGGTACTGTCTACACTCTTCTAATGCTGCAAGACCTCTGAAGATGGTAGTCTTCGATAGGACTAGGCCTTCTCTATATTCTGGCATTTCTGCAGCCCAGTCCACATATACAGCCTCCCCTTGAAAATGTTGCATATGTAGTGTAGATCCTTGCTTGCTGAGTACTTCTGAGTACTCACGGTTGCTTTGTTTTCCTTTCTCCCCTTATCAGTTTGTTGCGACCAGATGATGGAGCCCCTAAGACAGATGCCCCGTTGATCGACTACTACTACTACCCAGAGGATGGATACTACTACGAGTTGACTGACAACCAGGAGTAGGATCGGAGGGTCCCAGGCAGGAGGCCTGCGCCTTTCGATCGTAGTGTTTTATTTTGCCCCGCCTTTCTAAAGGCCTTTCTGTTTCTGTTTCATATCTGTACTCAGATATCTGATGCTTCCGCTGACGCTTGTTCGCAAGCTTATGTATTCGAGCCCTCGAGGCCCCTGGCTTGTAATATAAAGCTTGTATGACTTTATTTATGTTTTAGAGTTGTGTTGTGATATCTTCCCGTGAGTCCTTAGGCTTGATCGTGTGCATTTGCGTGTATGATTAGTGCACGATTAAGCCGGGGGCGTCACAATTGGTGCCTCTCCAATGATGCGTGAGTAGTTCATTGTAGACCTACGGGTCCGTAGGCAGTAGCTAGATGGCTTCCTCTCTCTATTTTGATTCTCAATACAATGGTCTCTTGGAGATCTATTTGATGTAACTCTTTTTGCGGTGTGTTTGTTGGGATCCGATGAACTTTGAGTTTATGATCAGATCTATGTTTTTATCCATGAAAGTTATTTGAGTCTTTTGATCTCTTATGTGCATGATTACTTATAGCCTCGTATTTCTTCTTCGAATCTTTGGTTTAGTTAGGCCAACTTGATCGATTTTTCTTGCCATGGGAAGAGGTGCTTTGTGATGGGTTTGATCTTACGGTGCTTGATCCCAGTGACAGAAGGGGAACCGACACGTATGTATCGTTGCTATTAAGGATAACAAGATGGGGTCTATTTCTACATAAATAGATCTTGTCTACATCATGTCATCGTTCTTATTGCATTACTCCGTTTCTCCATGAACTTAATACACTAGATGCATGCTGGATAGCGGTCGATGTGTGGAGTAATAGTAGTAGATGCAGGCAGGAGTCGGTCTACTAATTTTGGACGTGATGCCTATATAATGATCATTGCCTGGATATCGTCATAATTATTTGAAGTTCTATCAATTGCCCAACAGTAATTTGTTTACCCACCGTATGTTATTTTTCTCGAGAGAAGCCACTAGTGAAATCTACGGCCCCCGGGTCTATTTTCTCATCATATATTTTCAGATCAATTTTGCCATTTGCCTTTTTATTTATTTGCCACTTTTATTTTCAGATCTATATTTCTAAAAACCCAAAAATATTTTGCTTCACTTTATTTTATTCACGATCTATTTATCCAATCTACTACAATTTATCTCACGTCCGTTTGCCAATTTCTGGCGCCGTTACCCGAAAGGGATTGACAACCCCTTTAACACGTCGGGTTGCAAGTATTTGTTCTTTGTGTGCAGGTGCTGTTTACGTAGTGTTGCTTGGTTCTCCTACTGGTTCGATAACCTTGTTCTCATCACTGAGGGAAATACCTACCGTTGCTGTGCTGCATCATCCCTTCCTCTTTGGGGAAATACCGACGTAGTTCAAGCCAACATCAGCGGCCAAGGAGGCGTACATGAGCTACGAGATGTACAGGCGGATTGTTGACATGAGGAAGTGCCTCCTTCCCCAAAACGGCCAGGGATCCAGCCGGAAGCAGAGCAATGGCAAGCGTCGTCGCAACAAGAAGTAGATGATTAGATCCTCGTTTCTCCTAGTTTAGTATGCATGTAATTGCTTACTTTGGTGTGTGGAAATGTTATGTGTGTAGTCACTTGTGTAATTGTATGCTTAATTTGGTTATGCAATGCTGTCTTTTTAAGTATATATGTTGATGCTCTGTAGACAGAGCGTAGATGTTGTGCGGACAGAGCAAATCACATCGCACACGGACTAAACAATGGAACCCGTCGGTGATGATTTCATCAATCACTGACAATTGTATACCAGAAATCATTTGCTCACAACACACATGGCTTGTTAACAGAAATCGTCTGTGTTGTTATCGGTCTTCCCACACATTTTCGATTACAGACCTGTTTGCCGCGTATCACACACATCTTGTTAAGTTGAACCGTTTCTTTTCTCTTGGCTCAACGCAAACAGTTCATTCGAGTGAACTGTATGCCGTATATCGCACACACCTTCACCTGGCTGACCGTTTCTTTTGTGTTGCCTAATCACAAATAGTTCATCCGAGTGAACTGTGTGCCGTATATCGCACACACCTTCATCTGGCTGCCCGTTTCTGTTCTTCTGCCTCATCGCAAACAGTTTATTGGACTGAACCGTATGCCCAGCATCGCACATGCAACTAAAATCTGAACCATGTTTGATGTATCTATAAATGTTTTGCATCTTTTTTGACGGTTTTTTTACATCACCGTTTGCGATTAATGCATCGCACATGGTTTCGTCAAAGGGTCTCTGATCGTAGTGTCGCGTTAGCAGCATCCTGCAGTAGTGGAACCTCCTCTAGCTATCTATGCTTTTTCTCTTCTCAAACTCTATTCATGCTACATCACGAAAACTTGAACAAGTCTTTTTTGGACCCTCCGGGTGAGGAGCACTCGGAGCCACCGATCCGTCAAGGGCTGACATCCAAAACCTTCTTGTGAATTTCGTTCAAACCAACACACTCATATTCGGTCCCACCGAAACCACTAGATTGATCTGGGTTTTCACCTCGGTGCCACCGATTAGAATGATCCGGTCTCACCGAGTTGCAGTAACTGCAAGCAGTTTTGCATCTCGGTGCCACCGAGACATTCCACTCGGCGCCACCGATAGCCTATGGGTATATATACCGCGTCCCGTTCGATTGAAAATTTCTTCAAACACTCGAGCCAGCGCTCCCATTGCTGCCGCCCCTTGGTCTCTGGATCGTCGCCGTCTCCGCCTGTGCACCTCCGCTGTAGGTCTCCACCGCCGTCAACGGATTTCTCCACCGCCGTTGCCGCCGTAGCGAACCGCCACCAAGTTAGGGTATGGATTCGACCACTTTGTGCTTATTCCTTAGTCTGATTCATTGCACAAAGTTCTTGCCTACTTTCTTCCCATGTATGAAATCATTCTATCCAGCAAAGAACTCCTTTAGACTAGATTTGATGCAAAATCTTAGGGCTAGATTTCCGCCGAGCTCATCTCGGACCGACCGAAATGGAGTTTTTGGTCCCACCGATTGGCCCTGGCCATTGCACTAAGTACAACTCGGTCTGACCAAAGCGTACTGATCGGTGAGACCGAAAGCAATTTCTCTGTGAAACCCTAGCATCTCGGAGTCACCGAACTGCAACTCAGTCTGACCGATACTGCATGTTTAGACTCTATTAGTGCTTCGGTGTCACCGAGATTATCATATCGGTAGCTCCAAAATGCTTTTTGCAGAAAACTAAAATTAAGATTCTGACTCAATTTTTGCAAAAACAAGCTGCTTTTTGTGATGCTCATCCACTCTGCCCATATCCATCTATTCACAGGGTCAGTTTGTAGAGATGTCTGAGGCAAGTGACAATCAGAACAAGTCAGAGGAACAGGTCAACCTCAGTGAGGGCACAAGCCCTAGTGGTAGCTATGATGAAGGCAACAAAAGCACTCCTAGCAACCTGCCCAAAGCTGCTACTAGACAGAGAAAGAAGAGGAACTCTGACAACGAGGATGAAGATTTTGTTGTTGAGGAAGAAGTGACCTCAAAGAAGAGGGTGCTTAAGAAGGAATATGCTGCAGCTGCTACCACCAAGCCTGGTATTCAGAAGAAAGCTCCTGTCAAGAGAGCTCCGATGTCTAAAGCCAGAAGGTCAATAGTTACACAAGAGACTATGGAGTTCACTCTTGAGCAAAGAGTTGAAGGAGAAGCTGCTGATGGAAAGAAGAAGAGGAAGGAGAGAGTCAAGAAAACCATTGCCAGAGTCATTGGCAGACCATCCATGATGAGGGATGATGATGAGGATGAGGAGGAAGAAGAACATGTTGCACCACCAGCCAAATCTCAGAAATTAATGGCTGATGCCATTAAGACTGGTGCTCCCTCCAAGCCCAAGTCAAAGCCTCCACCTGCTGCACCCAACACTTCAGCTCCAAAGAGATCCACCAGGAACCTTCCTACTGCTAAAAAGAACAAGGCCCCAATGCCAGAAGTTCATGAAGATGATGAAGCCCAAGTGCTCAGAAAACTGAACCCAAGATTCCAGACCACAATGATGATCATCCAGTGGCTGAGAACATGAAGTTGAGGAAGGACAATGGACTGAGATTATGGAGAAAGACAGATCCATATGCCACAAGGAGAAGGACTACTGCTGATTATCGTTTCCACACCAAAGAACAACATGACTTCTATGAGACTATTTTGCTTGACAAGAAGCCTATAGTGAGTGATATGAAGTGGGTTGACTGGAAGTACATCGATGAAAATGAGGATTACTTTCCCCATGCTCATGAGAGCTTCAGGTTGACTGGAGTTAATGCATTCGTTGGACAGAAGCTCACCAAGTGGAACGATGAAATGGTGATGCAATTTTACTCCACTGCACACTTCTATCCAGATGGGAGGATAGTGTGGATGACTGAGGGCACCAGATACCAGTCATCGATCTTAGAGTGGGATGCTGTTATCAATGCCCCAGATGAACATGAGAATGGCATAGATGTTTATGGCAAACTAAGGATGGACCATAACACTATGGCTCACATGTACAAGACCATTCCTGATGAAGCATTGAAAACTCACAAGTTTGGTTCCATATACTATCTGCTTGCTGGTTTGGGCACTATCAACTACATCTTGAGGCATACATTGTTACCCAAGTCTGGAGATGAGAGAATGATCCGTGGACATTCAATCAACCTGCTGCATCTATTTGACATCCCACAGAAGTTCAAGGTAATGAGTCTGATAGTTGAGATAGTCAAGAGGACAACTGGTGACCAAAAGAGGTCATGTGGATATGCACCACACATTCAGATGTTGATCAATTCCAAGGTTGGAACTGACACATACCTACTTAACAGAGAGCATTTACCTCTTAGGCCAGAATTTGAGGACAATGAAGTTGTCATGGATGCTTCACATCCTATTTCTGTTGAGGCCCAGGAGAAAGCTGAGAAGGCAAAGGCTGCTAAAGCAGCAAGTGCTCCAGATGCATCAGTTGTGAATCTCAAGACCAAACAAGATCAAATCACATATCTGCTACAAGCAACCCTGAGGATTGAGAAGAGTCTGGCCAACTTGACTAAGAATCAAGAGAGCTTAGAGAGGATTGTTGAAGACACGATGTACAACCTTGATGTCAAGGTCACTGAGATTCAGACTATTGTCGAGAAGCTGAGAGATGATGCTGAGGACAGAGATGACAGACCTACTACAGATAGATTCCAGACAGTGCTAAGGGCACAGAGGTCTTCTGCTGAGCCAGTTGCAGACATGAGGCCTGCTCACTCTGCTCCTACCGCCACTGTCATAGTGCCACCACCAGTGTCAACTCCTCCCGCTCAACAGACTTCAGCTGAAGCATTTGCACACGCAGTTCTCTCAACACCGTCTACGCACACCGGAGCTACAAGCCAGAAGACCCCTTCAGGAGCTCCTAGAGATTGTGCCTAGAGTGCCGTATAGCACTATACGTTTTCAAACTTTTTGGTAACTTGTTGCCAAAGGGGGAGAAAGTGTATAGATCATAGGCTTCGAGAGAGAGAGCGCCTTTTGCTTCTTTGGTTCTTATTTGCCTTGCTACTTTGGTTGGTTGTTGCTACTTGATGCTACATTTGTGTTATGCTTGTGACATACCTTGTGTGATCATGTGTTTGACCATACTATGCTTAATGTGTGCTTGCATGTCTATCTCTATGATTATTTGTGTATGATCAATCACTTGTATCTTTGGTGATGAGTGCATGTTATTTTACTCTTATCATTTTGTGCGCTCCACCAAGATGTATGTGACATGGAAGAGTGACCCATGATCCTAATCGATTGTGCATTTGCATTCACAAATTTTTAAATAATGCACAAATTTAGGGGGAGCTCTTGCTTATCACATACTTCTCAAAGCGATGATGTATTTCATTCATTTTATCATGTGTTGAAGCTTTGATCTATATGTTTTCATCAATTACCAAAAAGGGGGAGATTGAAAGTGCAACTAATCCCCGGGTGGTTTTGGTAATTCATAACAACATATAGCTCATTGAACTAATATCTATTCAAGATAAATATTTCAGGAAGTTCAATGAATGGCATGGCATGGACTAGGAATGTGGACCCCTCAAAATGCTAAGGACACATATTGGCAAAAGCTCAAGACTCTTCATCTTTGTTTTAGTGATCCAAGATCATATTGAGTCCATAGGAAAACCAATACTATTAAAAGGGGATGAGGTGTTGCTTAATGGCTTGCTTGCTCAAAATGCTTAGTGATATTGCTCCAAAACCCTCAGCCACTTTCTCCATCCAAATATGTCAAAACCCTAAACTCCAACTCGGCCCCACCGATTCATTCTATCCGGCGCCACCGAGTTCATATGACATAGCCACAGCCAGAAACCCTAACAGTTCGGTCACACCGATACGGATCTCGGTCTCACCGAGATGGCCTTGCCAACTCCTTGTTATCAGTTGCAATTATTTCGGTCTCACCAAAATTGCAATCGGTCTCACCGAGATGGCTTGACCAATTCTCTGTTGCCCTATTGCTTCACTTTGGTCTCACCGAGTTGATGCAATCGGTGCCACCGAGATGAGGTTTGCCCTAAGCCCTAGCACATAGATCCCACCGAGTTGTTCTAGTCGGTCCCACCGAGATTCCTAACGTTCACATTTTGAACTAATCGGTCTAACCGAGTTCATCTATTCGGTCTCACCGAGTTGGGTCAAATGTGTGTAATGGTTGAATTTTGTGTGGAGGCTATATATACCCCTCCACCCCCTTCTCCATATATGAGAGAGCCATCAGAACGTGCCTACACTTCCACCATACATTTTCTGAGAGAGAACCACCTACTCATGTGTTGAGATCAAGATATTCCAATCCTACCACAAGAATCTTGATTTCTAGCCTTCCCCAAGTTGCTTTCCACTCAAATCATCTTTCCACCATATCCAAATCAGTGAGAGAGAGTTGAGTGTTGGGGAGACTATCATTTGAAGCACAAGAGCAAGGAGTTCATCATCAACACACCATTTGTTACCTTTTGGAGAGTGGTGTCTCCTGGATTGGTTAGGTGTCGCTTGGGAGCCTCCGTCAAGATGTGGAGTTGAACCAAGAAGTTTGTAAGGGCAAGGAGATCGCATACTTCATGAAGATCTACCCGAGTGAGGCAAGTCCTTCGTGGGCGATGGCCATGGTGGGATAGACAAGGTTGCTTCTTCGTGGACCCTTCGTGCGTGGAGCCCTCCGTGGACTCGCGCAACCGTTACCCTTCATGGGTTGAAGTCTCCATCAATGTGGATGTACGATAGCACCACCTATCGGAACCACGCCAAAAATCTCTGTGTCTTCATTGCGTTTGCACTCTCCAAACCCTTCCCTTTACCTTCATATACAATGTTCTACTTTCCGCTGCTACACTCTTAGAACTGCATGTGTAGGTTGATTGCTTGACTTGTGCTAGTTGCTAAAATCTGCCTACAACTAAAATTGGGAAAATATTAGATTTTTATTTGGTCAAGTAGTCTAATCACCCCCCTCTAGACATAAAATCAAAGAGTTCCAGAGCCACGAGATCCAATCTAGACACCATCACAGAGGGGTTCATCATCCTTATTGGTGCCTCTCCGATGATGCATGAGTAGTCCACCATAGACCTAAGGGTCCGTAGGCAGTAGCTAGATGGCTTCTTCTCTCTTTTTGATTCTCAATACAATAGTCTCTTGGAGATCTATTTGATGTAACTCTTTTTTGCGGTGTGTTTGTTGGGATCCGATGAACTTTGAGTTTATGATCAGATCTATATCCATGAATATTATTTGAGTTTTCTTTGATCTCTTATATGCATGATTATTTATAGCCTCGTATTTCTTCTTCGAATCTTTGGTTTAGTTAGGCCAACTAGATCGATTTTTCTTGCCATGGGAAGAGGTGCTTTGTGATGGGTTCGATCTTGCGGTGTTCTTTCCCAGTGACAGAAGGGGCAGCAAGACACGCATGTATCGTTGCTATTAAGGATAACAAGATAGGGGCTATTCCTACATGAATAGATCTCGTCTACATCGTGTCATCATTCTTATTGCATTACTCCGTTTCTCCATGAACTTAATTAACTAGATGCATGCTGGATAGCGGTCGATGTGTGGAGTAATAGTAGTAGATGCAGGCAGGAGTCGGTCTACTAATCTTGGACGTGATGCCTATATATTGATCATTGCCTTGGATATCGTCATAATTATTCGATCTTCTATCAATTGCCCAACAGTAATTTGTTTACCCACCGTGTGCTATTTCTCGAGAGAAGCCACTAGTGAAATCTATGGCCCCCTGGTCTATTCTTTATCATATTTCCTTTGAGATATATTTTTATTCGCTTTTATTTTCAGATCTATTATTCCAAAAACCCAAAAATACCTTGCTGCACTTTTTATTACTTATTTTGTTTTGCGTTTTATTGAGAGCTATTTATCCAATCTATCACAAATATTTTTCCTGTTAACTTGCCAATTTCTGGCGCCGTTACCTAGGAGGGATTGACAACCCCTCTTAGGCGTTGGGTTGTAAGTATTTGTTCTTTGTGTGCAGGTACCATTAACATAGTGTTGCTTGGTTCTCCTACTGAATTGATACCTTTGTTTCATAACTGAGGGAAATACCTACCGTAGTTGTACTGCATCATCCCTTCCTCTTTGGGGAAATACCGACGTAGTTTCAAGCAACATCAAAAGGAATTCCTGGCGCCGTTGCCGGGAAGACATCATCAACATCTATCAGGTTTCTAATCACAAATCTCATCTCCTTGTAATTTACATTATTTGCCATTTGCCTCTCGTTTTCATCTCCTCCACTTCACAAAAATTTGCCGTTTTATTCGCCTTCTTTTTCGTTCGCTTTTTCTCGTCAGATCTGGTTTTTTTAATCTTGTTTGCCACTTCGTCGTTATGGCTAGTTCTTCCTCTATTGTGTGTACCCCCGAGAACGAGGTTCTTAATTTTAAACAAAGGGGAGGGGAGAATCTAAAAGATGCTTGGTATAGGATTTGCAATGCTCATAATAGATCTGTTCGTAAGCAATCTATCGTTGTTCTTCTTCACAGTTTTTATGTGGGCATCACCACTTGGTATAGATTCGTCCTTGATATGATTACCAGTGGAAATTTCTTGATGTGTCCATCTTTGGATGCTTTTAATGCCATGGGAGATCTAGTAGGTGCACCACCTATCATTATTAATGAAACAATTTTAACTCTTGAACATATTATGCAAAGATTAAATGCTATTGAAAAGAAAATGGTCACCTTAGAGCAAATTGAAAACTTGGATACAAAGATGCAGAATCTTGCTAATAAATAAAGCGGGCGATGTTTTCAAATTACTAAGGGAAAAGGAAACCATAATTAACGAAAGAATTGGAGAGAGTCCTTCTCGGATTGATAAGTTGGAAGAAATTTATAGTAATTTAAGCTCGGCATTTTCCTCCGCTAAAACTATTGAAAAAACTCCTGTAAAAATTGGCAATACTACTTAAGTCACTAAGAACAAGGGTGCAACTTCTAATAATAACAAAGAAGATCTTAAGATGATTAGTATTCACCCCGACTTTGTTGAAGTTGTAAGAAACCCTACTTGCAAGAATGAATTGCTCAATCTTATTCCTAGAAGTATTATTATCGAAAATATGCATGCTAAATCTTTGAAGGATATTGGTTGTGTGATTGAGGAATTGGAAACTAAAGATGACAATACTTGAATCTATGCATTATGCCTAGCTAGGGGCATAAAACGATAGCGCTTGTTGGGAGGCAATCCAATGAATAAAATTTATTTTTGCATTTTTATTTATGTTCTTGAGTGTTTGCACAATTATTCCTCTGTTATGATTGTGTTTTTATGTTTTAATTAGTATTTGTGCCAAGTAAAGCCTTTGGGATAGCTTTGGTGATAGTTGATTTGATCCTGTTGAAAAACAGAAACTTTTGCGTCCAGTAACAGAATTTTTTAAATTCACAGAAGAGACTAAAATTCTGAATTTTTTTACACAAGATTTATATACAAATTTACTATGTTGTAATATTTTTTCAGAATTTTTGGAGTTATAGAAGTATGATAACAATTCGCATCTTTACAGACTGTTCTGTTTTTGACAGATTCTGTTTTTGACAGATTCTGTTTTCTTTGCATTGTGTGCTTATTTTGATGAATCTATGGATTGTATCGGGGGGTATAAGCTATGTCAAAGTTAGAATACAGTAGATATAATGCAATAACAAAATTTGAATGGGTTTTCAACAGTACTTAAAGTAAAGATTGGTTTTCTTATACTAACGGATCTCTCGAAGGTTTTGTTAAGTTTTGTGTGATTGAAGTTTTCAAGTTTGCGTGAGATCGTGATGGATGAAGGAATAAGGAGTGAAAAGAGCCTAAGATTGGGGATTCCCCATGGCAACCCAAGTTAATATTCAAGGAGAACCAAGCAACTAAGCTTGGGGATGCCCCGGAAGGCATCCCCTCTTTCTTCTAACGACCATCGGTATTTTACTTGGAGCTATATTTTTATTTGTCACATATCATGAGTTTTGCTTGGAGTGTCTTGTATTATATGAGTCTTTGCTTGTTTTGCTTTTTAGTTTGTTACAAGTATCCTTGCTGGACACACCTATTTGAGAGAGCCAAAATTATGCTATGATTTGTTAGAATTGCTCTTTATGCTTCACTTAAATTTTTTGAGCTACGGAATTGCTCTAGTGCTTCACTTATATCTTTTTGAGCACGGTGTACTTTAATATTTTTGAAGAAATTCTCTCATGCTTCACTTAGATTTATTTGAGAGTTAGTAAATTTTTTAAGAAATTCTCTCATGCTTCACTTATATTATTTTGAGAGACAAAAAATTTTATGCTCATGTTCTTCACTTAAATTTGTTTGAGCTTGCCAAAAGCAATTACAATATATAAAACTAGTCCCAAAGTGATAGATATTCAAGAGGGATATAATAAAAACTTTCATGAAGATCATTGGACAAAATAAACTTGATTCTTTGTAATAGTTTTGAGATATGATGATAGTGATATGTGAGTCATGTTGGTGAGTAATTATACTTTAGTAAGAATATTGGTGTTAAGGTTTGTGATTCCCTATGCAAGCATAAAAGTCAATAGTTATGCAATGAAATTACATCCTACTTATGGTGCATTATTCGGTGTTAGTTATGCTTAATGCTCGGTTATGTGATTTTTTGTTTCTTGGTTGGTTGCTTCTCAATCTTTTTGCTAGCCTCCACTTGTACTAAGTAGAAATACTACTTGTGCATACAAAATCTTTAAACCCAGTTTTACCATATGAGTCCACCATACCTACCTATATGCGGTATTTTCATGTCGTTCTAAGCAAATTTGTATGTGCCATCTCTAAATTTTCAAAATAAATTTCCTTTTTGTGTGCCCGTACCGCTCATGAAGCGGCAGGGGGTGGCCAATATTTTCCATGCTAGATGTGTTATTTTCAAGATGAGTGTTTATTCACTTGTCATTGCACGAGAGTACGACGGTAATAGGGTACCCAGTCCGAAATGAAAAAGAAATTTACTTTATGTTGTCAAATAATAAATTCCTTGGAAAGTGTTGGTATGGAAGGCACCCGTGGATATGACTAGCCATGGATTGTGAAAGAATGGTGGAAAAATAAATAAACTTTATTTTTTGTTTGGGAACCGCCTATGATATATTTAGCATGGAAAATGTTGGGAATTACTCGGTCGTTTTCGTTGACGGGAAAAGTATGCCTCTCAAAAAAATTTATCTCTCAATTTAAGCTTTGAGTTCTGGCACCTCTACAAATCTCTACTTCCCTCTGCGAAGGGCCTATCTATTTACTTTATGCAATTTTTTTTTATTTGAGTCTCCATCTTCTCTTATAAAGCACCAACTAGGGAGCACTATGATCATACTTGAGCATTGGATGTAGCTAATATGCGAGTGTGTTTTATGAATGGATCAATGATTGAGCATGATGGGCTAGGGATAACTTTCTTTAGTGTTGATATTTTGAAAGACATGGTTGCTTGTTGATATGCTTGAGTATTGAAATCTTCATGTCAAAACTAGACTATTGCTTTGAACCATATAGAAGTCCAAATGTCCATGCTACAAAAGAAAAGAATATGTGATGAATATGTTAGGCAGCATTCCACATCAAAAATTCTGTTTTTATCATTTACCTACTCGAGGACGAGTAGGAATTAAGCTTGGGGATGCTGATACGTCTCCAACGTATCTATAGTTTTTGCTTGTTCCATGCTGTTATATTATCATTCTTGGATGTTTACAATCATTTTATAGCAACTTTATATCATTTTTTTGGGACTAACCTATTGACATAGTGCCCAGTGTCAGTTGCTGTTTTTTGCTTGTTTTTTACTTCGCAGAATATCAATACCAAACGGAGTCAAAACGCAGCGAAACTTTTTGAAGATTTTTTCTGGACCAGAAGACACCCAGTGGGCCCAATAAGTACCAGAGGGGAGGCCCGTGGGGAGCACAACCCACCAGGGTGCGCCCAGGAGGGTTGTGCCCCCCACGTAGCCCCCCTGCACCGCCTCTTCACCTTATAAATTCCCAAATATTCCAGAAAACCTAGGGGAGTCGACGAAACACAATTCCAGCCGCCGCAAGTTCCAGAACCACGAGATCCAATCTAGACACCATCACGGAGGGGTTCATCATCCTCATTGGTGCCTCTCCTATGATGCGTGAGTAGTCCATCATAGACCTAAGGGTCCGTAGGCAGTAGCTAGATGACTTCTTCTCTCTTTTTGATTCTCAATACAATGGTCTCTTGAAGATCTATTTGATGTAACTCTTTTTTGCGGTGTGTTTGTTGGGATCCGATGAACTTTGAGTTTATGATCAGATCTATATCCATGAATATTATTTGAGTTTTCTTTGATCTTTTATATGCATGATTATTTATAGCCTCGTATTTCCTCTTCGAATCTTTGGTTTAGTTAGGCCAACTAGATCGATTTTTCTTGCCATGGGAAGAGGTGCTTTGTGATGGGTTCGATCTTGCGGTGTTCTTTACCAGAGACAGAAGGGGCAGCAAGACACGCATGTATCGTTGTTATTAAGGATAACAAGATGGGGGCTATTCCTACATGAATAGATCTCGTCTACATCATGCCATCGTTCTTATTGCATTACTCCATTTCTCCATGAACTTAATACACTAGATGCATGCTGGATAGCGGACGATGTGTGGAGTAATAGTAGTAGATGCAGGCAGGAGTCGGTCTCCTAATCTTGGACGTGATCCCTATATATTGATCATTGTCTTGGATATCGTCATAATTATTCGATCTTCTATCAATTGCCCAACAGTAATTTGTTTACTCATCGTGTGCTATTTCTCGAGAGAAGCCACTAGTGAAATCTACGGCCCCCGGGTCTATTCTTTATCATATTTGCTTTGAGATATATTTTTATTCGCTTTTATTTTCAGATCTATTATTCCAAAAACCCAAAAATACCTTGCTGCACTTTTTTATTACTTATTTTATTTTGCGTTTTATCGAGAGTTATTTATCCAATCTATCACAAATATTTTTCCCGTTAACTTGCCAATTTCTGGCGCCGTTACCTAGGAGGGATTGACAACCCCTCTTACGCGTTGGGTTGCAAGTATTTATTTTTTGTGTGCAGGTACCGTTTATATAGTGTTGCTTGGTTCTCCTACTGGATTGATACATTGGTTTCATAACTGAGGAAAATATCTACCGTAACTGTACTGCATCATCCCTTCCTCTTTGGGAAAATACCGACACAGTTTCAAGCGACATCAGGAGTGCTTGCGGTCGAGGCACAAACAGGGGAGTGTCAGTCAGCTGAGTAGGCCTGGGGCTTGCCACGGCTTGGTCTTCTTCAGAAGGAAAAACATCAGCAGGAACATACCGAAGGAAAAACATCAGCAGCAACTTAACTTCAGCAGCAACAACGATCCGCTCCCCTGCCTTGCAGCAATCGGTGCTACGTTACGCAGCCGATGGTCTGAAGGTGGTGGGACGAGAGCGGAAGCAGGCTGTAGTATGCTTCGTGTGAGAATATGGATAAATGGTGGAGAGGTGGAGAAGACGATCGGCAGTCATGGGAGTACGTGGCTTTGTAGGAACACTTGTTGAAGCTAAATGCACGCGGGATGAAAACGGGCTGAAAACCGCGCGTTATCAGCCAGTTGTAGTCAAGTATATAAAAAAAGTATTTTTTTTATTTTTTATTCGGTCCACCGCTCTCACAAAGACTCTAGGTGATCACTGCGCCGTCCTTATTTTAATTCCGATGTTCAATTCAAAAGCCACAACTTTCTTTAAAAATATTCAAAACCGAATCATTTGCACGTCATGCATCGTTTTTTGCATGCAATTTCCTAATATGTGTTACACAAAGAAATCACACAAACTAGACCGTGGGCAATGGAATCATCTTTCTGTTATAGACGCTCGAAAACAAGGGGGCAGATAATTTCGGATTTGGAAACCACGTGAGGACAAACGTTATAGACGCCTGGTACTTTCCTTTTTGAGGGGTCTGCTCATCCGCGCTAGCGACCAAACATGCACTCGCTGTCACGTCCATGAATGAATATTTTCTAGGTTGGTTGTTTTGAAATTGAATGCCCCCGCAAAAAAATATATAAAAAAAATTCGAATGAATAAGTAGTTTATAGGCATCTTTCATATGATGAACTTCTGGTACACAATGCATTCCTTTCACGACCATAGCATTTCACAGTCCTGTGATCAAAGTATATTCTGTAACAGCATAAGCAACTCTGGGTTGCCATAAATCTCAGAGAAGGAAACAGATGTCTGCAATGAATAATGTTGTTCCACTGCATACTCTTACTGAAATGGGAACTGGACTAGCTGCAAGGCGGCACTTGTCTGAACACGCGGCAATGGAATCATCTCCTCTGCAACAGGTGCATCAGTGGGCAAAGAATCTGCATCTGGTTTGAACATTTGGAAGCCTGCGAACACGCCACCAGATATGAGATTCTTAGAAACGTACGTGACTGGTCGCAGACATTCAAGCTACCAGGGAACTATGATACGTACCTCAACAACAAAGCGAGCCCAGAGCTGGCCAGAACAATGCTCCAGTTCTCCCTTCAGTATGCTGACCTCAAGGCCCTTGAACAGATGCGCAGTCTCGAAAAAGATGTCATACTCCTTGCGCAATATCTGGGCACAAAATGATTTCTATGGTTCAGGTAACATGGACCGGTTACAAATGCAATGATGAAAACTAGTGCCTGCAGCGTTATATAGTGACCTCAATGAGAAGATGACCAGGTTCCTCGAGCTCTTCCACTCTCAGCGGGCAGTTTTCCAGCTTCTTCTTGGCCTCGTTACCGAACTTCTCATTTCTTGTTTTGTTCTGAAGCTGCTTCAGTGACATGGTATTCACTTGTTATTCGGCCACAACACTATTTTTTAAAAACTTACCTGTGGAAAAGTATGGTGCAAACTAACAGCCAATAACGTGGTTTCTAGATTAAGAAAATGAATAATTACTATCTCAGGAAATGAAGACAGGATACTGCACACTTGTTTAAATATACATAGTAGAATACAGATCCAAGTCAAAGAAAAAAGGTTTAGATTCTCAGACTCTATTACCAACCCTAAGGTCCTAATGGGTTCCACTCCTTCATTTTTTTTCTAAAATTTCTAAGTTGGAAAGATAAATTGTCAGATCTTTAGGTAGCCTTAGTTGGGAAGTAACATAGTCCTATGATGAGAATTCACTATGATATGAAAACAAATTTGATGAGCATTATAATTCATATTCACACAATTTTTTGCAAATTGTTTACGGTTTCTGAATTTTCAGTATCACACATAAATTTGAAGAAGCCCACCTTCTCAGCTTTCTCGGATACAGTTTGGAGGAACAGCATTTGTGTTATTGTTTTGTCCAGGAGAGCATCAATGCTGCACTGCTTTTTGCAACAAGATACAATCAACGCACTTCTTGTTTGCAAACAAGCACAATTGAAAAGAAGGAGATACATCAAATATTAGAACTCAGAGGCCAGACCTTTGATGCATTTGGAATGAGCTCCCTCAACTCCTTCATCCTGTCTTGAATCAGTTGCCTGTCTCTCGGTCTTGGCCTGTGCAGTTCTTTTTTTCCACCTTCATGCTTTATTTCAACTGAAATTTCCCTGTGCATGTTTTGAATTGTATGACCCACGCATTCTTCAGTTACGGTCCTCTTGATTCCATTAGGGAGCGAAACAGTCATTTTGGAAGTCATGAAGCCTTCTTTGATTGAGGTAGGTGAAAATTCTAGATCACCAGAGGGATCTGGGACTGCCGATTCCTCCAACCTCAGTGCATGATCTTCTCTCTGTATTTGTGTTTCGCATGAAGTCGAAGAATCAGTCGAGTGATACGAGTAACTGTATGGGATATTACCAACCTGGTCGGTTACATCATCCACTGAGAATTCAGCATAATCATTGGTCTCGAGGTGTGAGTAAGAATATGCTTTACTTCCATTCGCTTGAAGGAGAGAGTGGCTTGTAGACTCTTGTTGTTTCGATCTACCATGCCACATGAAGCTCTCAAGATCTTCCCTGGGAGTTGCCTCAAGATCTTTGTGCATCTTTGAGTGAACTGAAGAATTTGAAGTTACAACATCATCGTTTAAAACTATAGTGCTGCCACATGTGTGCTCCTGATATTCTTGTGCCATATATGCCAGGATAAAATCATCAATATTAGTATAATCCGCATCTTGTATGTTAATTACTGATGTGCAACTCAGTTTGCTGTTGGAATTGATCAACTTATCCATAAATGAGAGGTTTGTCATGTCCGGGTCGACCAGTGTCTTGCAGTGAGTGAGTTCAGATGGTGCTTCATTAACATTGGTCCACAGATCACTCTCATTGGCATCGAAGGTTTCATCTGAGCAAGTTGTTAGACCAATATCGTCCGCTCCTGTAGTGACATCTTCTAACAATGGAAGCTCGGACGGAGTGAAGGGATGTGGTAAACTAAGGTGATCAATGGTAAATAGCTGAGCAGAACTGTTGATCACATCAAATAAGTCATGGGCCAGAACATCTGCGGGATCCACTGATACATCTGCAGTAGGTTTTTTCAAAGTATTTGAGTAGCCGAACCCAGTGACTGAAGGATTATGAGGAATTGAGGGGTTGCAAATCTTATAGAACAGGTCCTTCATGTGTGTCACCAGTGCTGAACTTTCCAAAACCTGAGGCTTGAGAATTTTTTACACTGATTAGTCACAAGTAAGAGATAAAGACCTTGTTTAGAAAGAGCCTCAATATATTCTATGTCAAGGTTGTTGCACATCAAGTCTGAGCAACTGAGGTTGTTTTGGCACACAATATGTGATTATGCAGCAATAGTGCGGGTTCCCTAAACAATGTTGCTTGGGAGGTATAGAACCGGCTTGATTTCATTCTAGAAATGGGCTGGAACTGGAACCCACGAAGAAGTCTCTAAAGCATGTTGATTCTCTTACTTAAATATGATAAACTCACTAGTGCATTTTGGAAGCATGTGGGCACAATAGTAATGACTGAACATACCATACATAAAGATCCCAGGTGAAGGACCCCATGAGGAATCACTGGTACAAGGAGAACTGTCTACATATAAGAAATAAGAATTGCCACATTAGCCATGCAAGTTTGCGTTTGCCAGTTGAATACAAGCATACATTGGTCGAGAGGACAACTGAAGTGAAAATAAGTGGGTCTTACTTTGATTCCTGCTGCAAACTGAAACTGCCAGTCTTCATGATACTGAAAAAAGTAAAGTTTGTGAAACCACATACAGTGCTATGCAAGTTCCAGAGATGTGGTGTGGAACAGAAACTGTAAATTTAACTCACCTTGTACACCAACGTTGAACAAAGATCATTGGAAGAAATCCAGCAATGTTGCTCCATAATGGCCACTTTACCAATAATTCTGTCGAAGTTGAAATTATTAGAGAATCAAACAATTTATGTGACGTTGATTATAAGAAGTTGAACAGTGCACAATGCTTACTCTTCTCCAAGAGAATATGAATGGCTAGACATGCGCAGTAATGCTGCCTCGATGGGGCAAAATGTATAGCTTTGATATTGGCCATCATTAGACCAAGCAGGTGATATTATCTGGTTGTCACTACCAGCTGGATCCCCACAATGATTTCTCGTGTTTTTGCTCATCTTGTCGACATAGCCATCGGCCCAAGTCAAGATGCTGAAAGTTAATTTACAAATGATGCAACTGAAAGAGTGATAATGATTAACGACAGATAAGACTCACAGTTGCAAATTCTAGATGGCATATATTTTATATAGTAAGAATATTTTTAGTCCTGTTACATTTGACGCACCAAGTTGGTTCAGTACTACTGTCCTATCAGATAAGCAAAAAATCAAGAGAACAAACAGTAGGACTTACCCGTGCTTCTCGCTTTTGATTGACCAAAATACTGCATACTTCCATAGACCATCAGAACACAAGCCTCGCAACGATTCTGTGTTGAACCCCATGTGCTCACAGCTCAAATCTCATGCAACAAACACAGGAGAGAGAAGTTGCAGATTGGGAGCAAGCTGCCAGAAATACAGAGGGGCTAGCTGCAACGGTAAGATGCTCGGCCTGCTTGCTTCCACCGTAGACAAGCTCGTCGTTTGATCAATTTGCGAGAGAAATCTAGAAGCACAACTCCCATAACTCTCCCTCCCTCACCACTCTCTTGCAGTGCAGACCTGCCCTTTGAAGCACTTGCGAGATTAAAAGTAGGACCCACAAGAACTGCAACCACGGAAGGCAGATATCTTGGAGGTTCTGCAGGTCACTGCCATCCAGAAAACTCAGTGCCTGGGCTTATGTTCAAGCGGTAACATCTTGATGGCAGCTCCTAAAGACCTGAACGCATGAACATGAGGTTTTCCACTTGAGAGTCCGCTGCTACAGGTTTTTTGTTCAGAAATCATGAATAATTACTTTGAGAAACGTAGGAGAAATAAGATTGAAGAAATGCCCGTTGGGCAAATAGATGATCCGCTTATGCTCTCTAACTAGTACATATCTAAACATGTGGGTCATGAGATATGGAAGCTAACCAAGTTCGTACTTCTTACAGTTAATTGGCATATCCCTTAAAGACAAAGGAATGGAGAAAAAAGAGGGGGGGAAGCTTCTCCGAGAAGAACGCTTCCCTCTTGATGTAAAAGAAATCACAAAAAGGTCGCCAAGAAAAGAGTTGATCTGATTCTAGCTAGCAGGGGTTTTTACGAGACCTGGAACTTACTGGAATATGATGAATCCGTAGAGATGAGGGGTGGCGCCATTTGAGAGTTTGAGGCGAGCCTTATTATCAACTCCACTTATATAATTTTCAAGGGAAAAGAACCCTTTCAGCCACCAGCTGTCCTGTTAGTAGTTACAATAAAATTAATACGGAATACGGTCTACCAGAATACTAGTACATTGGATGGTGCAGTAGAATTTGCAGTTAGTACAAAATTAGAACAATCAACAATGTGCCCCAGAAAAATAGAACTGCTTTCTATAAAAAAACATAGAACTGCTAGTGCAGAGTGGAGGACATATCATATCATATCAGCATCAGGATATGAATATACTAATTCAAGTTGAAGACCCAAGGCAACGTGGCAGGAAAACGAGTTAGCACTAAAGTTAAGCTTAAAACAAGGAGTTGGTAGGTACTGGACTCCAGCTAGCCCTGTGATAAGTCAAAACGTTCTATATTGTTTTGTGATTTTCCTTTTGCAGAATGAGTCAACTTCTTCCGTCACCAAACATGACATACAATAAGAAGCAACTGCACCGCCATACGACATCGAATAAAACACAGAAGAATACAACAAGGTAGGGGGAAAAATAAACACTCCATGATGTATCAGTAGTACCTAGTCCTGATTTTGATTGAAAAGGCCTATATTGAGTATTCGCCTTCCTGTATATCGTGATGACATAAGCTGATAAGGATCCAGCACGGCCAAAGGGGATGCAACCTGCTGATCAGTTTTAGAAAACGTCTAAATAAAGAAATGGAAACCACTCTCTGTCTGCATATGTGTTGTTTATTTTTATTCCATACTTGTGGTTCAGTTGGTCCAGTCGTAGAATACTTCAACTGGAGGATGATTATATTATCTGATGCCAACATCATTTCCCTACATTATCTCCTTTTATCAAATCATAACTCAGGCAACTCTTGAATGCCTTCTCAAGTCAGCCACAACTTCTTTCTGTCAAGAGTCAACCAAAACTAGCAGCAAGTAGATGGGCATGCACTCAGATTTCTCATGGTATTTTACTTCCATAATTTACTCTTCTTCCAGACCCGGAATGAATTTAAGCGTGATGCCACATAATAGGCCTTTCAGTACAACTTTACAAAGTTACAGGTGCAGCTGGAAGCTAACTAAGGAAAATTCTGGTTCCTGGAATAGACATTGCACCAAACCTGCAAGTTTAATAATGAACTATGAGTCATTTTGTTATGAGCGAGTGTAAAAACTATACATGTACAGTCCAAGGCTAATAGCCAGTTATACACACCTCCTCGGTTCCAGCTACGAGGAAATAGGCACTGTCCTGCTGTTGATTCGACAAAATGAGCACAATGTTCAACTGTAAGAACTACTCAGTTAATCAGTTCCAAACTTGCAAACCAAGTGCTACATCCTGGTGAGATTTTACCACCTCAAAAGTAAATATCAGTCAAGTTTCAAGCTTGCACCTCTATGTATAGAGCCATGCTAGAACCTTGGAAGAAAACTATAACTAGAAGAAATTGTTTGTAGCTTGTTTGTTAATCCTCAGCTCTTTGACTTTTTGAGCAAAGTTAGCTGGAAATTAAATATGAATCAGGGTAATTCAAATTTTTTAAGAGAAGTCCAATAACAGTTGAAGTAGGCTCACCATTCTCTCACCAAAGATTATAGATGCTTCTTAGGGATATTTCCGCAGACCATTGAAGATTTTTATTTCCATGCATCTCCACCTAGAAGGACCTTGATACTTAGACCACTTTAATCTTCTTTGGAGGGGTGACAGACTTGAAACATTTCCAGTTGCAGGGAAAACACAGTTCTTGTCGGCGAATAGACAAAGCACACAACAGCACTTACTTCTACTAGCATGGTTCTCCATCTGGACATGTAATACAAATTCACTAGTTAGTAGTCCCAGAAGACAACAACCGGCAATGAGGAAGCAAGTTTAGGAGCCATCTTCTACCTCAGAGATGGTCCGGCATCTAAATTTTTTCCAGGACAATACTTTAAAATATGAGTAGCAAGGGTGAAATCCTATATATGTTTAATGTCCCACACCACTAAACTTTTAACGTGAAGCAGATTGAAACTTAATGCAGGGAACTCTTAATACAAGAAGTGTGAAGCATAGAGATTTACCACAGACCTTCGTATTCTTGCATCTAAGAACAGATGATCTCCCTATTCTGAGAAGAAATATGAAAGTATAACCTTGAGGTGATAAAGTTTGTTGCATCCAAGATTTTGCGGACCTAATGACATAAGCACTTGTGGTTTCTCTCAAACAAGTACTTCTTGTGGTTGAGTGAATGACTGATGTCGTGAGGCAACCATGCTAAATATATTTATTCTGTTCCTGTTTTCTATTTAGTTTGTTATCTCTCACTCCTTCGTGCAGTACTTCATAAGTAGGGTAACTAATGTGACCCTTCTTCATCAAGTCCTCAACAAGTATCTTTGGTGCAGCTATCTTCTTCTTATCAGCACTCAAGATGGTATCTACAACCTCGGGAACAACTCCAATTCTAACCATGACACGAATAACGCCCACAGCTTCCGTAATCTGATGGTTCACTGCGAGTGTATTTATTACACGGCCAAAAGTAGCCATTGATGGAGTGAAACCCCCATTTATCATTTCCACGAGATGCTCGTATGCGCGGTCAACATTTGCAGTCTTGCATGATCCATCAATTAGGACGCGATAAGTATACGAATCAGGTCTATATCCCTTCTGGACCATCTTCTCAAAAATACTTTCAGCCATTTGCATGTTCAGCTGACTGCAATATGCGCCAATTAGGATATTAAATGTATCAGCTGTTGTGGAGTACCCCTTTTCCTCCAATTTTTGAAAAAGTATGTACGCACCCTCAATCTCACCATTCCTACAAAATCCATGAATAAGTGTGTTGAAGCTAACTGCATCAGGAGCTAGTCCTTCTTGACTCATCCTCACTATCACCCCAGAGGCCTCTTCCAATTTATTGGACTTGCAGAAATTCTCTATCAGTATGTTGTAGGTAATAGTGTTTGGGCGACATCCTTTATGTGTCATCTCTTTGAATGTTTCGTTAACTTCATTGGCCTTCCCAGACTTGCAGAGACCATTAAGGACCGAATTGTATGTGATAGCATCAGGGGTGATGCCATATGTCCACATCCTTTCAACAAGCTGAAGAGCACCATCCAGCTTCAACCTCTTGCAGTACCCATCAATCAATGTGTTGAAGGTGAACACATCAGGAAGATATCCTTTCAAAATGGCATCGTTCATCACAACTGTGGCATCCAAAATATTCCCCATTTTGCATAGCCCGTTGATAACAATGTTGTATGTCCAAATGTCAGGATGACAGCCGTCCTCGGACATCTCATTCATGACCTGCAAGGCCTGCAAGATGAGCCCCTGGCGACAGAGTCCCTTGATAAGAGAATTGTACACTACCAGATCAGGTTTCAGTTCTTTTGCTTGAGCCTCATTAAACAGCTCCAGCGCCCTCTCGATATCACCCTCGGCACATAGGCCATTGATCAAGGAGCAATATGTGACCCGGTCCGGTACAAAACCTTTAAAGACAGCATCCTTAAGGAGCTCGGTAGCTTCTTGCATCATTCCCATCTTGCAGTACCCATCAATAATGGTGTTATAGGTGAAATCATCTGGCATGCAGCCCCGGTTCATCATCCTACGAAGGTAGTCTGCAGCCTCCTGGGCTCTGTAGCCCTTACAAAGGCCACGTATGAGCGTGTTGTAGGTCACAACGTCTGGTGTGATGTAGTCGTCCATCTCTTTTACAAGTGCAACGGCTTGGGCCAACCTCCCACATTCGCAGAGCCCCCTGATCCAAATATTGTAGGTGAACCGGTTCACAGACATCCCCCGCTTGAGAACCTTGGCGAGAAGTGCGGCAGCCTCAGAGATATCCCCTTTCTTGCAAAGATCATGCAGGGCCTTGTTAAAAGTGGCAGTATCAGGGAACACCGGTCCCTGGAGCATTTCATCGAACAGGCGACGTGCGTCGTGGGGGTGGCCGTGCGCATAGAGTCCAGACACGACGGTGCAGTATGCGACGGGTCTGGCATGGCATCCACGGTCTGGCAGAGTGCGCAGGAGTCTGAGGGCAACATGCGGGCGGGCGGTGAGGCAGAAGGAGCGGAGGCGGATGGTGTGGGTGTGAAGGTCGGGGGCAAGGCCGGCGGCGAGCATCCTGACGTAGACCTTGTGGGCCTGGTGGTGGTGGTGGGCGTGGACGAGGGCGTCCATGATGGCGTTATAGGCGGGGGCTTGGGGCGGGCAGGCGAAGAGGTCCATGCGCTCGAAGGCGTCGACGGCGGCCTGGAGGCGGCCGGCCCGGGCGAAGGCGCGTATGGAGGCGACGTAGAGCGGGTGGAGGGAGGCGGGGGCGAGGGCCGAGCGCGCGGAGGCGAGGGCGGCGTGGACGGCATCGACGCGGCCGGTGGAGGCGAGGCGGTGGATCAGAGCGCCGTACGCCGGGGCCGTCAAAGCGGCGGCTTCGCCTGGCATTCGCCGGTATCGAATTCGCGCGCGCGCACGGCAACGGCTGACACTGCTCTTCTGATGCTGCTCCATGTCAATGTCTACTGGGCTGGACTTGAAAGCCTACGTTCACAATTCTAATCCATTCAAACGTTGCACGGCTTACAGCCCACCGCTAAGGCCATGTGTGCTCAGAAAAATAATAAACCGGTTTTTGTGTAAGCATAGAAAGATGTTTAGACATTCTATAGTCTAATAAAGCCTCGCCGTTCTTCGTAATTTTTTTAGAGAAATAAACCTTTTTCTTGTTAAGCACCGTGTTTATTTCTAAAGGGTATATGTTTAATTCCTGCTACGGAGGTAAGTGCTAGTGCTTATGAAAAAAACATTTATTTCATAAAATACCTCTTTATGCATCTTGCGTTGTAGATGGTCTAAGAAAGCTTAGTGTCAACTCTAGAGGCCTGGTCCAAAGTAAATTGCAGTGGAGGTACAAGAGGAACCTCATGTTCTAGGCTTTAAGTGACAGAGTGTTGCTAAACCACGCGGCGGGTCGGGCCCAATAGTGCTCCGCTCATTCAACTTGCCCTTTTTGTGCCACTCACATTCCTAAGAAAAAACATTTAAAAAATCCAGCGTGTTCTGTCTTAGAAAGAGAATGGTCACCATTTTCAACAAATTTCAAAAATCATGAGTTCAAAAAATGTTCACGGACTTTGTTAAAAATTCAAATTTTAAAAAATGTTGACATTATTTTATAAATAAATCACGGACTAAATAAAAATCTGGGGATTTTCTTAAAATTATGAATTTTAAATATGTTCATGAATTATAGGAATTATTCACGTTCTTTTAAACACACGAATTTGTAAAAAAAAAACTGTCGATGAATTTTATTTTTTTATGGATTTAAAAAAAATCATGAATTAGAAATAATGATAAAAGAAACGGGAAAAAGAAATAAAATCAAACAGAAAAATATATATAAACAGAAAATTGTAGAAAAAATGATCTATAAACAGGAAAAAAAACAATGGATAAACTCTCAGCTTGTACCTTATAAATAAAAAATAGCCATACGTGAGATTAGACACCCGCTTGGTGCGGTGTGGTACAAGACAAGGGAAAGAACAAGACGAAAGCCTAAACGACCAAACTTAAAGGAGAAAGGGGTAGGCGATTTGTACCAAAAGAGTATTATTATTCGCTATGTGCGAAGAATAGGGAATTCCGGTACAAGAACTCCTCGTGCAATACAATCTCGGAATACCTTGTTTTTCAATTCATAACTCAGCCATTTGAGGCCCTGATGGGCCTAAAGCAGCCAACTTTAACTACCAATATACAAATATGCTATTGAAACTAAAAATTGCTACAAAAATACTTATTTATTTGCATTTTATGTTAAAAACATATCGAGCTACAAATTAACAATTATTTTTTGCACCACAGAGACAATGTACATATATTAAAATGCCATGTATTTGAAAACAAAGTAAGTAACAGAGACTTAAATTAAGAAGAATAAATGTCTGCAGATAGTAACTACAATGGAATCTCTCATTGTCTAGTTGTCCTACTTGCGAAACGAGACACATCTGTTGTTGGGTATGTCGGAACAGTAGATTTGTAGGTGCTCTGAGTCTGTGAGTTAGCGAGCCAGAAGGAATGACCTTAGGGGAGTCAAGACTCTCCTTCCTTCTTCTTCACTAGGCATCACGCCATCCTCTGCCTTAGTGTTCTAGGATCTAGGAGGAATGGTCGCTAATGCGCCGTACGCGGGGGCGGTCAAAGCGGCGGCTTCACTTGGCATTCGCCGATATCGAATTCGGCATGTTCTGTCTTAGAAAGAGAACGGTCACCATTTTCAACAAATTTCAAAAATCATGAGTTCAACAAATGTTCACAGACTTTGTTAAAAAATCACATTTTAAAAAATGGTGACATTATTTTATAAATAAATCATGGACTAAATAAAAATCTGGGGATTTTCTTAAAATTATGAATTTTAAATATGTTCATGAATTATAGGAACTATTCACGTTCTTTTAAACACACGGATTTGTAAAAAAAAACTGTTGATGATTTTTTTATGGATTTAAAAAATATTCACAAATTAGAAAAAATGGTAAAAGAAATGGGGAAAAGAAATAAAATCAAATAGAAAAATATATAAAAACAGAAAATTGTAGAAAAAAATGATCTATAAACAGGGAAAAGAAAACCAATGGATAAACTCTCAACTTGTACCTTAAAAATAAAAAATAGCCATACCTGAGATTATACACCCGCTTGGTGCGGTGTGGTACGAGACAAGGGAAAGAACAAGACAAAAGCCTAAACGGCCAAACTTAAAGGAGGAAGGGGTAGGCGATTTGTTCCAAAAGAGTATTATTCTTCGCTATGAGCGAAGAATAGGGAATTCCGGTACAAGAACTCCTCGCACAATACAATCTCGGAATACCTTCTCTTTCAATCCATAAATCAGCCATTTGAGGCACTGATGGGCCGAAAGCGGCCAACTTTAACTACCAATATACAAATATTCTATTGAAACTAAAAATTGCTACAAAATACTTATTCATTTGCATTTTATATTAAAAACATAATGAGCTACAAATTAACAATTATTGTTTGCACCGCAGAGACAATGTACATATATTAAAATGCCATGTATTTGAAAACAAAGTAAGTAACTGAGAGACTTAAATTAAGAAGAATAAACTTGTGCAAATAGTAACTACAATGGAAGCTCTCAATGTCTAGTTGCCCTACTTGTGAAACGAGACACATCTGTTGTTGGTGATAGAGGCGAGGATGTCCCGATCTTTCGATGTGATGGTAATTATCGATTTGGTGGAGCCGATTTTGACGATCCAACTACAAACGTGCACGACGTTGCGCCATAGCAATCGCTAAACCAATCTCCTGAGATTACTGACGATGCTGGAAGCACGATCAGCCTGACCACGAAGGTCTATTCCTGCACGCAATCGAAGAACAAGTAAGAATATGATAATGCAATCTAAATATTGCGAATATAGATGGAGTATTGATAAAGGTGGGGATCCGAAAGCGGTCTTGGTCTGGTCGTTGGACACAAACGAAGTACACGAAGTTGCAATGGCTAACTTTTAACTAAATAAATCCCAAGCAAAAAAGCTACTAGATTGATCTACTTATATAGGAGCAAGGGGTGGCGGCCAAGGAGGTGAGAGGACGTCCCAAGGCAGCCTAAAACTAACCCTAGGTCGTACAATGGTCATGGGCCCAAGTGGAGGTGATGCAACACCTTTGGACTTGTAGTTTGACCCGGATTCTGTTGCAGTGTCAGATTGTTTTGTCTTTATCTCAACGCTCCTGACAAATTTGAAGGTGGATCCAATTGGGTTGGAAAGTGCACGAAATCTACTTTCCAACAAAAAAAGAATCACCCAATTCGGAGTCCGGATGAAAGAGAAATCTGCGTTTTGAGTCAGGTATGTCTGTGCAGTCCGAATCTGAGTGCAGAACGTGAGAGACTTGGACTCCATCTTCTCTTGTGCTAAAAGTGACGTGAGAGAACTTCTTGAACAGCACCTAAACGTCCCTTTATCCCTTATCTTCATATGTGGATTGTACAAATGTCCCATACACCTCACAAATATGCATGTATGCAATATTTTTGGTCGTATCCAAGGTAGTCATGTCCTTATCAGTTGGGTATGTCGGAACAGTAGATTTGTAGGTGCTTTGAGTCTGTGGGTTAGCCAACCAGAAGGAATGGCCTTAGGGGAGTCAAGACTCTCCTTCCTTCTTCTTCACTAGGCATCACGCCATCCTCCGCCTTAGTGTTCTAGGATCTAGGAGGAATGGTCGCTAATGCGCTGGACAAAACCTTTGATGATGTCCAGGTAACGACGAGTAATCCTGGATGTTGTAGCTCTAATAGCTCTATGGTAGCCCTTGGTGAGGGATCTAGCCATCTGATAGTTCTAAAGGTAATTACAATGGGGTTTGAAGGGGCAGTACCTCTTGTGGCGGTTTGGCAAGTCGGTTAGCCCGTGACCTTCAAAGGGACAACGCTCAAAACCTCAGTGGAAAATGGCGTGTGCATCCATGTCTCAACCTAGCTTCAACAAGGTTTGTGGGTCTATGTCCTCGATGGCATCCACAGGTGCTCGTCCGCACCATCGGTCGAGGAAGAAGTCCGCCATCCGCCCCTGCTGTTGGTGTACAAAATTGTCCAACAACCCATGGCTCGGTGAAAGAAGTTGTACCACTTTGAGGAGGGTCGCGTCATGCTCCTCCATGAGAAGTTGTGCCACACCGCTCCTACATGAGAGTGTGGGATGCCTAGTCCGGCCACGCCCGTTGGTGCACCTGGGCCAGGCCACAATGTCGCCACTCCACAGGGTTGCCTAGTAGTAGGCCTCACCCTCCACTGCCCCCTTTCTCCCAAGGCACAAAGTGAGGGAGAGAGTAAGCGCGAATGTTTGTCCCCCTCTCCAAGCAATAGGAGACCCTCTATTTATAGGGAGATAGTTGGGGAATATACATTTTTTTGCGGGAATATACATGGCATGCCATTGGGTGTTCGACAAGTGTACACTTGCTTTTCCTCTAACCTAAGGGTGTCATCATAACTCCAAAAGGTGATAATCCTATGGCTTATAGCATATCCCATTAAGGTTATAACAACCCATCCACCTTCTTAAAATATTGCCCTTGTCCCCTCATGCATGAGAGAGAAAGAGAGAGTACACAAGTTACCTTTTAGCATTTCTTACTCTCCCCTTTTATGGGGTATTTTTTAATTTGAGGGCCTCCTCATATGCATCTGCGAATTCCGAGAGTACATTACTTGGTGCAGAAAAACTTTTCCTCTATATGATGGGTACGACATTAGATTGGGCCCGTGGGCTGATGATCTTGGACCTGGGATTGTTGTTTGAGACCTTCTTGTCCTACTAATTAAATTCCATCAGCTCCGTGTGCGATGCCTGACTCATGGCTTTATCTTGGGGCATCCAATTTGTAGTTGTGGAGCATGAACCAAATCCGGGGTGGGAGAGGAGTGTTAGAAATATGCCATAGAGACAATAATATTGTATTATTATATTTTTGTGTTCATAATTAAGACTTTATATTCTATGCTATAACTGCTATGATCCTGGAATATTCGATTCAGTGGAAAACTCATATGCACATGTAGAACAATAAATGGTAAAAATAAGATTCCTAGTCTCGCCTCTAAGACTAGCTCAAGTGTTGTTCATGATCATGTTTTCCAGATCTTGAGATATCGTTAAGAGTAACAATAGTCTCAAAACAACATTGAGAGTATGACGTTAGAAGAACGATCACATTGAATCGACCCAAACATGTTTGTTATACTTTGAGATAATATCATCATAAGTCAATTGCTATAACATAGAGTGTTAACGTGTGTTTAGTTCCTTAGACCATGAGAGTATCGTAGTCACTTCTTACTGTACGATGAGCTTTGGGGTTGCTCAAACGTCATCTATAACTAGGTGGTCATAGCGACAAATTACACGTTCATCAGAAAGTTTGACAAGGGACACGATAGCTCGAGAGTGGAATTTGCTCCTCTGACGATGGAGAGATATTCTTAGGGCCCTCTCGGTGTGACGACATCCATCATCGTCTGGCCAGACATAGGTGACTTCATCACGGGGATGCTAGAACATGTCAACAAGAAAGAAGAACAAAACTAGTAACGAGGAGACCAGTATAGTGAGCATGTGTATGACTCAAGAGGATATCGATATATCTCAACTTGGATTTTGTAAATTACCGTGGAGAAAAGGAAACATCACATGATAACCAAAGTTTCACTCGAATGTCATTCATGTAATCATAGGGATCGATATGGATGTCCATGGTTCCGCTATCGGTCATTGAACCAAGGGGTTTCGTTCATGTCTATGGTTTACCAAACCTACGGGGTCACAAGATTAAGGTAACCATGATCTGTTGAGTGTTAGTAGGATGAGAGTATCGAGGATTTATTTGTGGAATTTTTTCACTAATATCCAAAATAGTTTTGAGAGGAACCGAAAGCGTTTCGGGGTCACCGGAAGGGTTTCGGAGAGTATCGGGTAATACCGGGTATTACCGATAAATTATATATAGGTGGAAAATGTTTCTGGGGCAGTTAAATTAATAATAAAAGGCTCTAATATTTATTAGGAGGCTTTTATATTTAATTTAATACCAACGGGCCTAAAAAGGCCAAGTGGTAGAAGGCAACTTGGGCCACCAAGGCCCAAGTGGGGAGGCGCCCCCATTGGCCATGGAAGGAGGTCGGATTAGGGAAGGAGGAGGACTCCTCCTCCCCTCCCTTGGACGGTGCCCCAAGGAGGGAATTTTCCTCCTTGGTGGCTGCCCCTCCCTCCTCCTCTAACCTATATATACTTGAGGTATTAGGCCCTTTTGGACACACAAGTTTTGGAGCCTCCTTTAGTTCCTCTAGTTCTAGTTCTATTTGATCCTTGTTGATCAATTAGAGCTTGACCTAGATCCTCCAATCCTCATAATTAGAAGCCCAGTGTGGTTATAATCTCCTCCCTCTAATTCTCCGGCGATGATTACCTCTGGACGGTGAAGCGCTGCTGGATCGTGAATACCGTATGTTTGCAACCAAGTAGAGAGGTCGTCCTTTCGGTCTTCTGTTCGTGGGATCATTTGAGGGCGGTTCGCGGGATCATCATCAACGGTACGAGGGACTCCAAGTACGATCTACACCGACTCGTCTACTTCTGCTGCACTCCGGAGTCGTTAACGATAGTTGATCCAAACCTTCTATGCATCTTCATATTGTTCCTGGGTGATCGTAGGGCGATATTTTTTTGTTTTCTACTATGTTTCCCAACAAGGATCAAATGGTTGCATAGCCTAGAAACAACTAGGAAGATCAGGGAGGCCAAAAGATTAGTAGGGTGTTTAGCATGAGGAGAAGGATCTTATCCTTTAAAACAGTGTGTGTGTGTGTGTGGAGGGGGAGCACGAGCTAGAAACAATTAGGGAGATCAAAGAGGCCGGAAAGTGAGTAGCCGAAAGCATCAGTAGCTTACGCTCTGACCTGAGTAGCAAGGGGCACGTGGAATCCCATGTGGATTAGCAAGGACCACCTTGCAAGGCAAAATACTCTTGAGTGACCGATAGCAAAGTAGTACCGCGAGGAAAGGTGAAAAGAATCCCCAATGGGTAGTGAAATAGAACATGAAACCGTGCTGAGCTCCCAATTAGTGGGAGGGGAATTAGTAGGGAGTTTAGCAGTAGCATGAGGATCTTATCATTTTAAATGGGGGGGGAGGGGTTTATCAGCTTTGCCACTAGTTATGTCACGCTACTCAATTTTGCCACTAGAAATTTCAACTACCAAAAAATTTCATCCTTGTGTTAACCGTGTGCTAAAAAATGCCACTCAACATTGTTACCGTTTGGTCAAATGCCATTGACCGGGTGAAGTGACCAAAGTACCCTTGGACCCCACTTGTCAGCGGTCCCCTATAACATGTGGGTCCTAGTTGTCAGCACACAGAGAATTTAATTATAAGAAAAATAATGACACACAGTGATTTTTTTTCTAATTTCATGGCTTGTGTGCTGAAAACTAGCACCAACAACTTACAGTGAGTTGCAGAGGGAAACACTAACAAGTGAGGTCTAAGGGTATTTTGATCAGTTCACACCAGCCAATGGCCTTTGACTGAATGGTAACAGTGACAAGTGTCGTTTTTTTAGGACACACTTAATGGAAAGATGGCATTTGAGTAGTACAAACTTCTAGTGAAAAAATTGAGTAGTGTGAAACTAGTGGCAAAACTGATTAAACCCCTTTTAAATGTTTCTCTTGGAATGCTGCGTGGGGAGGAGGGTAGTCCTAGCGATGCACTGTCACTTCCCACTTGCTCCCTGAACTCGAGGCCCATGGGGATCGACAGGCTAGCATGTGCCTTTGACAGTGTGCCAAAACCTATATCTTTCTAGGGTTAAACCCAGGTCCTTTACTATCAAATGGTTGAATAGTAAACATGTGTGAGGACTCAATTGTGTCTAAGATATTGTATATGACGTTTACATCAACTGGGGGCACTTGGGTGGATGTGGCCAAGTTGCCTAAGTTTGGTCTTGCCCCGTTCTAGCCACCCCTGTCTTCGGCGGCGCCTCCTCCGAGCGGCGGTGGCGACTTCTGTGCGTGTGGTCACGGTGGTTTCTCTGGTCAAGGTTGTCAGAATCACGATTCTATTGTACGATTCTATGACTTTACGATCCAAACTAATCACTCCGATTCTACGATCTTGGTCAGTAGAATCTACGTTTTTACGATTATGATAGTTAAGATTCTATGATGTGCGATCCTAGAATTGGAGCTCCGATCCGATTCAGAATCATGATTCTGACAAACTTCTCCTGGTAGATGGTCGAAGCATCGCGATGGATCCTTATCGGCACCACTCTGGTCCTGGCGACCATAGACCTGCGTTCCCCATTGTCTATGGTTGTCCACGTCCTCTATTGGTGCACTTTTGGCCCCGACGCTTAGGTTGATGTGCCCCTTCCAGCTTCTTCGGCTCGTTGGTGTTTTGGCGGCTCCACCTCCAGCGCCCGGATCCCTGTTTCCATCTGGTTCCCGCTTGTCGACAACGTCGGCCACCATCCTAACCTTCGTGTTGGATCTATACCCCACTACCTTCCCAAACAAATTCGCCTACAATCCATGTCATTTCCAAAGCTCGCATTTTTTCCGTGGTTGTAGGTGCAGCCCCACCTCCTCCCTTCTGAGGTGGCGATCATCTGGCAGGCTGACTTCATCATCTTCGGATCTTGATCTGGCGGCTATCGGATTTCTGGACTCGGGCCAGGCGAAATTCATGCTTGGATTGCCGATGCTGGAAGCAATGACACTCATGGGTGTCATTTCCCTTCTTGAAGGCGCCACCATGGCCTTTGTCGCCCCTCTTTGAGCATCGGTGGAAACCCTAGGTACCATTCTCTGGATCAGATGGCGGCAGCATCACGATGTGGTTCCCCTTCTTGAAGGCGCTATCTTGCTCGCTCGCGGTGTCCCTCATGTGGATTTGAAGATGTTCGACGTCATGCTAGTTCGGCCTGCCTCCCTAGTTCTAGGCTTGGTAGGTTTAGTTGTATCTTTCTCATGTTCGGGCGGAGCATCCCTTGTCTCTGTGCTTTGGGTTCCATGTTCATGCCTTCCTGCATTCATGCCATGTGTTGTACCCCTATTGTACTCATTTTTTTCCTTCTATCAACGAAATGAGACGCAAGCTTTGCATATTCGCAAAAAAGGGTTAACCAAACATATCTAGCCATTGCTTTTCTAGGCCCTCATCATTATTTGGAGACCACATACATACTTTCAAGCACTACTAGGAAAACCCCTAGTAGTGCTGGTTAAACCCTAGTAGGTGCGGGATAAAAGCCTAGCACTAGCACTGGGGCCCGCGCTACTACTACGACGCTACAACTAATGTTTAGCAGTAGCATGGGTTCAACCAGCGCTACTGCTACCTCTGCCTAGCAGTAGCATGGGTCATGCCCAACGCTACTGCTAACTACCTGTAGCGCGGTTGTTCGGCCCGCGCTGCTGATAAACCAGCGCTGCTGCTACTGGTTAACCCACACTACTGCTAAAATTTCCTGTATTTGTTCTTCTGTGTATTTGCGCTGTATTTGTATAGGTTTTATACAGTAGTCTCATCATATCATTTTATGATAATGCTGATTTATTATATCATTGGATCGAAGAAACGCTGATTAGATTTAAGTGGATGGATCCAAATGAGTTATTATATCATTGGATGTACAACTTATCATCATCATCATCATAATAATAACAACTCATCATCATCATCATAGTCATATAAGAACTCATCATCATAATAACAACTCCTCGTCATCATCTATGAGTCATATAACAACTCATCATTCTAACACATTCTAGCACATAACTCATCAGCATCATAATAACAACTCCTCCTCATCATCATAGTCATAATCAACACTAGCTAATTGTTCTTACTACCTAGGACCTACCCCTCTCTCTTAGGTAAAATAGCATAAAATAGGTAAATCAGTCCATCTCCAAAATGGAGAATGGAGATCCACCTGTCTCCAACTTGTGGCTTGCGCACATTCATGTTGTCTCCAATTGTTTGCCTACGTGCATTTATTACTTTGCTCCATTCTTTGATATTGAGCCTTTCATCTTTTAAAGAAACCGAGTATGCACTTTGATAAGCCATCGGCGGAAACGGTTGGAAGCTAACCATATGCATATTACCTTCGGTAAACATCATGTCGGGCACAACCTCCTTCGGGAGCTTCTGTTGAAGAACATAATAGTAACATATATAGTTAGCAATGTAGTTTACTTAAGAAGAATGTATGCAACCATAGTTAACAAAATCATACCATGTTTTTTGCAATGAAGTTACCATCATGCAACTCGTGGACTAGTGGCACGTATCCACTATAATTTGGGTTGATTAGATAATTGGTCTTAAAAGTCTCAACATCATCTATAAATGAGACAAGATATCCTTTCTCCTCACAATTAAGCTCAGAGCCATAGCTGTAGTATGTCTTGTCTACAGCTTTCTGAGTATTTCTTGAAGATAAGAAATAAGCTAACAACTATAAATAAACAAGTTTAGTATGGATGAACACCAAATATTTTTAAATAAACAATATAAATTACTTAACAAATTTGTTTGACAAACTCACATATAGGCAGGACTGGAGGCATATCCACATCCACCCAAATGTCGATATTATTTTCAATATCGTCTTCACGATGAATATCGAAGGTTATTTGCATATTCTCCTCAAATCCATAGGCCTTGCAGAGAGCTCCCCAATTAGAGCAACCAAAATGTGAGTGATTAAGTGCATTGTACAGCTTAACCTGAAAAGAATAATCATGTTTGGTCCTGAGGTGAGCTCTCCTCGTCTCCATATTCTCAATCTCTTGGAAACCCAGCTTCTCCAAGACATACGATCATGCATGGCAGGGGATGTACTGATCAAATTGAAAGAAAAAAAATGGAAATTACATGTTGAAGCAAAGAAGCACAAGTCATGATTAATTATGAAAAAAAATTACTTGTCGTCCTTGCGTACCGTACAAACATCGAAGGTCTCTTTCAGCTTGACAATGAAGAACCTACCATTTTGCAGGTGAGGCCTATCGTACATACCCGGTCGTCGCAACAGTAATCGCACTCAGGGATCCTATCATTGTTAGACATTTCCTGTGTTCAAAATTCAAAGATTATAAATCGACGACAATTACCAGGAACTCAACACACAAATCACTATTCACCACAGGTTGACTTTCGGTCTGTCGAGTCTTTCCTTGAAAATTCTCATCTCACGAGGTGTATATGGTGGGCACTCCCTCTGTGATATATTCAACCGTTAGTGATGGTTGCTCCTCCCTTCGCTCCCGAGTGCATTACACCAAAATGTCTAGCACACGGGAACGAAGGAGAAGCGACCCCCATGACAATAGTCGGGATTCTTCCTCTCTGATATTTTGACAGTATATGGTGGACACTCCCTCACTGATTTTTCGACCATCGGTGATGGTCGCTTCCCCTCCTTCTCTCGTGCATTACCAAGGTATATCACGAGAAGAAGGAGAGGAAACGACCCCCACGATAACAGTCGGGATTCTTCCTCTCTGATATTTTGACCGTATATGGTGGACACTCCCTCACTAATTTTTTGACCTTCGGTGATGGTCGCTCTTCTCTTCCTTCCTGTGCATTACCAAAAGGTCTACCAGGAGAAAGAAGAGGAAGAGCGACCCCCACGACAACAGTCGGCATTCTTCTTCTCTCATATATGTGGACACTCTCCCTCACTTATTTTTTGACTGTCATCTATGGAGCCCGACACACTCAAAGTCAAACCAAAATGTTGTTTAATCAACATTTCGGCAAATCCAGTGCACTCGATATTTCCTATATTAGCACAAGTCATGCTAAAATTCATGGAATTTTTTTGGCATGACCTTTGCTAAAAACAGGACATATCGAGCGTCTGAAATTTGCCGGAATGGAATGAATCAACATTCCAGCAAAACATAGGCCACTCAGAGGTGTTCCCTGCAAACATAGGCCACATGTCCAAAGAGACAACCAATACATGTCCAAATATCATCATACACATGTCCGAGGACAAGAGAAAGAGGATGTGAACTTTTAGCTCACCGACTCAGGTGTAGAGGAAGCTCCGACGACGATCACTCCAGGGAGACGCGACACTACAAATCATGTATATTCCACCGAGTGAAAAATTTAGATCATCAAATCTCATATAGCATTCTTTGATGAAAAAGTGATAATGACATAAAAATAATTAAAATATCCAATACATTTCTATATTGAAAAAGAAACTTACTAAAAATTTCTATACCTAAATTTTCTATTACCAAATTTTTTACCAAAAATTTCTATTACTAAATTTGATACCTAAAAATTTCTCATATAGCATTCCAATACATTTCCATATTGAAAATTTGTATTACTAAATTTTTTTACTAAAAATTTCTATTACTAAAAATTTCTATACTTAATTTTTTTACTAAAAATTTCTATACAGAGAGAGGTGGGAGGAGTGAGGAGGGCAGTGGGAGGAGGGAGGAAAGAGGAGAAGGGCAGTGGGAGGAGGGAGGAGGGTGGCCAGAGGAGGATGGAGGAGTGAGGAGGGCAGTGGAGGAGGGAGGAGAGAGGAGGAGGGCAGTGGGAGGAGGGAGGAGGGTGCCGGAGGAGGAGGGAGGATGGCAGTGGGAAGAGTGAGGAGGGAGGAGAGAGGAGGAGGGAGGAGGGCAGTGGGAGGAGGAAGGAAGGCGGCCAAAGGAGGAGGGAGGGAGGCAGATACCTCGAGGGCGATGGTTGCGACGAGCGATGGCGGGCGACGGCAGAGAGAGCGAGCGAGAGAGTGTGAGGGGAGAGTGAGGGAGAGAGGAAACGAGAGCGCGCGGGGTGGATAAGGTGCCCATAGTAGGAGCACAGGTAGGGAACCAGCGCTGCTACTATGCATACTATCTGTAGCGCGGGTTGGGATCCCACGCTACTGCTAGGCGGTGCCTGGGAGCCGACCCTGTGTATAAACAACAGTAGCGCCTGTACTAAAGACCGCGCTACTGCTACGTCATTAGTAGTAGTGCGTGTTACGCGCCCGCGCTGCTACTGTGGCCTAGCCCGGGGGACATGCTGTGGCCCACCTAGGAGCATCGCCTGAACGAAAGCCCATGCTACTGCTATTGCTATACCTGTGGCGTCAGTTTCTACCCCGCGCTGCTGCTACATAACAGTAGCGCCGGATCTTTACCCCTCGCTGCTGCTAAGAGTCTACCTATAGGGTTTTTCCTAGTAGTGAAGATAGTATGTCTAATACCAACAACTAAGTGACAACCTAACAATAATATTGTAGAAAAATAATGTTGGATCATGAGATGAAATAAATTTATATGGTCTAATATCATGTATAAAATACATATATGATCGTCAAAATGATGCAGGAACTATCTCAAAACATGTCAATCATGAATGGTCAACAGAGACACTATTGTATACTACTCCTATGACTTATATCTGAATACGAAGGTTAGTATTTATGACCAGTTGGTAAATAACAATGGTGTTTCCCCTTGCCTAGCCCCCTCGCCTACCTCCATCGTAGGCTACTATGGCCACGGTTCCCGCCGCCTGCCACTCCAGCTCTGGTGGCCACACGTCTTCTCGATGGCTCTTTCAGATCTCAAGTTTGAACCTAGCTTGGCTATCGAAGCATTCATCTGGAAGCAATTTGGTGTCCCAATCAATCAGTTTGAAGGAGGTAAACTTAAAGAACTTTTTTCTCGTGGCCGGGGTAGCTCGTTCAAAGCTTTGGATCAACAATGATTCGGTTAGTCTCATCCTTCAATCTTTCTTTGGGGGTCATGCATCTCATTTCAAGGTTTCTTGCCTTCAGAATTGGTCCTTCAAATTAAGTGTTTCATCTAGAGATGTGGGTTTTGCCATTATCAAGGGGAGAAACTACATTAATGATCTCTTCAATCTGGGTTTCTTCCTTTGAGGCGACAGTGGCCCATATTTTCATAAAGAGTTTTGTCTTTACCAGCAAGAACTTCATCAGGAATGGACCATAGTTGATCGATATAAGGATCATAGATCCTACGTTGCGGCTATTCAAACCCCTCAAATCTTCCTTGTTTCTGCTTCCTTTGCTAGGACCAGCAATCCGCGTCCCCTGTCAGTCCCGGAATGACTGGCTCAATCAATGCCTGTCTTGAATTTGAACTTAACCTCTCCCAATAATGTCTCGCTCAAGAGGGCAGGATCCTCACGCGATCAAAACACCGGGCTTCCTCCTCGTCAGTCTTTCCAAGAGGCCTAAAATAATTTCCATGTCTATTACCGTAATGTGGGCCATCTTAGGCCCAAGTGCATGAACATAATTAGGTGCAGAGGCTGCAAGCATCGGGGCCATATACAAATCAACTGCAGATTTGGTGGCGCAGTTATCGAGCAGGCTCCTCGTAGCATTCAACCTTCCCAACAACAACAACGCCCATTTTTGGCTGATGGTCCTGACACCCGTCAATCCACTTCTTCACAGGCCCCAGCTGCCAGAGACATCCCCAACCCCCCGTCTAGTCAAATCAAGTCATTACCGCCCCAGATGTCTCACATTCCCACCGGCCTCCACTAACACTGCAACACCCCCTTCTCCACCCGAGGTTTTTACCACTGCTGCATCACACTCGCTGCCGGCAACGGAGATGGCCATGTTCCCTTTCGATCCAGCTCCTTTCCTCCCCGCTGGATTCCATGCGATTGAAGCAGAAGGTAGACCTGCTCGCCACCGTGTCATTTATGGAAATCTAGTTCCGACCAGTGAAGATCATGCAATAGCCACCATCATCCCCATGCCTCAAGGTGAAGTAGACTTTCTCAATGTTCGAGAGATCCTTCTTGAGTTCCTTAAGTCCATGCGCATTGGTATCATCTTTGTTTCCAAAAATGTCCTTTCGGTCAAGCCTTTGTGAGAGTGAACAGTGCTGCATATAAAGATTTTTTTGGTTAATAGAGGTCTGCATGCTTATAATGATATTCACATAGCCTTTCAGCATCACAATGAGGGTCTCAACTAGAAGAACTTTAATCTGAACAAAGATGTTTGGCTTATGGTTTTTGGTTTTCCCGCTGATTTGAGAAATTTCCACAAGTTGTCCAATGCTGCTGCTGGTTTTGGGAAACTTCTTGTTTGGGACCGAGTCAAATCTAGTGATGCTGCTGTAGCACTGAAAGTTAAAATTGATGCACTCAAAGATGTTCCTACCAGGTTGGTAGTTTCTGGAGCGAAAAGTTACAGTGGGCAGTCCTGGACTTGTCTAGTAGTCATTTTCCAAGATATTCTCATTGGAGGGCCACCTGCTGAGGAAGATCGTGTTCCTGAGGATGAAAATCCTCATCCTAGGCCACATGAACACTTTCATCATCCAAATCAGAATAATTTGGTGGTAGGTCCCGTGGCTTTTCACCTGATCCAATAAGAGAACAATAACCAGGTTATGCAGGAGAATGAGCATGCTATTGCCCGAGTAGAGGAGGAAGAGGGGTGGGGCCATTGGGCCATGCCCCCAACAACATAAGTTGATTGATGTGGAGGTTCAAATAGGGGAATTTCTAGAACTGAATGACCTGATGGGCCCACTGGAAGTGGAGGAAGTGTAACCTGTGGATGATGGCAGTGGTCTCACTCTTTCACTAGGGCTGCCTGTATCTGATGCTAGCTCTGATGAATCTGCTAATGGTCAACCAATCTTTCAAAACCTGAAGGAGCTCATAACCCCATTAGTTTTATCTGCTGATCAACCACAAGTCATTGCTGAGTTTGACCCCAATCAGCCTGCTGAACAAATTCTACCCGAGCCTCAACAAGTTGAAGAACTAAACCTGTTTGGTGCACTTTTGATTCCTGCTAGTGAAGAAGCTGCTCTGTATGCTGGTAACATTCCCACTCCAGCTGCTTTGGTGCAGTTGCCAGAACCAGTGCTGCAAGAGGTTAACCTAGTTGTTCTACTACATGCCCTGAACAGTCCTTCTGTTACTACTGCTCCACATGTACCTGCAAAAATGCAGATCCTTTAGCTCAGATTGCAGAGAAGGAAGTGCCCTTAACCTTGCCAGCTCACTATGTTGCTTCAGATGGGCCCTCATTTCCTGTTCAGCATCTCCCAATCCCAGCCAGCTCTGAACCAGAAGGTAACAATATGTTTGAAGGTAACATAGAAGCTCCCCCTGGTTTTCGTTTTCCAGTATTCAGAACAAATCTTTCTGTAAATGCTATTCAGTTTCTAGAACATGCGGGCCCTAAGCTAAAAAGCTTGCTTTCAAATACTGAAATATCAGGAAATTATGAGGATTTCCTATGAAGGGAGGGGTTGGAGCTTTGGAACAAGTATTTTTCACCAGTTTCCCCAACTGACCAAGCCATCAAGGTACTTGCTGAATGGTGCAAATTCATTATTTTTGCTCTCTTTACTCCAGAAAATTTTGAGTGGGCAAAATCTCTGCTTGTTTCTCAACTTTGGACATACATCATTGAGGGTTCTGATAGTGAAAAATCCCTGCCATTTGTTTTACCTGATAAGTACCACTCTGGGCAGATACTCATTTGTAAACATTCTGAACTTGCGCAGGAAGTTTCCTCCACTAATGACATCATGACACCCGAGGCAAAGGATGGAGAACAATATCACCCCACTTGCCTGCCAGCACATCAATTTCTCATGCTCAAAGGAGGAGAAAGGACAAAGCTCATGTGGTTGAAACTGAGGTAAGGAGGAGTTGTAAACCAAAGAGATTAACAAAGGTTTAAAAAGACATACTTGCCAGGACAAGAATTGTTTTCCTTGTTCCTCTGGTCCTTCTGTTGTTGCCACCAGAATTGTAAAAAATATCTATGTTTCTTTTGCAAGGCTACTGGCAAAGACTGCAATGATGAGATGCTACACCAGCCTAAAAATAAAGAAGGAGAACAAGACTACTGCCAAGGGGCCACAGAAGAAAAATGTTGTTTTCAAGCCCTGGTCTGTTTCTGCAGTTTCAGTATTTTATAGATCACTCCTTGTTCTCAATGAACTTCATTAGCTGCTGGACAAACCTTAGTTTGTGGGAAACTTTATCAGTTTGGATAGTAAGGATCTTCTATTTTGTAATAAGCCTATTATCTGCTTTACTGGATTGCTGGAAGTACTCTCTTATTTACCCATGTGGAACATGTTTGCTTTATCTATGGAGTTGGTTGATGTATGCTTGCTTGCTTATATGGAATCTTGTGGATATTTACCTGCTCTGGTGTTATTGCTCTTCTTTTGATATGAAAATGCTTGGTCCAGATAGTCGATTGGCTTATCAAATGTTTCTTGCTCCAGATTCTCTTTTCAAGTTCCAAAAAACAGAAACCCTTTGATATGAACAGAAACTGGAATATTCTAAATTGGAACATCAGGGGTATAAATGACAATAAGAAATGGCTTGCTTCGAGGAACAAAATTGCTGAAGCAAATTCAGATATCATTTCTCTTCAAGAAACAAAGAGGGATACTTTTCACCACACATATCTTAAGAATTTCTGCCCTAGGAGAATCAACTGCTTTGGTTTTCTCCTTTCAGTTTGGGCTTCTAGTGGGATCTTAATTGGTTGGATTGGTCCACAGTTTGAGGAAGAAACTCTTTTTCACAATGATTTCTCTCTATCTATAAGATTCATTTCTAAATTAACTGAGGAGTCTTGGATTCCCACAAGCATTTATGGTTCATGTCAAGGGGAAGCAAGAGACATTTTCTTGGATTGGTTTAATAATATTCAAATGCCAAAAGGACACTAAATGGATTATGATGGGGTATTTCAATTATATCAGATATGCAAATAACAGAAACAAATCCGGTGGTAATTTCTCTGACATGATGAAATTCAATGATGCTATCAGTTCCTTGGCTTTAGTTGAGATCCCTCTAAAAGGAAGGATTTTTACTTGGATCAATATGCAAAATGCCCCTCTTTTGAAGAAACTAGATTTAGTGTTTACCTCTGAAGCCTGGACATCTCAATATCCAAATACTCTTGTGCTGCCACTAGCTAAACCTGCTTTAGATCACATCCCTTATCTTGTTCAGATTGGAACTCATATCCCCAAAGCAAGAATCTTCAGGTTTAGAAATTTCTGGTTGAGAATACAGGGATTCAAAGACATTGTTAAGCAAAACCGGGAACAAGATTTGCAGATACGTGATAGTGCCAAAAGAATAACTACCAAATTCAAGAGACTCAGGAAATGTTTGAAAATCTGGGCAAAAATAATATCTTAGCTAAGTATCTCAATCAAAGCCACAAATGAAATGATTCTTTTCTTTGATTCTCTGGAAGAATTCAGGCCCCTAACTGATGTATAATGGAATGGTAGGAATTTCCTCAAGCAACATCTTTTGAATCTGCTAGAACTACAAAAGATTTATTGGCAATAGAGAGCTACAATAAGATGGGTAAAGTTTGGAGAGGCTAACTCAAAATACTTTCAAGCCAAAGCTATCTTAAAGTACAGAGTCAATCATATTGATAGCATTCATGATGAAATGGGGAACATTGTCAGAAAGCACAGTGCTAAGGCCAACATTCTTCTCAATGCCTTCAAGAAGAGACCGAACACTTTTGTCCCAAATTTTTAATCCCCTAAATTTGGAAAGCCTCCTTTACAGAAATGTGCTGACCATGCTTGAAGTACCTCTTTCCGAAGAAGAAATCGATAATCTCATCAAAGATCTACCCACTAAAAAGGCACCAGGGCCTGATGGTTTCAACACAATTTTTGTCAAACACTACTGGGATATCATAGCCCCTGATTTCTATGCTTTGATTGAGGATTTTTACCATGGAAGAATTAGCTTGCAAAGTATGAAATCCTCCTTCATAACACTAATTCCCAAAAAGATGCTCCGACCACATCCAATGATTTTAGGCCAATCTCCCTACTCAATTGCTCAATCAAGATTATCACCAAGCTTCTAGCAAACAAACTACAAAGAGTTATCTTGCAACTGGTGCACACCAACCAATATGGCTTCCTCAAAGCAAGATCAATCCAAGACTGCTTAGCTTGGGCTTATGAGTTCATCAATAGTGCAAATCTTCTGGTAAAGAAATCATTGTATTTAAACTTGATTTTGAGAAAGTCTTTGATCTCATTGAACACCAAACCATTAAAGACTTTCTTATTGCAAGAGGTTTTGGCACCAGATGGCTTATGTGGATGGGCATGATTTTTCTCTGGATTCTCCTCAGTTCTACTCAATAGAGTGCCTGGCAAACAGTTCTTATGCAAGAGAGGGGTAAGATAGGGAGATCCACTCTCTCCCTTGTCATTTGAGCTGGCTACTGACATATTACAGTCTATCATGAATGAGGCCATGCATAACAACTTAATGAGTAAACCTTTGGAACCTCACCCCTGCCCAGATTTCCCAGTGATCTAGTATGCTGATGACACTGTCCTTATTATGCCTGCATGTACAACACAAGTACAACAACTAAAAAACCTTCTACTTCACTTCACTGTCTTCACCGGTCTGAGGGTGAATTTTGAGAAATCTTCTATGGTGCCCATTAACACTAGCTTTGATAAGATGCAAACCCTGGCTGCTAGACTAGGATGCAGCATCAGGAGTTTCCTTTTCACCTGCCTTGGACTTCCACTGAGTCTATCTAAACCAAAATTGGAAGACTTTGTTCCTATTATCAAAAGGATTGACAAAAGGCTTTCTAGATATTCAACCTTCTTGTCATATGGAAACAAGCTTACATTGGTTAAGTTAGTCTTCACCAACTTACCCACCTTATTTATGTGCACTCTAGATCTACCTGCTGGCATTATAGAACAAATCAAGAAATACCTGAGACACTGCTTTTGGAGAAATTATGGCATGGAAGATGGAGGTACAACACTCATTTCATGGAGCAAGGTTTGCATCCCCAAGGAGCAAGGAAGTTTGCGACTTCATAACATTGCCACTCACAACAAATGCCTTTGTTGGGGGGGGGGGGGGTGAACCCCGGGCCGGCAACGGAACCCGGATCCTTTTCAAAAACATCGGGGCCAGCTCCGCCCCTCAATCCGGCTTGCCCCTGGCCGGGTCCCTCAACCCGGCCAGGTCCCACAACCCGGCCAAGTCCCGCAACCCGGCCAGGCCCGTTGGCGCATGCCGGCCGACCCCGCCAAAGCCAAGACTTCTCCAACTAGCAAGCGCCACCACGGTGCATACCTCAACCCGGCCACGGGTCAGCTCCCATCCCATCCGGGGCGTACGACGGATCAAGTCCCCGTAAGGAGACGAGCATGGCTACAGTGCCCACCAACCCCGCTGACCGGCAGGAGCGTGGCAACAGTGGCCCACCTGCTCCGCAGGACAGGGCCAGCGTGGCTATAGTGCATCCCTTGTCTCGCTGACGCAAGCCGATGGCGACCAGGCGATGCGTCACTGTAGCCGAGCTGGCTCAACCACTCCGTGATGCACGACAAGACGGAGAACAGTGCCCCCTGGCACACGGGGCCTGCGGCCGGAGAACTCGGTGTATCCTGGCACCCAGCGGGCCCCAACACTGGCTTCCCAGACGCTGACATCCCGGCCCCGCGCCCATGTAACTTTGCCATTGTAACCCTGGGGGTTGAGCTATAAAACCCCCTAGGAGCCCTCCATGTACACGGGCGAACACTGGAGACACGCGGTCGACCACCTGTAGGATACACACATACATAAGGAGAAGGAGCAGCCTGAGCCCTGGCCAGCTTTCATTCCCCCTCCAAACAGCTCTAGGAGCAAGCTTGTAACATCCACATATAAACCACACTCGGCAGGACTAGGGGTGTTATCTCTCCGGAGAGCCCTGAACCTGGGTATGTCTTGTGTCCCTTGCTCGCTCATACCGACCTCGCCTCTAGAGCCCACCGGTGCCCTCGAGCCTGTCCCTCTCTTTAGCCATCCTTTGGCATCTGCCGTGCGCCCACCACGACAGTTGGCGCCCACCATGGGGCAGCTCGAGGTCCCGGCCGGAGACATGTTCCAGACGGGGCCCTTCATCGATTCCGATGAGCGCATCAAGCACTGCGGGTCCCCCGAGCCCGTCGCGCTAGCGGCCGACGTCATCGACACGCTCACTGCCTCCTTCGCCGCACTGTGCATCTCCGACGCGCCCGCGGCCGATGAGTACCCCGGCGGGGTGCTCGACGTCTCCGACTCGCCCGTCCCCCTCGGCGACGACATCTCCGCCGGGGCGGCAGATCTTTGTGTCCGGGCGGAGGTATTCGCCACCGGCTCCGGCTCCTCTTCGTCTAGCAAGAAGGCCACCGCTGCCAGGGCCGCAGCGGAGCGCGCCAGCATGGCCGACCCGCTGCGCGCCACGATGCAGAACCTTAGCATTCCCATCGCCACCGACATTGATGCAACTAACGTCGCGGAAGCCCGGGCCTAGCTCGAGGAGGAGCGCAAGCGCCTGCTGGACAGGGCCGAGACACTCGCTGCCACGCAGCGCCGGCTGGAGTCCGCCCAGCGGGAGCACGACGCTGCATACGGCTTCACTCCAACCACTGCCAAGCCCAGCCGGGTTGCTGAGGTGCGGGCCCATGGCGCTGCCATCGACCGCGCGCTGGGCGCAGCCCCGCTCGTCTATGACACCCCGGTCAAGAACATGTGCGCCGCGGAGGCGGCCGCTGTTGGCCTGGAGCAGCTACAGGGTGAGGAGCTACAGGAGCACCTGCGGCACCTGAACGAGATTCTCGGCACCGCGAACGCGCAACAAAACCACCTCGACCATCCCGCTGCGTCCGACTCGCGCCGCACCGGGGATCCCGAACGGCAGAACACGGCGTCTTCCCTGCGCCCAAACGAAGCTCAGTCCAGCCAGACACGAGCCCGGCGTGCCTGAGCGGCTGGAGACGGCTTGGGTGACGAGCCGGCTACCGGGGACTAGCATCAGCAAGACCCTCCTCCACTGCCTGGCCGGCGTGGCAACCCGGACTCAGCCAACCCGGCGCCTCGCGGTCCCGTCGCAAGCCGGCTGGGCCCGCGCGCCATCGACGACACCGACGCTCGCCATCGCCTTGACCAGCTTGCCCTCTCCTTTGAGCTGGAGGAAGACAACGCCATCGGGCCGACTTGTTTCAGCCTGCGCATCCGGGATGAGCCCTTCCACAAAGGGTTCACACTACCCCGTGACACCCCCAAGTACAATGGCACCGTCAAGCCGGAGGACTGGCTCATCGACTACACTACCGCCATCGGCATCGCGGGCGGCAACCGCCGCCTTGCCGTGCGCTACGCCCCGCTCATGCTCCTGGGGTCGGCCCGGACATGGCTCAACAGTCTGCAGGCCGGCAACATCAACGCATGGGTCGACTTCGAGCAGGCCTTCGTGCGCAACTTCACTGGCACCTACATGCGTCCCGGCCGTCCCAGCCAGCTCGCCATATGCATGCAGGGGCCAGCTGAAACCGGCCGCGAGTACCTCGCCCGCTGGACCGAGCTCCGGAACAGCTGCGAGGGCATCCATGAGGTCTAGGCCATTCAGTACTTCGTGAGCGGCTGCCGAGATGGCACCCTCCTCAAGCACAAGCTCCTGCGCTCCGAGCCAACCACCATGGCCGCGCTCATGGTCATCGCGAACATGTACGCCAACGCCGACTCCGCCATGAAGATCTAGGTGGTGTTGGATGAAGCCGGCAAGGCAACGCTGGCACCACCCCCAAGCCGGCTAGCGAGAGCAGCTGCGAGCAGAACAACCAGCAGAACAATAAGCTCAAGGTCGATCAGCAGGCCCCATGCTACGACACCCGCCTCGTCGCGCCCGCCGAGCAGGTGCCCGCGGCCGAGCCGGCTGATGTCTACTACACAACCTTCTTCTTGTAGACTCGTGTTGGGCCTCCAAGCGCAGAGTTTTGTAGGACAGTAGCAAATTTCCCTCAAGTGGATGACCTAAGGTTTATCAATCCGTGGGTGGCGTAGGATGAAGATGGTCTCTCTCAAACAACCCTGCAACCAAATAACAAAGAGTCTCTTGTGTCCCCAACACACCCAATACAATCGTAAATTGTATAGGTGCACTAGTTCGGCGAAGAGATGGTGATACAAGTGTAATATGGATGGTAGACATAGGTTTTTGTAATCTGAAAATATAAAAATAGCAAGGTAGCAAGTGACAAAAGTGAGCAAAAACGGTATTGCAATGCTTGGAAACAAGGCCTAGGGTTCATACTTTCACTAGTGCAAATTCTCTCAACAATGATAACATAATTGGATCACATAACAATCCCTTAACGTGCAACAAAGAGTCACTCCAAAGTTTCTATCGAAGAACGTAGGACGAAAACGTGCATCAACCCCTATGCATAGATTACCCCAATGTCACCTCGGGAATCCGCGAGTTGAGTGCCAAAATATACATCAAGTGAATCAATAGAACATCCCATTGTCACCACAGATATCCCATCGCAAGACATACATCAAGTGTTCTCAAATCCAATACTAAATCCAACATAACGGAACCTCAAAGAGCAAGACTCAATTCATCACAACAAGGGATAGAGAGGGAATAAACACCATATGATCCAACTATAATAACAAAGCTCGCGGTACATCAAGATCGTGCCAAATCAAGAACACAAGAGAGAGAGAGAGAGATCAAACACATAGCTACTGGTACATACCCTCAGCCCCAAGGGTGAACTACTCCCTTCTCGTCATGGAGACCGCCGGGATGATGAAGATGGCCACCGGTGATGGTTTTCCCCTTCGGCAGGGTGCCGGAACGGGCTCTCGATTGGTTTTTCATGGCTACAGAGGCTTGCGGCGGTGGAACTCCCGATCTAGGTTTATTTCTGGGGGTTTCGTGATTTATAGGAATTTTTGGCGTTGGTCTCACGTCAAGGGGGTCCACGAGGCGGCGGCAAGGTAGGGGGGCATGCCCTAGGGGGGGCCTCCCACCCTTGTCGTTGCCTCGGGACTATTCTGGCCCAACTCTTGTGCTTCAGGGGCTTCTTCTGGTCCATAAAAAATCATTTTCAGCCCATTCCGAGAACTTTTATTTCTGCACAAAAAACGACACCACGGTAGTTCTGCTGAAAACAACGTCAGTCCGGGTTAGTTCTAATAAAATCATACCAAAACCATATAAAATTGTTGTAAACATGGCATGAATACTTCATAAATTATAGATACGTTGGAGACGTATCAGCATCCCCAAGCTTAATTCCTGCTCGTCCTCGAGTAGGTAAATGATAAAAGAAATAATTTATGAAGTGTGAATGCTAGCAAGTGCACAAGTTTGATCAATGATAATTTCAATCACTTTTTTAGCATCATTATATATCATAAACAGTAGCTCATCTCATAAAACTTCTCATGATCAAGTAGCAAGCTATTCACATGTTAAAGCATAGATAATAAACTTTCTTGAAAATTAACAAACTATGTTCTCAGTCATCAAACAATTGCAATTTATCTTATTTTCAGGAAGGGTCTATGTAAGAGCTTTGATTTAGCAAATTCCACATACTCAACTATCATATAGTCTTCCATGATTGCTACCACTCAAAGCATATTTTTAGAACAAATAGCATCCATTGAACACAGAGAAAGATAGGGGCTTAATGTTTCGCCTCCCAACTTATTTATCATATAGATAATTGTCAACAATAATAATTCATGATCAAATATATTTGAATGGCCATATATGCTTAGATCTTTCCCCATCACATGATGCGTGCCAACTAAAGATTAGGTCGGAATGAGAAGGAATGCTACTGACTCTTGCATAAAAGTAAAAGATAGGCCCTTCGCAGAGGGAAGCAGGGATTTGCAGAGGTGCCAGAGCTCGAAGCTTTTAAAATAGAGATAAACATAATTTTGAGAGGTATGCTTTCATTGTCAACATAACAACCAAGAGTTCTCACTCTCTTCCATGCTAGATACATTATAGGCGGTTCCCAAACAGAATGGTAAAGTTTTTACTCCCCTCCACCAACAATCACACTCCACGGCTGATTCGAAACAACGGGTACCGTCCATACCAACAACAGTCCTGGGGGAGTTTTGTTTAATTATTTGAAATTTTGTTTTTGATCTTTTGATCATAGGACTGGGCATCCCAATTACCAGCCACTCTCTCGTGAATGATAAGTGAATAAACACTCATCGTGAGAATAATCCACCTAGCATGGAAGATACTAACAGCCCCTAGTCGCTACATGAGCGATTCGGGCATACAAAACAGATTATTATTTGAAGGTTTAGAGTTTGGCACATGCAAATTTACTTGGAACGGCAGGTAAATACCGCATATAGGTAGATATGGTGGACACTCATGCAAGAAACTTGGTTCAAGGATTTTGGATGCACAAGCAGTATTCCCGCTTAGTACAGAAATTTTGGCTAGCAAAAGATTCTAAATAGCAAGCACCACATGTTGGAGGATCCATAACAATATAACTTCTATACAAATATACCCAAGCATAACTCATTACGTTGTCTTCCTTGTCCAACTTCAACTAATTTGCTCAAGTTTGAAAATAATTAATGGGGCTCACAATCATAGAAGATGTCCAAGATAGTATATTTATATGTGAAATCTCTCTTCCTTCAATATTCTTTCATGAATTGTTCAAGTGACCAATACTATGTTTGCTAAATTTCAATAAATTTACCACCTATACTTCTTATATGTAAAGTCATTACTCCCCATGGGATAAGCATATGAAATATATATAATTTCAGATTTATGATATTCAATTCATTCAACCATTTACTCATAGGATATAAGTGAAGCACACGAGTAAATGACAAACTACTCCAAAAAGATATAAGTGAAGATCAATGAGTAGTTGAATAATTATGTAGCTATGTGAAGACTCTCTCTCATAAATAAAATTTCAGATCTTAAGTATTTTATTCAAACAGCAAGCAAAACAAAATAAAATGACATTGCAAGGATAGCACATATCATGTGAAGAAGCAAAAACTTAGGCTCAACCAAAACTGACCGATCATTGTTGAAGAAGAAAGGTGGGATGCCAACAGGGGCATCCCCAAGCTTAGATGCTTGAGACTTCTTGAAATATTAACTAGGGATGCCTTGGGCATCCCCAAGCTTGAGCTCTTGTGTCTCCTTAATTCCTCTCATATCGCGGTTTCCCTAAATCTTAAAAACTTCATGCACACAAAACTCAACAAGAACTTGTGAGAAAAGTTAGTATAAATCAAATGCAAAACCTTATCATTCTCTACTGTAGCAAATCACTAAAATTATTATTTAACATTGCATACTAAATGCCTCTGCATATTTAATACTTCTATTCTTAAATAGAATCATTAAACAAGCAAACATATGCACACAATGCAAACATAACAGCAATCTGTCTAAACAGAACAGTCTGTAAAGAGTGCAATTTTACTCATACTTACCTAGCTCGAAAAATTCTGAAAAATTATTAAACTGTATAAAATTTGATGTATCATATTGTGAAAATATTTCAAGATTTTATCACGTTCTGACTTTCCAGAAGAATTCAGACAATGATAGAAAACTTTCTGTTTTCAAAACAGCAACATATAGACTTGCAAAATAAGCATGGTAAAGGCTAAACTTGACACTTTTATTGAAATAAAAGATGCAAAACATTACTATAAATAACAGCAAGCAAATAGTAATAATATAAAATAATGCTCCAAGCAAAACTCATATCATGTGACGAATAAAAATATAGCTCCAAGTAAGGTTACCGATAATGTTGGAGACGAAAGAGGGGATGCCTTCTGGGGCATCCCCAAGCTTAGTTGCTTGGATCTTCCTTGAATATTACCTTGGGGTGCCTTGGGTATCCCCAAGCTTAGGGTCTTGTCACTCCTTATTCTCCTCATATCGATATCTCACCCAAAACTTGAAAACTTCAATCACACAAAACTTACAAAAACCTTCTTGAGATCCGTTAGTATAATAAAACAAATCATTCACTTGGGTACTGTCAAAGACAAGATTCATAATTGTTCTCACACAATTTCTACTGTAACTTATCATTTCCACAATTTATATTAAGCAATATAAGCCATAGAAACTAGAAAACAAGCAAACTATGCATTGAAAACAGAATCTGTCAAAAGCAGAACAGTCTGTAAAGATATGAATTAAGATCATACTTATGTTACTCCAAAAATTCTGAAAAATTAGGTAAACGTAGAAAATTTGTATATAAATCAACTGTAAAAATTTCAGTATTTGTTCACGTTGTAGTAAAATATAGGAATTTCTGTACTGGACGCAAAAGTTTCTGTTTTTGCACAGAATCAAGTCAACTATCATCCACACTATCCCAAAGGCTTTACTTGGCACTTTATTCAAATAAAAGCTATAAAACATGATTAATACAGTATATTAATCATTTTAGGACACAAAAACAGTTGGGGTAAATATTGGGTTGTCTCCCAACAAGCGCTTTTCTTTAATGCCTTTTTGAGCTAGGCATGATGATTTCAATGATGCTCACATAAAAGATAAGAATTGAAACATAACGGGAGCATCATGAAGCATATAACTAGCACATTTAAGTCTAACCCACTTCCTATGCATAGGGATTTTGTGAGCAAACAATTTATGGGAACAAGAATCAACTAGCATAGGAAGGCAAAACAAGCATGACTTCAAAACTTTCAACACATAGAGAGGAAACTTGATATTATTGCAATTCCTACAAGCATATGTTCCTCCCTCATAATAATTTTCAGTGGCATCATGAATGAATTCAACAATATAACTATCACATAAAGCATTCTTTTCATGGTTCATAAGCATAGAAATTTTATTACTCTCCACATAAGCAAATTTATTCTCATGAATAGTAGTGGGAGCAAACTCAACAAAATAACTATCATGTGAGGCATAATCCAATTGAAAATTAAAATCACGATGACAAGTTTCATGGTTATCATTATTCTTTATAGCATACATGTCATCACAATAATCATCATAGATAGCAACTTTGTTCTCATAATCAATTGGAACCTCTTCCAAAATAGTGGATTCATCACTAAATAAAGTCATGACCTCTCCAAATCCACTTTTATCAATATTGTGAAAAGATTCAACACCCTCCAAAATAGTGGGATCAATACTACCTAGAGCTGACACTCTTCCAAACCCACTTTCATCAATATAATCATCATAAATAGGAGGCATGCTTTCATCATAATAAATTTTCTCATCAAAACTTGAGGGACTAAAAATATCATCTTCATCAAACATAGCATCCCCAAGCTTGTGGTTTTGCATATCATTAGCATCATGGATTTTCAAAGAATTTATACTAACAACATTGCAATCATGCTCATCATTCAAAATTTTTATGCCAAACATTTTATGAACTTCTTCTTCTAACACTTGGGCACAATTTCCCTTTCCATCATTTTCACAAAAGACATTAAAAAGATGAAGCACATGAGGCAACCTCAATTCCATTTTTTAGTTTGCTTTTATAGACTAACTAGTGATAAAACAAGAAACTAAAAGATTCAATTGCAAGATCTAAAGATATACCTTCAGGCACTCACCTCCCCAGCAAGGGCGCCAGAAAAGAGCTTGATGTCTACTACACAACCTTCTTCATGTAGACTCGTGTTGGGCCTCCAAGCGCAGAGTTTTGTAGGACAGTAGCAAATTTTCCTCAAGTGGATGACCTAAGGTTTATCAACCCATGGGAGGCGTAGGATGAATATGGTCTCTCTCAAACAACCTTGCAACCAAATAACAAAGAGTCTCTTGTGTCCCCAACACACCCAATACAATGGTAAATTGTATAGGTGCACTAGTTCGGCGAAGAGATGGTGATACAAGTGTAATATGGATGGTAGATATAGGTTTTTGTAATCTGAAAATATAAAAACAGCAAGGTAGCAAGTGACAAAAGTGAGAAAAAACGGTATTGCAATGCTTGGAAACAAGGCCTAGGGTTCATACTTTCACTAGTGCAAATTCTCTCAACAATGATAACATAATTGGATCACATAACAATCCCTCAACGTGCAACAAAGAGTCACTCCAAAGTTTCTATCGAAGAACGTAGGACGAAAACGTGCATCAACCCCTATGCATAGATTACCCTAATGTCACCTCGGGAATCCACGAGTTGAGTGCCAAAACATACATCAAGTGAATCAATAGAACATCCCATTGTCACCATAGATATCCCATCGCAAGACATACATCAAGTGTTCTCAAATCCAATACTCAATCCAACATAACGAAACCTCAAAGAGCAAGACTCAATTCATCACAACAAGAGATATAGAGGGAAGAAACACCATATGATCCAAATATAATAACAAAGCTCGCGGTACATCAAGATCGTGCCAAATCAAGAACACGAGAGAGAGAGAGAGATCAAACACATAGCTACTGGTACATACCCTCAGCCCCGAGGGTGAACTACTCCCTCCTCATCATGGAGACTGCCGGGATGATGAAGATGACCACCGGTGATGGTTTCCCCCTCCGGCAGGGTGCTGGAACAGGCTCCCGATTAGTTTTTCGTGGCTACAGAGGCTTGCGGCGGCGGAACTCCCGAACTAGGTTTATTTCTGGGGGTTTCATGATTTATAGGAATTTTTGGCGTCGGTCTCACGTCAAGGGGGTCCACGAGGCAGCGGCAAGGTAGGGGGCGCGCCCTAGGGGGGGCGCCTCCCACCCTTGTCATTGCCTCGGGACTCTTCTGGCCCAACTCTTGTGCTTCGGGGGCTTCTTCTGGTCCATAAAAAATCACTGTAAATTTTCAGCCCATTCCGAGAACTTTTATTTCTGCACAAAAAACGACACCACGGTAGTTCTGCTGAAAACAGCGTCAGTCCGGGTTAGTTCTAATAAAATCATACCAAAACCATATAAAATTGTTGTAAACATGGCATGAATACTTCATAAATTATAGATACGTTGAAGACGTATCACCGGCCGGCAAGCGCCAGCAAACTGGCAAGACGGCGTGGCAGCCTGCCATGAGCTTCAAGGAGATGCTCGACGCTCCCTGCAAGCACCATAGTGGCGCAAGGCCGTCCACGCACACGCTCCGGTAGTGCGCCATCACCAAGCGCATCATGAGGGGAGACATCCCGCTGCCTCTAGCTCCGGCTCCGCGCGCGGGGCATCCAGCTCCGCCTCCTCCGCCCCCCCAACAAACGGCGCGATGCGCGATGATGTTTTCCCCAACCAGAACGCGAGCTACGTCGTCTTCACCAGCCTCGGTGATGACAAGCGTAGCGAGCGCCTGCTCCAGCAGGAGGTGAACACCGTCGTCCCGGCCGTGCCAGAGTACATGCACTGGTCAGAACGCCCGATCAGCTGGACCCGGGAGGACCACCCGGCCGTCATGCCCAACCCGGGTGGCTACGCCCTCGTCCTCGACACCACCATAGTCACTGCCAGGCGCACCTGCAAGTTCTCGCGGGTCCTCATTGATGGCGACAGCAGCATCAACATCATTTACCGCGACACCATGACCAAGCTCGGCCTCGAGGCCAGGGACCTGGAGCCGTCCCGGACGGTTTTCCACGGGATTGTGCCGGGTCTCTCCTGCTCCCCCATCGGCCAGATTCGGCTCGACGTCCTCTTCGGCACAAGCGATCATTTCCGGCGCGAGCCGATCTGGTTCGAGGTGGCGGACCTGTCCAGCGCGTATCACGTGTTGCTGGGCCGGCCTGCGCTTACCAAATTCATGGCGGTCCCCCATCTACGCCTACCTGAAGATGAAGATGCCGGGCCCCAAGGGCCTCATTACCATCGTCGGCGATTACCGGAAGTCCCTAGAATGCGCTCAAGCCGGCGCCAGATTGGCTGAGTCGCTGGTCATAGCTGAGGAGCGGCGCCAGCTCGACCGGATCGTTGCGCTAGCCAACGAGACGCCGGCCATGCCGGCTTCAGCCAAGGAGTTGGCCGACGAGGCCTCGTTCCAACCGTCCAGGGATACCAAGAGGGTCAAGCTGAACCTAGAAGACCCCAGCTGCAGCAAGTACGTCGTCATAGGCACCCGCCTCGACAACAAATAAGAAGGTGAGCTCATCGACTTCCTCCATGAGAATCGGGATATCTTTGCATGGACCCCAAAGGACATGCCGGGAATAACGAGGGAGTACGCCGAGCACAAACTACACGTCCGCAAGGACACCAAGCCCGTCCATCAACCCTTATGTCGCTTCTCTGAAGAGAAGAGAAGAACCATCGGTGAAGAGGTCGCCAAGCTACTCACGGCCGGTTTCATCGTGGAAGTGTTTCACCCCGAGTGGCTGGCCAACCCGGTCCTCGTCCTGAAGAAGAACAACACCTGGCGCATGTGCATAGACTACACGAGCCTGAAGAAGGCCTGCCCCAAGGATCCTTTCGCTCTCCCACGGATAGATCAAGTCATCGACTCCACCGCCGGCTGCGAGCTCCTGTCCTTCCTGGATGCTTACTCCGGCTACCATCAGATCAAGCTGTACCCTGATACGTCTCCAACGTATCTATAATTTTTGATTGTTCCATGCTGTTATATTATCATTCTTGGATGTTTTGCAATCATTTTATAGTCATTTTATATCATTTTTTGGTACTAACCTATTGACATAGTGCCAAGTACCAGTTGTTGTTTTTTGCATGTTTTTTACATCACAGGAAATCAATACCAAACGGAGTCCAAACGCAGCGAAACTTTTTGTGGATTTTTTTTGGACCAGAAGACATCCAGTGGGCCGGAGAAGTGCCTGGTGGGTTGTGCCCACCTCGGGTGCCCCCCGAACCGCCTCTTTGCTCTATAAATACCCCAATATTCTAGAAACTGTAGGAGAGTCGACGAAAATCAATTCCAGCCGTCGCAGAGTCCAGAACCACCAGATCCAATCTAGACACCATCATGGAGGGGTTCACCACTTCCATTGGTGCCTCTCCGATGATGCGTGAGTAGTTCTTTATAGACTTACGGGTCCGTAGTTAGTAGCTAGATGGCTTTCTCTCTCTCGTTTGATTCTCAATACAATGGTCTCTTGGAGATCCATATGATGTAACTCTTTTTGCAGTGTGTTTGTTGGGATCCGATGAACTTTGAGTTTATGATCAGATCTATCTTTTTATCCATGAAAGTTATTTGAGTCTTCTTTGATCTCTTATATGCATGATTGCTTATAGCCTCGTATTTCTTTTCCGATATTTGGGTTTTGTTTGGCCAACTTGATCTATTTATCTTGCAATGGGAAGAGGTGCTTTGTAGTGGGTTCGATCTTACGGTGCTTGATCCCAGTGACAGAAGGGGAACCGACACGTATGTATCGTTGCTACTAAGGATAAAATGATGGGGTCTATTTCTACATAAATAGATCTTGTCTACATCATGTCATCGTTCTTATTGCATTACTCCGTTTCTCCATGAACTTAATACACTAGATGCATGCTGGATAGCGATCGATGTGTGGAGTAATAGTAGTAGATGCAGGCAGGAGTCGGTCTACTAATCTTGGACGTGATGCCTATATAATGATCATTGCCTAGATATCGTCATGATTATTTGAAGTTTTATCAATTGCCCAACAGTAATTTGTTCACCCACCGCTTGCTATTTTTCTCGAGAGAAGCCACTAGTGAAACCTACGGCCCCCGGGTCTCTTTTCCAATATATTTGCTTTCAAGATCTGTTTTGCTATTCGCTCTTTTCTTTATTTGCAACTTTTATTTTCAGATCTATTAAACCAAAACTACAAAAATACCTTGCTGCACTTTATTTTATTTGGCGTTCGATCTATCAATATTTACTACTCTCTCACGTCCGTTTGCCAATTTTTGGCGCCGTTGCCGGAAAGGGATTGACAACCCCTTTTACACGCCGGGTTACCAGTATTTTTTATTTGTGTGCAGGTGCTGTTTACGTAGTGTTGCTTGGTTCTCCTACTAGTTCGATAACCTTGGTTTCATCACTGAGGAAAATACCTACCGCCGCTGTGCTGTATCATCCCTTCCTCTTTGGGGAAATACCGACGTAGCTTCAAGACGCATCAAAAGGAATTTCTGGCGCCGTTGCCGGGGAGGATCTTCAACATATACCAGGTTCCTAATCACAAATCTCATCTCCTCGCAATTTACATTATTTGCTATTTGCCTCTCGTTTTCCTCTTCCCCACTTCACAAAAATTTGCCGTTTTATTCGCCCTCTTTTTCGTTCGCCATTTTCTCGTCAGATCTATCTTTTTGCTTGCAATCATGAGTGATTTTGGTATGGCAGAAACAGATGATGGCCTAACTCCTAAAATGGAGCGTACGGGTAATCTGGATGCCTAAACTTTTGTTTTGGGGCAGGGAAATGTTATGGGAAAAGAACATATCCAAGAATTTTTCAATTGTGTTGGAAATTTGAGTCTTGATGATGCTCCTATACTTAAAAGGACTAAATCTTATGCGGAAGCTATTTCAGTGCTAGTTCTAAAACTTGAAATTAGATTTATCCATGCTCATCCTACCTTGCAAAGATTGTTTTATGAGTTACCCGTTATAAAGAATCCTAAAGCTAAAAAGTTGGCCACTCTTGTCCTTATGAATGAATTTGACTACATAATACGGGAAGCTAGGGAAATCTTTAATTTTTATGGTATGAATCATGAAAAACCCGTGATAGATGAAATTCTCTATAATAGTGATTATGCTTTAAGACATTTACTTGGGGATAATCAAATCTTTGATGAGAATCTTAAAAAGCAAGTCCCTGTTTTATATATTATCCAAGAAGTTTTTAATGATGTTAATCAACATTATTCTTGGATCACTGCCGGAAATCAAAAGGGATATGATGATAAGCAACTTGATTGTGCTAAAGTTTCCATGGATAATATGTTTTATGTTGTTTTTGCAAAGCCTCTTGAGAAAAACACCTCCAAGGAAAACAAGTACAAAGATGACAATACGTAGATCTTTTGCTTTATGCCTAGCTAGGGGCGTGAAACAATAGCGCTTGTTGGGAGGCAACCCAATGAATAAAATTTATTCTTGCTTTTTTGCTTTATGTTCTTGAGTGTTTGCACAATTATGCTACTGTTATAATTGTGTTTTTTTTGTTTTAATTAGTGTTTGTGCCAAGTAAAGCCTTTAGGATTATGTTGGGTGATAGTTGATTTGATCTTGTTGGAAAACAGAAACTTTTGCGTCTAGTAAAACAATTTTGAAAATTTACAAAAGAGACGAAAAATTCTGAATTTTTTACACAAGATTGATATGCAAATTTCCTCTGTTGTCCTAATTTGTCAGAAGTTTTGGAGTTTCATAAGTATTCGAAATATTCAGATTGCTACAGACTGTTCTATTTTTGACAGATTCTGTTTTCTTTGCGTTGTGTGCTTGTTTTGATGATTCTATGGTTTTCTTTGATGAGTTTTTGCCATAGAAAAGTTGGAATACAGTAGATATAATGTAAAAATAAAATATGAATTGGTTTGCTATAGTACTTATAGTAGTGATTTGCTTTCTTATACTAACGGATCTCACAAAGGTTTTGTTGAGTTTTGTGTGATTGAAGTTTTCAAATTTTGGGTTATCTTACGATGGATGAAGGAATAAGGAGTAAGAAGAGCCTAAGCTTGGGGATTCCCATGGCATCCCAAGCTATTATCCAAAGATAAGCAAGCAACTAAGCTTGGGGATGCCCCGAGTGGCATCCCCTCTTTCTTCTAACGACCATCGGTATTTTACTCGAAGTTATATTTTTATTCGTCACATACTATGAGTTTTGCTTGGAGCGTCTTGTATGATAAGAGTCTTTGCTTGTTTTGCTTTATGTTCTAAGTTACGAATCCTTGCTGGACACACCTATTTGAGAGAGCCAAAATTATGCCATCACTTGTTAGAATTGCTCTCTATGCTTCACTTAGATTTATTTGGGAGTTAGTAATTTTTTAAGAAATTCTCTCTTGCTTCACTTAAATTAATTTGAGAGAAAGAAGTATTATGCTCATGATCTTCACTTATATTTGTTTGAGCTTATCAAAAGCAACACATGAAAATTAGTTCCAAAGTGATAGATATCCAAGAAGGATATAATAAAAACTTTCATGAAGATCATTGGACAAAATAAAACTTGATTCCTTGTAATAGTTTTGAGATATGATGATGTGATATGTGAGTTATGTTGATGAGTAATTGTGCTTTAGTAAGAATATTGGTGTTAAGGTTTGTGATTCCCTATGCAAGCACGAAAGTCAATAGTTATGCAATGAAATTATATCCTACTTGTGGTGCATTATTCGGTGTTAATTATGCTTAATGCTCGCTTATGAGATTATTCATTTTTTTGGTTGGTCACTTCTCAATCTTTTGCTAGCCTTCATTTTGCACTAAGTATGATCACTACTTGTGCATCCAAAACCCTTTAAACCAGTTTTGCCACATGAGTCCACTATATCTACCTATATGCGGTATTCTTTTGCCGTTCTAAGCAAATTTGTATGTGCCATCTCTAATTTTCAAAATAAACTTCTCTTTTGTGTGTTCGTACCACTCGTGAGGCGGTGAGGGGTGGCTAATATTTTCCATGCTAGATGTGTTATTCTCACGATGAGTGTTTATTCACTTGTCATTGCACGAGAGTAAGGCAAAGGTATTAGGGATGCCAAGCCCTGAAATGAAAAATGAATTCACTTTATGTTGTCAAATAATAAATTCCTTGGAAAGTGTTGGTATGGAGGGCACCCGTGGATACGGCTAGCCATGGAAAGTGAAAGAAATGGTGGAAAAAGGAATAAACTTTATTTTCTGTTTGGGAACCGCCTATGATATATCTAGCATGGAAAGTGTTGGGAACTCTAAGTCATTTTCGTTGGTGGGAAAAGCACACCTCCCAAAATGTTTTTATCTCTAAGTTTTTCACTTTGAGCTCAGGCACCTCTACAAATCCCTACTTCCCTCTGCAAAGGGCCTTTCTTTACTTTATGCAATTTTTATTTTTAATTTGAGTCTCCATCTTCTCTTATAAAGCACCAACTAGGAGGCACTATGATCGTACTTGAGCATTGGGTGTAGTTAATATGTGAGTGTGTTTCATGAATGGATCAATGGTTGAGCATGATGGGCTAGGGATAACTTATTTTAGTGTTGATATTTTGAAAGACATTGTTGCTTGTTGATATGCTTGAGTATTTAAGTCATCATGTCAAAACTAGACTATTGCTTTGAATCATATAAAAGTCCAAATGCCCATGCTATAAAGGAAAGAATATGAGATGACATGTTAGGTAGCATTCCACATCAAAAATTCTGTTTTTATCATTTACCTACTCGAGGACGAGCAGGAATTAAGCTTGGGGATGCTGATACGTCTCCAACGTATCTATAATTTTTGATTGTTCCATGATGTTATATTATCATTCTTGGATGTTTTACAATCATTTTATATCATTTTTTGGTACTAACCTATTGACATAGTGCCAAGTGCCAGTTGCTGTTTTTTGCATGTTTTTTACATCGCAGGAAATCAATACCAAACGGAGTCCAAACGCAGCGAAACTTTTTGTGGTTTTTTTTGGACCAGAAGACATCCAATGGGCCGGAGAAGCGCCTGGTGGGTTGTGCCCACCTCGGGTGCCCCCGAACCGCCTCTTTGCTCTATAAATACCTCAATATTCCAGAAACCCTAGGAGAGTCGACGAAAATCAATTCCAGCCGCCGCAGAGTCCAGAACCACCAGATCCAATCTAGACACCATCATGGAGGGGTTCACCACTTCCATTGGTGCCTCTCTGATGATGCATGAGTAGTTCTTTGTATACCTACGGGTCCGTAGTTAGTAGCTAGATGGCTTTCTCTCTCTCATTTGATTCTCAATACAATGGTCTCTTGGAGATCCATATGATGTAACTCTTTTTGCGGTGTGTTTGTTGGGATCCGATGAACTTTGAGTTTATGATCAGATCTATCTTTTTATCCATGAAAGTTATTTGAGTCTTCTTTGATCTCTTATATGCATGATTGCTTATAGCCTCGTATTTCTTCTCCGATATTTGGGTTTTGTTTGGCCAACTTGATCTATTTATCTTGCAATGGGAAGAGGTGCTTTGTAGTGGGTTCGATCTTACGGTGCTTGATCCCAGTGACAGAAGGGGAACCGACACGTATGTATCGTTGCTACTAAGGATAAAATGATGGGGTCTATTTCTACATAAATAGATCTTGTCTACATCATGTCATCGTTCTTATTGCATTACTCCGTTTCTCCATGAACTTAATACACTAGATGCATGCTGGATAGCGGTCGATGTCTGGAGTAATAGTAGTAGATGCAGGCAGGAGTCGGTCTACTAATCTTGGACGTGATGCCTATATAATGATCATTGCCTGGATATCGTCATAATTATTTGAAGTTTTATCAATTGCCCAACAGTAATTTGTTCACCCACCGTTTGCTATTTTTCTCAAGAGAAGCCACTAGGGAAACCTACGGCCCCCGGGTCTCTTTTCCAATATATTTGCTTTCAAGATCTGTTTTTCTACTCGCTCTTTTCTTTATTTGCAACTTTTATTTTCAGATCTATTAAACCAAAAATACAAAAATACCTTGCTGCACTTTATTTTATTTGGCGTTCGATCTATCAATATTTACTACTCTCTCACGTCCGTTTGCCAATTTTTGGCGCCGTTGCCCGAAAGGGATTGACAACCCCTTTTACACGTCGGGTTGCGAGTATTTGTTATTTGTGTGCAGGTGATGTTTACGTAGTGTTGCTTGGTTCTCCTACTGGTTCGATAACCTTGGTTTCATCACTGAGGGAAATACCTACCGCCGCTGTGCTGCATCATCCCTTCCTCTTTGGGGAAATACCGACGTAGCTTCAAGACGCATCAGACCCGGCCGACGCCCTGAAGACGTCCTTCATCACGCCCTTCAGGGCGTATTGCTACATCACCATGTCGTTCGGCTTGAAGAACGCCGGCGCCACCTTCCAGCCCTGCATGCAGAAATGCCTGCTGGCGCAACTCGGCCGCAACATCCACGTCTATGTGGACGACATCGTGGTGAAGACCAAGCAGCACCTCACGCTCCTTGACGACCTGAAGGAGACCTTTGCCAATCTGCGCGAGTACCAGATCAAGCTCAACCCGGAGAAGTGCGTCTTCGGCGTGCCGGCCGGAAAGCTGCTCGGTTTCCTCGTCTCGGAGCGCGGCATTGAGGCGAACCTGGAGAAGATCAAGGCCATCGAGCGCATGCGCAAGCCAACCCGGCTGCGAGATGTCTAGAAGTTCACTGGCTACTTGGCCTCGGTCAGCCGGTTTCTCAGCCGGCTGGGCGAGAGGGCCTTGCCCCTATATCAGCTGATGAAGAAGACATCACCGTTCGAGTGGAACGAACAGGCGGACGAGGCATTCCAGGATCTCAAGTGCATGCTCTCCACCACACCCGTCCTGGCCGCGCCGGCTGACAAGGAGCCGCTATTACTATACATTGCCACCACCTCGCGGTCAGTCAGCACGGTGCTAGTGGTCGAGTGACCAGAGAAGGGCAAGATCCAATCTGTCCAGCGCCCGGTCTACTACCTGAGCGAGGTGCTCTCCGCCTCCAAGCAGAACTACCCGCACTACCAGAAGATGTGCTATGGCGTGTACTTCACCGCGAAGAAGCTGAAGCAGTATTTCCAAGAACATGTCATCACTGTGGTCAGCACACCCCCTATCGGCGAGATCATGGGCTGCCGGGATGCCGCTGGCCGGGTTGCCAAATGGGCCATCGAGCTAGCCAGCCACACCATCCTCTATGAGCCCCGCACCACGATCAAGTCCCATGCCCTGGCTGACTTCCTCGTCGACTGGACAGAGACCTAGTACCTGCCACCGCCACTGGATTCAACGCATTGGCGCATGCACTTTGACGGGTCCAAGATGCGCTTCGGCTTGGGAGCCGGCATCGTGTTATCTTCCCCAAAGGGCGACCGGCTGCGGTACGCGCTCCAGATCCACTTCGCCGCCTCCAACAACATCGCCGAGTACAAAGCCCTTGTGCACGGCCTCCGGCTTGCCAAGGAACTCGGCATCCGACGCATCTTATGCTACGGTGACTCAGACCTGGTGGTGCAGCAGTGTTCCGGCGAGTGGGACGCCCGGGATGCCAACATGGCCAGCTACCATTTCCTGGTCCAGCAGCTCTCCGGCAACTTCGATGGCTGCGAGTTCCTCCATGTCCCACGCGCAGAAAACGAAGCCACCGACACGTTAGCCAAGATTGGCTCATCCCAGCAGGCCATACCATCCGGCGTCTCCCTTGAGCACCTGCGCAAGCCGTCTGTCAAGCCGTCTCCGGATTCTGAGTCCATCTCCATCCTGGATGACCCCACAGCGCCCCTCCCCAACCCGGACCCGGGGGCTGCCACTCCAAGCTCGGAGGCTGCCACCCACAAACCAGTCGCGGGGGCTGCCTTCTCCAATTCGGCGACCAACGAATCCAACCCGGGGGCTGTCGCCGCCAATCCGGCCGCCGCTGTCTCCAACCCGGGGGCTGCTCAACCCGGCTCGGGGGCTGCCGCCCCAGAACCCGTCTTGGTGGCCGTCCTCACCGTGGTAACGGCTCTGTTTTGGGCCCAGCCGATCTTAGCATTCCTAGAGAACGGAGTACTCCCCATGGACGAGACCGAGGCCCAGCAAGTGCAACACCGGGCATCCGCCTAGAGCATCATCAACAACGAGCTCGTCAAGCGCAGTGCGACAGGCGTGTTCCAGCGCTGCGTTGAGCAAGATAGGGGCATAGAGATCCTCCTCGACATACATCAGGGCGAGTGCGGGCACCACGCCGCCCCCAGGTCCCTGGTGGCCAAGGCTTTTCACCATGGTTTCTACTGGCCCACAGCCTTCAAAGACGCCGAGTCGCTCGTCCTCAAGTGCGAGGGTTGCCAACGCTTCAGCAAGTGCAGCCACCAGCCGGCTTCGGCCCTGCAAACTATCCCAATCACCTGGCCCTTCGCGGTGTGGGGGCTCGACATGGTAGGCCCCTTCAAGACCGCTCGGGGCGGCATGACGCATCTGTTGGTGGCGGTCGACAAGTTCACCAAGTGGATCGAGGCGCGGCCGATCAAGAAGCTGGACGGGCCAACGGCCGTCCGGTTCATCAAAGATATCGTGGTGCGCTACGGCATCCCTCACAGCATCATCACAGATAACGGCACCAACTTCGCCAAGGGCGCCCTGGCACAATACTGCTCCATCTCCAGCATCCGGCTTGACCTGGCCTCCGTGGCTCATCCTCAATCCAACGGCCAGGTCGAGCGGGCCAACGGCCTCATCCTATCCGGCATCAAGCCGCGACTCGTCGAGCCCCTCATCCGTTCACTCGGCAGCTGGCTTGACGAGTTGCCGGCCGTCCTCCGGAGTCTCCGGACAATGCCAAACCGATCGACCGGGTTCACCCCGTTCTTCCTCATCTACGGAGCAGAAGCCGTCATCCCGACCGACGTCGAGTTCGACTCACCGCGAGTCGTGATGTACACAGAAGTCCAAGCCAAGGAAGCCCGCGAAGACGGCATCGACTTACTCAAAGAAGCACGCCTCCTGGCCCTTAGCCAATCCGCCATCTATCAGCAAGGCCTGAGGCATTACCACAGCAAAAAGATCAAGCCCCTCGCGTTCAGCGAGGGAGACCTCATCCTCCGGCTTGTCCAGCGGCAAGCCGGCCAGCACAAGTTGGCCTCCCCATGGGAGGGCCCCTTCATCATCAGCAAAGCCCTGTGTGACTGTAACGCCTACTACCTCATCGACGCCCGCAAGCCGAACAAGCGCAAGAGAGACACCGCCGGCGAAGAAACAAGCCGGCCCTGGAATGCAGAGCACCTCGCCTGTTTTACAGTTAGCTATATGCACGTATGTATTGCTACCTTTTGTAATCTTCTGAAAGACAATGGGACCCCCGAACGACACTCGGGGGCTACCTTTTCCTGCAAGTTATTGTGTTTTACACACCCTTGTAAATTTTCTTAAACCTCCACCGCCGGGTTGGTACGACCAACCCAGGGGCTTGGGGGCTGGCCGGCTTGGCCACAACCCGCTATCCTCCTTAGCACATCCCGGCGTGTTCGGGTAGCCAAGGCCCTCCACTTCGCCCTACGCCACAGTCCGGCTTCGGCTGTTGGCCGGCAAGAACTATGGGCCAAAGCACCTACATGTCGTGAAACACTAAGTTGGGTCTGCCGGATTGGCCAACCCGGCCTCACCACACTAAGTTAACGCACAACCGGCTACTCGCCAGCCGGCTTCGCTGGCTGCCGCCAGTCGGCCTAGCGAGTGTTTCACTCGTGCTCAACGTTCGAAGGGCCTAAGTACTGCACGCTCTTTCCAAGGACCAAACTCCTTGTCACGGACCGGAACCTGGCTGTTCGACTCGCGGGGGGAAGGCCCAAAGAAGGAGCAAGCAAGGAAAAAGGTTTAGTAAACAAAGAGCAAAAGCGCAAACATTCGCGGAAATATTTACATTACAGCAAATATGGGCCCAAGGCTAGAGTTCATTACATTTCACCAACACACCCCAGTGGGTGGGTGGACCTGCTACCTAACAAAAGTGCAAAAAAGATAAGCAGGACGGCCTCGGCTTCAGATGGCTCCCGCGTCGGGTTGCGCAACCGCCGGCTCCTCCTCCGTGGCCTCCGGGTCCATCGAGGCGCCGGTATCGGCCAAACCGGCGTCGTCATCCGCATAGGGGCCTGACTCCTCGGAGCTGCCCGACGGGTCATCAAGCATTAAGCCGAAGTTGTCAGGCGGCACCACCTCGCCGTCTTCGATCCGCTCTACTTGGAACTCATCATGCAAAGCAAACGAGGCCAGGTAGCTGGCTCGGGCGGCGATCCGGCCCGCCTCCGCCTGCAGCTGGGGCTCCGCGCCGGCTCGCTGAGCTACCAGCCGGTCCAGCGCCAGGTCCGGGTACCAGGACATGACGAACCTTAGCGCCACATCGGCGTCGGCACGGGCAGCAGAAGCGCGCCACACGTGAAGCCGCGCCGGCCCTGCCTCCAGCCACCACGCTGGCTGTGTGAAGCTGCTGGGCACAATGGCGTCAGGCCAAAGGGCCGTTGTCATCCCCACGCCGGCTACGGTTACCCACGCCATTTGCTCACCCAAGACCTGCAGGTGGGCCTCGGCGGCCTGCATGATCTCCGAGAAGCTCGAGGCGACGTTCGGGTCAAGCCCAGCGCCCGGGTTCCCCTGAGGCGACCGTTGAGCTCGAACGGCCTCCTCCGCCGTCCCCTGCATTTCCGGAAAGCATTCTGTCGAACAGAAAGGCAAGACAGTTAGCAACAGAAAAGCAAAGCCGGCTTCACAACCAGGGGAAGTCAACAAAAAAGCACTTACTGGCGAAGGCCTCGTCCAGATGCTACACTTCGAGCAACGTACCGTGCCGCTCCAAGTCCCCGGCACGGTTGCGCGCCTCGAGCGCCTTCTCCAGCTCGGCGCCCTTGTCGACGGCCGCCTTCAGCTCGGCGTCCTTAGCAGCGGCCGCCTTCGCGTGCTCCTCCTTAAGGCGAAGGAGCTCCGCGTGGTGGGCGTCCGCCGCCTTGACGGCCTCCGCCTTCAGGCGCTCCACCTCGGCCTGGAGCTAGCCCTTGTCGTCGGCCAGCTGATCGCACTGCTGGCCGGCTTAAGCGAGCACCCGCTGGGCCTCCGCCACCTTGGCCGCCTCCATCTCGAGGTGCTCTACTTCGGCCTGCAGCCGGCTCTTGTCGCCAGCCAGCTACTCGCGCTGCTCGCCGGCTTCAGCAAGCGCCTGCTGGGCCTCCGCCACCTTGGCGGCTTCTGCCCTCAACTGCTCCACCTCGACCCGGAGCTGGCCGGCGTCGGCAGCCGCCTGGTCATGTTGTCGACCGGCTTCGACCAGCCGGGTTCGCAGGTCCAGCACCTCGGCCGCGGCAGCTGCACGGCAAAGACTCGAAGTCAAGATCAGGAAAGAAAGGACAAGAACACTTTGAAGATTCGACCCAACTACTACGTAGTTGGCCTGAATCTCGGGGGCTACACCCAGTGGGTGCGCTAGCACGCCCCCACTAAGAGCACGCGAAGCATACCTTCGGCAAGGCGGAGCGCCTCCTCCTTGGCGGCAAGCTGCGCCAGGACCTGCTGATGCTTCTCCAGAAGCCGGTTGTAGACGCCGACTCGGAGGGCATCCAGGTGGTGCGGAGAAACAAGAGTTAGCACGAGAAGCTCTTTAAGATTCGACCCAACTACTATGTAGTTGGCCCAAATATCTGGGGCTACACCCAGTGGGTGCGTTGGCGCGCCCCCACTAAGAGCTACAGAGGAAAAAATTAAAGAAAGAAGCCTTACGAAGACGGAGCGCTCCAGCTCCCGCGCCCGCTCCATCTCGGATTGGGCGAAGGCCTGAACCCGGTCCACGAGCCCGTGGAGATGCCGGCGCACGGCGTCCATTAACGCCTCCTCCTGCGTTAGCGGCCCGAAGACAGCTTGCCTAGGCCCGACGGCAGGACGGCTTCCCGGCGCCACTGGCGGTTGCCTGATCGCCAAGGCATGCTCGCCCCCCGCCGTCTCCTCCGCAGTGGGTCCCGATTCCGGTGCGCCGGCCGGTGTCGCCTGCGGCGCCACGTCTGCCGTAGCCCGCGATGCCCCGTCCACCATCGCCCGCGGCACCCTGTCCGGCGTCGCCTGCGGCGCCCCTTCCGGGACGGACCCCCCGCCGCCTCCTCCGACCGCCACCCGCTCGACCACGTCGTCCCGGGGCAGGGTGTTGTCACCGATCTCCACGACCTCCCGGTCGCCCACCGCCACCTTCACCCGGCCGTTCAGGTTGCGCTCCTCCTCCGTCGGCGGCACGAAGACCGTCCCCGCCGGCTCCAAGCCTGCAGGCATCTCCGGTCAAGTTGGCTCCCCGACAGCCCGCTCCCTCGCCTCCGCGGCCCTGGCCCAGGCCTGGGTCAATGCCGCCTCCATCTCCTCCACGGCCCTGTTCCGGTCTTGCCAGGCCAGGCCCTCGGCGTCCGCCGGGTCCAGGCCAAGATCCTCCTCGGCCGACCCCTCAGGCAAGTTGATGGCGCTGGTTCGGGTCTTCCGAAACGTGAAGCCACCCCCAGACGCGGTGACTGTTGCCGCCAGCGCCAGCTCCAACGACGACCTGGACCATGACAAAGAAAAGCATGAGAAAAGTACGGCTCGACAGCATGCCGGAGCCAGCAAGAGAAACTTACCCGATCACCGTCGGGATGACCGGCCTTGCCGGCGCTGCCGGGATGGCGTGGCGCCTCCTGGCGACCGGCTTGCCGCCCGCGGCCAGATCCGCCGTGCGCTTTGCGGCCGGCTGATGTTGGCTTGAACTACGTCGGTATTTCCCCAAAGAGGAAGGGATGATGCAGCACAGCAACGGTAGGTATTTCCCTTAGTGATGAGACCAAGGTTATCGAACCAGTAGGAGAACCAAGCAACACTACGTAAACAGCACCTCTACACAAAGAACAAATACTTGCAACCCAACGTGTTAAAGGGGTTGCCAATCCCTTTCGGGTAACGGCGCCAGAAATTGGCAAACGGACGTGAGATAAATTGTAGTAGATTGGATAAATAGATCGCGAATCAAAAATTGAAGCAAAATATTTTTGGGTTTTTAGAAATATAGATCTGAAAATAAAAGTGGCAAATAAATAAAAAGGCAAATAGCAAAATAGATCTGAAAATATATGATGAGAAAATAGACCCGGGGGCCATAGATTTCACTAGTGGCTTCTCTCGAGAAAAATAGCATACAGTGGGTAAACAAATTACTGTTGGGCAATTGATAAAACTTCAAATAATTATGATGATATCCAGGCAATGATCATTATATAGGCATCACGTCCAAGATTAGTAGACCGACTCCTGCCCGCATCTACTACTATTACTCCACACATCGACCGCTATCCAGCATGCATCTAGTGTATTAAGTTCATGGAGAAACGGAGTAATGCAACAAGAACGATGACATGATGTAGACAAGATCTATTTATGTAGAAATAGACCCCATCTTGTTATCCTTAATAGCAACGATACATATGTGTCGGTTCCCCTTCTGTCACCGGGATCAAGCACCGTAAGATCGAACCCATCACAAAGCACCTCTTCCCATGGCAAGAAAAATTGATCTAGTTGGCCTAACTAAACCAAAGATTCAAAGAAGAAATACGAGGATATAAGTAATCATGCATATAATAGATCAAAAGACTCAAATTACTTTCATGGATAAAAACATAGATCTGATCATAAACTCAAAGTTCATCGGATCCCAACAAACACACCGCAAAAAGTGTTACATCAAATAGATCTGGTGGGTTGTCCTCCCCTCGGGGCCCCCCTCAGGTACTTTCTTGGCCCAACTTGTGTCTTCTGGTCCAGAAAAAATCACCAAAAAGTTTCGCTGCGTTTGGACTCCGTTTGGTATTGATTTCCTGCGAAGTAAAAAACAAGCAAAAAACAACAACTGGCACTAGGCACTATGTCAATAGATTAGTCCCAAAAAATGATATAAAGTTGCTATAAAATGATTGTAAAACATCCAAGAATGATAATATAACAGCATGGAACAATAAAAATTATAGATACGTTGGAGACGTATCAACATCCCCAAGCTTAATTCCTGCTCGTCCTTGAGTAGGTAAATGATAAAAACAGAATTTTTGATGTGGAATGCTGCCTAACATGTTCATCACATATTCTTTTCTTTGTAGCATGGACATTTGGACTTTTATATGATTCAAAGCAATAGTCTAGTTTTGACATGAAGATTTCAATACTCAAGCATATCAACAAGCAACCATGTCTTTCAAAATATCAACACTAAAGCAAGTTATCCCTAGCCCATTATGCTCAATCATTGATCCATTCATGAAACACACTCGCATATTAGCTACACCCAATGCTCAAGTACGATCATAGTGCCCCTTAGTTGGTGCTTTATAAGAGAAGATGGAGACTCAAAATAAAAATTGCACAAAGTGAAAGAACGGCCCTTCGTAGAGGGAAGTAGGGATTTGTAGAGGTGCCAGAGCTCAAAGCGAAAAAAGTAGAGATAAAACATTTTGGGTGGCATGCTTTTCCTGTCAACGAAAACGATCGAGTAGTTCCCAATACTTTCCATGCTAGATATATCATAGGCGGTTCCCAAACAGAAAATAAAATTTATTCCTTTTTCCACCATACTTTCACATTCCACGGCTAGCCGAATCCACGGGTGCCGTCCATACCAACACTTTCCAAGGAATTTATTATTTGACAACATAAAGTAAATTCATTTTTTCATTTCGGGACTGGGCATCCCTAATACCTTTGCCGTACTCTCGTGCAATGACAAGTGAATAAACACTCATCTTGAGAATAACACATCTAGCATGGAAATATATCAGCCACCCCTACCGTTTCATGAGCGGTACGAGCACACAAAAGAGAAATTTATTTTGAAATTAGAGATGGCACATACAAATTTGCTTAGAACGGCATGGAAATACCGCATATAGGTAGGTATAGTGGACTCATATGGCAAAACTGGTTTAAGGATTTTGGATGCACAAGTAGTGATCATACTTAGTGCAAATGAAGGCTAGCAAAAGATTGAGAAGCATCCAACCAAGAAACAAAAAATCTCATAAGCGAGCATTAAGCATAACTAACACCGAATAATGCACCACAAGTAGGATGTAATTTCATTGCATAACTATTGACTTTCGTGCTTGCATAGGGAATCACAAACCTTAACATCAATATTCTTACTAAGCCATAATTACTCATTAACATGACTCACATATTATATCATCATATTGCAAAACTATTACAAAGAATCAAGTTTATTTTGTACAATGATCTTCATGAAAGTTTTTATTATATCCCTCTTCAATATCTATCACTTTCGGACTAATTTCATAAGTTGCTTTTGATAGCTCAAACAAATCTAAGTGAAGAACATGAGCATAAATTTTTCTTTTCTCAAAATAATTTAAGTGAAGCAAGAGAGAATTTCTAAAAAAAATTACTTACTCTCAAATAAATCTAAGTGAAGCATGAGAGCATTTCTTCAAAAATACTAAAGCACACCTTGCTCAAAAAGATATAAGTGAAGCACTAGAGCAATTCCATAGCTCATAAAGATTTAAGTGAAGCATAGAGAGCAATTCTAACAAGTCATAGCATAATTTTGGCTCCCTCAAATAGGTGTGTCCAGAAAGGATTCATGACTTAAAATAAAAATCAAAACAAGCAAAGACTCATATCATAGAAGACGCTCCAAGCAAAACTCATGATATGTGACGAATAAAAATATAGCTCCGAGTAAAATACCGATGGTCGTTAGAAGAAAGAGGGGATGCCACTCGGGCATCCCCAAGATTAGTTGCTTGCTTCTCTTTGGATAATGGCTTGGGGTGCCATGGGGAATCCCCAAGCTTAGGCTCTTCTTACTCCTTATTCCTTCATCCATCGTAATCTCACCCAAAACTTGAAAACTTCAATCACACAAAACTCAACAAAACCTTCGTGACATCCGTTAGTATAAGAAAACCAATCTTTACTTTAAGTACTGTAGAAAACCCATTCAAATTTTGTTCTTGCATTATATCTACTGTATTATAACTTTATCATGGCTTATAACCTCCAATACAAACCATAGATTCATCAAAATAAGCACACAATGCAAAGAAAACAGAATCTGTCAAAAATAGAACAGTCTGTAAAGATAGGAATTGTTATTATACTTATATAACTCGAAAAATTCTTAAAAATTAGGAAAACAGAGGAAATTTGTATGTCAATCGTGTGTAAAAAATTCAGATTTTTTAGTCGCTCCTGTGAATTTTCAAAATTGTTTTACTGGACGAAAAAGTTTCTGTTTTCCAACAAGATCAAATCAACTATCACCAAAGCTATCCCAAAGGCTTTACTTGGCACAAACACTAATTAAAACACAATCATAATAGTAGCATAATTGTGCATACACTCAAGAACAGAAAGAAAAAGACAAAAATAAATTTTATTCATTGGGTTGCCTCCCAACAAGCGCTATCGTTTTATGCCCCTAGCTAGGCATTGATAATTTTGATGATGCTCGCATGAAAGACAAGAATTGAAACACAAAGAGAGCATCATAATACATGTGACAAACACATTTAAGTCTAACATACTTCCGATGCATAGGGATTTTATAAGCAAACAAATTATCAAGACAAGAAATATCTAGCATATGCATGGAAGAAAACAATAGCAATCTCAACATGAAGAGAGGTAATTTAGTAACATGAAAATTTCTACAACCATATTTCCCTCTTTCATAATAATTACATGTGGGATCATAATCAAATTCAACAATATAGCTATCACATACAAAATTCTCTTCATGATCCATATGCATGCAAAGTTGACACTCTTTCAAAATAGTGGGATTATCATCAAATAAAGTCATGACCTCTCCAAGCCCACTTTTATTAAAAATTTCATAAGATTGAACACTCTCCAAATATGTGGGATTATTTTTACCTAAAGTTGACACTCTTCCAAACCCACTTTCAATATTATTGCAAACATTATTGTCAATAATATATTCATCATGAGGCTTAAATAAATTTTCAAGATCATAAGAAGAATCACCCCAATCATGATCATTGCAATAAGTAGTGGACATATCAGAATTAGCATCCCCAAGCTTGCGGTTTTGCATATTATTAGGACAATTGACATTAATAGAATTTATAATAACATCATTGCAATTGTGCTTTTCATTCAAGGAGCCATCATGAATCACTTTGTAAATTCCTTCGTTTAACACTTCATCACAATTTTCAGATTCATAAATCTCAAGCAAAACTTCATAAAGATAATCTAGTGAACTCAATTCACTAGCAATTGTTCATCATAATTGGATCTGTTGAAAAGATTAGCAAGTGGATGAGCATCCATATCAATAGATTTTTAGCAAGCAAAGATGCAAGCAAATAGAAGGCACATGGAAACACAAGCAAACATGAGATCTGACGAGAAAAAGGCAAACGAAAAAGGGGGCGAATAAAATGGCAAATGTTTATGAAGTGGGGGAGATGAAAACGAGAGGCAAATGGCAAATAATGTAAATTGCAAGGAGATGAGATTTGTGATTAGGAACCTGGTAGATGTTGATGAAGTCTTCCCGGCAACGGCACCAGAAATTCCTTTTGATGTTGGCTTGAACTACGTCGGTATTTCCCCAAAGAGGAAGGGATGATGCAGCACAGCAATGGTAGGTATTTCCCTCAGTGATGAGACCAAGGTTATCGAACCAGTAGGAGAACCAAGCAACACTACGTAAACATCACCTGCACACAAAGAACAAATACTTGCAACCCGACGTGTTAAAGGGGTTGTCAATCCCTTTCGGGTAACGGCGCCAGAAATTGGCAAACGGACGTGAGATAAATTGTAGTAGATTGGATAAATAGATCGCAAATAAAATAAATTGAAGCAAAATATTTTTGGGTTTTTAGAAATATAGATCTGAAAATAAAAGTGGCAAATAAATAAAAAGGCAAATAGCAAAATAGATCTGAAAATATATGATGAGAAAATAGACCCGGGGGCCGTAGATTTCACTAGTGGCTTCTCTCGAGAAAGATAGCATACTGTGGGTAAACAAATTACTGTTGGGCAATTGATAAAACTTCAAATAATTATGATGATATCCAGGCAATGATCATTATATAGGCATCACATCCAAGATTAGTAGACCGACTCCTGCCTACATCTACTACTATTACTCCACACATCGACCGCTATCCAGCATGCATCTAGTGTATTAAGTTCATGGAGAAATGGAGTAATGCAATAAGAACGATGACATGATGTAGACAAGATCTATTTATGTAGAAATAGACCCCATCTTGTTATCCTTAATAGCAATGATACATACGTGTCGGTTCCCCTTCTGTCACCGGGATCAAGCACCATAAGATCGAACCCATCACAAAGCACCTCTTCCCATGGCAAGAAAAATCGATCTAGTTGGCCTAACTAAACCAAAGATTCAAAGAAGAAATACGAGGCTATAAGTAATCATGCATATAAGAGATCAAAAGACTCAAATAACTTTCATGGATAAAAACATAGATCTGATCATAAACTCAAAGTTCATCGGATCCCAACAAACACACCGCAAAAAGAGTTACATCAAATAGATCTCCAAGCGACCATTGTATTGAGAATCAAAAGAGAGAGAGGAAGCCATCTAGCTACTAACTACGAACCCGTAGGTCTACAATGGACTACTCACGCATCATCGGAGAGGCACCAATGAGGATGATGAACCCCTCCGTGATGGTGTCTAGATTGGATCTGTGGTTTCTGGAACTTGCGGCGGCTGGAATTGATTTTCGTCGACTCCCCTAGGGTTTTTGGAATATTGGGGTATTTATAGAGGAAAGAGGTGGTGCGGGACGTGGCCGAGGTGGGCACAACCCACCTGGGCGCGCCTGGGCCCCCAGGCACACCCTGGTGGGTTGTGCTCCCCTCGGAGTCCCCCTCAGGTACTTTCTTGGCCCAACTTGTGTCTTCTGGTCCAGAAAAAATCACCAAAAAGTTTCGCTGCGTTTGGACTCCGTTTGGTATTGATTTTCTGCGAAGTAAAAAACAAGCAAAAAACAGCAACTGGCACTGGGCACTATGTCAATAGGTTAGTCCCAAAAAATGATATAAAGTTGCTATAAAATGATTGTAAAACATCCAAGAATGATAATATAATAGCATGGAACAATCAAAAACTATAGATACGTTGGAGACGTATCACCGGCTTCCTCGGCGCCACATCCTCCTTCCCGTGCGGCCGACTTGCCGCTGCCGGAACGGGGGACGACCCGGCGTCGGCCGTCTTTCGCAGCCGCCTTGGGGGATCGACGGTGCCGTCTCCTTTCCTCGGTGGCGCTGCACCACCGGCGTGCGTTAGGACCTCCTCGTCATCGTCCGACCAATCCCGAAGGGGATCCAGGCATAGAGACTTATCCGCGCGGCGCGCGTCGCCGGCTTCGGCATCGGCCACATCCGGGTTCTCGGCGAACGATTCCGCTCCCTCCGAACGGGCCCGTTCGACTCCCAGTACCTGCGTCCTCGTTCCGTCACGCGTTGGCCGAATCGCGTTCGACAACACTTCCCTCATCGCGTCAGGACGAAGGAGAAGTTGAGACATTGCAAAGAAAGGAGACCAAGAACTAACCACTGGCGCCGGGTGCTCGGCGTTGGGGGGCGCCTTACCGAACCGCCAGTCGTCGGTCAGCCCGGCCTTGGAGATGGCGTTCACGCGGCCGGCGAGCTGCGCCAATGTCAGCTTCCCGGACAACATCCGGGTAGGATCCCGGCGGTCGCCCATCTAGCCGATGATATGGGACCGGTGCTGCAGCGGCAGGACGCGTCGTGCGATGAAGGCGGAGACAAGATCTGTCCCCATGAGCCCTTCCTGCGCCGCCATCTCCTGGATCTGGTTGTGCAGGTTCACCAGCCCCTGCGACGGGTTCTTGAGCGAGTAGCCCCAGTTCATCTTGGCGGCCGGCCGCTCGTTGATGAACGGGGGCAGGTTGATGGCGTCACCCCTCCCGCCGGTGTTGCGCGCGTAGAAGAAGGTGTTCTGCCACTTTTTGGCGGAATCCTCCAGGGGCATCTTGGGGAACACCCCATTGGGCCGGATCGAGACAACGGCGGCTCCGCAGTCGGCCATGGTCCCGGCCTCTGGTCCCTGTTGCTTGAGGAAGAGGAGGAGGCTCTAGAGGTCCACATCTGGCTCCACCCCCAGATAGCCCTCGCAGAGAGTAACAAAGCCTGAGAGCTGCAGCACGGTGTTCGCACCTAGGTGGTGCGGCTGCAGCCCAAAGAAAGAAAGAAAGGCGTGGAAGAAGTCGCTTGTGGGGAGGCCAAACCTGCGGAGGAAATGGCTGAGGAAGACCACGCACTCGCCCTCCTGCGGCTCGGGCTCCCTCTCTGCCCCGGGCGCGCGTGTGGCTACGTCCTCCATCGGCGACAGCCGTCGGGTGTCGCGAAGATATTGGATGTCAGCATCGGTGACCTCCGACCTCTCCCACATGCCCTTATACGGCGCCATCCTTGAAGCGTGGCTAGGGCGCGTGGCGCGGTGGTAGAAGAGGGCTAGCGCGGCCGGAGGGTAGTTCAGTCGGCGCTCGGCGTTTCGGTGGGCGTCGAGCTCAGGAGCAAGGGCGAGAGAAGAAGAAGGAGGCAGGGGGCGCATGCGTAAACGTTTTCCGCCGCCCCTCCCCCCCAATTTATAGCCATGGCAAGAACATGGGGAAGTGGGATCGGTTGCGCCCGCCTCTCCCTCTTCCCCACATCGTGCGGGCATGATCCCCTCACAAATTAATTGCGTCAAGAAGGGCAACCGCCCGCGGCTGCCACATTAAATCCCCGCGCGGGGGTCGAGGGAACTGAGTGGCGGGCCTCGGCCCGCTGTTATGTCCCATCACGCGTGTGGCCTGTCAGGGCCTCTTCAGCTACCTTCCGCCACGTGGCGCCCGTGCCGAAATCTAGGGGGCGCGTCCCTTCCCCTTCAAGACTCGACGGACTTTTTGGTTTCCCGCCCGTGCCGGGATGCCGCGATCCGGCTTCCGGAAGTCGGCACACAATGGGTGTTGCCGGACCCGGCGGTCACAAGCTTCATGAACATCTGCCGCCTGCTCAGGGGGAGAAACTACGAAGGCCCCCCTGCTTAAAGCCGGCGAGCATTCACAGCTTCGGGGACTACTATCGGGGGGATGAACCCCGGGCAGGCAACGGAACCCGGATCCTTTTCAAAAACATCGCGGCCAGCTCCGCCCCTCAATCCGGCTTGCCCCTGGCCGGGTCCCTCATCCCGGCCAGGTCCCGCAACCCGGCCAAGTCCTGCAACCCGGCCAGGCCCACTGGCGCATGCCAGCCGACCCCGTCAAAGCCAAGACTTCTCCAACAAGCAAGCGCCACCACGGCACATACCTCAACCCGACCACGGGTCAGCTCCCGTCCCATCCGGGGTGTACAACGGATCAAGTCCCTTTATGGAGACGAGCATGGCTACAGTGCCCACCAACCCCACTGACCGGTAGGAGCGTGGCAACAGTGGCCCACCTGCTTCGCTGGACAGGGCCGGCGTGGCTACAGTGCATCCCTCGTCTCGCTGACGCAAGCCGATGGCGACCAGGCGATGCGTCACTATAGCCAAGCTGGCTCAACCACTCCGTGACACACAACAAGACGGAGAACAGTGCCCCCTGGCGCACGGGGCCCGCGCCCGGAGAACCCGGTGTATCCTGGCACCCGGCGGGCCCCAGCACCGGCTTCCCAGACGCTGACATCCCGGCCCTGCGCCCACATAACTTTGCCATTGTAACCCTGGGGGTTGACCTATAAAACCCCCCAGGAGCCCTCCATGTACATGGGCGAACACTGGAGACACGCAGTCAACCACCTGTAGGATACACACATACATAAGGAGAAGGAACAGCCTGAGCCCTGGCCAGCTTTCCTTCCCCCTCCAAACAGCTCTAGGAGCAAGCTTGTAACATCCACATATAAACCACACTAGGCAGGACTAGGGGTGTTATCTCTCCGGAGAGCCTTGAACCTGGGTATGTCTTGCGTCCCTCGCTCGCTCATATCGACCTCGCCTCTGGAGCCCACTAGTGCCCTCGAGCTTGTCCCTCTCTTTAGCCATCCTTTGGCATCTGCCGTGCGCCCACCATGACAGTTGGTGCCCACCGTGGGGCAGCTCGACATGTTCCAGACGGGGCCCTTCATCGATTCTGGTGAGCGCATCACGCGCTACGCGTCCCCCGAGCCCGTCGTGCTAGCGGCCGATGTCATCGACGCGCTCACTGCCTCCTTCGCCGCACTGCGCATCTCCGACACGCTCGCGGCCGATGAGTACCCCAGCGGGGTGCTTGACGTCTCCGACTCGCCCGTCCCCCTCGGCGATGACATCTCCACCGGGGCGACGGATCTTTGCGTCCGGGCGGAGGTATTCGCCACCAGCTCCGGCTCCTCTTCGTCTAGCAAGAAGGCCGCCGCTGCCAGGGCCGCAGCGGAGCGCGCCAGCGTGGCCGACCCGCTGCGCGCCATGATGCAGAACCTCAGCATTCCCATCGCCACCGACATCGACGCAACCAACGCCGCGGAAGCCTGGGCCCAGATCGAGGAGGAGCGCAAGCGCCTGCTGGACAGGGCCGAGACGCTCGCTGCCACGCAGCGCCGGCTGGAGTCCGCCCAGCGGGAGCACGACGCCGCATACGGCTTCTCTCCAACCGCTGCCGAGCCCAGCCGGGTTGCCAAGGTGCGGGCCTGTGGTGCTGCCATCGGCCCCACGCTGTGCGCAGCCCCGCCCGTCTACGACACCCCGGTCAAGAACATGCGTGCCGCGGAGGCGGCCGCTGTTGGCCTGGAGCAGCTGCAGGGCGAGGAGCTGCAGGAGCGCCTACAGCGCCTGAACGAGCTTCTTGGCACCGCAAACCCGTAGCAAAACCGCCTCGACCATCCTGCTGCGTCCGACTCACGCCGCACTGGGGATCCCGAACGGCAGAACATGGCATCTTCCCCGCGCCCAAACGAAGCTCAGTCCGGCCAGACGCGAGGCTGGCGTGCCCGCGCGGCTGGAGACGACTTGGGCGACGAGCCGGCTGCCGGGGACCAGCGTCAGCAAGACCCTCCTCTGCCGCCCGGCCGGCGTGGCAACCCGGACTCAACCAACCCGGCGCCTCACGGTCCCGTCGCAAGCTGGCTGGGCCCACGTGCCATCGACGACACCGATGGTCGCCATCGCCTCGACCAGCTTGCCCTCTCCTTTGAGCTAGAGGAAGACATCGCCGTCGGGCCGGCTTGTTTTGGCCTGCGCATCCGGGATGAGCCCTTCCACAAAGGGTTCACGCTGCCCCGTGACACCGCCAAGTATAACGGCACTGTCAAGCCGGAGGACTGGCTCATCGACTACACCACCGCCATCGGCATCGCGGGCGGCGACCGCCGCCTTGCCATGCGCTACGCCCCACTCATGCTCCTGGGGTCGGCCCGGACATGGCTCAATAGTCTGCCGGCCGGCAGCATCAACGCATGGGTCGACTTTGAGCAGGCCTTCATGCGCAACTTCACCGGCACCTACAAGCGTCTCGGCCGTCCCAGCCAGCTCGCCATGTGCGTGCAGGGGCCAGCTGAAACCGGCCGTGAGTACCTCGCCCGTTGGACCGAGCTCCAGAACAGCTGCGAGGGCGTCCATGAGGTCCAGGCCATTCAGTACTTTGTGAGTGGCTGCCGGGATGGCACCCTCCTCAAGCACAAGCTCCTGCGCTCTGATGGAAACAAGCTTACATTGACAAAAGGCTTTCTGGATGTTCAACCTTCTTGTCATATGGAAACAAGCTTACATTGATTAAGTTAGTCATCACCAGCTTACCCACCTTATTTATGTGCACTCTAGATCTACCTGCTGGCATTATGGAACAAATCAAGAAATACCTGAGACACTGCTTTTGGAGAAATTATGGCATGGAAGACGGAGGTACAACACTCATTTCATGGAGCAAGGTTTGCATCCCCAAAGAGCAAGGAAGTTTGCGAGTTCCTAACATTGCCACTCACAACAAATGCCTCCTTACGAAACATCTTCACAAGTTCTTACATCATGAGGATCTGCCTTGGGTGAAACTTATTTGGGAATCGTACTTTCCTGAATGTGTGATTACATGTAGGCCTGTAGGTTCTTTCTGGTGGAAAAGCATCCTTAAATTACCCCCTCAGTTTAAGTTGGTGTCCAGAGGAGAAGGTGGGTAGGGAAATACCATTACTTTTGGCTATCTAATTGGGGTCATGGTACAATTAAAGACGGATTCCCAGAGCTTTTCTCCTTCTCCTCCAATGTAAACTTGACTTCCAAAGAGTTCTTTCAAGAAACATATATTGTGAAAAATTTCCATACTTCATTCTCAGCCCAGGCTCATCATCAATATCAAGAGATACAGACCATTTGATGCGGAGCATCCTTCGGTCATCCCCATGGACACTACACCGACTCAACAAGCAGCACATGGACCTACGACAACAGCTCGCGGACGTGCCATCGAAAATGAGGCGAACTCACTCCTCTATGAGATTGATATGGATATGGATGGAACTTGGATGCTACCTCACCAAAGAGTGTTATGTGTCATTAGGTACAAGGACGACCCCCACCAAGAAGCTAAGGAACATCCCCAAGGCCTAGGAGAACGACACCAAGGCCACAAGGAAGAAGGAGGCCACCATCAAGAAGGCTGCATGTAACATCCCAAAATTCTAAATTTTAGAATGTTATATTAAATAAATAATTGTGATTGGTTGTTTGATTGTTGTGTGATTGATTGTGTGAAATTGGGTGAAAATTTGAAACTTTTGAAAGTTAAATGAGAGGGAATAAAATGACTTTCCCAAAACTTTCATCTTTCATTTTGATCTCGATGAATTCAAATTCATTTCAAGTTTTTTTATTCAAATTATTTTCTCCAAAAAAATAAATATATGGAAATGAGGGTAAAATGATTCCTCCAGGAGAAAATATGGAGAAAATAAATCTGAAGTCATTTTGGTATTTAAAAATAATAATTTTCATTGGTTTTTATTGCAACAGTAGCATTATTTGAATTTTGAAATTTTATAGTAACTTTATTTGAACTTGGAAAATAGTTCATTTTTTTCTTTGTAAAATTCTGAGATTTTTGATATATAATATGCCTATGGAAATTTTTTATTTTATTTTCGTTATTCTATTTTTATTTAAACAAAAAAACTGCACGTGCGTCCGATAACTATTTTTCGCCCATGCGCCCAACATAGCCAGAAGGCCGACCCATACATAATTTTCATATATTTGAGAAGAGAAATTCTTTTTGGAAAAAAATATTTGTTCTTAACAAATAAAAAAAAAACTCCAGCACGCCCACGCCGCCCATGTGGCGCACCTTTCTCTCTTTTCTTTCTTTCATCTACGTTTAGTCCCATATTGCCTAGCCTTTTACCTTCAAGTCTCTTTTCATCTATAAATATAGACCCAATGAACACCTAAAAATCATCCAACTCGGGTTAAATCAATATTTTGATTTGACTAGCTTGACAAAAAAATTATTTCTTCTCTCTGACAGGAATTCTGGAAGTCGTCTCCTCTCTGAAGTTGTCTCTTCTCTGCATTCTGAAGGTATTTTCTCTTCGTATTTTTCTTTACTCCTGTAGTTTAGTTCCCGTAGTTTATTATTCCTAGACTAGTATATGGCAGCAATCTAGTCTATATTTGTTCATTAGATTACCAATTAGTCTTTGTATTTACACATTAGCCCTGATTTTTCAAATATGCATAACTTTGTACTCGTTGATCCAAATTAGATGAAACCAACGTCTATATTTTCGTCTTGATCCCACCTATCCAGTGAAACTATCAAATCAATTTTTTTTGTAACTTCCAAAATTTTGAAATTTGTTCAGATTCATATTCAAACTTCTTTTGATCATATCTTTTTATCCGTAGCTCCGTTTGCGATGAATCCAATTACGTCGGATTCATATCGAAAAAATCTTTTCGTTCGTACAATTAGTGTTATCTTTTTAATATATAATTTTGATCATAGTCAGATTACTCTACTAGTACACAAAAGAGTTGTCACACAATATTTTAAGCAAATTCAATGCCATGTTGAATTACTTGTATCTTTTGATCCGTTATTTTCAATCTAGTAATTTTTTTTCCTACATGTTCATATTGAATTTCCACATCCAGTAGCATCATTAGTTTCAACTTTTAAATCTTTCAAATTTGAGCGATCCAAATTTGTATTCGAACATGCATTTTATGCTAACCATATATCCTTTCAAGTGATTCCTTTTGCATATGAACACTTGTATCATATACTTGTTGTTTATGCCATGTATACTCCAAATCCAAATACTTTTGACATGTTTGAATTTAAATATTCAATTCAAACTTTAATTCGCTATAACTTGCGTTGTACTGCTCCATTCTATTGATTCTTTTTGCAAATGAATTCTCATGTCATTTGCTAACTGTCAAGCAACATTTATGTTCTCCCCATACTTTAGATAATATTTCATAATACTTTTAACATAAGCTTATATAGCGATAGTTCATCATCTTTAACTCTTTTCAGTTGATTCTTTCACCTTTCACCTTACAACACCATAAGAACTTTCTTTTCCTATTAAACCTTAGTACATTGTTATTTTCGCGCTATGACATATTTTGTTCTTATGTTCTGTTGGTTCTTCTTTTTGACATGGATGTTTATTGGATTTTATTCATTTATGATAGATTTCTCAGAGTGTGACGAGTAGAATTATCAGGATTTGTGAGTGCGAAGACTTACCAACAAGTACGAGGCAAGTTCACTTTGACCATTTTATTCATACCTATGTTTTACTTGCATGTAGTGTCACCTTTTCAACAATTCCTCCAGTAGTTTTATTAATCTTGTAGTTGAGTAGGATGCATGAGGTAGGAACCCACCACCCTGTTATTAAGCCCAGGATGTTATTTATTTTAATGCTACGCTATAGTAGACGGGGATTGGTATGAGTGCTCGGGAGTGGTGCGAGAAGGAGGACTCTATGTCAATGACGACAACTTCATGATGGCATCCTCAAGGCCGGCATCTTCAAGACCTCAAGACTTCAAGACTCGAGACAAGACTTCAATACACACTACTGGGTGGACTGGTTGTGAGGCACCCTGGAGTACCCAGTGGATGCCTAGTGAGCTGGAGTAGGCCAATACTCATGAGGAAAGTTCCACCCAGACTCAAAGAGACGGAAGAATACTTCATGCCCGGAAGCTTACCTGTGCAGCCACAAGTCACTATGGGCTCTGGCTTGGTTGACCTTAGTTGTGACTCTGGCTGGGACGGTGCTAGCACATGTAGAACTACAGTAGGATTGGATGGGCACCGGACAGTGGTCAGGGGAACTCTTCGGAAGACCATGTTTTGTTCATCCAGTTCTCAAACACCCTGTAGTGCGAGGACATTAAAGGAGGGAACGATTCTTGTGGGTAAAGTGCACATCACTCTGCAGAGTTAAAACCTAATCGATTAGCCGTGTCCCCGGTTACGGACAATTTGAGCCTCTGGACTTGGATCTATCTCGAAACTCTCAACACCGGACTGATAATTAATTGTGGGCAACTTATAATGATTTGGGCTATGAGACATCAGTTGGCGGAACCATGTCATAGTAGACAACTCAGTAGTGAAGGTTCCTTGATATTCCTTTGTTGTAGGGAAAATAAAACCAGCTTTTACGCAAAAACCTCAGACACAGAGCCACAAAGCCATATTGCATATAGAATAGTTTTACCATCTATTTTCTCTTATTGTGATCTTGCCGATACATTCGATGTACTGACCTACACGACTGCAACGTATTATGTTGCAGGATTTCTATGACGAGTAAGAGTTATGATATAGGGTTACGGTCTACACTCAACTTGCCGATGGCGTCACACCCGATTGACTGTTTCCACTGAGACTTATGAGGTATATATATATATATATATATATATATATATATATATATATATATATATATATATATATATATATATATTAGTTTTACGTTATTTATACATGTGATTGCACTTTGATATATACATTGATGTACTGTGTGTGTGCCAGCATACTGATCCAGGGATGGTACAGATACATAGAGGCTTGACCGTTTGAGGTCGGGTCGCTACACTGCACCTCCCAGGCACCCCGTGCGCACGGGCCTCCCAAACCCCATGCCCACGGGCCATCCAGAGAGCTACTGGACATGCAGAAGCACACCCCATGCGCACGGGCCTCCAGACCTCGTGTCCATGCTACTTGTGAGCTGCGTTGGGGTTTTCCTCGAAGAGGAGGGGAGATGTAGTACAGTAGAGATAAGTATTTTCCTCAGTGAGAATCAAGGTTTATTGAACCAATAGGAGAATCATGCAAAGCCTCGGGAGCAACACCTGCACACACAAAAGCAAATACTTGCACGTGGGCAAGAGGGTTATCAATCCCCTTGAACTCGTTACTTGCAAGGATCAAATCTTGTATAGGTAGATGGATAAATTGCAAACAAAATAAAAGATATAAAATTGCAGCAAAGGTAATTTGGTTTTGTAATATGATAAAGGTAGACCCAGGGGCCATAGTTTTCATTAGAGGCTTCTCTTTCGAACAAATGACATACGGAGGGTGAACAAATTACTGTTGGGCAATTGATAGAAAAGTGCATAGTTATGACGATATCCAAGGCAATGATCATGTATATAGGCATCAAGTCCGAGAGAAGTAGACTGACTCCTACCTGCATCTACTACTATTACTCCACCAATCGACCGCTATCCAGCATGCATCTATGGTATTAAGTATGAAAGAGAGTAACATCTTAAGCAAGATGACCTCCCACCTAGAATGGCGTCTCCCACCTCCCACCCCCACCACCTCCGGTGATCTCCTTCCACCTCCACTAAAATCCTAATCCTATCCGATCAACATCTCCGGCATCTCTCCCTCTCCTAGGGGATATGGTTCTCTCTTCGGGATCAACCCTTGGCTTGGATTTCTCCAAGGGTTTGGAATTTGCAGATAATATTTTCAGATCTACTGGGTTTTCAGTTCATCCTACGGATGCTACTGGCCATTTTACATTGGTTGTGTCCTTTAGCCGCCATGATTTCAGACTCAATGATCACTCGGTGGCGGCGGCATTGGAGGCTGCCATTGGTGGATCTGCAATCGAGCTGGGTGTATCTTGCATACATGACAAGGTTTACTCTTTCAATGTTTCCTCCAAGCAAGTTGGTTTTCATGTTGTTGATCTTAGATCCTTTGCATGCCCTCATTTCAAATGTTATTTCAATCTTTGGGGTCGTGGGGGTCCAAATTGGGAACGCGAGTTTAATCTTTGGAAGTTAGAATGTGATGCGGAATGGATTTTAGCTAGTCCTTCTAAGCGAAGGGCAGCTCTTGGGATGATTGCTATGCATAAACCACCAGCCAAGTCCTCCTTTCGATCATCTGGCTCTATGCAAAAGAAACTTTATTTTGCAACCTTTCAAAATTATCAAGCGTGCAATGGTTATATATACCCTGCCACACAGGCTTGTATTGATATAGTTTCTGATGCTGGGTACGTGCTTCCTGCTAATGAACGTTTGGTCATCCGACCCTCGCCGCCGGTGAACTTCCAGTGGACGGTGGCTACCCCACCTATCATTTTTGGTACTGTTGGATCACCGCGGATTAGGCATGCGAGTTTTGCGGCTGAGGATCTGCAACATCATGATCTTCATGTCTCACGTGATCCACCTACGTCGGCTGTTTTGGTTACGTCAACTCCAGATTCTCCGGTTTCCCATGTTGGGCCCAATCTGCATGCTGGGCCTTCGCCTACCACCCCGCCCGTGCAAATTCCTTCTACCCAGGAAGCTAATGCCATGTTTGATGATATGGTCGATGACATGGTGGCCCGTGTTCTAACTTGCTCCAAATGCCACCAGCGGGGCCACTTGTCAGTTTCCTGCCCTGTCTATTTGGCTTGTTCACGTAATGGTCATCTTTGACGGGATTGCATTAATTGGGCCAGAGATAATGGTTATGTTTGGAGGGTAAAACAAACGCAACAAAATCCAGTAAAATCGGCTTTGTTGATTCCCATACCCGCCACGAGTCGGTCTCCTATTCCCTCCCCAAGGGACTCCTCGGTTATAGAGACGACCCACGCGCCGGTGCAGACGAGTCCCATCACGTCTTCACCTCTTCCCGTGCGCCATCAAGCCCCTCCACTAGAGCCTGCCATGGTGAACTTCCCCCTGGATCCTCTCGAGTTCGTCCCGCCAGGTTTTGAGATCATTGATGGAGGCCCTACTCGGCTGCCACGGACCTTCTTCTCTCCGGCCATTGCTCCTGACTGGCGACATGAGCAGTATGCTATTGGCATTGTGGAGCCTCCGCCGCCTCCTGGGCAGATTCACCACTTCCATCAACTGGTTAGTGATTTTGTGATGACTCAGCTGCATCATGATGTTCTTAGAGATCAACAATGGATTGAGGGTGTGGGTTTGTTTGAGTTTCGTACTCCTGCATCTAGGCATGCTGTTATGAATCACCCTCCTTATGATCTGGGCAATGGCCACTTTGTTCGGTTTATTCCTCATGATCAAGGAATCAATCACAGAGCAACTCAGGGTTTTCGTAGGGGTTGGATTATGATGTTGGGAGTGCCTTTGGATTACCGTACCACACAGCACATCTCTGATGCAGTTAGCACCTTTGGTCGTTTTCATCTGTGGCATCAGGATGATCCGAGGATGGTTAGGACTCTGGTTTATGTCTCATTCCCATGCCCGCAACAAGTGCCTAGAGATGCTGTTTACCGTGAATATGCTGATTTTGGAGCTACACGCATATCTTGGACTGCTTCGATCTACGTTCTCTCTGCTGAATTTGCTGATATATTGCCAGCTAATGAAGATCCGATGCCGTTCAATGGCAATCCTCACCCGCTGCCTGGTAACATGCCTTTTGATGACGTAAACTTTGTGATGCCTGAGTTCCCTGAGTTGGGATGGAATGAGGCCCCTGTTGCTCATAATGATGATCAGCACCATGCTAATCAGCAGGATAACATGGTCATTGAGAAAGTCTTTGAGGATGAAGCCCAGCCTACTTCTCAAGACTCGGTGGTTATGCAGAACTCTGGGCCTGTTGATTCTGCTGAAGGGCCAGTACCTGATCAGCAGGGGGCCATTGCTGTTTATGAGCCGCCCATCATTCAGCCTCCTGTCGTCATTGGCCAAGTTTTGACTGTCTTTGGACCTGTTCTTCCTCCGGTGATGCAGTGGACGAGGTCTTTTCAGCGTATGTTGCCCATCTTTGAGGTTATGCAAATTCCACAATGTGTTCAGTTCTCCAGTCCTTTCAAGCCGGTGATCTTATCTAAACGTTCCTGGGAGGTTTCTTTTTCTTACTCTGCTATGGGTAACAAGCTGGTTTTTCATCCATCTCCTGTTCGTCGGGCTATGATTGTTCCACGGAAACCTCCTGTTGCACGTGCTCTCTGCTTTGACTCTGTGATCGAGGACTGCCCTATGGCTGATACAGCTTTGTCTGATGTTGAGATGTCTACTTTCAATTTCTCTGCTGCTTCAGTTGGACGCCCAGTTCGAGCTCGCAAACCAAAACCTGTGATCGTTGAGTCCGAGGTGAGACGCAGTGCTAGGCTTTCGGCTTTGCGTGATGGGTTTAAGCACTCCTCTCCGATCAAGCCTGCTTCTCTAAAGAAACCAGCAGCGAAACCTCATAAGAAGCGCAAGGTTCAAGCCAAGGATCAGCAGCCGCAGGTAGACCATCATGCTAAAGATCAGGCTACTGTTCTGCCTCCTACTCCAATTGATGTTTTGCAACGTGTGGGCCTTCATCTCAGCATTGCACCTGAGAAGTTGTCTAAGGAGAAGCTTGATGCTACTTCATGCAAGCCTTCCTCTGCTTCTTCCAATTCTGATGACAGTTAAATCATTGCTCTGGTGGGGTTTATGGTTAACCCTTGTTAAAACCATTTATCTTACTTTATGTTTTATGTTTTATCTGAACTTTAATGCTGTTGTATGGTTGAACTGGAGCTGCCATTGCGTGGTAGTCTTTTGTTGTCGCTTTATTTTGGTCTGTAATGAATCAGTACATCTTTAGAGATTGGAAAGTGCTGTGTTGGAACGTTCGTGGCCTGAATTCTGATGATAGACAACGTGCAGTGCGTCAGAAAATTGATGAAAGTGCTTGTTCGATTGTTTGTTTAGAAGAAACTAAATGTGAGATTATTGATCAGCATTTTATCCGTAAGTGCTGCCCACGACGCTTTGATCACTTTGTATATGTGCCATCATCTGGAGCATCGGGTGGGATGTTGGTGGTGTGGAATTCTGCTATGTTTGATGGCAAGCTCATTCAGTCTGCTAGCTAGTGAATTGTAGTGGAATTTAAGTCCACTCATAATTCTCAATCTTGGACAATGGTCACTGTCTATGGGCCCTGTCAAAATCCTGCTAGGGAAGATTTTGTTAACTGGTTGCATGACTTAGTTATACCTGCTGATGCTAATTGGCTATTGTTGGGTGATTTTAACCTCTTGCGCTCTATGGAAAATAGGAATAAACTTGGTGGGGACATCAATGACATGTTTATATTCAATGAAGTTATTGGGCATCTTGGCTTAATTGAACTTCCTCTTAAGGGCAGAAAATACACATGGTCAAATATGCAGAATGTTCCTTTGCTTGAGCAGATTGATTGGTTCTTCACAACTCCTTCATGGACCTGCTCTTGTCCTAACACCATGGTTTTACCATTTGCCAGGACTGCTTCTGATCATGTACCCTGTGTGGTACAAATCAAAACATCTATCCCTAAGGCTAAGGTCTTTCGATTTGAAAATTATTGGACTAATTTACCTGGTTTTATTGATTGTGTCAGAGATTCTTGGAACAGACCAATTCATAGGAAATCTTTTGCAGCTGTCATCTCTGCAAAATTCAGAGCTCTTAGACATGCCCTCAAACATTGGCACATTAGCCTTTCTAAGGTTAAAGCTTTGATTTCTAACTGCAATAAGGTCATTCTTTGCCTAGATGGATTGGAAGAATATAGGCCTTTGTCTATGCCCGAGGCAAATTTCAAAAGAATAGTTAAACTCCATCTAGAGGAAATTCTAAAGTTGCTATTTATATACTGGAAGCAGAGATGTACCATCAGGAGCATTAAAGTGGGAGAGGATAATACTAAGTTTTTTCATGCTATGGCTACTAAGCGCTATAGGAGCAATTCTATTTCCAGCATCACTTCTGATGATGGGCAGGTGGCCTCTGATCATGCAACAATTGCTGGGCTATTTCTGCAAGAATTTAAACAGAGGATGGGTTGTGCTAACGACACTCATATGGGTTTTGACATGCCAAATATTATTAAAAAGGTGGAGGGCCTTGATGAGTTGACTAAGCCTTTTTCTCAAGAGGAAATTGACAGTGTCATTAAGGACATGCCTCTGGACAGAGCTCCTGGGCCTGATGGTTTCACTGGCCTCTTTCTCAAAAAATGTTGGGCTATTATTAAAGATGACTTTCTACAGTTGGTCAAAGAGTTTTCTGAAGGGCATCTTGACCTTGAGTGCATCAATAGCTCTCTCATAACTCTGATTCCAAAAAAGCTCACACCTGAGGGTTTGAATGATTACAAACCAATTTCATTGACCAACACTTGTTTGAAATTTCTTACTAAGCTCCTTGCCAATAGACTGCAGAAAGTGATTTTATCTTGTATTCATAAAAATCAGTATGGGTTTATTAAATCTAGGTCTATTCAGGACTGCTTGGCATGGTGCTTTGAGTACATACATCAATGTCAAGCATCTAAAAAGCCCATTGTTCTTCTGAAGTTGGATTTTACTAAGGCTTTTGATACAATTGAGCATGATGCCATTCTTAGGATACTGAAGTACAAGGGTTTTAATGATAAATGGATCTTGTGGATGCATTCCATCTTTTCATCTGGTTCCTCCTCTGTGTTACTTAATGGTGTACCTGGACATCATTTTAAAGGTAAAAGAGGAGTTAGGCAAGGTGATCCAGTGTCACCTCTGCTGTTTGTGCTTGCTGCTGACTTACTTCAGTCTGTGGTCAATGACATGTGCTCTAAAGGAATCTTGACTCTACCAATCCCAACTCATAGTCAGGATTACCCCATAGTGCAATATGCTGATGATGCATTAATTGTCTTGCCTGCTTCTGATCACTAGCTCCTTGCTCTCAAAGATATGCTTGATGTTTTTGCTACTTCAACTGGGTTGTCTGTGAACTTTGCAAAATCTCTAATGGTGCCTATGAATATGTCAAATGATGAAGCTAATAGGTTGGCTTCCATTCTGGGTTGCAAATTGGGGGTTATGCCTTTCACTTATTTGGGCCTACCCATGGGAACTACCAGGCCCTCAATTCAAGATCTCATGCCCCTTGTGCATATAATTGAAAGGAGGTTATCTGCCACTTCTTGTTTTCTAAACCAAGGTAGCAGGTTACAATTGCTTCAGTCTATTTTAACCTTCATGCCCATATATTTTCTCTGCACACTTGTCATCCCTCCTGGAATATTGAAGCAAATTGAAAGGATTTATAGACAATGCCTTTGGAGAGGGAATTCTGATACACCAAGGCAATCTCTGGCTGCTTGGGATTTGGTATGTTTGCCTAAAAACAAGGGAGGTCTTAGTGTGCTTAATTTAAGAGTGCAGAATGAGGCTTTGCTTATGAAATTTTTGCATAAATTCTATAATCACCATGACATTCCTTGGGTTGGTCTTATCTGGGACTCATATTATGATGGCTCTGTTCCTCATACTACCAGCCTATGTGGGTCATTTTGGTGGCGTGATGTGTTCAAGTTAGCACACAAATACTGTCAGCTGGCCTCTCCAAAGTTGGGAGATGGTAGGTCTATAATGTTTTGGACTGACAGTTGGGTTGCTGAGCTTAATGGTTCTTCCATCAGTCACAAATTTCCCAGGCTTTTTTCATTTGTTATTGATGGACAACTATCAGTTTCTGAAGTTCTCTCCCAGGAGCTCCTCTCAGCCTTGCATCTTCCTTTGTCTACCCAAGCGTTTCATGAGCTGGAATGTCTGTAACAGATGATGAATGGATATGCTTGCTCTGAGGAACATGATTCCTGGATCTGGCCTTTCAATAAGGGGTGCTTCAGACCTAAATCCTTTTATATGCATGTGCATCAAGATATTACTGTTGATCCTATTCTCCAATGGATTTGGAAATGTTCATGCACTCTTAAAATTAAAATGTTTGGATGGTTGCTGTTACGTGATCGTTTAAATACCGGAGATATGCTTCAGAGGAGACACTGGCATGTTGAAGATCATTCCTGTGTGCTTTGTTCTTATCTCATCCATGAGGATGTTACCCACTTGTTCTTCTCATGTAACTTCAGCCTCAGAGTATGGAATTATTTGCAGATAAACTGGGACCCTCAGCCTGGAATGACTACTTACCACATGGCAGCAAAGGCTAGGGAGGATTTTAGGCATAATTTCTTCACTGAAGTGGTTTTTACAGCTGCTTGGAATATCTGGATTCTCAGGAATGGCAAGGTCTTTAGGAATGAAAGGCCTACCTTCAGAGCATGGAGGCATAACTTTATCCATGACATGACTCTGCTCTCTCATAGGATCAAATGTAAATTTAAGGATAGCCTTCTGACTTGGATTTCTGACTTACCCTAGTTAGTTAGTTCTTTTGTTGCCCTGTTTGGGTTGTAAGTAAGTTTTATTCTGCTTTCTCTGTGCTAATGTTCTTGACTTTGTACAGGACTTTTGTTCCTTTTAATTTTGAATAAAGAGCTGTGAGGCTGTTGCCTTGCAGTATCTGGTCAAAATAAAAACCTTAAGAAAGATGACATGATGTAGACAAAGTAAACTCAATCAATATGAATAAACTACATCATTTTATCCTTAATGGCAATAAGACAAATATGTGTCTTATCCCTTTCTGTCACTGGGATATAGAGCACCACAAGAATGAACCCATCACAAAGCACCTCTCCGAGTGAAGATAAATCAATCTAGTTGGCCAAACCAAACAGATAGATTGGAGAGAAATACAAAGCTATAACAATCATGCATAATAAAGTTCAGAAAAGACTTAATTACTTCTCATGAATATTCAGATCATAAACCCACAATTCATCGAATCCCAACAAACACACCGCAAAATAAGATTACATCGAATAGAACTCCAAGAACATCGAGCAGAACATTGTATTGAAGATCAAAGATAGAGAAGAAGAAATCTAGCTACTAGCTATGGACCCGTAGGTCTGAGGTGAACTGCTCACGCATCATTAGAAGGCAGCAAGGATGATGTAGAAGCCCTCCATGATCGACCCCCCTCCGGCAGAGTACCAGAAAGGCCTCCAGATGGGATCACGGAAGAACAGAAACTTGCGGCAGCAGAAAAAGGGTTTCAGGTGGCTCTTTGTTGGTTTTCCAATATTTGAGAATTTATAGAAGTGGAATCAGGTCAGACGGAGCCTCGTGGGGTCCACAAGGTAATAGGGCACGCCATGTTGTCTTACTGTCTCCTTGATTGCCGTCTGGTCTCCTCCCGAAGCTTCTAGGGTCTCTCTTGTCCAGAAAAAAATCATCAAAAAGTTGCGTAGCGTTTGGACTCCGTTTGGTACTGATTTTCTGGAAAACCAAAAACAAGCAAAAAAACAGCAACTATCACTACGCACTGGGTTAATAGGTTATTCCCAAAAAATGATATAAAATAACATATAAAACATCTAAGATTGAAACTATAATAGCATGGAACAATAAAAAAATTATAGATACGTTGGAGACGTATCAGTCCACGGGCCGTGCCGCTGTAGCTACCCCGTGCGCATGGGGCCTACTTAGCCCGGGCGCATGACCCTCCCAGGATATGGCCCTGGACTTTCCTGTTTTGCCCCCAACTCGTCCCTCACCCCAAGATACCTATATATTTCGTGCCTAGGACATTTGTTAGGGTTAGCAAAGTATTATGAGACACTAGAGAGAGCTTTGCTCCTTGTACCTCCACCTTGGGGAATCAAGACCTCCTAAGGGAGAAGGATCCCCATCATAGGATCATCAAGACCTCTTAAGGGAGAAGGATCTCTCTAGATCATCAAGACCTCATCTCTTTGGATTTGAGCAGAACTCTACCATTGTGCTTGTTTTCTTTTGATTGATCTTGTATGCATGTGGATCTCAACTATGTTATTCTAGTGGATGTGTAATTGGGTTTTGTTTGAGTGATTTTATCTTGTTGTTCTTCCTCTTTTCCCCTCCAAGTGTGAAAAGATCTCCAATTAGGGTTCCACCCTACAACATCTTGCGTATCATGAGCAAGGTTGATCCACATCTTGGAGTCCCTACCCCCCATATTCTAGCCTAATTTTGTTGCTTTTAGTGCTAATTCAAAAATACCCACAAAAATAGCCCTACCATTTTTTTTGCATTTGTTGGTGTGACACCCCCGATTTGACCGTACACTAATCATACACGCAAATGTGTACGACCAAGATCAGGGACTCACGGGAAGATATCACAAGACAACCCTAGACACAAATTAAAGTCATACAAGCTTCATATTACAACCCAGGGGCCTTGAGGGCTCGAATACATAAGCTCGATCATAAACGAGTCAGCGAAGCAACAATATCTGAGTACAGACATAAGTTAAACAAGTTGCCATAAGATGGCTAGCACAAACAGGGATACAGCTCGATGAGGCGTAGGGCTCTTGCCTGGGATCCTCCTAAACTACTCCTGGTCGTCAGCGGCCTACACGTAGTAGTAGGCACTGTCGGAGTAGTGGTAGTCGTCGTCGGTGGCGTCTATCTCCTGGCTCCGCCATCTGATCGCAGCAATCGGGTATAGGGGAAAATGGGGAAGCAAAGCAACCGTGAGTACTCCAAAGTACTCGCAAAACTGACATCAGATCTACACTACATATGCATCGGTATCAATAAAGGGTAGTATCTGTGGACCGAACTGCAGAATGCCAGAATAAAGGGGAAGAAGCTAGTCCTATCGAAGACTGGGCTTCTGGCAGCCTCCATCTTGAAGCATATAGAAGAGAGTAGCTGATAAGTATCAAGTAACATCGTATAACATAATCCTACCCGACGATCCTCTCCACGACACCCTGTGGTAGAGCGATCACCGAGTTGTATCTAGCACTTGAGGGGGTGTGTTTTACTAAGTATCCGGTTTTAGTTGTAAGAGGTCGGAATACAACTCCAAGTCGTCCTGTTACTGTGGACACGACTATTCGAATAGATCAACTTCCCTGTAGGGGCGCACCACATTACCCAACACGCTCGATCACTCTGACCGGACACACTTTCCTAGGTCACACCCGGCCTCGAAAGATCAACACGTCGCAGCCCTACCTAGGCTCAAAAGAGAGGCTAGCACGCCGGTCTACATCCTAAGCGCGTAGGGGTCTTGGGCCCATCGCCCTTTGCACTCCTGCACGTTGCATGGGCGGCCAGGATCAGTCTTGGCAAGCTTCATTACAAAGGCAGGTGCTTACGCGGACCACCCGGGCACGCGCCGCTCAGTCGCTGACGTCTGGAAAGCTTCGGTTGATACTACGACGGCGGTTGCCCATATCTTGTCCCACGTGGCGGTTAGCGTGTATATGGCCAACGACCAACTCAGATCAAATATCCAAACTCGTTAAGTGTGTTATTTAGAAGTAACCGTGGACGCCGACCAGGGACTAGGCCCACCTCTCACCTGGGTGGTCCCAACTTGCCTTGTCACTCCGCCACAAAGTAACACTCGGGGGCCGTCGGGAACCCATGCCCACCACTACCTAGATGGAACCACCTGTCCCTTCAGCCCCCACATCCGATCAGTAACATAAGTAATGCAATAGTATATAGTATAAACCCGTGATCACCTCCCGAAGTGATCACGGCCCGATAGTATAGCATGGCAGATGGACAAGTAGGTAGGGCCACTGATGGAAATCTAGCATCCTATACTAAGCATTTAGGATAGCAGGTAAGGTATCAACAACAGTAGCAACAAGGACAGGCTATGCAGTAGTATAGGATCAAACCGATGAAATAGTAACATCTACACTACTCTAATGCAAGTAGTAGAGAGAAGGAGTAGGAGATATCAGGATGATCAAGGGGGTTTTGCTTGCTTGGAAACTCTGCGGGGAAGGACGGGTCGTCAGGGGTGTAGTCGACGTAAGGAGCAGCGACGTCAGTCTCGAAGTCTACCGGAGAGAAGAGGGGGAAGAAACAATGAATACCATGCAAACAGATGCAACACGATGCATGGCATGGCAATATGCAGTGCCAGAGGTGATCTAACGCAGTGCTAGGTGATACCGGCGAAGGGGGAAAACATTCGGGAATGTTTTTGCAGAGTTTGGCATTTTCGGACAGACGAAACAGAGGGGGACGGTTCCATGTTCGCTATGCTAGGGGCAGGTGACAGATGAACGGAACCGGAATTGTCACATTTTTGTTAGCAACTTTCATGTATAAAGTATTTTCATCCGAGTTATGGAATATTTTATATTAATTTTCAAAGTTTTATTCATTTTCTAAAATTAATAGATTGAATTTAATTCAAAAATATAATAACATTAATTGCTATGGGTAAACAGAAGTGTACCAAGTAGTTTGCACATGTGGCTGACATATGGGGCCCTATTGACTGCCCAGTCAGCAGTCAACAGTTGACTGTTGACTAGTCAATTGACATGGGGAGCCCATGTGTCATTGTCACCTAATCCTAACTACCAGATTAGTTGGTTTAGTTAGTTAATTAGGTTAACTAACTTAGGTTAATTAGTTTATTGAACAAAATTAATTAATTATATATAATTTTAATTCTTTTTTTATTTTTTGTTTCCAGGGCGTGGGCCACCCTAGCCAGTGGCACATTCGGCCACCAGGGACTGAGCACGCACGAACGCACACGGGGGTCGACGGCCAGCGTAGGGGGGCACGGCGCGGCCCCGGGCTGTAGCGGCGAATAGGCCATGGGCGGGTGCGCGAGCAGCGGTGGCCAACAAGGCACGCTGGGCGGTAGCAGGGGCAGTGTGTGCGAGCGGAGGCGGGCGGTGTCGTGGGGGCGTGCAGGGCTGCGAGCGAGGGCGACACAGTCACAGGGGCGGCAACCGGGGGCCCAAGGGGCGTAGGCGCGGCCGTGGGTGCGGGCCGGCGAAGGCGGGCACGGGCTGGAGTGGAGCGAGGCATGGCCGGAGTGGCTGGGTGACGGCAGGGGCGACGGGGCCGAACGGCGGTAGCGGTAGTGGCCGAAGGCGCGAGCGGGCGCGCGGCGAGCGCGGCGAGTGGGCTGGAGAGCGCGCTCGGGTGGAGCGGGGATGGTGCGGGGCGCGCGGGCGCGGCCATCGGGCGCGCGCCAGAGTGCGATAGGGCCGGGGCAGAGAGGGAGGGGCCGGGGGCTAACGAGCGGTGTAGATGAACAGGGTCTGACGAGGCTCGGTGATGCGGCTCGGGAAGGAAGGTGAGGAGGTCCGGCGACAGGGCGGCGTCGGTGGTGGGGTCGGCTGCGGGTGTCGGACCGATCTGGATCGGGAGAGGGGGGAAGTGAGAGGGGAGTGGTTGGGGGGGGTTAGGGTTTGGTGGTGGGCATGGCTAAGTAGGCCAGGGGGTGTGGGCCGGCTCAGCTGGGCCGTGGCCCAGTTGGGCCAGGATGGGGACTTTGTTCCTTTGTTTTTTTGTTTCTTTTATTTTTTACTTTATTCTTTCCTGTTTTATTTTAGTTTCTTTTTAAATTTAGTTTTATAAAAATTACAACTAGCACCTAAATTAGCATTAATAAATATACTACGGCCACATTAATTTGGGAAACTAAATAAAATAGTTTAATATTTTATTAATTGTAAAGGGCATTTAATTAATTGTTTTTTGCTGTTGTTTCATTTATTTAGAGTATTTAAACATTTATAAAAATGTGGTTCCTCCACCATTATTACTTATGATTTATTTTCACATTGAGAACATTTTAGTTTTGACATTTGAAAACTTTAATTGTTTGACTTTAATTTAAATTTAAATTTGAATTTTGAATTAGTTTGAATCAACGTGGGATTAGCAACAGTAACTGAAGTGACCTGGCATCATTAGCAGAGGATTACTGTAGCATGATTATTCGGGCATTACAAATCTCCTCCACTACAAGAAATCTCGTCCTGAGATTTAAGAGGTGGAGTAAGGGGGAAAGGTCTGGTTACAAAATTCTAACGAACATTCTCGGTCTTGGTTGCTCTTATCGAAGAGGTCGATCCATTCCATTGATGTCTTCATTTCTCTGCATCAATGCATCATGAGGAAGTTGTCGTTCTTCCTTCCGGATCTTCATCGTACTTACAGAAAAGATAAACGGGAAAAACTCGGGAAGGACGGAGCTCAACACATGTTAGGTACCTGGGGGCTATCTCAGTGAATGAGGCATAGAGGCATCTCTCGAGCTAAAATCCAAGAAAGACATCGAGAGCAAAGTAAGAAGGTGCAGTAAGAAGTTTCAAGCAGATAGACAATCGTTCGATGCCTGAAACAGAGCGTGAAGGGAGTTCAGAGCAACGAAAATATTGTGATTGATACCAGAGTTGACCATCTCTAGGAAGGCGGCTCATGAATTACATATGAAGCCAAGCATGAGGAATAACTTTGGAAACAAGGGTATACAGGAGAGTCAGGTTTCGATCCTGTGGAACTGTGGGTTATGGGCCCACCATGTGGGTTAAAAGTAGGAAGAGCGGTGACACCTCGCGCAATCATTGTAGCAAGACATGTTAGAGGACAACTTGTCAGTTATGTTGGCAACAACGTCGGTACCAAGGGCGAGGGACGAATAGAACCATTTTCCTGCTCGTTGAAATGAGGAGAACCTATAGGCAAATTTCTCGTCCATCGGTGGTTACCGGAATGTCATCAATAGTAGTAATAGGGTCTTACTGACAGAGTTGCACCCCGAGGTGATTACATAAGCAGGGAATTATCATTGCTCAGATAAGTCAGATTACAAGGAAGGTTAAACAAAACAATGGAAAGGAAAATGTGATTAGTATATTAATCAGACCAATGGAAAGGAAAATGTGTTTATACCCGAGTATCAAGGGTATATCTTTCCCAATGAAAAGCAGAGCATGATATCCATGACAGGATAGAAAGTAGAAAATCACTTAGGTAAGGGGAAAGAAATTTCATGACATTACCCATACAACGATGTTTGGATAATTGGTAAAGAAAATTTAGCATTGTGCTTCAAATGTTCTTATTGAAGATCGGAGTACCACAGACATGCTTCGAGATAGCATTGACATGGTCTTCAAGCAAAGGTCAGACTTTGGATACACAAAGGATCCATCAGGAACAACTTATAGAATAAGTCTTACAATTTCCTAATGTAAGAATGGCTAACCTTGCTAAAAAGGAAAGTATAACAATAGGTCCTCCGGTTAGGTGTGCTAGGCATGACATCACCTTACCGGGTCATTTAAAGACCAATGTTATAACTCTTGGAAATATGTTCCAACCATCATATCTGATCGAGATTCAGATCTAATTGGTGTTAGGATACCTCATACTTAGGATGCCTGAGAAGAAAAGGTGCAACACAAATTGATGAGATGACATTGTAAGATTCTCGGGAAACTAACTATGGAAGCGAGTTCCGAAACAAGAGTTCATCATTAAACCAAGGAGAGGATGAGGAGGTGGCTGATGGACTCAGTGACAATTCATCGAGATTTCCAAAAAGATGGATTTGCACAATTATGTGAACAAGGAGATAACATTTGTCAGATCAAATGATATAATGATGTATGCTCGAGGAAAACATACACAATTGAACATTGGTTGAACGGTGCAACCGAAATATGGCTTAGGTAGCATGATAAATGTTAGAATGGTGATCCAATAAGCAATAGTCTAAGAATGAATTGTCGACCATTAACTTCAAAGCAATAGGGTTGCTAGAAGTACAGAATCCAAGCAGCACCGTTCACTTGTTGGTATTCCGGTTAGAAACAATACGGGGAACAAGAAAGAATGGTGATGGTGAGAAGTATCACTATACCAAGAACTCTTAAGAGGTGGAGCAATTCTCACAAAATCCTTGACATAAAAGATGGTAATTCTCCAAGGTAGAACATAGCATAAGCTGGATAGCAAGGAGCTTAAGGTTCAACAAAAACAAGACCAAGTCTGTGTTTGGAAGGAGGGCATGAATGTGGTCGATGATATCACAAATCATCGGGGGGCAAAGATGGTATTTCTCATCATGAATTCGATTGATATCCTGGAAGAAGTCAGAGTGTTGACGATGATCATGACACATTTGTTGAGAGATTTCATGAAGATGTAATCGATCGGCGATGACATCAAGTCAAAGGAATGATGAAGCAAAAGGTTATTTGAACCACGAGTACGACACAAACTCGAAATCAAGCTTGCTATTCAAGGCGAAATGATATGACGAGGAAGATCGGCGTAAGCTTAGCTCATCATCGAAAATTGTGCTCTGGGAAGAAGGACCAGGTAGCACAGTTAAAATTTAGCACAATAATGATATAGCTAATCAGGCTAGGAATGACTTGAGGGATTATTAAACTCATAAGCAACGAAAATTACTTAGAGTTATCGAATCGGAGTGCATAATCGATTCACTTACCGGTGTTCATGAGTGACTAATAACTCAGAACCCGGGGAAATCTGAAATCGGTGAGAAGCAATACTAGTTGAAGACTCATAGGAAGCAACACAATTCTTTGATATTCTCGAGATATCGGAGGGTAATACTCGAAGGAAGATCAAAATAGAGGTTGCGGAAATGTATTGATCTGCAGAAGACAAGTGCTTTAACTTGTCTGAGAAATGGAATCAAGGAGAAAATATGGTCGGAACCACGATTGCAAAGGATCAATTCACAGATACCAAGGAAATTGTTATTATTACCAGAAGCTTCCATGATAGGATCTACATCGTGTCCATGGGCATGAATACAAAGTTCAAGGTCGACTCACACTTCTCCAATGCATGACCATTCATTCACTGCTTTATTAAAAATGATTTCAGTGTGAAAACCTACCTGGTGAATTACCGGAGGAGTATGACCCGTGAAAAACTTTCGGGTTCACACAGATTAAGGAAGTCCTAGGTTCAACCCATCGGGGTATCTTAGGAACATACTATGCAAACTTCAGCAGCAAATTATACAAGCTCGAAAGCAGAGCATGGTTGAGAAAGCATATGATACAATTTACCCAAGGCATTATGTATCATGGAAGAACTCGCAAGCTGATTGAATATGAAGGACGCTTTCAGATAAAATCCAACAAAGGATCCGGTGGTCCTCAAGGGATCTGATGTGAGCATCGGTACTCAACCAGAGGAAGAAAGAATGCAAGGAGATCAGATTATAGAAACAACTGACTTATTCAAAGCTCAAATGCAAAAGAATTATGATTTCCAAATCAAGAGATCAGAAGCAAACACTCTGATTAAGGATGGGTAAGCTGAATAGACTTAGGGGGTACAATCAACGGCAATTTGATTGGTCAAGAACCAACTCCTGTTCGAAATGACGTCTGAGCCGGAAGGATGAATTCTAGTTTCGACTGATGATTGCGACCTTTCACAAACATATCGAATCAACGGACTCAAAATTATAATGACAAAGGATGCCAATAAGATTACCAGACTTACGAGATTAATCATAATGCAAGCAAGCAAGAATTTCAAGAGCAATAGGCTGTTGAGGATTTTCGAAAGATCGAATGGTATTTTGAAGACTTTTGTAAAATAAATGACTCAACTGGGGATGAGCGGATACTCGGTAAGTGCGAGAAATTATCCGTAGGGGTATTCAGGTGGCAAAGAACCGCAAGGCAGTAGGCACAAAGTATTCTCGGAACAATAGAGAGAATTTCGGGGTATCTTGTAATAACAAGATCAACGCGGAATGATTGTATGAATGGCAAGTGTACGTGGTTATCCATAGGGGGTTATCGATGGAAGGGAATTGCAAAAGCGATGGCACAAATTCTCGAGAGAACATCGTAGAGTATCTTCGGAATCTTCTGGTGCAACAGGCGATCATCTGTAATAAGGGGCTCTCCGGGTGGATGTGATAACGAGATCCTAATGTTAGAGTTAGTAAATTCATTTTAACCCGAATAGAAGAGAGACCAGAGTCCCAGAGTATAGACGAAGAATAAAAGATCCTAATACCACCCAATGGCGACGTGGGCCCGTAAGTCGTAGAGCCATATTAGTAAAAGTTTTGCAATGACTAGACTCAACTTTGGCCAAGGAGTTTGGAAGGGGGATTCCTATAGGCAGTCGGCTCTGATACCAACTTGTGACGCCCCCAATTTGACCGTACACTAATCATACACGCAAATGTGTACGACCAAGATCAGGGACTCACAGGAAGATATCACAAGACAACTCTAGACACAAATTAAAGTCATACAAGCTTCATATTACAAGCCAGGGGCCTTGAGGGCTCGAATACATAAGCTCGATCATAAACGAGTCAGCGGAAGCAACAATATCTGAGTACAGACATAAGTTAAACAAGTTGCCATAAGATGGCTAGCACAAACAGGGATACAGATCGATGAGGCGCAGGCCTCCTACCTGGGATCCTCCTAAACTACTCCTGGTCATCAGCGGCCTGCACATAGTAGTAGGAACCATCAGAGTAGTGGTAGTCGTCGTCGGTGGCGTCTGGCTCCTGGGCTCCGCCATCTGATCGTAGCAATCGGGTATAGGGGAAAAGGGGGAAGCAAAGCAATCGTGAGTACTCATCCAAAGTACTCGCAAGGCTGACATCAGATCTACACTACATATGCATCGGTATCAATAAAGGGGTAGTATCTGTGGACTGAACTGCATATTGCCAGAATAAAGGGGGAGAAGCTAGTCCTATCAAAGACTACACTTCTGGCAGCCTCCATCTTGAAGCATATAGAAGAGAGTAGCTAATAAGTATCAAGAAACATCGTATAGCATAATCCTACCCGACGATCCTCTCCATGATACCCTGTGGGAGAGCGATCCCCGGGTTGTATCTGGCACTTGAGGGGGTGTGTTTTATTAAGTATCCGATTTTAGTTGTAAGAGGTCGGAATACAACTCCAAGTCATCCTGTTACCATGGACACGGCTATTCGAATAGATCAACTTCCCTGTAGGGGTGCACCACATTACCCAACACGCTCGATCACTCGGGCCGGACACACTTTCCTAGGTCATGCCCGGCCTCAGAAGATTAACACGTCGCAACCCTACCTAGGCTCAACAGAGAGGCCAGCACTCCGGTCTACATCCTAAGCGCGTAGGGGTCTTGGGCCCATCGCACTTTGCACTCCTGCATGTTGGTGGGCGCCCGAGATCAGTCCTAGCAACCTCCATTACAAAGGCAGGTGCTTACGCAGACCATCCGAGCGCGCGCCGCTCAGTCGCTGACGTCTGGAAAGCTTCGGCTGATACTACGACGCCGGTTGCCCATATCTTGTCCCACGTGGTGGTTAGTGCGTATATGGCCAATGACCAACTCAGATCAAATATCCAAACTCGTTAAGCATGTTATTTAGAAGTAACCGCGGACGCGGACGCCGACCAGGGACCAGGCCCACCTCTCTCCTGGGTGGTCCCAACCTGCCCTGTCGCTCCGCCACAAAGTAACACTCGGGGGCTGTCGGGAACCCAGGCCCACCACTACCTGGATGGAACCACCTGTCCCTTCAGCTCCCACATCCGATAAGTAACATAAGTAATGCAATAGTGTAACACCCCCGGTGGTTAACTACAGTAATCACCCTTTTGATTATGCCATGTCATCATGTTTAACAGTGCATGAACATCATTCGCATCATATTGCATTTCAACTCCTAACTCAAATTCAAATTTAAATGAAAGTGGAACATAAAAGTTGTCCAACATAGAAACTAAATTGTTCATTAAATAGCAAATAAATCAGAGACAATTCTAAAATTGTAACCAACAAATAATAAATTAATTAAGTAACTCTAACAGTGCCAAAACAGCAGTATTTAAACCCCATTTAGTTTTATAAAATTGTAAACGAAATGGTATGGACTCAAAACCATTTTATGGCATTAGTAGATTATGCACTGCAGTTTTGTGACTAGTTCACATATTTTACAAAACTAATTGTGAGGCCACACGTTATTGCAAAAACAGAAAACAGAAAAGAAATAAAGCAAAAATCAAAAAGGAAAACTCCCCCCCTCCCCACTGGGCTCCGGCCCAGCAACAGGCCGGCCCAACTGGCCCTGCAAGCCCACCCCACTCCTCCTTATCCCACCCCCTCACCCCCCCGAAACCCTATCCACTCCCCCACTCCTCCCCCCACGTCGTTCCCCTCCCCTCCCCCGATCCAGATCGGATCGGGCACGACGACCCGACGCCGTCACCGCCGCCTGGACCTCGCCGGACCTCCTCGCCGGCCTGCTTCCCCTACGCAAGTCGTCTCCGTCCTCCTCCTCATCCCCATTGCCCCGAACCCTACGCCCGGGTGAGGACCCCGGTCCTCCTCTCTCCCCTGTCTCCGCCGTGCACCGCTCGCCGGCGACCACTGCTGCTGCACTGCTTCGCCCGCGCCCGCGCGTCCCTCTGCTCGCCGCTGCCGCGCCCCGAGCACGCGCCCCGCCTGTGCACGCCCGCAGCCGCCGCCCGCGGCCTTCTACTCGCCTCCGTTCTGCCCTTGTTCTACTGCGCCTGCTTCACCACCGACACCCCACCGTCAGCCGCCGCTCCGCGCACCGCGCCTCGCCTATGTCCCCGCACCACCATCGCGCCGCCCTGCTCGCCGCTCGCTGCCACCACCACCACCGCAGCCGCCGCTCCGCGCACCGCGCCCCGCCTCTGTCCCCGCACCACCATCGCGCCGCCCTGCTCGCCGCTCGCCGCCACCACCACCACCTCCAGCCGCGCCCCCCTGTGCCCGCTCCGCCCAGCCGGTCCGCGGCCACCCCCTCCGCCGCCGCCCTTGGCCGGCGCCGTGGCTGCCGGCGCCCAGCCGCGTCGGGCTATGGCCTCTGGCTGCGGTCGGGCGCCCGCAGCGCCCGTTCGGGCCATGCCCGCACCCCGCGCCCGTTAAGGCCCCCTGGGCCTATGACAATGGGGGCCCACTCCAAAACGTTTAATAAAAAAATAATAATAATTAAAATTAATTAACTAATTAACTAATTAATCTGGACTAATTAAACCTAATTAACTCTGTTTAATTAAGCTAATTAGTTAGTTAATTTAATTAATCTATAATTAAGTGAGTTAATCAAACCCTAATTAACCCTAACAGTCTGCTGACCTCATGCTGACGTCATGCTGACGTCAGCATTCACTATTTCGGATAATGTTAATTTAAATAATTAATTAAATTCCAAAAATTAATAAAAACTTTAGAAAATCATATCTTTTAATCCGTAACTCCGATCGAAAAACTTTATACGTGAAAATTGCTCAGAACGACGAGACGAATCTGAACACGCGATCCGTTCGTCCGCCACACGTCTCTAACTATCCGAACATGCAACCGTTCCCCTCCGGTCATCTGTCTGACAAGTGCCCGGAACCGGAAAAACATTCCCGGATGAATTCCTCCTTCCTCGGTGACGTGCAACCATACGCTAGGACACACCCGGCACTGCACATTGTCATGTCGTACTTTGTGTTGCTCATGTTTGCTCTATATTTATACTGTTTCCTCCCCCTCTTCTCTCTCGATAGCCCCCGACCTCGACATCGTCCCCGAGACCGACGCAGCTCCGGAGCCCGAAGACAGCCTTGACAACCTTGCCCTTGCCGCCGAGCAACCAGGCAAGCCCCCCCCCTTTTTGATCATCCCGATATCGCCCATTCTATTTCCCATGCTTGCATTAGAATTGCTGCTGCTGCGGCTTTACCTATTCTGATGCATAGCCTGTTCATTGTAACCTACTGTTGATAATTACCTGCATAACCTAAACTGCTTAGTATAGGCTGGGTAGAGACCTATCAGTGACCCCACTTATCCCGACTGCCGCGCTGGATCATTAGAAGACCCGATCAACGGGAATTGAAGACCAGGCCCCGACACCGCACATCACCCCCCCTTAGTTGTAACGACACTGCAGCGTTACTATCGAGTGGCGAGGGTGAAACCTCTTGTAGCACTTCTGATGTTAAATCTGTAGAGTAGCTATTCGGTCGTGGTCATCGAGGGTGATTCCTCCTTCACCGCTTCCGATAACGACGCCGTCGTACAACACCTCAAGTGTGAACCCAGCGAGGGTGATTCCGCCAAGTTCACCATGACGGATACATCGAGTAGGAATCCAACAAGGGTGATACCTCGGATTCCCCTGATGTTATGGACACACGAATACTTGGACTTTACACTGTTACTTGGATAGGCGGGTCGACCCTGAGGGGTACCCGCGTGCGCCTGAGAGGCGAGTGTTGTAAAGACGGGTGCCAGTGTGGTGCCCGAGTGGTGAATACGAGGCGCTGCCGGGCATTCTTAACCCTTGCAGCAAGTCCTCGAGACGGGGCGACGGGGTCACATCTTTCGTGAGTCTCTGCTCGTTACCGCAAGCCCCTAGTCCTAACGATTTGGATATTTGATCCGAGCAGGTCTTTGGCCTGATAGCACTAACCATCACGTGGGCATAGTATGGGCGTTCTGCATCGTAGCATCAGCCGAAAGCTTTGCCAGACGTCCATTTCAGCATTGTGGCCGGGTCGGATCGTGCCGTTGGCGCTGGTATCCACCCTGCTCACAACGACCCGGAGGGCGAGGGGCGATGGCCAAGACCCCCTTGCGCTTAGGATGTAGACCGGCGGGGACCTCTCTGCTGAGCTGTAGGTAGGGTTGCGATGTGTCGTTTGGCCGAGGCCGGGTATGACCCAGGAAAGTGTGTCCGGCCGGAGTTAATCGAGCATGTTGGGTAAGTTGGTGCACCCCTGCAGGGAAGAACACTTCTATCGATAGCCGGTCCTACGGTAAAGGACACTCGGAGTTGTATCCTGATTGATACAATTTTTAGAACTGGATACTTGGATACTATGGCTCTGGGATTGCTTCTCGCAGGGAGTCGAGAAGGGATCTCCGGACGAGGTTGATGACTGTATGACTCTGGGATTGCTTTCTCGCAGGGAGTCGAGAAAGGATCTCTGGGTGAGGATGAGACTTAATGATACTGCTACATTATATTGAACTGTCTACACTCTTCTATTTCTGCAAGACCGCTGAAGATGCTAGTCTTCGATAGGACTAGGCCTTCTCTCTATTCTTGCATTTCTGCAGCCCAGTCCACATATACAGCCTCCCTTGAAAATGTTGCATATGTAGTGTAGATCCTTGCTTGCTGAGTACTTCTGAGTACTCACGGTTGCTTTGTTTTCCTTTTCTCCCCATATCAGTTTGTCGTAACAAGATGATGGAGCCCCTCAGACAGCTGCGCTGCCGACGATCGCTACTACTACTACCCAGAGGATGGTTACTACTGTGAGCTTGCCGTCGACCAGGAGTAGGATCGGAGGGTCCCAGGCAGGAGGCCTACGCCTTTCGATCGTAGTGTTTTTCTTTTGCCCCGCCTTTCTAAAGGCCTTTCTGTTTCTATTTAATATCTGTACTGAGATATCTGATGCTTCCGCTGACGCTTGTTCGCAAGCTTATGTATTCGAGCCCTCGAGGCCCCTGGCTTGTAATATAAAGCTTGTATGACTTTATTTATGTTTTAGAGTTGTGTTGTGATATCTTCCCGTGAGTCCTTAGGCTTGATCATGTGCATTTGCGTGTATGATTAGTGCACGATCGGGCCGGGGGCGTCACAAGTTGGTATCAGAGCCGACTGACTGTAGGAACCCCCCTTTCCAACTCCTTGGCCGAAGTTGAGTCTAGTAATCGAAAACTGTTTTACTAACTTGGCTGTGTGGCTTATGGGCCCACGTCGCCAATTGGGTGGTATTAGGATCTTTTACTCCTTGACCTTTAATCTGGGACTCTGATCTCTCTCCTATTCGGGTTAAAATTTTACTAACTCCAACATTAGGCTCTCGTGCTCACATCCACCCGGAGTTCTGAAAATATCCCCCCTTGCTTCAAGATTGTGGGCCAGGTTCTGCTTACAAGATCCTTTTATCGAGGGCACCCTGTGTTGTCACTTGCAGATTCCTCGCTCCGTCAGTTTTCTCCGACATTGATGTAGCCTTTGCTATGTCTCGTTGTGTACTTCCTTACCGCGTGCCTGCGCGCCGCCTAGATGTCTGGCCTTCTCCTTTCAGCTGTCGTAATGCCGGATTGTAACCGAGGCTATGTGTGGATTTTAATATCTGGTGCGAATATGCTGAATTAGCTATTGCACTTCCTTCTATTGTGCGTGATACTTCATGAATCATTCCGTACACCTGCAGTTTTTCTTGCTAAACTGCCCCTGTTGATTTGGCAGGATGGTTGACGATCCTCCACCTCCACCCTATATTGCCGCCATGATGCAGCAGTTTGAACTCAACCGTCAGCAGTTTGAGCTTAACCGTCAGTTTATGACCGGAGTATTGGCTCAATTCCCAACTCAGAATGCTCAGCAACAGAATGCTCCAATAACTCTGCCAGAATTTGTGCGCCTCAATCCGTCCGTTTTCCGCAACTCCACCAATCCTATGGATGCTGATGATTGGCTTCGTGACATCCTGTTTGAGATGGAATCAGCTAATGTTGCTCCTGACAGTCACGCCACCTTTGCGACATTCCACTTAAAGGGTCCAGCTGCTCAATGGTGGGAAAGCCACAAGGCTATGTTGCCTGCAGAGACTGTAACCACTTGGCAGGAATTTCAGTCAGCTTTTCATGCACGTTACATTCCTCAAGGTCTGATGGACCAGAAGAAGCAGGAGTTCCGTAAACTCTCACAGGGCACAATGACTGTGGATGAATATCAGAGGAAATTCCTTGAATTATCCCGCTATGCTGCGGATGACGTCGACACTGACACTCGCAAGCAGGAGAAATTCCGTGAAGGACTGCGTACGGATATAAAACTTGCACTTGCTGTCCATAATTGCACAGAATTCGCAACGCTTGTCAGCAAATCTTTCCAAGTTGAAACAGCTCTGACTGAGTACTAGGAGTCGCTCAAGCGCACTCATGAAGCTGGCATCCTTGGGTCAGCCTGTTCAGAAACGTCGAGTCTAGACCCCACACAATGTTCATCATCAACCTGCTCCAACACCAAGGCCGTCTTATGTTGCACCTCGTCTGCCTCCTCCGCCAAGACAGTTTACGGTTCATGATGGACCGCCTGATGCTATGGCTTCACCTCAAGTTGCACCACGTCCTCCTAATGGTCGTAAGAAGAATTGTCGAAACCGCCGACTCAGAAACCGTAATGCCATACCATCTACTGTGGTACTTGGCCATGCCAATCACGTGAATGCTGAAAAGGCTTAGAAGGAACTGACTATCGTGCTGGGAACACTCTCTGTGAATTCAGTGCCAGCTTCTGTTCTGTTTGATTCAGGTGCTTCACATTCCTTCGTGTCCCAGCAATTTGCACAAATGCATGGGTTAGCTATGAGCTCATTACCCACTCCTTTAGAAATCATCACTCCCCGTTCCCGGTGGCAAACCAAAATGGTAAGTCACAACAATCAGATCAGAATTGAAGGGTTGATGTTCTCTGCTTCCCTTATTGCTCTTGGACCTTCCGATATAGACATCATTCTCAGTATGGACTGGTTGACCGCCTATAATGCTTTGATTGACTGTGCCGCTAAGAAAGTCCAACTTACCCATTCTTTGGGCCAGATAGTCAGATACTCAGCCCGAATAGCTCAGGATGCTGAGAGCCAGATATATGTTCTCAATGCATTGAATGCTTCACCTCTTGAAGGCATCGAGAACGTTCCAGTTGTTTGTGATTTTCAAGATGTATTTCTAGAAGAACTTCCAGGGATACCCCCTGCTAGAGCTGTTGAGTTCGTCATCGACTTGAAACCTGGCACTACCCCTATTGCGAAGCGCCCTTATAAGATGCCTCCGCATCATCTTCTCGAACTTAAGGAAGAAATCGACACGTCACTCAAGAAAGGTTTCATCCGCCCCAGTTCCTCTGCTTGGGGAGCACCTTCACTCTTCGTTAAGAAGAAGGATGGAACTAACCGATTGGTTCAGGATTATCGGCCCATTAACCAAGCTACAATCCAGAATAAATATCCGCTTCCTCGGATCAATGATTTGTATGATCAACTTGCCAGTTCCTTAGTATTCTCTAAGCTTGATTTGAGATTGGGATACCATCAGATCCGTGTTCGTGAAGAGGATATTCCCAAGACTGCATTTGTTACTCGCTATGGTTCTTATGAGTACACTGTCATGTCATTTGGCTTAACTAATGCTCCAGCCACATTCTCCCGTCTGATGAATTACATCTTCATGGATTACCTCGACAAGTTCGTCATGGTTTATCTAGATGATATTCTGGTATATTCGAAGAATAAGGAAGAACATGCCGAACACCTCCGTCTTGTACTGGAAAGGCTCCGAGAACACCAGTTGTATGCCAAATACTCCAAATGTGAATTCTGGCTTTCTGAAGTGACATACCTCGGTCATGTGATTTCCAAAGATGGAATTGCCGTTAACCCAGAACGAGTTCAGGCTATTCTGGACTGGACTCCTCCAAAGAACGTCAAGCAAGTGAGAAGTTTTCTTGGCCTTGCAAGCTATTGCCGTCGATTTGTCGAGAACTTTTCTAAGATTGCTAAGCCTTTGACTGATCTGCTTCACAAGGGCGTTAAATTTGAATGGACAGAAAAATGTCAGGAAAGTTTCCAGACACTCAAAGACAAGTTGACATCTGCCCCAGTACTGTCTCCTCCAGATACCCGCAAAGACTTCGTGATTTATTGTGATGCATCCCGTGAAGGATTAGGTTGTGTCCTAATGCAAGAGCGTAAGGTGATTGCTTATGGCTCTCGTCAGTTGCGCCCACATGAAGAGAATTATCCGGTACATGATCTAGAACTAGCTGATGTGATCTATGCATTGCAGTTGTGGCGACATTACCTTCTCGGTAATCGTTGCGAGATCTACACGGATCATAAAAGTCTGAAGTACTTGTTTACCAACCTTCTCTAAACCTCCGTCAGCAAAGATGGATGGAGGCCATTGCGGACTATGATTTGGGTATTTCCTATACCCCTGGCAAGGCTAACGTGATGGCTGATGCCTTAAGCCGCAAGTCCTATTGCGACAACCTCATGGTTAGGCGAGCTCAACCTCGTCTTTTTGAAGAACTGTGCAAGCTGAATCTGTGTATTGTTCCACAGGGCTCTCTAAATAACCTTGTGATACAACCAGATCTTGAGAAAGCTGTTAAGGATGCGCAAGCTAAAGATGCTGAAATTGATCTCATGAAGAAAGATCTTCACCTTTAAAAGTACAGGGATTTCTCGCTGTCTGAAGATGGAACCTTGTATTTCAGAAACCGCATTGTCGTACCTCGCTTCGATCTTATGACCGACAAGGTCATGAAGGAGGCACATGATACCCCGCTGTCTATTCATCCGGGTAGCACCAAGATGTATCGTGATCTCTGTCAAAGGTACTGGTGGTCTAAAATGAAGCAGGACATTGCTTGCTATGTTGCTGAATGTGATGTGTGTCGTCGCGTTAAAGCAGAACATCAGAAGCCTGCTGGAATTCTGCAACCACTTCCTATTCCTCTATGGAAATGGGATAAGGTTCAGATGGATTTCGTTACAGGACTTCCCAGGTCACAGAAGGGTCATGATGCTATTCTTGTCGTCGTCGATCAACTTTCCAAAGTTGCACACTTTCTGCCTGTCAAAGAGACTATCACTGCTAGTCAGTTAGCAGAATTGTATATCTCCAGAATTGTTTCACTCCACGGTATTCCGAAGGAGATCAGTTCGGACCGTGGCGGCCTTTTCACTTCCAAGTTCTGGGAAAGTTTTCAAACATCTATGGGAACTCATATTACCTGGAGTTCAGCTTATCACCCCCAATCCCAAGGCCAAGTCGAACGAGTCAATCAGGTTCTTGAAGACATGCTTCGGGCTTGTGTTATTTCTTTCGGCAAGAAGTGGGAAGAATCTCTTCCTTATGCGGAATTCTCATATAACAACAGCTATCAAGCCAGCTTGAAAATGGCCCCCTTCGAAGTTCTATATGGACGTAAGTGTCGAACCCCTCTGAATTGGTCAGAAACTGGGGAACGACCGCTCGTGGGTCCGGATATTATCCAACACGCCGAAGAACAAGTTCGTATTGTCCGGGAAAATCTCAAGGCGGCTCAGGACCGCCAGAAGAGCAACTATGATCGCAAACGATGGGGTTTGACTTATCAACCTGGTGATCAAGCTTATCTTCGTGTCACTCCTATGAAAGGCACTCACCGTTTTGGAATCAAGGGCAAGCTAGCTCCACGCTACATTGGTCCTTTCCGCATTATTGCTAGACGTGGTCAGGTGGCATATAAATTGGAATTGCCGCCGCAATTCTCCCATATCCACGACGTCTTCCATGTGTCGCAACTTCGTCAATGCTTCAAAGAATCTCCGCACCGAGCAGTGGATCAAGAAATGCTCGAATTGCATGATGATCTTTCATATAAGGAGCATCCGATCCGCATTCTCGATGAAGCTGAACATCGGACCCGTCAGAAGGTTACCAAGTTCCTCAAAGTGCAGTGGTCAAATCATACTGAAGATGAAGCCACTTGGGAACGCGAGGATAATCTTCGTGCGGAATACCCCGAACTTTTTCCTTCTACCTCTTAATTCTCGGGACGAGAATTCTTGTTAGTAGAGGAGATTTGTAACACCCCCGGTGGTTAACTACAGTAATCACCCTTTTGATTATGCCATGTCATCATGTTTAACAGTGCATGAACATCATTCGCATCATATTGCATTTCAACTCCTAACTCAAATTCAAATTTAAATGAAAGTGGAACATAAAAGTTGTCCAACATAGAAACTAAATTGTTCATTAAATAGCAAATAAATCAGAGACAATTCTAAAATTTTAACCAACAAATAATAAATTAATTAAGTAACTCTAACAGTGCCAAAACAGCAGTATTTAAACCCCATTTAGTTTTATAAAATTGTAAATGAAATGGTATGGACTCAAAACCATTTTATGGCATTAGTAGATTATGCACTGGAGTTTTGTGACTAGTTCACATATTTTACAAAACTAATTGTGAGGCCACACGTTATTGCAAAAACAGAAAACAGAAAAGAAATAAAGCAAAAATCAAAAAGGAAAACTCCCCCCTCCCCACTGGGCTCCGGCCCAGCAACAGGCCGGCCCAACTGGCCCTGCAAGCCCACCCACTCCGCCTTATTCCACCCCCTCACCCCCCCGAAACCCTATCCACTCCCCACTCCCCCCCACGTCGTTCCCCTCCCCTCCCCGATCCAGATCGGATCGGGGCACGACGACCCGACGCCGTCACCACCGCCTGGACCTCGCCGGACCTCCTGCCGGCCTGTTCCCCTACGCAAGTCGTCTCCGTCCTCCTCCTCATCCCCATTGCCCCGAACCCTACGCCGCGGTGAGGACCCCGGTCCTCCTCTCTCCCCTGTCGCCGCCGTGGCACCGCGCTCGCGGCGACCAATGCTGCGCAATGCTTCGCCCGCGCTGCGCGAGTCCCTTGCTCGCCGCTGCCGCCGCGACTCCACCGAGCGCGCGCCCCGCCTGTGCACGCCCGCGCGGCAGCCCGCGGCCTGCTGCTGCCCGCTGCGCCCTGTGAGCTGCGCCGCTGCCACCACCACCACCGCAGCCGCCGCTCCGCGCACCGCGCCCGACCTCTGTCCCCGCACCACCATCGCGCCGCCCTGCTCGCCGCTCGCCGCCACCACCACCACCGCAGCCGCCGCTCCGCGCACCGCGCCCCGCCTCTGTCCCCGCACCACCATCGCGACGCCCTGCTCGCCGCTCGCCGCCACCACCACCACCTCCAGCCGCGCCCCCCCTGCGCCCGCTCCGCCCAGCCGGTCCGCGGCCACCCCCTCCGCCGCCGCCCTTGGCCGGCGCCGTGGCTGCCGGCGCCCAGCCGCGCCGGGCTATGGCCTCTGGCTGCGGTCGGGCGCCCGCAGCGCCCGTTCGGGCCATGCCCGCACCCCGCGCCCGTTAAGGCCCCCTGGGCCTATGACAATGGGGGCCCACCCCAAAACATTTAAAAATAATAATAATAAATAAAAATAATAATTAAAATTAATTAATTAATTAATTAATTAACTAACTAATTAACTAATTAATCTGGACTAATTAAACCTAATTAACTCTGTTTAATTAAGCTAATTAGTTCGTTAATTTAATTAATCTATAATTAAGTGAGTTAATCAAACCCTAATTAACCCTAACAGTCTATTGACCTCATGCTGACGTCATGCTGACGTCAGCATTCACTATTTTGGATAATGTTAATTTAAATAATTAATTAAATTCCAGAAATTAATAAAAACTTTAGAAAATCATATCTTTTAATCCGTAACTCTGATCGAAAAACTTTATACATGAAAATTGCTCAGAACGACGAGACGAATCTGAATATGCGGTTTGTTCGTCCGCCGCACGTCTCTAACTATCCGAACATGCAACCGTTCCCCTCCGGTCATCTGTCTGACAAGTGCCCGGAACCGGAAAAACATTCCCGGATGAATTCCTCCTTCCTCGGTGACGTGCAACCATACGCTAGGACACACCCAGCACTGCACATTGTCATGTCGTACTTTGTGTTGCTCATGTTTGCTCTATATTTATACTGTTTCCTCCCCCTCTTCTCTCTCGATAGCCCCCGACCTCGACGTCGTCCCTGAGACCGACGCAGCTCCGGAGCCCGAAGACAGCCTTGACAACCTTGCCCTTGCCACCGAGCAACTAGGCAAGCCCCCCCCTTTTTGATCATCCCGATATCGCCCATTCTATTTCCCATGCTTGCATTAGAATTGCTGCTGCTGCTGCTTTACCTATTCTGATGCATAGCCTGTTCATTGTAACCTGCTGTTGATAATTACCTGCATAACCTAAACTGCTTAGTATAGGCTGGGTAGAGACCTATCAGTGACCCCACTTATCCCGACTGCCGCGCTGGATCAGTAGAAGACCCGATCAACGGGAATTGAAGACCAGGCCCCGACACCGCACATCACCCCCCCTTAGTTGTAACGACACTACAGCGTTACTATCGAGTGCCGAGGGTGAAACCTCTTGTAGCACTTCTGATGTTAACTCTGTAGAGTAGCTATTCGGTCGTGGTCATCGAGGGTGATTCCTCCTTCACCGCTTCCGATAACGACGCCGTCGTACAACACCTCAAGTGTGAACCCAGCGAGGGTGATTCCGCCAAGTTCACCTTGACGGATACATCGAGTAGGAATCCAACGAGGGTTATACCTCGGATTCCCCTAATGTTATGGACACACGGATACTTGGACTTTACACTATTACTTGGATAGGCGGGTCGACCCTGAGGGGTACCCGCGTGCGCCTGAGAGGCGAGTGTTGTAAAGATGGGTGCCAGTGTGGTGCCCGAGTGGTGAATACGAGGCACGGCCGGGCATTCTTAACCCTTGCAGCAAGTCCTCGAGACGGGGCGACGGGGTCACATCTTTCGTGAGTCTCTGCTCGTTACCGCAAGCCCCTAGTCCTAACGATTTGGAAATTTGATCCGAGCAGGTCTCTGGCCTGATAGCACTAACCATCACGTGGGCATAGTATGGGCGTTCTGCATCGTAGCATCAGCCGAAAGCTTTGTCAGACGTCCAGTTCAGCATTGTGGCCGGGTCGGATCGTGCCGTTGGCGCTGGTATCCACCCTGCTCACAACGACCCGGAGGGCGAGGGGCGATGGCCAAGACCCCCTTGTGCTTAGGATATAGACCGGTGGGGACCTCTCTGCTGAGCTGTAGGTAGGGTTGCGATGTGTCGTTTGGCCGAGGCCGGGCATGACCCAGGAAAGTGTGTCCGGCCGGAGTTAATCGAGCGTGTTGGGTAAGTTGGTGCACCCCTGCAGGGAAGAACACTTCTATCGATAGCCGGTCCTACGGTAAAGGACACTCGGAGTTGTATCCTGATTGATACAATTTTTAGAACTGGATACTTGGATACTATGGCTCTGGGATTGCTTCTCGCAGGGAGTCGAGAAGGGATCTCCGGACGAGGTTGATGACTGTATGACTCTGGGATTGCTTTCTCGCAGGGAGTCGAGAAAGGATCTCTGGGTGAGGATGAGACTTAATGATACTGCTACATTATATTGAACTGTCTACACTCTTCTATTTCTGCAAGACCGCTGAAGATGCTAGTCTTCGATAGGACTAGGCCTTCTCTCTATTCTTGCATTTCTGCAGCCCAGTCCACATATACAGCCTCCCTTGAAAATGTTGCATATGTAGTGTAGATCCTTGCTTGCTGAGTACTTCTGAGTACTCACGGTTGCTTTGTTTTCCTTTTCTCCCCATATCAGTTTGTCGTAACAAGATGACGGAGCCCCTCAGACAGCTGCGCTGCCGACGATCGCTACTACTACTACCCAGAGGATGGTTACTACTGCGAGCTTGCCGTCGACCAGGAGTAGGATCGGAGGGTCCCAGGCAGGAGGCCTACGCCTTTCGATCGTAGTGTTTTTCTTTTGCCCCGCCTTTCTAAAGGCCTTTCTGTTTCTATTTAATATCTGTACTGAGATATCTGATGCTTCCGCTGACGCTTGTTCGCAAGCTTATGTATTCGAGCCCTCGAGGCCCCTGGCTTGTAATATAAAGCTTGTATGACTTTATTTATGTTTTAGAGTTGTGTTGTGATATCTTCCCGTGAGTCCTTAGGCTTGATCGTGTGCATTTGCGTGTATGATTAGTGCATGATCGGGCCGGGGGCGCCACAAATAGTATATAGTATAAACCCGTGATCACCTCCCGAAGTGATCATGGCCCGATAGTATAGCATGGCCGACGGACAAGTTGGTAGGGCCACTAATGGAAATCTAGCATCCTATACTAAGCATTTAGGATAGCAGGTAAGGTATCAACAATAGTAGCAACAAGGACATGCTATGCAGTAGTATAGGATCAAACCGTTGAAATAGTAACATCTACACTACTCTAATGCAAGCAGTAGAGAGAAGGAGTAGGCGATATCGGGATGATCAAGGGGGTTTTGCTTGCCTGGAAGCTCCGCGGGGAAGGACGGGTCGTCAGGGGTGTAGTCGAAGTCAGGAGCAGTGACGTCAGTCTCGAAGTCTACCAGAGAGAAGAGGTGAAAGAAACAATGAATACAATGCAAGCAGATGCAACACGATGCATGGCATGGCAATATGTGGTGCTAGAGGTGATCTAACGTAGTGCTAGGTGATACCGGCGAAGAGGGAAATCATCCGAGAATGTTTTCCCACAGTTTGGCATTTTGGACAAACGAAACGGAGGGGGACGGTTCCATGTTCGCTATGCTAGGGGCACGTGACAGATGAACGAAACGCATATTCAGAATTGTTACGTTTTTCTGAGCAACTTTCATGTATAAAGTATTTTCATCGAGTTACGGATTATTTTATATTATTTTCAAAGTTTTATTCATTTTCTAAAATTAATAGATTTAATTTAATTCGGAAATATAATAACATTAATTGCTATGGGTACACATAAGTGTACCCAGTAGTTTGCACATATGGCTGACATGTGGGGCCTTGTTGACTGCCCAGTCAGCAGTCAACAGTTGACTATTGACTGGTCAATTGAGAGGGGGGGCCCATGTGTCATTGTCACCTAATCCTAACTAACAGATTAGTTGGTTTAGTTAGTTAATTATGTTAACTAACTTAGGTTAATTAAATTAATTTGTTTATTAAACAAATTAATTAAGTTAATTAATTAATTATATATTTTCATTCTTTTTTATTTTTCGTTTCCAGAGCGTGTGCCCCTCTAGCCAGTGGCACATTCGACCACCAGGGGCTGGCCACGCACGAGCGCACACATGTGTCGGCGGCCAGTGTGGAGGGGGGGTGGGGGCACGACGCGGCCCTAGGCTGCAGCGGCGACGATGCCATGGGCGGGCACGCGAGCAGCGGTGGCCAGTGCGGCACGCTGGGCGGCAGCAGGGGCAGTGAGTGCGAGTGGAGGCGGACGGTGGCATGAGGGCGTGCGGGGCTACGAGTGAGGGCGACGCGGGCGCAGGGCGGCAGCTGGGGGCCCAAGGGATGCAGGCGCGACCGTGGGCGTGGGCCGGCGAAGGCGGGCACGGGCTGGTGTGGAGCGGGGCGCGACCGGAGTGACTGGGCGACAGGGCCGAACCGCGGCAGCGGCAGTGGCCGAAGGCGCGGGCGGGCGCGCGGCGAGCGGCCTGGAGAGCGCGCTCGGGCGGAGCAGGGATGGTGCAGGGCACGCACCGGAGCGCAACGGGGCCGAGGCAGAGAGGGAGTGGCCGGGAGCTCACGAGCTGTGTAGATGTACGGGGGCCGGCGAGGCTTAATGACGCGGCTCAGGGAGGAAGGCGAGGAGGTCCGTTGACAGGGCGACACCGGCGGCAGGGCGGTGAGCGACGGCGGTGTCGGCTGTGGGTGTCGGCCCGATCCAGGTCTGGATCGGGAGAGGGGCAAAGTGAGAGGGGAGTGGTTGGGGGTTAGGGTTTGGTGGTGGGCGTGGCTAAGTAGGCCAGAGGTGTGTGGGCCGGCTTGGCTGGGCCTTGGCCCAGTTGGGCCAGGGGGACTTTGTTCCTTTTATTTTTTTTACTTTATTCTTTCCTGTTTTCTTTTAGTTTCTTTTTATATTTAGTTTTATAAAAATTACAACTAGCACCTAAATTAGCATTAATAAATATACTACTGCCATATTAATTTGGGTAACTAAATAAAATAGATTAATATTTTATTAATTGTAAAGGGCATTTTATTAATTTTTTGCTACTCTTTCATTTATTTAGAGTATTTAAACATTTTATAAAAATGTGGTTCGTCCACCATTATTACTTATGATTTATTTGTCACATTTAGAACATTTTAGTTTTGACATTTGAAAACTTTAATTGTTTGACTTTAATTTAAATTTTGAATCAGTTTGAATTAACGTGAGATTAGCAACAGTAATAGTAGTGACCTGGCATCATTAGCATAGGACTACTGTAGAATCATTATCCGGGCGTTACAGTTGGATTATGTTGATTTGGTCCACGGATTTCTTGTTTGACAACTAGATCTACTACTACCCACCTTCCCCAACCATACCCACTGAAGAATCCCTCCGAATTTTTTGTTTTTGCCACGGGTTTGGGTGTATTCTTGCGCAGGCGGAGCACCCCGTGTGCACGGGCCCCCGATACCCCACGCCCACGAGACCTCGTGCGCACGGGCCTCACCTACCCAGTGCGCACGGCCTCAACAAAGAGGTTGTCCATCGCCCTTTTTGTTCTGTTTTCCACTCCATACACCACCATTTGTCTTCCACATTTCCAAACATAGCCCACATACATACATTTCCACCACCACACTTTTTAGTTGAGATTTTGAGTTGTAGTTTTCGTGTCCTAAGCTGTTTTAGCTAATTAGGGACGGTTTGACATCAACATCACAGCTATTCATCATCGCCATGGACTCGACATCGACAACACCCGCCTCAACTTCATACCAACCGTAGGCAAGGACGGTAACCTTGATGGCATCTTATACTTATACCTTGCCATTGCATTGATAGCTTCGAGCCATTTTGCGTCACTTACCCATCGAGACTAGTGAGTTGAGAATTACCGGGCCACACTCTTTGTGCACCTTAGTGATATGGTTACTCCACATAGCTACATTTAGCGTGCAATCATCTGGCTATCATAGTTGTTCCATAAGTCTCTCTCATGCATATCTTACATACTTGCCTCACATATTGTCTCACACATCAAGCATTCTGGCATAGTCAAAAAAAGAGAAGAAAGAAAAAGCTTTTAAGAAAAATAGGAGAAATAAAGAGCTTGTAAGCAATAGCATTGAGCCATTTGCATAGTTACATCATATTGGATCATACATACATAGCATACTTGGGATTGAAGATGGCACATTACTCTCATAGGTAGGTGCACAAGCGTATGTAGCCCATTTGAGCAATCGAGCTATTGTCTCTCTAGTATCCGTGTAACAAGAGCATTTTCGTGGTCACACATTTTGAGCTCATTCCTTGGTTGCGCGGATCCCAATTATCTTTTGTGTGTGTGTTTCCAAGTGATAGCCTAGGGTTTGATCTATTTGTCTTGCAATTTGTGACTAACACTTGCTTGAATTTTGTGCCTCTCATCCTAACCAAGCTCCTCGATAAGCCTTTACTTTGTAGGTGTGAGAAACAAAACCCGGTATCAGTTCTACTATTATAGCATTGCATTGTGTGATACTCGATACATCCTCAATTTTTTGAAAAGGTAACTTTGGTATTGTTCTGTCATTTTCCTACTTTCCACCACTTGACTATGATGGATAGGCCAAGTACTTCGGCAAACCCACTCTTCGAGGATCAATATGAAGTGCACGACTGCGTGACCAAAAGCCATCTATTCGGTGTTCAACGAGCTCTACATCAAGAAAGTGAAGCTTTGGGCGACCATCAATCAACTCGCCACTGACCTACGTCAATCGAAAGCAAGGAACCAGGACTATCTTGACAACAAGCTATCCACTAAAATGGAAGAATTTCGTCACATGATCGTCAGTCGCGCATCATCCACAACATCTTCTTCAAGACGACGCCACACAAGTCGACACTCTTCGGACTCTTCTTCCGACACAAGTCTTCCACGAGCTTGTTCACATTGGGACAATGACCATCAAATCCATTCCATGGCAATGGGTTCAAGGCCGACTTCGAGAGCGCAAACGACATCGTCGCCAAGAACAAGATGCCATGGACCAAGAGCAACCTCGACAAACCACAACGTCAAGCAACTTAAGACGGCGACAGACTATGGCAAGAGCAACAATGCCATGAAGAACAAGCACTAGAGGCACAACGTGCTCTTCATGAAGCCACACACGCCATTGAAGAGAACAACCGTCGAGTGCACGAACAAGAAGAAGCACTCTGGCAAGAGCAACAGGATGAAGTCACAAACCTTAAGGAGCAGAAAGAAAGGAGGAATCGGGCATGAATCGCTCGGCCTCAATGTCAAGCACATCAAGTGGAGCGAGAGATTGAGGACCCTCCTCCACACCAAGAGTGACATCACCATCGTCACTATGATGAAGAGTAACGCTACGACAAGCTCAAGTTCACCATGCCCAAGTTCTCTGGAAGCACAGATCCCGAAGAATATCTCTCATGGGCACTGAAGGTTGACAAGATATTTCGTCTTCACAATTATGAAGAGGGGAAGAAAATCGCCATGGCCTCCCTCGAGTTTCAAGATTATGTCCTCATTTGGTGGGAACAAGTGATTGAGCGACAAAGGGAGAAAGGCTATCCACCCATCATGACTTGGACACAAATGAAGGATGCCATGAGAGCTTGCTTCGTGCCTACACACTATAGCTGTGATCTCTTCAAGAAGTTTCAACTTCTCAAGCAAGGCACGAAGACGGTGGAAGAATACTATCAAGAAATGGAGATTGCCATGATACGATCCAATGTCAAGGAAGATGATGAACAAACTATGGCACGCTTCTTGAATGGCCTAAATCACCCAATAAAGAAGATTGCCGACTTCCAACCTGAAGGAAATATGCCCTAGAGGAAATAATAAAGTTGTTATTTTATATTTCCTTATTCATGATAAAGGTTTATTATTCATGCTAGAATTGTATTGATTGGAAACTTAAATACATGTGTGGATACATAAACAAATACCGTGTCCCTACTGAGCCTCTACTAGACTAGCTCGTTGATCAAAGATGGTTAAGGTTTCCTAACCATAGACATGTGTTGTCACTTGATAATGGGATCACATCATTAGGAGAATGATGTGATGGACAAGACCCATCCGTTAGCTTAGCATATGATCGTCCAGTTTATTGCTATTGCTTTCTTGATGTCAAATACATATTCCTTCGACTATGAGATCATGCAACTCCCGGATACCAGAGGAATACCTTGTGTGCTATCAAACGTCACAACGTAACTGGGTGATCATAAAGATGCTCTACAGGTATCTCCGAAGGTGTTTGTTGAGTTGGCATGGATCGAGATTAGGATTTGTCACTCCGAGTATCGGAGAGGTATCTCTGGGCCCTCTCAGTAATACACATCACAAGAAGCTTGCAAGCAAAGTGAATAAGTAGTTAGTTACGAGATGATGTATTACGGAAAAAGTAAAGAGACTTGCCGGTAATGAGATTAAACTAGGTATGAAGATACCGACGATCGAATCTTGGGCAAGTAACATACCGACAGACAAAGGGTATGTTGTCATAAGGTTCGATTGATAAAGATCTTTGTAGAATATGTAGGAACCAATATGGGCATCCAGGTTCTGCTATTGGTTATTGACCGGAGAGGTGTCTCGGTCATGTCTACATAGTTCTCGAACCCGTAGGGTCCGCACGCTTAACGTTCGTTGACAATATAGTGTTATATGAGTTATGTGATTTGGTGACCGAATGTTGTTCGGAGTCCCGGATGAGATCACGTACATGACAAGGAACTCTGGAATGGTCTGGAGGTAAAGATTGATATATAGGACGATGATGTTTGGACACCGGAAGAGTTTCAGGGGTACCGGGTATTCATCGGATCACCGGAAGGGGTTCCAGGAAGCCCCGGGAGGCTATATGGGCTTAATGGGCCAGAAGGGGGAACACACCAGCCCACAAGGGGCTGGTGCGCCCCTCTCGCTGGCCCCCGGCCCTAGGGGAAGGAAAGGGGGAGGGTTGGCCCCTCCTGACTTTCCCTCCTCATGAGAGAAAGGAAAGGGGGGGGGGGCACCTCCCTTGTCTTCCTCCCGTGCACAAATAAGGAAGGGGGGTGGCTAGGGCAGGAGCCCAAGGAGGATTCGGCCTCCTTGGGGGCGCCTCCTGGCTGCTTCCCCTCTCCCCCCACCTATATATATGAGGGAGGGGGCGCCACACAAGACCACGACAATCTCTTACCCGTGTGCGACGCCCCTCTCCACAGTTTCGTCCCTCGGTCATATTTTCGGAGTGCTTAGGCGAAGCCCTGCGAAGATAGCTTCACCATCACCGTCACCATGCCATCATGCTACCGGAACTCATCTACTACTTCGCCCGTCTTGCTGGATCAAGAAGGCGAGGACGTCACCGAGCTGAACGTGTGCTGAACGCGGAGGTGCCGTACGTTCGGTACTTGATCGGTTGGATCACGAAGCAGTTTGACTAAATCAACCATGTTAATAAATGCTTCCTCTTACAGTCTATGAGGGTACGTAGACACACTATCCCCTCTCGTTGCTATGCATGTCCATGGATAGATCTTGCGTGTGCGTAGAATTTTTTTTGTTTTCCATGCAACGTTCCCCAACAGTGGCATCCGAGCCAGGTCTATGCATAGATGATATGCACGAGTAGAACACAAAGAGTTGTGGGCGGTGATAGTCATACTGCTTACCACCAACCTATTATTTTAATTTGGCGGTATTGTGTGATGAAGCGGCCCAGACCAACCTTTCATGTCCACACACATGAGACCGGTTCCACCGACTGACATGCAACTTGTTTTGCATAAAGGTGGCCGGCGGGTGTCTGTTTCTCCAACTTTAGTTGAATCGAATTTGACTACGGCCGGTCCTTGAAGAAGGTTAAAACTGCAAACTTGATAAATCACCGTTGTGGTTTTTGCGTAGTTAAGAACGGTTCTTGCTAGAAGCCCGTAGCAGCCACGTAAAACTTGCAACAACTAAGTAGAGGACGTCTAACTTGTTTTTGCAGGGCATGTTGTGATGTGATATGGTCAAGACGTGATGTGATATACGTTATTGTATGAGATGATCATGTTTTGTAATATCGACAACCGGCAGGAGCCTTAGGGTTGTCTCTTAATTATTATATGAAATGCAAATGCCATGTAATTGCTTTACTTTATCGCTATGCGTTAGCAATAGTTGTAGAAGCAATAGTTGGCGAGATGACCCCGACGCAACGATGGAGATCAAGGTGTCGAGCTGGTGATGATGGAGATCATGATATGGAGATCAAAAGCACAAGATGATGATGGCCATATCATGTCACATATTTTGATTGCATGTGATGTTTATCCTTTATGCATCTTATTTTGCTTAGGACGACGGTAGCATTATAAGATGATCCCTTCAATTAATTCCAAGATAAAAGTGTTCTCCCTGAGTATGCACCGTTGCCAAAGTTCGTCGTTTCGAAGCACCTCGTGATGATCGGGTGTGATAGACTCTACGTTCACATACAACGGGTGTAAGCCAGATTTACACACATGGAATACTTGGGTTAAACTTGACGAGCCTAGCATGTATGGACATGGTCTCGGAACACTGGAGACCGAAAGGTCGAACATGAGTCATATAGTAGATATGATCAACATGAAGATGTTCACCATTGAAGACTACTCCATCTCACGTGATGATCGGACATGGTTTAGTTGATATGGATCATGTATCACTTAGACAACTTGAGGGATGTTGATTTAAGTAGGAGTTCATTAATAATTTGATTAATTGAACTAAAATTTATCATGAACATAGTCAAAATGTCTTTGCAAATTATGTTGTAGATCAATAGCTCGCGATGTCCCTCCCCTATTTTTGATACGTTCCTAGAGAAAACTAAGTTGAAAGATGATGATAGCAATAATGCGGATTGGGTCCGTGATCTGAGGATTATCCTCATTGTTGCACAGAAGAATTATGTCCTTGATGCACCGCTAGGTGACAAACTTGTTGCAGGAGCTGATGCAGACGCTATGAACGTTTAGCAAGCTCAATCTGATGACTACTTGATAGTTTAGTGCGCCATGCTTTACGGTTTAGAATCGGGCCCCCAAAGACGTTTTGAACGCCATGGAACATATGAGATGTTCCAAGAGCTGAAATTGGTATTTCAGGCTCATGCCCGTGTTAAGAGGTATAAGACCTCTGACGAGTACTTTGCCTACAAGATGGAGGAGAATGGCTCAGCCAGTGAGCATGTGCTCAGAATGTCTTGGCACTACAATCGCTTGAATCAAGTGGGAGTTGATCTTCCAGATAAGATAGTGATTGACAGACTTCTCCAGTCACTATCACCAAGCTACTAGAGCTTCATGATGAACTATAATATGCAAGGGATGACGAAAACGATTCCCAGGCTCTTGGCGATGCTAAAATTGGCGGAGGTAGAAATAAAGAAAGAGCATCAAGTGTTGATGGTTAATAAGACCACTAGTTTCAAGAAAAAAGGCAAGGGAAAGAAAGGGAACTTCAAGAAGAATGGCAAGCAAGTTGCCGCTCCCGTGAAGAAGCCCAAAGCTGGACCCAAGCCTGAAACTGAGTGCTTCTACTGCAAAGGAAATGGTCCCTAGAAGCGGAACTGCCCCAAATACTTGGCGGATAAGAAGGATGGCAAAGTAAACAAAGGTATATTTGATATACATGTTATTGATGTGTACCTTACTGGTGCTCATAGTAGCCCCTTGGTATTTGATACCGATTCAGTTGCTAAGATTAGTAACTCAAAACGGGAGTTGCGGAATAAACAGAGACTAGTTAAGGGCGAGGTGACGATGTGTGTTGGAAGTGTTTCCAAGATGGATATGATCACCATCACACACTCCCTCTACCTTCGGGATTAGTGTTGAGCCTGAATAAATGTTATTTGGTGTTTGTGTTGAGCATGAACAAGATTAGATCGTGTTTATTGCAATACGGTTATTCATTTAAGTCAGAGAATAATTGTTGTTCTGTTTACATGAATAAAACCTTCTATGGTCATACACCCAATGTGAATGGTTTATTGAATCTCGATCGTAGTGATACATATATTTATAATATTGATGCCAAAAGATGCAAAGTTGATAATGATAGTGCAACATACTTGTGGCACTGCCATTTAGGTCATATTGCTGTAAAGCGCATGAAGAAACTCCATGCGGATGGATTTTTGGAATCACTTGATTATGAATCATTTGATACTTGCGAACCATGCCTCATGGGCAAGATGACTAAAACTCTGTTCTCCGGAACAATGGAGCGAGCTAATGACTTATTGGAAATAATACATACCGATGTATGCGGTCCGATGAGTGTTGAGGCACGCGGCAGTATCTTCATTTTCTAACCTTTACAGATGATTTGAGTAGATATGGGTATATCTACTTAATGAAACACAAATCTAAAACATTTGAAAAGTTCAAAGAATTTCAGAGTGAAGTAGAGAATCATCATAACAAGAAAATAAAGTTTCTACGATCTGATCGTGGAGGTGAATATTTGAGTTACGTGTTTGGCCTTCATTTAAAACAATGTGGAATTGTTTCACAACTCACGCCACCTGGAACACCACAACGTAATGGTGTGTCCGAACGTCGTAACCGTACTTTATTAGATATGGTGCGTTCTATGATGTCTCTTACCGATTTGCCTTTATCATTTTGGGGTTATGCATTAGAGATAACCGCATTCACATTAAATAGGGCACCGTCTAAATCCGTTGAGACGACACCGTATGAACTATGGTTTGGAAGAAATCTAAGCTATCGTTTCTTAGTTTGGGGATGCGACACTTAAGTCAAAACGCTTCAGCCTGATAAGCTCGAACCCAAATCGGAGAAGTGCATCTTCATAGGATACCCTAAGGAAACCATTGGGTACACCTTCTACCCCATATACGAAGGCAAGATCTTTGTTGCCAAGAATGGATCCTTTCTAGAGAAGGAGTTTCACTCGAAAGAAGTGAGTGGGAGGAAAGTAGAACTTGATGAGGTAATTGTACCTTCTCTCAAATTGGAAAATAGCACATCAGAGAAAACCATTCCCGTGATGCCTACACCAACTGTAGAGGAAGCTAATGATGATGATCATGAACTTCGGATCAAGTTACTACTGGACCTTGTAGGTCGACCAGAGCATGTTCCGCATCAGAGTGGTACGGTAATCCTGTCCTGGAAGTTATGTTATTAGACCATGGCGAACCTATGAACTATGAAGAAGCTATGATGAGCCCAGATTTTGATAAATGGCTTGAGGCCATGAAATCCGAGATAGGATCCATGTATGAGAACAAAGTGTGGACTTTGGTGGACTTGCCCGATGATCGGCAAGCCATTGAGAATAAATGGATCTTCAAGAAGAAGACAGACGCTGATGGTAATGTCACTATCTACAAAGCTCGACTTGTCGTGAAAGGTTTTCGACAAGTTCAAGGGGTTGACTACGATGAGACTTTCTCACCCGTAGCGATGCTTAAGTCAGTCTGAATCATGTTAGCAATTGCCGCATTTTATAATTATGAAATCTGGCAAATGGACGTCAAAATTGCATTCCTTAATGGATTTCTTAAAGAAGAGTTGTATATGATGCAACCAGAAGGTTTTGTCGATCCTAAAGGTACTAACAAAGTGTGCAAGCTCTAGTGATCCATCTATGGACTGGTGCAAGCATCTCGGAGTTGGAATATATGCTTTGATGAGGTGATCAAAGCATATGGTTTTATACAGACTTATGGTGAAGGCTGTATTTACAAGAAAGTGAGTGGGAGCTCTATAGCATTTCTGATATTATATGTGGATGACATATTACTGATTGGAAATGATATAGAATTTTTGGATAGCATAAAAGGATACTTGAATAAGAATTTTTCAATGAAAAACCTCGGTGAAGCTACTTACATATTGGGCATCAAGATCTATAGGGATAGATCGAGATGCTTAATAGGACTTTCACAAAGCACATACCTTGGCAAAAGTTTTTGAAGAAGTTCAAAATGGATCAGTCAAAGAAAGGGTTCTTGCCTGTGTTGCAAGGTGTGAAGTTGAGTAAGACTCAAAGCCCGACCACGGCAGAAGAGAGAGAGAGAATGAAAGTCATTCCCTATGCCTCAGCCATAGGTTCTATAAAGTATGCCATGCTGTGTACCAGACCAATTGTGTGCCTTGCCATGAGTTTGGCAAGGGGGTACAATAGTGATCCAGGAGTGGATCACTGGACAGCGGTCAAAATTATCCTTAGGTACCTAAAGAGGACTAAGGAAATGTTTCTCGGTTATGGAGGTGATAAAGAGTTCGTCGCAAAGGGTTACGTCAATGCAAGCTTTGACACCGATTCGGATGACTCTGAGTCTCAATCTGGATACGTATTGAAAGTGGGAGCAATTAGCTAGAGTAGCTCCATGCAGAGCATTATAGACATAGGAAATTGCAAAATACATACGGATCTGAATGTTGGAGACCCGTTGACTAAAAGCTCTCTCACACGTAAAACATGATCACACTCTAGTAAAATCTTTGGGTGTTAATCACATGGCGATGTGAACTAGATTATTGACTCTAGTAAACTCTTTGGGTGTTAGTCACATGGCAATGTGAACTATGGGTGCTAATCACATGACGATGTGAACTAGATTATTGACTCTTGTGCAAGTGGGATACTGAAGGAAATATGCCCTAGAGGCAATAATAAAGTTGTTATTTTACATTTCCTTATTCATGATAAAGGTTTATTATTCATGCTAGGAATTGTATTGATTGGGAACTTAAATACATGTGTGGATACATAAACAAATACCGTGTCCCTAGTGAGCCTCTACTAGACTAGCTCGTTGATCAAAGATGGTTAAGGTTTCCTAACCATAGACATGTGTTGTCACTTAATAACGGGATCACATCATTAGGAGAATGATGTGATGGACAAGACCCATCCGTTAGCTTAGCATATGATCGCTCAGTTTATTGCTATTGCTTTCTTGATGTCAAATACATATTCCTTCGACTAGGAGATCATGCAACTCCCAGATACCGGAGGAATACCTTGTGTGCTATCAAACATCACAACATAACTGGGTGATCATAAAGATGCTCTACAGGTATCTCCGAAGGTGTCTGTTGAGTTGACATGGATCAAGATTAGGATTTGTCACTCCGAGTATCGGAGAGGTATCTCTGGGCCCTCTCGGTAATACACATCACAAGAAGCTTGCAAGCAAAGTGACTAAGGAGTTAGTTACAATATGATGTATTATGGAACGAGTAAAGAGACTTGCCGGTAACGAGATTAAACTAGGTATGAAGATACCAACGATCGAATCTCGGGCAAGTAACATACCGACAGACAAAGGTAATTACGTATGTTGTCATAAGGTTCGACCGATAAAGATCTTTGTATAATATGTAGGAACCAATATGGGCATCCAGGTTCCGCTATTGGTTACTGACCTAAGAGGTGTCTCGGTCATGTCTACATAGTTCTTGAACCCGTAGGGTCCACACGCTTAACGTTCGTTGACGATATAGTGTTATATGAGTTATGTGATTTGGTGACCAAATGTTGTTCAGAGTCCCGGATGAGATCACAGACATGACGAGGAGCTTTGGAATGGTCCGGGGGTAAAGATTGATATATAGGATGATGATGTTTGGACACCGGAAGAGTTTTGGGGGTACCGGGTATTCATCAGATCACCGGAAGGGGTTCCGGGAAGCCCCGGGAGGCTATATGGGCTTAATGGGCCAAAAGGGGGAACACACCAGCACACAAGGGGCTGGTGCGCCCCTCTCCCTGGCCGCCGGCCCTAGGGGAAGGAAAGGGCGAGGGTTGTCCCCTCCTGCCTTTCCCTCCTCATGAGAGAAAGGAAAGGGGGGGGGGGGGCGCCACCTCCCCTGCCTTCCTCCCGCGCACAAATAAGGAACACTACAAAAAAAATACACTTCCGTGATGATACGTGTTTGTCACAGTAGGTCACATTTTCTGTCATGCATGTACATCCATGACGATTTTATGACAGAATCAAGATAGTCATACCTGTGCTGTCGTAGAATAGTTCCATGACAATACCAAAATTATCATCACGGAAGTGTCCACTTCCATGACGATAAATGGCACGTCATGGAAGCGCTTTCGTCAAGGGTAACCGACACATGGCATCCACCGTAACGGGTCGCCGATAAGCTATCGGGTTCCGGTTTGGATCCGATAACCCGTTAACAGCCCGGACCAATGGGGATTTTCCACGTGTAAAATTCTCATTCGCCGGCGGATCCACGTGTCGGCCCAGCGTTGGGACAGTTGTCATCCAGCGAATGGACGGGACACGCCTATGATACATCGACACGTGGCTCGGCCCAACAGTGGCCCATTTAGGTCAAAAGGCCAGCCCGTTTGACCTGGTCAAAAGGTAAAGGCCGGCCCACTTAAAGCCTGTTAGCGGCCTATTCGCATATAGCCCATTTACAGCCTGCTAACTCACGTCCCATTATGGCCTATCAGAATTAGGCCCAGTAGCGTCATCTGGGCCGTCCAATATGATTCCAGCCTGTTGTAACTTCTGGCCCATGTATGGCCCTGACATCCTTCGGCCCATATGAGGCTATTTGTAACTCTTGGCCCATTAACGGCCCGTGGTGAAACTGGCCCGTAATGAACAGTGTATCGCTTTATACCCATTAACGGCCCATTATTCCATTGGGCCATTTCCAGCCCGTGTTATCTTTCGGCCTTCTGAGGGACCATTTATTCTTGGGCTGATTTGCAGCATTCGATTACTTACGGTCCATTACTGGCCTGTTCCGGTTGTGGGCCAAATTTAGCCCGTGGTTAAAGTCGGCCCGTTTGTGGCCCGTTAATCCGTTGGGCCATTTTCATAGCGTCATCAAATACGACCCATTAACGACCCGTTATGCCTGTTGATAGAAACAAGCCCGTTATACTCATCGACCTATTAACGGCCCGTTATGATCGGCCCATGACCGGACGATTCCCACTCTAGCCCGTTTACGGCCCATAATGCGGTCTGTTATTAACCCATATTTGGCCAATCGATCATACAGCCCGTAGAAGGCCTATTGATTCTACCGACCGTAGAAGGCCCATTGTTTCTATGGCCCGTAGAAGGCCCATTGTTTCTACGGCCCGTAGGAGGCCCATGGTCACTACAATAGATATGTAGCCCATGGTTATTGTGACCTAGTTTTAAAAAATAGGTTATTGCGGCCACTAGCAAACCACGAAAAAAGAACTGCACTGACTACAAGCAAACAAATAAATAAGACAACAAGGAATAAATAAGCAAGCAACTTACGCTAGGCTATCACGACTATTACACATATTACATCCACTGGGCATCAAAGTTCGCCACCAGTGCAAATATGGGGAACAAAGCAGCATATTACATACACTGGTTGTCAAAGTTGGCGACCAGTGCAAATAAATGCCGCAGCAAAACAAGTCCAGCACTGAAACTACTTCACAAGAGCTCAAGAAACAATATCCTGGGTATCCACCAAGCTGGCAAGACGCTTAGCAAGCTTATTAGCTTTCTCTTGTTTGGCGCTTAAATCTTCTAGCGCTTGCTGTTGCACCAGAAAGTATGCATCTGAATTCTGCAGGGACTTCCTCAGTCCTTTGGCTTCCTATTGCAGCACATCTGATCAATGTCTTTCAACTTGAAGTTGAGACTCAAGAAGCCGAACTAATTCAGGCAGCGAGTTTGAAGAGCTGGTGCCAGCAGTAGTGGCCAGTAACTCGAACACTACATCAAGACAGGACTTTGGGGTTGTCTCACTGTCTTCAAGATAGTTTTTATCAACTTTCTTGGAGACCAACAGGGATGTCTCACTATCTTGAACCTTATCTGCATTACTTCCTTTACTATTGCATAACGGGGGTACTCTTCTCCAATATTTTGTCTGCATTCTAATAGAGAAACAAGCAGACACATCACAGGTTTACCATGTTGTATATGAAACTCATTTTGGTAAACCAGTTCAGTAGTAAGGTGGACATGATAACAGCATGAAACGAACATATATCTATGTAGTATGGTCTATATCATTCTAGTTTATGTTGCTAAATCAAGATAGAGACAGTTCAAATCATATCTGTTTAAGACAAAGCAGCATAGACAGAATATAAGTGTGGGAAACTACACATCAGTAACAACACTTGTAATGTGCATGGCATGAGAACATAACTGTTTATTCAATTGAAACTGAAATCAACATAGAGCAAGTTACAACAGCAAACACGTTAAAGAAACAGGTTTAAAACATACCTATTGCGCCATTGGAGTTTCAATTGCATCCTTCAAATTTGAAATTAGTTGGTATGAGTAAATACAGTGATGCAAGAGCAAAGGAGTATGAACCATAGCTACGGAACCTGACCTGAGAACAATTCTTCTTCTGCTTTAAGCATTGACTTGGGGTTCAGAGTGGTGGTCCTCGTGCTTTGGGCACTGTAGTTGCCTTACTAACTGCTCGTGTTCGGGTGCTCTGTGGTAGAGAAGGCGCTGTGTCAACTGGAACTGGGTTACTATCTCCTGGGGTTGGGGTTATAAGGGGTGTAGCTGGTTCTCTGTCCAACTGGGTAGGGGTACAATCTGCGTGAGTCTGGGTTATGTGTGGTGGGCTTGGTTCTTGGGCAAGTACAACCGTGGTTCTATCTGCATCGACAGGTAGCATGATCTTTTCTGAAGACCGTATTATTAGTCCCATAGATACTGCCATCACCCCCTCCAATTCAAATGGCTGATAAACAAGAAAAGTAACTGAATGTACAGACATTGTAAGATAGACAGGTGCAATGGATAGTAGGGAAGAAAATAGGGCATGAAATAATTCACATTTATGTTGTCTAACCAAACAGGATAGCATGACATAATTTCACATATATGATGGCTAATTAAACAGGATAGAATGACACAATTTCACATATATGATGGCTAACTAAACATGATAGAATGACATACTTCAAAATATGATGACTATGTAAACAGGATGACATGATATAACTATATGATGTGTCTATTAAAGTGGTTGGCATGCCATAATTCACAAACATGCCGGCGATGGAAACATGATGGCATGATATAATTCACGGATAGAATGACATAATTCAAAATATGACGACTATGTAAAGAGGATGAGATGATATAACTATATTATGTCTTTAGAAAATGGGTTGGCATGCCATAATTCAAATACATGCTGTCTATGTAAACATCATGGCATGGTATAATTCAAATATATGATTTATATACTAAGCAAGTGAGCATAGGGCAATCGCATATATGATGTGTCAACTAAGCAGATGGCATTCAATATTGTTTATATGATGTAAAAACTAAGCATTGCAAGACAACATATGCATGATATGAGTAATATAACCCTGCCAACTTTGAGCATACACCTCAGGGGGAAAATAGGACTGGTCATCTGCCTCTGAATCCTCCTCTGAGGAGCTATCTGTAACCAGCAAGATATCTGCTTCAGCAGGTAGCATTGTTTGCTCTGAAGACCTTGTTTTCACTCCAGATTTTTCCATCACCAATTCAAATGGCTGATGCACAGGAAGAGCAGTTGAATATACAAACATTGTCGACAAATGGAATGAGTAATACAAAAAAAGGATGGCATGATATAATTCACATATATGACGCTTGGCTAAACAGCATGGCATTGCATAATTCACATACATAATGCCTTGCAACAAGATAACATTGCATAATTCACATATATAATGTCTTGTAACAAGATGGCATTGCAAAATTCACATATATGGCAATTAGACACTAAACAGGTGGCATTCACACAAAGCATGTCTAAACTAAGCAAATGACATGCCAATGCAAGACACCATATGCACGATATGAGCAATATAACCCTGCCAAGTTAGAGCATGCACCTCGGGGGGGGGGGGGGGATAGGACTGGTCATCTGTCTCTGAATCCTCCTTTGAGGAGCTATCCATAACCAGCAAGACATGCGCTTCGTCAGATAGCATTGTCTGCTCTGAAGACCTTGTTTTTACTCCAGATTTTTCCATGACCGTGTCGAATGGCTGATGCACATGATATAATTCACATATAAGATGACTGGCTAACCAGGATGGCATTGCAAAATTCACATATATGATGCCTGGCTAAACAAGATGGCATTGCATGATTCACATATATGATATAGAAACTAAACAGATGGCATTCACACAATGCATGTCTAAACTAAGCAGATGACATATTTTATGTATAAAGTAAGAAATGCAAGGCACCATATGCATGATATGACCAACATCAGCATGCCAAGTTAGAGCAAAAGGCCTCAGGGGGTAAATAGGAGTGGTCTGCTCCCTCTGAATCCCCCTCTGAACAGTTATTTTCCTCTTGATTACTGTCTGGAATGGGGGGAGGGGGGTTGCTTTTGCGCCCACCATGGAGCGACGTCTGCATGAAATTTTATTGCCACGCAAGGCTCGTCTCTTTTGCTCTACATGTTCAGTACCATTGTGTACAATAACTGACATGCATAGGAATAAAACATAGTGAGATTATGTAAGGAGTGCATGCACAAATCCAGAGTGATGGTAGCAAACTGTGGATAAACCCAAAACCAATGATAGCAGGCAGATAATAGCTTCAGTTAAAAAATACAGATAATGGCTCCTTTAATGTTTGTTTCCACCCAACATGAAACTCATAGTAGACACCCGAGATTAACCAGATAGTAGACAAATAGTATTGATTGCTGCCCCAATATGTACCCCACAACCATTTAAAAACTCAAGTTTGAGCATTAGTTTGGACCTGACTCGGAGTCTAATCGGTGAACAGGACGATAAAGTAGCATGTCATCATATTAAGCGATGCATAACGTAAGCAGACACGAAAGAGTGCGACCTCTCTTGCGGACCCATGTAGTCCTCAAGGTCATCTGCTCAGTTGATGATGGTAATGCAGTTGTCGTGGCTGCCGGCGGCGGGGAAGAAGATCTGAGGCGGCGAAAGACAGTCTGGAGGGCGGATCCCTGCAATGGTGAACCCTTCCGTCGTTGGAGCAGCTGAGCTGGGGTGGACCATAGCGCAGCAGGAGTGGGACAAACCACACAAGGTTTTCTTTGACACATATCTGTAACAGAAATAATTCTGTAAGGGCTTGTTTGAATTGGAGGATTCTGACAATGCAGGGACAGGAAATACACAGGAATAGGATAGGAATGCACATGCAAAAGCACATGATTTCTGCCAATCTGGGTGTTTGGTTCACAAGAATTGGAAGATCACAGGATGCAAAGAAGCATGGTGAGATTAAGTCAAACGACAAGAAAATGTACGGTTATAATGCTATTATGCTACTATCTCTTAGTCTTGTGCTTCACGAATAGGAATTTGAAAAGGAGGACAAGTGGATATTAAAATTCCTACAATTTTTCTTTCAAGGAGACACTAAAGGAACAAATCCTATAGTTTTCCTTTGCTCCATTCCTTTGAACCAAATGCATGAATAGTAGTACCATAGGAAACTTTCCAATTCCTATGTTTTTCCTTCACTTTTCCTTTCAAGCACTGGCGATTCTAGTAGGCAGGCTTGAACAGGGAAAAGCGTACACTCAAAAAATGTTTTTGTGCTACTTCTACTACTTTGGACCCAGGCCACTGCCCTACTATCTCAACTCCCAGGCCCATCTACAAATGCATAACTCAAACGGGCAGAAATAAATAATGATGGCTTTCAAGAGAGTCCATCATGGATAGCTAAGTTGCCTGGTACCTCACTGCTTGTAATATAGTAGGAGAAACTAATCGTATTTTCATGTTACTAAGTGTGCTTAGTGGATAATATATATAACATGTAGAGTAAAAAAGCAATGCAACAAGTGTACAACCTCTTTGGCAAAGCCATGTCGATCTCAGCATGATTGGGTTGGTCGGTGAGGATGATCCGGCTGATGTGGCTGTCGGAGGAGGGGAAGAAGATCTTAGGCATCTAGAGATGGAGCCGAGGGTACTGCTCCACTATGATGGAGGGTTTCGTCGTTGGAGCAGCTTCGGTGAGTTGTACGACGGCGAGGCCGAAGCAGGACAAGAGAGACAATGTTAACCTGAGTGGAATTCTAATAGCATCTCCAATAGATGATGTAAAATACATAACCACAAACTGCTAGATGTAAAATACATCAGCCGCTCATCTCTGAACTTAACTGTCGAAACTGAATTTAACTGTCAAAACCGAATTTTGCTGTCGAAACTGAATTTTACTGTCGAAACAAAACGCACTAGTAGTAGAAAAGCAGTAGCAGCAGCAGCAGCGCCCGAAGCAGCAGTGCGTGCGAGAGCCGGGGTAGCTGGTCGTGTAGCAGCATCTCAGGTAGCAGCTGCATGCGCTCAAGCAAGAGCAGGATCTGCTGCTCGTGCAGCAACAGCGCAAGCAAGAGTAGAGCAGCAACGTAAGCAAGAGCAAGAGCGTGAGTAGCAGCGCGAGCAAGCGCAAGAGCAGACTAGGCAGAGGACCGAGAGCGAGAGCGAGAGCAGTAGTGCGAGCGAGAGCCAAAGCAGCAGCAACTCCTACTGATGTGGACGTCGCCGCCGAGGGAGCGACACCATGGAGGAAGTGGTCGGCGACGCCGCCGTAGATGGAGCCGCGCCATGTCGGCTCGGGACCGAGCGCCGGCAGCACCGTGAGATCGAATCAATAAGAAAATGCAGTGATTAGTGTAGAACCTCTTTGGTGGCACCGATTAGGCCTCAGCTTCATCCGAGGAATCGGTGATGATGCTGCTCTTCCGGTGGTGGAGGTGAAGGCGGCGGTGTGGGAATGGAGGTGGCACGAAAGACGAGGGGAACGTCGGGGCAGCTCCTTGGAGGTGGAGAACGGGGTGGCTGAACCGGCGGGAAGACGAGATCGACGATGTATCCTCATTCGATGCGGTGGATGAGGGACGTCGAGGTGTTGTTGTGGACGACGTCGTCGGGGAAGAGGCTCCGGCTGGGTGACGGACGAAGGAGGGTGTGGGGCTCCGCGGGTTTTCGCGGCCTCGGTGTACGAATGGGGGGGGGGGCGGGGGAATTTGGAAGGGGGAACCATGGCTTAGGGACGCGCTTGTCTGAAATGTGGGGTAAGTTATGAAAGTACCCCCACCAATTTGAACTAGGCGGTTCTTTCAGTTCAGGGGTATCACAGGAATTTTGCATGTCAGGATTTCGCAGGAGGTGGGAGTTTTCGCGCGCGTTGTAATTTTGGGGTAGCAAGGCGTGGGTTGAGATGGAGGGAGTTTTCGGAGCACAACAAGACAAAGAGATATCTTAAAATTTGGGGGTAACAAGGCCAGGTTGAAGAGGCGGGAGTTTCACAGCACGATAGACAGAGATGCTAGCTTGAAATTTCAGCATAACAAGGCGCGGCTTGAAATTTCGGGAGAACAAGCTTAACGTGTACAAAAAAAAGACAATTCGCACCCCACTAGAGAGAGCCATGTCCCGTTTTATTATATTACTAGAAATGCATTCAAATACAACAACAAAAAACTAAAACAATCGGGACAACAAGCTTAACGTGTACAGTACCAAATCAATTTGCACTTCCCTCAACAATAAAAAAACAATTCGTGTTGTCTAGCATATGGACTAAATTTCAGTACATTTTCCCTGTTTGAATGGGATTGTACTCGGGTTAGTTATACAACCATCTAAATATTATCTTCACAACACATGACATGAATATAGGAGTAGTAAATTCCCATATAAATATGAACTACATGTACATACGATCTCGAATTCAAATATATGTATCCATTTTATGTTGAATTCAAATCATAGTACATGTATGCTCTAGCTAGATGTTCGGAATCTAAACCATGTATGATATTACGTACAATGTGTTTAACACGCACAACACACACACACACACCCACCCACACACACACACCATTTAGACTAGTAAGGTACACGTGCATTGCACACATGAGATTTGGCAACCAAATTATGAATAAATACCACATTATAGCATGTAAGCTTTGAGTCATATATGCATGATGTAGATGTTCGTTTAATTCTTATAGTTCATCTCATTCAAAATCAATTAGTTTTTATAAAAAAGCTAATCTATTTTAAGATTCATGGAATTGTGCATTGTAAAGCATAAAGTAAAAACAAATAATGGCAATTCAACTAGAAAAAAACCTGGGCAATTATGATACGGAAGATTCTAGAACAAAGGAGAAGTGCTTTGTGTTTTGAGGTTTGTGCATTGTGCTTAAGTTCAACCATGAAGTCTTCTAGATTGTACATGTGGCAAAATCTGGTGGAATGTAGATGATATCCAACGGCCAGTAGTGCTCGGATTTGCCATCTCTGCACTGTCGGATTGGTTTCATCCAACGACCATCTTTCAAAGTTATTCGCACACTATATAGGAGTATAGATATGTGATGCGAAAGCCACCCATCATCTCCAATTTGAATAGTGTGTCCATGCATGGATGCAATGTGGCCAAACGATGCCTGCCATTGGTATCTCAAATTCAAATCAGTCCGACCTTGTTCAATGTGTATACAATATAGCATGCTCATTTCCAAACCACACCACGCATATCTCAGTTATATTCATGCATGCATGGGTTTCAAACATCATGATCTCTTATTCACATATTTGAATTCAACTTTACATTTATTATGACCTCACCTAGTCTTTTACACCCACACAGTCGTCTTCTCTTTATAATTGTACCACTAACTTTCTCTCGTGCATGCATGCACACACACTACCACTTGGCATTATCCATCGCACACATGCAATCTTTTTCTTCAGGTCGGTCTCTCATGCATGCACACACACACACACCTCGCCCTCTTCATCACTTCGGGCATTCTTTATCTCTCACATGCATGTGCAACGATCGATGTTCCTCTATGTGTGTATATATAGCTAGGTCTTTTCCAGTTTTCCACACAAACCGATCGATCTATATATCTAGTCAGGTCTCACCCTCTTTCCCACGTACACATCGATCAATCTATACCTCTCTATATAGGACTACATAGCTAATACACCCACATTATCTATCCATCGTCTCCCTCTCATTATCAATGCCTTCTGCTTCATCTCTCAGAGATGCGCACAGTGGCGAAGACAGGGGGCAGCATGGGCCCTGGCCCCCCTAACATCACTATATATTGAGGCTAATATGAATGTGATCAGTAGATCAATTGCTGGTAAAATGGTTTAAGTTGATGAATTGGCCCTCCCCGTAAAGGATTTGCAATGCTTGGCCCCCTAGCTCATTTATTTTTCATGGCTCCGCCACTGCGCGCAACCGCGCACGTTCTCGCCCCCTCTCTTTAAATATCGATCTCGCACTTGTGCACTCCTTCATAGTCTCCCTACACTTGGCCCCTCGCACCATCTTCCAGCCCCCCCCCCCCCATATCCCAGTGCTTGTACGCTCATAGAGCTCTTCCCTCTATATGTCTCTATCGATATCTCGCGCGGTCGACCCATCCCCTCCCTTCTCGTATATCACCCCGGCCCCATGCACATACATGTATGTATATAGGCCTCTCCTTCACACAAATTGCATTGACACGTATTCCCTCACCATATCTTAGTATTTCTCACACACACGAACTACGTGTGCGAAAGAGAAGAGGTGCACACACGCACTCATTCCTACATACAAACGCGCGGGTGCACGGTGGAGCACATTTGTATAAAAAATGAGCGTGTAGAAGGGCTTTAGATGACGTGCCACTAGTCTATATCTATACCTCTATATCTATATCTATATCTATATCTACACCCCTATATAGTGTGCGAATAAATTTGAAAGATGGTCGTTGGATGAAGCCAATCCGACGGTGTAGAGATGGCAAATCCGAGCACTACTGGCCATTGGATATCATCTACATTCCACCAGATTCTGCCACATGTACAATTTAGAAGAATCCATGGTTGAACTTAAGCATAATGCACAAACCTCAAAACACAAGTACTTCTCCTTTGTTCTAGAATCTTCCGTATCACAATTGCCCAAACTTTTTTCTAGTTGAATTGCCATTATTTGTTTTTATTTTATGCTTTACAACGCACAATTCCATGAATCATAAAATAGATTAACTTTTTTATAAAAACTAATTGGTTTTGAATGAGATCAACTATAAGAATTAAACGAACATGTACATCATACATATATGACCCAAAGCTTACATGCTATAGTGTGGTATTTATTCATAATTTGGTTGCCAAATCTCATGCGTGCAATGCACGTGTACCTTACTAGTACTTCTAGTATGTGCAAAACACGTAAATTAGAATTCCAATGGCATGCTACATAGTGTCTCTCCCTTTTTCAGTTAATATATTATGATTAAAATGATGTGGGGGCATCCATGAAGCCACGTGGCACATGTGGAGGCGTTGTCGCGATCTCCTTGTGTGGATTGATCACAGTGACGTGCTGCTAGTTCCAGAAGAATGTACTCGTCCTCTCTCATGCACACTGGAGGTACGTGCACGAAGTGATGTGCACGCATGCACTCATTCCCTCGCACGCACACGCGGGTACATGGTGGGACGCATTTTTGTACGAAGATCCACCCCATGTGATAATTTGACGCGTGTAAAGTCGTTCACTTCATTGATGGTCAATTAATACAGTGCATGCAAATTGAGTGGACGTGAGGGAGGAAGTAGTTGAGAATGACATTACTACTCCACTGCGTGCATGCGAGTAGTTAACTCATGGGTTGCTACTTCCATTGGTCTCCTTCGTATTTTGTGCCAATTTTTTACCATAATTTTAAGTAACACAATATTTATGCATGTCATAAAAAATAATTTAATCGAAAACTATGTTCAAATGTGATTCCAATGATATAATTTTTGGTGACATGCATTAACATTTTCTTAGTTAATTTTGGTCAACAATTGGCACAAATTAAAAAGGACGCAGGCAACATGATCAATTTTTGCCTGGGTTACTGTTGGTGGCCTTTGTATTTAAATATGGACGGAGTGGAGTAGTACTATCTTTATCTTAGCCTCGTAGGGCTCTCCCAGTGCCTACGCTCGCCTCCCCGCCTTGCCCACCGGATCCCGCCATGGATAATCCCTTAGATCCCAGGATCCCGCGGGCTGCCCTCTCGCTGCGGCCCGCAGCACTACCGCATTGAGCGAAACCCACATGTGTTTCAGAGGGGATCCATTGCTCTGGAATCACAGATCAGTGGCGCCGGAGGACATGCCAGGGCTGTGTTTCAGGTGGTGGGCAGCAAGGGCAAATCGGATCAAGGAAGCGTCACATCGATTGGAGACAAGTTCGAAGGAGCTGCGCCTGGCGAAGCACAAGGCGGAGGCGCAAGTCAATCTCATGGGAGAGATGCTGAGGGATGTCAGCATCTGGTAGCGCGTTGATTTCGAGCTGGGGCTAATGGCAGAGATCATATTCACGGAGTCGACTGCGGAGGAAAGAACGCGCATGCCTGCGGAATGGCATGAGTAGCCGGTGCAACTGTTCAAATGGGCGGTAGGACAAGCCAAATTGCGGGACCAGCTGCGGCGGCGGCGCTGGGCATGCATCGCAGGCGAGGTGAGCTGCCCTCCTTCCCCGCCAGCGATGCAATGACCTACTCGGTTGCTGCTGCAGTGAACTTGCAGCGCCATGGCGGTTTGCAACCGTGACAATCACTCCATCTATATGTATTTTATTCCCGTGAAAATACTTGGTCATTTGGAAAAAGATGGTAATTGATTTATCACTAGTTTTTGAATGCTTGGTCGTGACAATCACCCGAAGCCACAACCAGAAGTCTCCATCGCGTAATACTTACGGTCGGTCGCACCAACAGACGGTCGGTCGGACCCGTGACATGCATCGGCTTGGTCTAACATGTACGACCAGTTACATCACTGACTTGTGCGACCGCATTTGAGCAGTAGTACTGGAAATTTGTGTTCCAGGAAACTCATCGGGAGCCGTTTCGGGCCTCGAAACCAAAACCATCAATTAATCTTTAGCTTGTTCCCATCAAATTCCAAAGTAGTAATAACATGCTATAATTAAGTGCAAACCTGCTCACACCTAGTATGTATCAAACCTGAATGTGTTCCCACTATGCAGGTTTTAGTAGTACTAGTGCTAGTACTAGGTTATAAAAAGGGGAACTACCTAGCCGAAAATCACTCTACCTTCCTCCTCATAAGTCTTTCTTGTTAGTCCGTCCTTGCCATGGCCGGTGTGCAGAGCTCTAGGCCGAGAACTACTCATAGCAAGGGAGCGGCGACCAAGGCCACGAAAAAAAAAGAGAGGGCTTGCCGCCTCACAGAGACCTTGAAAGATCACTCATGGGCAGGCGAGGGCTCCCAGAAGCGCCCTATCCAAGGAGGCGAACATGCTGAGCTGGCGGTGCTAGAGTCATTATCCCTCGACGACATGCCCGATCAGCTCTATAAGCAGAAGGAGTTCATCGACGGCTTGGTGGAGCTGCTGAAGGAGAGCCTCGACGACATGCCCGCTGAGCTCAATAAGCGGGAGGAGTTGACCGCCGGCTTGGTGATGCAACTGAAGGAGAGCATTGCCTCATGCAAGAAGGCGACCGGCGAAATCCTGCAACTTCAGGAGGACAAGGCGAAGCTCCGCCACGAGCTCGACCTGCTGAAGGAGGAGAACACCGGCTGGAAGAAGCTGCATGGGAAGAGTAGTTCCTCGGTGAAGATGTTGCACGCCCTCATCATGGAACAGAAGGAGGAGTTGGCGAAGCTCCGCATCGAGCACCCGACTGCTGTCAAGGTACGTAATGCGGCCGTGGAAGAGATGATGAAGGCTCGCGTCGAGAAATCCCACGTCATGGACAGAATGAAGAAGATGGCGGAGGAGACGAGCGAGGAGATGAAGGTCGTGGAGGCGATGAAGAAGCAGTTAGGACTCCGCGGTCAACTCTTCATGAAGTAGAGAGCAGCGCCCCAGACTTGTGTCTGCGTCTTCCTTCTTTTTTTGGAGGGCAATCTTCCTTCTTCTTTTGCTCCTGTGTTTCTTCTTTTGCTTCGGGTGTTTCACCGCAAGTGTCACGTTCTCTGCAAGGCACGAATAGAACAATGCTAATGATGAGCGGCGCAGTGGGATCGCCATATCGCACTGGGCTACCGTGTTTCGCGCTCCTCCGTCGTACTAGTCCTACTCCAGTGGAAAACTTGAGCATACCGCATGGTTCTTTGCTCCTCCTCAGGTCGTCGGCAACATTTATACGAGCAGTCAAATCACAAGGCCCCACCTTCCAGCAGTAATGAGCCGTCAAATCACAAAGGCCCTCGCCTCTCGTGAAACCGACCAAGCGAGACTGCCCCGCCCTCAAGCCTTTTAAATGTACTTTTGTACAGTAGTACTAGTATCGATGGATTGCGCCATGGAGCAAAACTAACAAGATGAAATTAAAGAAAAAAGGTGGTACATATAGAGAGCGCTTGTCGCCAAATTATGCATATAGTACAATTAAAAAAGCTAGTACGTGCTTAGATGGGGTGCTAAAGTCTATTAAAAAAATTAGCATACGTATTTAATTCTTTGACAACTAAACTCCTTCATGCTTTGGGTAAACTTCTCTCATTTAAGTTTTTTTAAATTACTTATCTCATTTAAGTGTTTTGCGTATGTGCCATGCTTAGAGCGTGGTTATAGTATAGCCAATATGATGTTGGCCATATCATATATAGTACGTATATAATGTGAAGAAACGAGTGGTAGTACTACCAACTACAAGATGAACTGTAAGAAATACTAGTATGTACGTACTGAAGAGTTAAAGTAACGAGAAGGAGCATAACATAGTTCTGCTGGGGGCTCAGCACAACACACCCCTCAAATAAAACTAAGCACCCTGAAATTAAACTAAGCAACTAATCCGGTAGACACTGCATTAGAACCACCATGAGCAATGACACTGCCACCTTACTCGGACTCCTCGTCCACGTGCTCGACTTCGTCCTTGTCCCTCTTCCTCTTGGCCGATACTTCTTTGCTTGAACCGCACACTTGGCTCTCGCTCTTCATCCAACCCTTGTAGATATTGAAACAAAGGTAGGCATCCATTGCAGCGTACTGGATGTGGTCTCTATCTAGTATATTCCACTGCCATGCAAGATGAAACTTGGGCGGAGGTTTCGTTAGTTTACCGTACGAAGGATCAACCATGGCTGCTGCCAGGGTCAGCATTGAAGGCTGACGGGAGGACACCAGCCCATTCCTCTGGAGGTCGAAGGGCTGGCCTACAACGAGGCCTATCCGATCCAGGACTTTTATGTCATTCGTAAAGTCTACAGAAATGAATTTGACTTTGCTGCCCGCGAGGAAGTTCTTAAAATCCTCGCACTCAACGTCGGCATGGCATATGTGGTAGACCAAGCACAAGTTATGCACGCAAACCTGGATCACGGCGGGCTTCTTCCTCTCTTCCTCCTTTAGGTTCTTCTCTTTTCCCAGGACTGTGGTGTACTCAACATCTAGCCCAGTGACCCACTCATCACCATTTGACTTTTCGAACATGTGTCTAAAGCGAGCAAGGCATCCTTTCACCGTCGCGGAAGAACGGGTGTAGATGACGTCGAACTCATCGCCGGTGATGGTTCTAACCTTGTACTCACCGCCGATCATGGAGATTTGGGACGCCATGGATTTGGGAGGAGGGTTAGGATTAGTGGAACTGCTGTAATGTGAAAGGACGGGACGACTAGGAGCGAACTGCCGTAATGTTAAAGGACGGCCGGGGACGAGTAGGAGCGAACTGCTAGCGGTTTTCCGATTGTAAAAATGCTGAGTGGGGCATGCGAACGGCAGGGTAGTGGCTTGCCCGGTGGATAAATGGATTCATGCACAGTACTATGGGGCCCAATTAGATGTCATGTCTATTAGACGCCCAATTAAATGGCTTCATGCATCTGTGTGTTCGCATGTCAAGCGTCGGGAAAATTACAGGTGATACGAAGCTTTCCATGCTCCCATGATACGGGCTTCCGAGAGCCCTTGGATCTGAGATCGAACAGTTGCATGGCGTGATTCTAAACCTATGGGTGAATATCCTATCCTGGAGGGTTATTCTGCAAATTTTTAGCAACTTAGCATGCGACCGTTCGATCTCAGATCCAAGGGCTGTCAGCAGCCCGTATCATGGTCGCGCCTACCATGACCATCGCCTCGCTCGCGCGGTCGCGCCCTTGGAGATTTCAGACGGCTACTCCCTCCGTCCTTGAAAGAGTGTACTTCCAACTTTGTTGGAGGGTCAAACCATCTCAAAGTTTGACCAAGTTTGTGCAAAAATATATCAATTCTTGTGAAACCAAATAGGTATATGATGAAAATATATTTCATCATGAATCTAATGCTACTAATTTAATGGCATAAATGTTGGTCTATTATTGTATAAATACGGTCTAACATAAAAAAGTTTGACTTTCCAACAAAGTTGGAAGTACACTCTTTTAAGGACGGAGGGAGTATAAATGAGCATTTTTTTGCCTACTTCGCATGCATGAAACTACTTCCTCCGTCCAGGTGTGTTAGGCTATCTGATGTTGGCATGTCATACATAGTCATCACTTATAGTGACTTATACAACAAGGTTAGCTATAAGGTTGGCTATAAGAGTATTTTTTACTTCTCTCTATCTCTTTCTTCGTATAGTATTTATTGCATTTGCCAAGGAGTAAGGAGTACAGTACTTGGCACCTGTATACCATGGAGGTGGTCAGGAATCGGGAGACTCATGCCGGTCATAGCGCCGCAGTAATAATGATAATGGCAAGTCAAATCACAGGGCCCCACCTGTCCAGCAATAACAAGCCGTCAAATCACACATCCCTACGTTTGCAGCAGCCTACTCCCTCATCTTCTCGCCTCTCTGTCGAACCGACTATGCGGAACTGCCCCGCCTACCACGCGGGAAAAGCCCCGCCCTCGACTTTTAAATAATTTTGTATCCATGGATTGTGCCATGGAGCAAAGCCTCAAGAAAACGGCGGTACACATGTATACAGTACGCCCGTCGCGTTCGCGTCGCACCCCAGACGGTCAGTCGGTCTGGCATGCCGCTCTCTGAATGAAACGCGCGTCATATTGCGTTTGCACACACATGTGGGACCGCAATTGAGAACCGACCATAGGCACACTCCCCCGTCCCCACAAGTCGGCTGAGTTAATAGAAGAGAGAGACGAGTGATAGTACTAGAGCAGTGCTGTAAACACGTCGGTGCCTGGACGATCCCTGCATGACACGGGAGATCAGTTCATCCATGCATGTGACCAGACTCCAGCAGACGGCTGGATTGGCTATCGTCTACATATCGTGCAGGCTGTGTTGTACAGGGCTGTAGTTGTGATGAGAAATAAAAAAAAAGGTTTCTTGTCATCTCACAATATTAGGTGTCATGTGCTTCGGATCACTGCGAGGGTTAAACAACAACAACTGCGTTCCTCCAAGGCGCTGGTCATTGGGGGCACATGCACGAAGATTACTCGGCTGCCATCTAGGTCAAGCCGGCTATGTTAATTAGGACATCTATCGATTGACCCCTTTTCTATGAGTTTGTCTTTAATATGAGCTTTGATACTCGTCTAGTTTGTCCGTCGGGATTCATGTTGTCTCCTTGGGGCAGTGAGGTTAAGGTTTCTTGTCATGTGGCATTTTTTCGTGTTATATGTTAATCCGGTGCTTCAGATCAAAATGACGACAACTGTGCCTCCGGGGCACATGCATGAAGACTTCTCGACAGTCATTGACGAGGTCAAGCCAGCTCCGGTAGATAAAAGAAAACTACTCCACTTTATAGGCAGGAGCCTCCGCGCTTGCTTGCTAGTGTTGCTATCTTCACACTCTCTCGTCCTCTCCAGATCTAAACACAACAGCGGTGGCCACACTCTCTGTCTGCTCACCGCTGGTCACAGATCCGGCCGGATCCCCTCTGCCGGGGAAGGTGAGAAGGTGCAATGTTCATGCGGTCGTCCTCGGTGACGACCACTGCCGGCGCGTCCCGATCAGCGTGCCTTGTCGTTCTCTCCCACGCAGCGCCAACTAGGGAGGGCCTCCGACACCTTCTTCCCCGCTGCCGTAGTGTGGGCAGATCCGGCCTCCCACCGCCCACCTAGCGACATCCCGGTAACCCTCAGGTATAACTTTATTCGAAACCGGCCCTGCTCTACTGCCCCAGCTCTTCACGTCACTGCATTTGTATATTTTACTATTTCTCAGGCCCCCTCGTAGATAGGATCGATCGGCTGTTCGAAAGCCACCTAAATTTTTACTGTTAAGAGGTAAAACTACTTCATGCAGTCGAATCTAGTACTACTTGGTTCAAACAGGGAAGAAAGGGGGTGGGGGTGGGGGAAGATTTGTTACCTGAATCTAGGACTTGGTCGAAAGAGGAAATAATGGGGGCGAAAAGTAGCAGAGACCGGCTATCCAACTGGTCTCTTGGTCTAATAGGGAAATAAAGGGAAACACAGTACAAACTCAATATAAACCAATCTATTGGTTGAAAAAGGAAAGAATGCGGGGACTGGGGGACAAGTCAACAGAGTATGTCTAGCACTAGATTTGCTAGCCTCACACAGTATAAGGTGGCTATACCGAACAAAAATGGGACCAACCCAGATATCCTGTTTGGATGTTTGTTGCCCCGAGCCCCTCTTATGTAATGCCACTGGTAAAATGTACCAATCCCACTGTTAAAGTAAGGACACGTTAAACCAATGTTGTTTTCAATGTAATGCCTCCAGTAATATGAATCAATGGCACTATTTTTCATGTCCTGCTAAATTTCCCATTAAGATAAGTTGCTTCTTTTTGTTAGAAATGCAACTGTCCTGGTCCGCCTACTCTCCCGTGCCCACATACCAACTCTTTAGTAGTTGTTAATGTAATGTTGCTGGTAAAATGAAGCAATGGCACCATTGAAGTAATGTCGTATTTAATGGTTGTCATAGTTAATCCTAATGCCCACACTAATATCTAGCAATGCTGCTACTTTAGAAATTGCTACTGTCCTTGTAGGATTGCCATTCAGATAAGGAACATGCTTCTTTTCATTTGATGTATGTTTCATCACTTGTTAGTCACCCTCCTTTCCACCTTTTTGTGCAAACAGAGATATACATTTCACGCTTGATCTTAGTTGAACTGCACAAAATGATATCCAAATTATAGTTGAACATTCCACGAGCTTCATGACCAACCTTGATGTTGCTCAATTTCATTCACTACAGGAATCAGGCAGTTTGCCGTCTGCCATAGCAGACGGCAAAGGCATGCTTGGCGGACGGCAAAGCCTTTGCCGTCAGCCAGCAGACGGCCAACAGTCCGGCTGAACGAGTTACGGTAAAGGGCACTTTGCCGTCTTCTAGCAGACGACAAAGAACTTTGCTTCTTTGTCGTCTGCCAGCAGACGGCAAAGAGCTGCAGCTGACGTTAGGCGTCGGCTGGGCCAACGCAGGCTCTTTGCCGTCTGCTGGCAGACGGCAAAGAAGCAAAGCTCTTTGCCGTCTGTCAGCAGACGGCAAAGAGGCCAAATAGGCCAGCCCAGGTTGCACAGACTGCTGCCATGTGGCCTCTTTGCCGTCTGCTGGCGGATGGCAAACCTCTTTGCCGTCTGCTAGCAGACGGCAAAGAGGCTATATAGCCCCTGTTTATTCTGTTTTTTGTTATATCAATTCATTTTCACAGAAATTCAAACACACACACACACACATATATATATATATATATTCAGAATCACATAGTTTCAAACATCATACATCAAACATAGTTTCACCATCGTCATCAAACATCATACATCCAATTCATATATACATAGTTTCACAAACATCCAATAGTTTCACAAACATCCAATACATCAAACATCTAACATCTAAACAGTAGCATTCTGCCCTTCCATGAAGTGATCTTCCAAATCTTCAACAGCTTGAAGATCTTCCAAACCACCATCAACTTGTTTACCTTTGGGAAACCTGCAACAGATCAACCGATCGGAAACTCAAAATGGAGCACTTGTTTTAGATTTTAAAACTTTATTAATAATTGGAATAGGTAATACAAAGTCATATTATAAAGAATCAGAAATGACCTAAAACTAAATATCTATTTTCCTAAAAACTATCTTATTACTAAGTTTTTTTCTGGATCTTCTTCTTTTCTTCCAACCTGCATAACAAAAACACTAAGAAAGAGAGAATGGGTTAGGAGTAGAAATGTAGCATTTCACTTGGTGAAATGCAATGTTGTAGGAGCTATTCCTTGAAATCAAGACTATCTCCGTCAGGATTTCTAAATACCAAATGACCTTATTTCAGAAAAGCCAAATAGAGGAAAACCATTATCAAGAGCCAAATCAGAGAACCAGCCAAGAGCCAAGTCAGGAAGCCATCAACTGCCATATATCAAAGATCATTAACAGAAATAGCTCCAAAGGATTAAGCCCAACTAAAACTAGTGTTTAGAGCCAATGATTACACTCTACCACTACAACCAACTTTTGTCCAGTGACAATGAGATATGTCACTGAGCAATTCAAAACAAAGCTCCAGGAGGAGATATACATCAAACCAGCCGGCCAGACCAAGTCCCAAGCCCAATGAGACACCCAGGAGCTTACTAGATAACTAGAAGACCTCAAGGTATACTTGAGGATTGTGTGCTCAGCTAGCCTGGAGATGCCAGGGCTAGATCATCACAGCACAGGGATAGCCACATGTAAATTAAGCCTAAGAGAAGGGGGCTCAGACCAGCATCACTGCCCAAATCAGATGTAGTATCTGTCTTATCAGTAGAAAACTAGGAAGTAACAGCCAAAACCAAGTATAGCATATGTTCATAGGCTATTAGAAAGAGACCAATAGGAATAGCCAAACCAAGTGGTATCTGTTCATATCAGTATTAGAAGTAAAACAACTAAGAACAAGTATCTGTTCATGAGTAAAGTAGCTATAGCATAGAAGAAATAGCAGGGTAGCACCCCAAATGATTATCTGCTTTTGCAGAACACAGCACCACACTTGCACCTGGTATTTTTCTGCAATTAGGGCACTGCACCCACAAGCACAGGGGGCTAGTACCATTATAAACTGCTACTGCAAGTAATAGCAGCAGCAGCAAATAACAACAGAAGTGATAACTAATTTCCAAAGGTTAAACAGACCAATGGAAAAGAAAATGTAACACTAGAGATTCAGTTAACTGAATTAAGTTACCATCAACAGCTAGTGAGATAGCTAACAGTAGCAACAAAAAAATACAGGGAGAGATCCCAGTCCAGTAGAGCACAGGTTAGCCACCGATTTAACAACACAGTCAGAGCTACCACATATGCACAGGAGTACATCTACACACATGAACAACTACTAACCATATTAGCCAATCCAGGAGCAAATATGTAAGCAGATACACATAAACAGTCACTGACCAAAACCCTGACACAGCAAGAATCCATCACAAAGAGCTCCAACACAAGTTGATGCTCATCTCTGGAGCATCTAGCAGCAGCTAATAGAGCTTCACATCCAACTAGATCAAGAGCTAAAGCTATGCATTAGAGAGATCAGAGGAGGGGACTAAGGAGAAGCTCACCAAGAGGAGTTGTAGCCGAAGCAGGATGCAGCCACACCATCACTATGGTGTGACCAGCAGCACAACCAACACCACCACGGCGGCACCAGCCAGAGCATGCAGCACGGAGGCGGCCAACCCAGGGGCACCGCAGCACGGAGGCGCCAACCCAGGGGCACCCCTGCGCCCGGCACGCCCAGCACCACAGGAGCACCTCACGGCCACCGGAGCCCCACCGGAGGCGAGAACCACCCCAACACCGAAATCCTAGCGGAGAGAAAACCGAAGGGAGCGACCACAGAAGGCAGGGAAAATCAGATCAAGACGGAGGGATCGATAGAGCTCGACGAGAGGAAGAGATGGGTAGCCAAGGTGTCGCCGAAGACCGTCGGAAACCGCCGAAATCGGCCAGAAAATGTGGCGGCAGCAAAGGGGATCGGGAGACAGAGAGAGAGAGCTGAGCGGCGGGGGCACCGGGCGGCGGTGGCGACGTGGCCGCAGGGCTCTGGGCGGTGGGGTGGTGCGGCGGCGGCGGCGGGGTGTCCGGGCGGCGGCAGTGTCCGGGCGGCGGCGGTGCTCGGTGCGGCGGTGCGGGCGCGGGTGAGGTGCGGTGCGGGAGAGCGAGGGGAGAGAGAGAGAGAGAGAGGGGTGGGGCCGGGCGGAGAGAGAGGGGAAAGAGAGAGAGGAGGTGGGGGCAACGCTTTTTTTACCCGCAAAAAAAAGATAGCCCCACCTCTTTGCCGTCTGCCAGCAGATGGCAAAGATTCTTTGCCATCTGCTGGCAGACGGCAAAGAGGTGGGGCTGGTGGGATGTTACAGTGCTGGCGTCCACTGGACCCCACCCACCTCTTTGCGGTCTGCCAGCAGATGGCAAAGAATCTTTGCCATCTGCTGGCAGACGGCAAAGAATTGGCTAATGGCAACCAGGTTCTTTGCCGTCTGTCAGTTCTTTGCCGTCTGTTTTCTGTGAGCTGATGGCAAAGACCTTCTTTGCCGTCTGCTAGCAGACGGCAAAGAGCTGGCTGACGGCAAAGATCCTGATTCCAGTAGTGATTGCAACTAATGAAGAAGAAGCTGCTAGCTCATGGGACCAAGTACTTGCTAACTGCATGATGCAAACATTGCTTCATTTTAGGTGAACTGCACAAAAAGGTCCCATGAATTGAATCATCCATGTTGGTGACTGGTGTCATCCCTTCTATGATGGCGTTGACTGCAGATATGGTTCCCATCACGAGGTATGTTCCTTTTTGGTCCGACTGTTTGCCAAAGATCCTGCATGTTAACTCTGCTCTTGTGCTACTGTTTTGGCACTGCCATGATAAAGCATTAATGTTATTATTTTGCACCTTAATCTAGTGGCACTATTAATTTGAGGCAATGTTTTGGCACCGCTAGTGCCACTGATTTTTTTATATCAAAAGAGGGGTTTCCTCCGATTTCATTAAAGAAACCCAACCATAGAGAACCATTATCCGACAACATCTCAGTGTAAATGGGCAGTTATGCAACTACTACAAGAACGGACTGAGTACTAGCAGGAGACAAGTTCGCCACATAAGCTAGGCAGGTAGGGGGACGCAGCACCAGCTCGACCAAGTTTGGATTACAACCCAAATGCTACCGTAGAAACATCAGGGGGGAAGATAGGGACTGAAAGAGCCAGCTTCAGCATCCCAGTCTAAGCACCCCCGGCCTCCATCCTTGCGATGCACAGTACACCTCGCTTGCCACCTGCTCGACCCTAGTGCCACTGATAAAATGAAGTAATAATACAGTTAAAATAGAGCGAGTGTCCTCTCTATCATTTCATTTCCAATGTAGATAAAGAAAGTGCTTCTCTTTGTTAGTATATGTTTCATCAACTAGTCCCATTGTTAATGTTTAAGTGTTTCTGAAACTGGAGTGCTTGACTTTAGTTGATCTGCAGAAAAATAGAGATTGGAATGTCTCAAGGCCCCTCCTTGTACTATCGCTGTACACTGATGTTCATCAGTGGCAGAAGGTGTATCGGGGAGAATTGGGTCGATTTCCAGTATGAGGCCTACCGTATGAGGCGTCGCAGGGCACATCTCGCCCTCGCACCATGGCATACTGTGATACTATCGCAATATTTTCCCATTAATAAAATGAATTTTCTTCTATTTATTAGTGTATGTTTCATCAACTAGTGCCACTATAATGTAATCACGCTTTTTCATTATCTGTGCAAACAGGGTTATTCAGCTGCATTTTGGTGGAACTGCACAAATGTACGAATGGAACCGGCATATATGCAGAGTGCGAGGCACCAAGTAAAAATTACCGACACCAACCATGCTCCATCTAAGCATTGGCGCTCTCTGTGGATGGATCTTTCTCGGCAGCAAATCCTCTAATCAAATACTGGTAACTTATATTGGCACTTTTCTAGGGAGTACTCTTTTTTCAAAGAAGCACCAATCGATTTTTCTTTATTTGTACACAGTGTCACAACTTTGTTTTTGGTCCAGAGCTATTTTAGGGTGATTGGCGTAGTACTCAGAGACTGATTGTAAGCATGATTTTTATTAGCCGTCACACTGATTGTAAGCATGAGCAGATGGAAGATTAGGTTAGTGCGAAGCTTACCTTAAACCCTACCGCCGCCGTTGAAAAGAGGCGAGCGGAGAGGGAACCGTGGAGAACGGCGGGGAAGCGATGTCGCGCCATCTGGCCTCCTCTTGCGGTGGGAGAACGAATACTCCTATGGCTCCGGCTGGCACTACACCCTCACGAACGGCACACCGTACTCGATCGATTTGTTATCCTCTGGATGCTCGACCTTTGACTTGTACGCCCACCACCTTCGCCTGACTTTCACGTCGGGCGAATCTGTCTGCTCCATTGCCCAGAGGAGATACTCGATGAACTTGAAGGACTGCGGCGTGACTGCCGCCGGGGAGTACATCGTCGCCCTCATCGCCGCCATCTCGCTCTTTCGCATACATTGCCACATGGCCCTCACCGTCCTCGAAATCTCCCACTCATTGTCAAACCAAGTAAGGATCTCCTTCAACCTGGCTAACTTCGCCTGGTTGTCGCCAGCGATCTGCCCGATTCCTTGCTGCATCCTCTCCATAGATGTCCTTCTGAGAGGTCCGGTGCTAGCTTTGGAAGATGGGAGGAGAGACGGTGGTCTTGCAATGGAGAAGAGGGAGAGGCGAGACGGTGGTTTTGCAATGGAGAAGATGGAGTGGAGAGGGGGTGCTTTTGCAATGGAGAAGAGGGAGAGGCAAGATGGTGGTTTTGGAATGGAGATGATGGAGAAGAGAGGGGGTGGTTTTGCAGGGTTAGGATCCTCTGCAGTTGCGCACCATGCAGTACGGTCACTGCGGTGTGGACCCGGCCCCACATGTCATCCGCACTACAACACCATACAGTACTGCAGAGGATCTCAACCTGGTTTTGCAATGGAGAAGAGGGAGAGGAGTGTGCAGTAGCGATTTAGGATTGGACGAGAGGGCCGGCATGCTGTGACTGGATCAAAATCAAAATCAATGTACCCTTCAATTAAGAAAGCAACCCCACATTAACTAGTCTCCCTTGTATTCTGGGTCATATTTGACCATGATTTTCACAAATAAAATATATGTTATATGTTGCAAAAATAATATAATTTGGAAGTACATTCAGATACGAACCAAACGATACATTTTTTGATGACATGCATTCATATTTTTCTTGTCAAATACAGTACGTGGTCAAACTTTGACCCAAAATACGCAAAACATAAAAATACTTCCAAGAGCAGCGCCGCTCCTCTCCTCTTAAACCACCGCCGCTCCTCTCCTGTTCCAATCCAAAACCAGCGCCGCTCCTCTCCTCTTCCATTTCAAAACCAACGTTGCTCCTCTCCCGTTCTAATCCAAAACCAGTGCCGCTCCTCTCCTCTTCCATTCAAAAACCACCGCCGGTGAGTGAAGGTGCTGTGGAGAAGTAGATCGATGGAGGAGTACAACCGATACATGTGGCTCACAGGCGGTGACCCTGTGAAGTTAGCTAGGATGTTGGAGATACAGTCTTGGTTTGACAACCCAGAGCAATTAGCGGTGATGGCGAAAGCGATGGCCAAATATCTCGAAAAGAGTGAAAAGGAGGCGATACACCTGGAGGGAGTCGCACGGGAGTACATAGAGCTGCTCCTCTGGGCCATGGAGCAAACAGATTCATCGGATCCGATCGTGAGGCTGCGGTGGTGGGAGTATCGATCCAAGATGGAGCATCCACCCGAGATTGAAGGATCGAGCATATACATGGTGCCGTTTGTGAGGGTGCCGTGGCAGAGCAAGCTGGTGGAGTCTTCATCGACCGAACCCAACTGCAAGAGGAGAAAAACAGTCTGAGGAGGAGCTTAGGGTTGTCAGTATTTGGAGGTTGTGAATTGTGTTTTGTGTTTCAGATTTGAGAGTACTTTCAGATATGAATGTCTTTTGAATTTCAGATTTGCAGGATTGAGCATATGAAGTATTTTATTAATTCTAGAGATCTATTTTTAGCACTTTAAAAAAATATAGTTTCATATAAAAGTGAAGACAACGTGATTCTCAGAGAAGAAACTGCAAGTTTCAGTTTCAGATAAGAAACTGCAAGTTTCCGAGGCAGAGCATTTATATTAACACGCCCTTTTCAAACAGGGATAACATCATGTTGGAAGTTTTATTCATGGTCGAAAATGGAACTACCAGCCACTTAACATCATGCTGATCTACATTCATGCATAGCACATCTTCATATGATGCACAGTCAAAAAGATATGCTATTTTCAAAATGCCCACACAATGTTGAGTGTGTTGGAGGTGGTGTGCGTAGATGACAATGGGCACCCACATGTCAGAGGCAGAGGCAGAGGCAAAAATTTGTGGATATTTTCACTGCATCAGATAGAATTGAACCCGGGCGGAGCAGCGGTTGGGGAGTGGAACTTGGCCACTGGGCTACTCCAGTACTTTCGATCGAAATTAGGCACAACATCTCCCACTACTATAGCACGTCTTCCCTGGCTCCGGTGCGTTCTCGTCCGGGGCCTGGACGTCATCCTCCGCCTTTGTGTGCTCACCGGGGCGCCGCTGTCTGCCGTTGTGGACATGCTCAACAACCAAGAGGAATCTGGAGAGGACTGTACGTGGAGAGGCGGACAGTCGAGACCCACCAGGTCTATGGCCGTACGCAAGCAAGTGCCTCATTGAAAAAATACTTCCTCCTAATGCTATACTGATGTTGGGGGCCACGGGTTTGTCAATGTAGTTACTAAAGGAGATAAATTTACAATGCAGCTAGTCATCGGGGAGCTGGCATGTATAATTTATTATCAGTGGGCCAACAAGTATCAGCTGGGTTGTGGGCTACCCAGTCTAGACTTTCTTTTTTAACATGTGCAGCCCACGGCACGCCGGTTTATATTTTTTTTAGGGCCGTCATGTATCGACCGGCCTATGGCCCTCCCATCTTAGGTTTTATTTTTTCTTAAACTTCCGGAGCCCAACTTATGTATTTTTTGAAGAAAACGCAGAGGTCTGTTCTATTTTTCTATATAAGAATAGGAACGCCAGGTCCAATTTATGTTTCCCTTCTAACTATATTATATATATTTATATTATTTCATATGTTATTATATATTATTGTTATTATCATCATATATTTAACAGATACTTACATATATAAGAAAAAAAATATTTCATGTATTATGAACTTATAAAAATAAATGTTTAACAATAAAATTCTAGGTTTTTTTAACTTAAGGTCAACGAAAATACAGGTGATTGTGTACAAAAGCTTGGTAAGATTTAAGGACCAATTTAAATAAAGCAATTATTATTTAAATATATTTATTACAAAATGCTCAGCCCCTGTTTATTTTTTGATAACATTGCTGCGCCCAATCCAACATTATAATTAGAACCAGCCCAGCAAAATCATGTATTTCGAGAAAGTGCAAATGGGCTGTAGTTTTTTAGGAAAAAATAAATGGGCCGCATGGACACTACATTATTTGTTCACCCAGGCCAGAAATTCGTGTATTTCTAGAAAGTGCAAATGGGTTGTAGTTTTTTTAGAAAAAAATAAATGGGCCGCATGGACGCTACATTATTTGTTCACCCAGGCCAGCAAATTCATGTATTTCTAGAAAGTGCAAATGGGCTGTAGTTTTTTTAGAAAAAAAATAAATGGGCCGCATGGACGCTACATTATTTGTTCACCCAGCGCAGCGAATGGACTGTAAATTTTAAAAACATGGGTTGAATATGTGCGACATTTTTGGAGGCTGAAATGTGGGCCAATAGGTCGAAGCCAACGCAAGGCGTTGTCAACTTAGTCAACAAATGATTCTGACATCGATAGCCGTTGGATTTACATCCGACGGCCGGCATTCATCTTCAATTTCTCGTCTTCTTCCTCCAGCGCTGCCGGGACCACCTACTCCCGCCTCTGGCTGCTAGCAGCTCTGCTTAGCATGCTTTGCTGCGAAGCGCTACCCCACCGCCGGCCAAGCCATCCCTCCACCGCTCCACACCTCCTGTTATTCTCCGCCGACTGCAGAACCACGCCGCACCAGAATCAGTTAACCCTCGTACACCTCTTCGTCTGCGACTCCACTGGCGCTTCTTCCCATCACCGGCTCGTTGCCGTCCAGGGCCTCGCCGTCGTCCACTGCCTTGGTGCGCTTGGCGCGGCGTGGTCAACGTGGTCAACAAACGAGAGTCATCGGAAGAGGATTGTACGTGGAGAGGCTGATAGTGGGGACGCACCAGGTCCATGGACGCACGCATGCAACTGCCTCCTTATTACGCGAAAATAAAATTATTCCTCCCCCTAAAAGCTGGGACCCACCACGTATATCTTCGCAAGGAAGGAAGTGCCTCCTTATGCCTGCCCCTGACAGCTGGGACCCACCGAGAACATCTTTGCATGCAAGAAAGTGCCTCCTTATTATGGGCAAAAAATATATGATTCCACCCCTGACCGCTGGGACGCGCCAGCTATATATTCGCACGCAAGGAAGTGCCTCCTTGTCCTCCCTGACAGCTCGGACCCACCCGCTCGAAGCGTACGTAGCGTTATCTGTGTACATACCGGTCGATCGGTCTGCCTGCCACGATGAACCGTGGTCGAGTAAGGAGCGGTAGCCGTTCAGGCAGTCCAGTCAAAACCTTGTACACGTACGTACAGCCAGATGCCAAAAAATACAGCCACGTACGTACATACGGGCGGGGTCTCGAATGCGTACTCGCGCATACGTACGGCCAGGGCTCGTGTACATGGAGAGGCAATGGACGGCAGCAACGGCATCCTGTTCATCGGAAGCCAACCGGCTGGGTCGGAACGGAGAAACTGTGTCGTGTTCATCGGGCAGCAACGGAATACATCATGTTCATCGGGAGCCAACCGACTTGGACGGAACAGCCGAAACGAGGTCTGGCGTACCGTAGAACGGAGGAAACGGGCCTTCTATTCGACCGCGTACGGTCGAAATGGGGTCCTGTTCATCAGGAAGGGTCTGGCATACCGCAAAACGGAGAAAATGGACTTCTGTTCGAGTGCCTACGGTCGAAATGGGGTCCTGTTGATCGGGGGGGTGTGGCGTACCGCAAAACGGAGGAAACGGACTTCTGTTAGAGCGCCTACGGTCGAAATGGGGTTCTGTTTATCCACCGTCTACTGCCTTGCTCCACCCTCCATGGGCTACTGTTCATCCATCGTTGACCTCCTCCAGCTACTGTTCATCCACGGGCTACTGTTCATCCAGCCTCCACCGGCTACTGTTCATAGAGCCTCCACGGGGTCATGTTCATCCACCCCCAACCGGCTGGGGTGCGGCGGCCTCCTCGGGGTCCTGTTCATCTAGCGGCAACGGCCTACTACCACGGGGTCATGTTCATGCAACCCCCACCGGGAACTGTTCGTCCACAACCAACCAACCGGCTCGACTCACCACGTCTCGACTCATTCTACGTACCGCGCGCACGGTAGCAACGGTCACTGTTCACTGAGAGGCAACCAACACCGGCTGGCTACGTCTCGCATGGGGGATCGATCGGCTTCAGTAAGCAGTAGCAGTGATCGATCGCTCGGTTCAGTTAGCAGCAGCAGCGAAGGAATCGCTCGGGTTCAGTGAGCAGCGAATGTATCGCTCGGGTTCAATTAACAGCCAAAGGATCGATCGCTCGGGTTCAGTAACGTAGCTAGTGCAATCGCTCAGGTTCAGTAAGCGAATGCCTCGCTCGGGTTCAGTTAGAGCCCAACGCCTCGCACACACGCGTGTACGTATACGAGAGAAAACGCGCAAACCTCCATGCATCGCTCGGCCCCGACCACCCACCGTACCCAGGAACTCCCCGATATTTTCCTCGCCCTCACTTCGACCATGATTTTTTCCGTCATGGACGGCCCAAAGAATGTCATGCAGGTGCGTCCCCGGCCCGCCCAGGACGAAAAGCCCATTTTCTGTCATGATTTTTTGTCATAGAAGTAGGAGCCCATCACATCTATGATGATACGTGTTTTTGTCACAATTATCGTCATGGAAGTGTCATAAGCATGACAGAAAAAAAATTCGTTCGGGCCAAAATGTCACGAATGTGTCTTTTTTTGTAGTGGAAGGGGGGGGGGGCGGCTAGGGTAGGAGCCCAAGGAGGATTCGACCTCCTGGCTGCCTCCCCTCTCCCCCACCTATATATATGAGGGAGGGGGCGCCACACAACACCATGACAATCTCTTAGCCGTGTGCGGTGCCCCTCTCCACAGTTTCATCCCTCGGTCATATTTTCGGAGTGCTTAGGCGAAGCCCTGGGGAGATAGCTTCACCATCACCGTCACCACACCTTCGTGCTGCCGGAACTCATCTACTACTTCGCCCGTCTTGCTGGATCAAGAAGGCGAGGACGTCACCGAGCGGAACATGTGCTGAACGCAGAGGTGCCGTACGTTCGGTACTTGATCGGTTGGATCGCGAAGAAGTTCGAGTACATCAATCGCGTTAATAAACGCTTCCACTTACGGTCTATGAGGGTACGTAGACACACTCTCCCCTCTCGTTGCTATGCATCTCCATGGATAGATCTTGTGTGTGCGTAGAATTTTTTTTGTTTTCCATGCAACGTTCCCCAACACAACCTACTCGAGCTAGTGCACCAAGCGACCAAGGCGGAGAGACAAGTGCAAGATGACTTCAAGTACGCCAAGTACTCTTCCAAGACCCACAACTCATACAATCAAGCTTCCACGACTTCCACACCTTCTATTACGACTCGAACCTCACCAAGTACCGGTGACAAATCAAGTTCCAGGCAAGCTACGACTTCATCAAGTTGTCCTTCGGCAAGCACCTACAAGTCAAGAACTTCCTCATCAACTACTCCCACGGATGCTACCACCAAGACAAGTTCGATTAAATATTTCACTTGTCATGGGTGTGGCCACAAGACGTACCAATGCCCCACGAGGCGCACCATGATAGCAAATGATGACAACACCTACGACTCCATGATCAAAGAAGAAATGGAAGCACTTGAACACGTGGCCATGCATCGTCAAGTGAATGAAGATGAAGATGCTCAAGTCTTTTGCGACAATGATTCGAGTCTAGCTCTCATTGTCTCCAAGGTCTTGACACTTCAACAACAAGACGAGGACCAATGTTGCCACATATTCCACACCAAAGCGGGCATACAAGGCCATTCCGTGAAGGTCATAATCGACGCCGAAAGTTGCCACAACCTAGCAAGTGAAGAATTATGCTCCAAGCTACAATTGGTCAAGAAGAAGCACCCTCGCCCCTACAAGGTCCAATGGTAAGCGGCAAGTGGAGCACACCGTTCAAGTTTCCTTCAAGATCAGCGCATATGAAGACACCTTGGAGTGTGATGTGGTTCCTATGTCCGTGTGCCATCTCCTCTTAGGAAGACTTTAGCAATTTGACCGCGGTGTCATCCACAAAGGATGGACCAACCACTACAGTTTCAAGATGAAGGGCAAGGAGTACGTGCTAAGTGCCATGTCGCCAAATCAAGTGATCGCCAACAAGCAAGCTTCAAAACATCATGGAGAAACTAGTGAGAGAGTGAACCACCAAAAAGAGAGTGAGCACCACAAGCCAAAATTGAGTGACTCCACGATGAGCGACAAAAACCTAGTCCTATTAGCCACCAAATGAGATTTGAGGGATGTGAGTGAGAGCCCATCGAGTCTTCTTCCCTTTGTACTTGTGTGTAAAGATGAAGCGGTGAGGACTAATGCTTCACAACATCTTCCTTTGGTTTTGTCTCATCTCTTGCAGGAAATCAATGACGTGTTCCCCGATGAGCTACCTCCCGGACTACCTCCTTTGCGTGGAATCGAGCACCGCATCGACCTCATCCCCAGCGTACCTCTACCGAACAAGGCACCTTACGGCATCAACCCTGCCGAGACAAAAGAGATACAATGGCAAGTGCAATATCTCATGGAGAATGGGTATGTACGCGAGAGCTTAAGTCCATGTGTCGTCCCAGTCATACTTGTGCCTAAGAGAGATGGTAGTTTCCGCATGTATTCTGATTTTCGTCCCATTAATGCGATCACCGTTCGGTATCGTCACCCCATTCCACGCTTAGACGACATGCTAGATGAACTTAGTGGTGCCACCATTTTCTAAAAAAATGACCTTAAAAGTGGCTAATATCAAATTCGCATGCAAGAAGGTGATGAATGGAAAATGGCTTTCAAAACAAAATTTGGTCTATATGAATGGTTGGTCATGCCTATGGGATTATCTCAAGCGCCTAGCACTTTTATGAGAGTCATGCACTATGTTCTTCGAAAATACATTGGCATTTGTGTTGTGGTCTATTTTGATGATGTTCTTGTGTTTAGTAAATCTCTTGAAGATCATACCACACATCTTAGAGATGTCTTGCAAGTTCTTAGAAATGAATGCCTTTATGCTAACATGGAAAGATGCACTTTGGTGTTCACAAGCTTGTTTTCTTGGGTTTTGTAGTCTCTTCTAAGGGTGTAGAAGTTGATGTGTCTAAAATTGAGGCTATTAAAAGTTGGCCACAACCAACCAATTTAGCTCAAGTGCGTAGTTTCCTTGGCCTACCTGGATTTTATTGCCGCTTTGTTAAGGATTTTAGCACTATTGCACAACCATTACATGCTTTGAGTAAGAAGAATGTGCCTTTTGTTTGGGGACCTTCCCAAGATGCCGTGTTCCATGAGCTTAAATCTTTGCTTACACATGCTCCAATACTTGCCTTGCCTAATTTTGATAAAACTTTTGAAGTGCGTTGTGACGTTAGTGGCAATGGTATAGGTGGTGTGTTAATGCAAGAAAAGCGACCCATTGCATATTTTAGTGAGAAACTTTCCGGCGCTCAACTCTACTATCCCATATATGAAAAAGAATTATATTCTTTGGTGAGAGTATTGCATGTTTGGGAGCATTATCTTTGCCCACGTGAGTTTTTCATACATACCGACCACGAAACGCTTAAATACCTTAAAGGTCAAACCAAGTTGTGGTGTACTAGAATAGGGGTACCCTAGTACCCCGTACTTGTGCACGGGCAGTAGTAGCATCCCGCGGCCAGGCTTGCGGGAGGACAGCCAGAGAGAAGCTCAAGATTATTAAGCCATCCAAGAACAAAGTATACAAAGCAAGAGTTAAGGCCCCGGCAAGAGGAGCTTGCCGGGAGGGACAGCTGAGGCCCAGCCTGGGCATTGCTGAAGCAGAGTACTTGCCGCGGCAAGGTACTTGCCCCGGCAAGTCATTGGCTGCGGCAAGGTATTGGCTGCTGCAAGATAGCGGCTGCGGCAAGGTACTTGCCCCGGCAAGTTACCTTGCGCGGCAAACTATGGGTTGCGCCAAGCTGTCAGGTGCGGCAAGGTCTTGCCGCGGCAAGCGTTACTGTACCACTGTGCTACTGTGCTGCTCCGGTGCCTCTGCCAGCGTGGCGCTCTGGGTCCTTCCAAGCGTGCGTGGCAGGGCACTGTGTAGACGGCGGTGCACTGTAGATAGCGGTGCAGCAGCAGGTGGGATAGGCTTTTCCCACGTCCAAGACGTCCGGGTACATGTATGTGGACAGCAAAGGCATGGGCATTTAATGCCCTTGTCCCCTGCCGTCAGTGGTAGGTAGGACATGTCATCCTGGTAATAGTGGCCTTACTGTAGCAACTTTCCACCTCTACCTTTACTGTTTGCCACCTGTTGGTGACCCCTTTGTGCGTATAAAAGGAGGCCCATAGGCAACGTGAAAAGGGGGAGGAACTGAAAAAGGGAGAACTCCAGTATTGTACGCAGCTACTCGGTACTGTAGCGCTCCTGGAGCTAGAACAATCATACAGATAATAAACCAAAAAGCAGGAGTAGGGTTTTACGCATCCGTGCGGCCCGAACCTGGGTAAATCTCTCTCGTGCACTGTCGTGTTCTTCGCTAGATTTGCTCTTCATGCGACCGTCTCTCCCTGCCGAACGTAAAGGGGTCCTTCCCTGGGTCCCATAGGTGATCGCGGATTCGTCCCCGACATCTTTGGCGCGCCAGGTAGGGGGAAGGAGGTTGTGTGAACCTAATCTAGCGATTTGCGCGCTAGTTTTTGGGCCATCCTCCGTCTTATGGCTCCAAAAAAGAAGACTTCAGCCATCGGTGCGTCCACGTCCAACCCGCCTGCTCCCATGCAGGAGGGTGCCGACGTGATTACGGCTGCTGGGGGGACTAGAGAGCGAGAGCTCCTATTACCTCCACCTGTCCAAAACCGGGCCAGCAACGCCAATCTTGGCGCTGCTGGGTCTGGGAACGCAGCGTTGCTCGCTGCTGCTGGCCCTGCAAGCTCCAGAAACGGTGCTGCGCGTTCTGGAACGCCTGCGCCGGTTCAGACGCCGCGGCCTTCGCAAGAAGCCCGTGACAGGCAGCGTCCTGACGCCCCAGGTGCCAGGCGCTCCCTGGATAATGAACTTGTGCATCGATCTCGAGATGCGCGGGGTCGCCATACGCAACAACACGTTGGCGGGGTCGAGGTGCGGTCGCCTGGGCGTGGAGATGCTCCTTCTAACACTGTTAGGAGTAAGAGCATCCCACAGTCCTCACGCCACTCGATACCTCCCTCACCAGCAGAAGCGTTGGCGCGTGCGCAGCTGCTCCTGAACTTCCCTCCACCAGCAGATAAGCTTGACGAGTGGAGGGCAACCATTCAGAGCCTTCTCAGCTTCGCTGATGCCGACCCGGTGCGCGCGGCCGACAAGAGAACTGGTGACAATGCTGTCACCAACAAGAACGGCGAGGGGGCAACAACCGTACACTCCCCACCCGGACGGCCTCGGTCGCCGACATGTCGAAACGACGCCCGTGGCGATGATTCCACGGCGTCGTCTGACCCGCGAGCTCGTCGTGACCAGCGCCTCGTTCTTCAGGAACGCAGAGGAGAAGACGCTCGTACCACTATCGAGCGAAGCAGAGAAGCGCATCGTCAGTCCGACAGACGCGCAGGGCCCGCTGTTGACATGCATGCGCCAGGGGATCCTGGCGACTTGCCGTACGCGGTAAGTTGTCCAGCGTTCACCCGTGAGCTGCGGCAGGTCCAGTGGCCCAATCGCAAGGCTTTCAAGCCTGACGTGCCGGAGAAGTATGATGGCAAGACACACCCGTCGGAGTTCCTCAGCATTTACACCATTGCAGTGCAAGCTGCCGGGGGACGAGACGACAAGATTCTTGCTAACTACTTCCCGCTCGTGTTAAAGCGCAACGTCGTCTCATGGCTCATGCACTTGCCGGAGAACTCCATTTCTTCATGGGCGGACCTGTGCCATCAGTTTGTTGGTGCCTTTACTGGCGGTCATCAACCTCATGGCCAGGAGAGTGATCTTCATCTCATCCCCCAGAAGGAAGGAGAGCCCCCGCGCAAATACATTCAACGGTTCAGCCGCGTACAGTACAACATCCCAGATGTTCACCCCGCTGTGGTTATTAGCGCGTTCCATCAGAACGTGCGTAATCACAAGATGCGGGAGGAAATGGCGATGACCAAGGTCAGAGACATTGGCCAGCTATATGCTCTCGCCGACAAGTGTGCGCGCGCTGAAGAGGGAAGGAAACTTCCCGGTGAAGGTGTTGGCGCAGGGGGGAGCTCTGACAGCGAAGGTACCGCCCCGGCAAAGAAGGGCCGGCGGCGGAACAACAGGAAGAAAAAGGGCAAAGCTGTGCTTGCTGTCGAGCAGTCCAGCGGCAACGGCAGCGCCGACAAGGCCAAAGTCGAGGGCTCCGGCAAGGAGATTGCCGCGTGCGCCAACTGTCAGGCCTTGGCGGCTGCCGACAAGCAGGACGGCTCCGACAAGCAATATTGCAAGATCCACCGCACCAAGGGACATGATCTCCAGAACTGTCGACGAGTCGAGCAGCTTGTCGAACAGCAGAAAGCTGAGTATGAGAGGCGCGACAAGGAGAAGGCCCCAGAAGGTGCTGGCGGGTCCGGCAAGAAGCGCACTGCCCGAGGAGGGCGTCGCGGCAAGGCCAAGCAGCAGCAGAGAGATAGGCCTCCTCGTGGCCGCGACAAAGATGATGATGATGATGATCTAGATGATGAAGAATCCAGTGAGCACGAATTTCAGAAAGCCGCAGAAGTCTTGTGTGTTGACGGTGGTGCTTCGTTGCATTCTTCTCACCGCCAACTTAAACAGTGGGCGCGAGAGATCAATGCGGCGGAACCATCTGTTGACGCTATTAAGCTTCTGAAGTGGTCCGACACGCCTATCGTCTTTGACATTGAGGACCACCCTGACCGCACAACGGCGGTCGGGTGCTTGCCGATGTTGGTTTCACCAACGATCCGCAACCTCAAGGTCACGAAGATGTTAGTTGACGGTGGGGCCGGCTTGAATCTGATTTCGCTCGCTGTGCTCCGGAAACTTCAAATCTCTGACGGCGAGCTTGAGGAAACTGGTACTTTCCAAGGAGTCAATCCAGGAAGGAGCAAGCCGAAAGGGAAGATCACGTTGCCAGTGACATTTGGCGGCGAGCTGAACTACCGGACCGAGAAGGTCACCTTTGATGTTGCCGATATTCCATTGCCTTATAATGGGATACTTGGCCGTCCAGCGCTCGCCAAGTTCATGGCAGCCTCTCATTATGCCTACAATGTGTTGAAGATGCCAGGTCCAGTAGGTGTTATCACAGTTCCCTGCGACAAGAAGGATGTGCTTATTTGCGCCGACAAGATTTACCGGGAAGCAGCTGCCGCAACTACCGCCAAGGCACTTGTCGCTGAAGCTCTCGGGCGGGAGAACAAGAGGAAGTCCGGCAAGAGCTCCTGTGCCCACTCCGGCAAGCGCACCTCTTCGGAGTGCTGCGCTGCCGTCGAGGACGCACCAGAGAGCTCCACCGGCAAGTGTAAGAAGAACAAAGCCGCTCCGCCGGCGACAAAGAAGGTGCCCGCCAAGGAGGATGGCACTAGTGGTTCCTTCACCATCAGTGCCACACTTGACAACAAATAGGAAAATGCGCTCGTTGCTTTCCTGCGGGCGAATGTCGACGTATTTGCATGGCAACCGTCCGACATCCCCGGTGTTCCCAGGAAAGTAATTGAGCACCACCTTGCCGTTTGTCCCCACGCGAGGCCCGTCAAACAGAAAGCCAGAAAGCAAGCTGTGGAGCGGCAAGAGTTTATTGCGGAAGAAATCAAGAAGTTGGAAGCAGCAGGCCTCGTCAGAGGAGTGCTCCATCCTACGTGGTTGGCTAATCCTGTTGTCGTGCGCAAAGCGAATGGAAAATGGAGGCTTTGTATTGATTTCACTGATGTCAATAAAGCTTGTCCCAAAGACCCATTTCCTTTACCCCGCATAGACCAGATTGTTGACTCCACGGCAGGATGTGATTTGCTTTCATTTCTTGACGCATATTCAGGGTATCATCAAATCTTCATGGCTGAGGAAGATGAGGAAAAGACCGCATTTATCACACCCTGTGGCACATACTGTTTCGTACGTATGCCATTTGGTTTGAAAAATGCTGGTTCGACATTTGCAAGAGCCGTCCAGATTGCTTTTGAGCCTCAGCTGCACAGAAATGTGGAAGCCTATATGGATGATATAGTGGTCAAAAGCAAAGACAGGGCTACTTTGGTTCAAGATCTAGAAGAAACTTTTGTAAATCTACGCAAGATCAACCTGAAGCTCAACCCCGAGAAGTGCGTGTTTGGAGTTCCCTCCGGCAAGCTTCTCGGGTTCTTTGTGTCTCAACGTGGAATTGAAGCCAATCCTGACAAGATCAAAGCCATTGAGCAAATTGAAGCACCGAAGCGCGTCAAGGATGTACGACGACTTGCCGGCTGTGTTGCTGCCCTCAGTAGGTTTATCTCCAAGTCAGCTGAGCGCGCCCTGCCATTTTTCAAAATCTTAAAAAAGGCAGGTCCATTGAAATGGACTCCGGAGGCGGAGGCAGCGCTGCAAGACTTGAAGAGATACCTCTCCTCTCCTCCAATACTTGTCGCGCCTAAACCACAAGAGAAGTTGTTGCTGTATCTAGCGGCAACCAATCAAGTGGTTAGTGCTGCGCTGGTAGCGGAGAGAGAGGTGGATGAGGAGGCAGTAACTGCGGCAAGCACGACCAGCGACAAGCTGGGGGCAACAAGTTTTGCTGCCGACAAGGATTCGTCTGCGCAGTCAGGCAAAGTGATACAAAAGAAGAAAATGGTGCAGCGCCCGGTCTACTTTGTGAGCTCTCTTCTGCAGGGAGCTAGGTCAAGGTATTCTGGTGTGCAGAAGCTGCTTTTCGGCCTTCTCATGGCCTCGAGAAAGCTGCGCCATTACTTTCAAGCACATGAAGTTACCATCGTCACTCGCTTCCCGCTGAAAAGGATTTTGCAAAATCCAGAAGCGACGGGCAGGATTGTCGAGTGGGCGTTGGAGTTGTCGAGCTTTGGTCTCAAGTTTGAGAGTACATCAACCATACAGAGCCGAGTTTTGGCAGAGTTTGTCGCAGAATGGACACCAACGCCAGACGAAGAAATCCCAGAGATGACTCTCCCCGGCAAGGAGACAAGCAAAGAGTGGCTTATGTACTTTGATGGTGCCTTTTCGCTGCAAGGCGCCGGTGCTGGCGTATTGCTTGTCGCACCCACCGGAGAGCACCTCAAGTACGTGGTCCAAATGCACTTTCCCAAGGAACAGGCGACGAACAATACTGCAGAATATGAGGGGTTGCTTCCCGGTCTCAGGATCGCGGCAGACCTTGGGATCAAGAAGCTTATTGTCAGGGGAGATTCGCAGCTTGTCGTCAGGCAAGTGAACAAGAACTACCAATGCCCATTGATGAAAGCTTATGTAGATGAGGTGAGGAAGTTGGAGGAACGCTTTGACGGCCTACAAATGGAGCACGTCCCACGTGCTGAAAATGACATTGCCGATGGTTTGGCAAAGCGCGCCGCACTCAAATTGCCTGTGGAACCAGGCACTTTTGTGCTCCAACTAACTCAGCCATCCGTGACGCCATCAGTAGGGCAAGGCAGGAAGAGGAAGTTGGCTTCTGGCGACTACTTCCCGGCAGAGCTCCCCGAAGCCGCCGGCAAGAAGGCTGCCAAAGCCAGCGCCAAAGATGCAGAGGGGCAACTTGCTCCGACAAGACTTCGGGTCCTTGTCGTTGAAGCAGGCGCTCCTGATCGAAGCGCTGAGGAGCAAGATGCTCCGACGAGGCCTTGGGCTTCCGTCGTTGAAGCAACCACTCCCGACAAGCTTGTTGAAGGACAGCACGCTCCAACAGGGCCCTAGGCTCTTGTCGTTGAAGCGGCTGTTCCCGCCAAACTCGTCGGGGAACGGCCGGCTCTGGTAGAGCGACGAGCTCTTGCCGTAGGGCCTGATGTTCCCGCAGCAGAAGAAATGCCTTTAGTCCTTGTTGTCGAGCCACAGGCTCCAGCGTGGGCGCAGCAGATCGTCTGTTTCCTTCAGACAGGAGAACTTCCCGAAGAGCAGGAAGAAGCGGAGAAAGTAGCCCGACGGTCCAATATGTATCAATTTGTCGATGACATGCTGTGCAGAAAAAGACCAAACGGTGTGAAATTGAAGTGTATTCCCCGGGAAGAAGGACAGGAGCTGTTGGCGGAGATTCATGGAGGCATATGTGGTCACCACATAGGGTCAAGAGCCCTTGCTGGAAAGGCTTTCCGGCAAGGTTTCTTTTGGCCCACCGCCCTCCAGGATGCAACTGCACTAGTAACCAAGTGTGAAGCGTGCCAGTTTCATTCCAAGCAAATTCATCAGCCAGCTCAAGCTCTCCAGACAATCCCTCTCTCCTGGCCATTTTCAGCCTGGAGGCTCGACATCCTCGGCCCCTTTCCCCATGCCACCGGGGGCTTCGAGTACTTGTATGTGGCCATCGACAAGTTTACGAAGTGGCCAGAAGTGGAAGCAGTGAGGAAGGTGACAGCACAATCAGCCATCAAGTTCTTCAAGGGAATTGTTTGTCGCTTTGGTGTTCCTAACAGGATCATCACCGACAACGGTACCCAGTTCACGAGCCACGCCTTCATGCAGTATGTCGAAGACCTTGGCGCCAAGGTCTGTTTCGCTTCTGTTGCTCACCCCCGAAGCAACGGTCAAGCTGAAAGGGCAAATGCTGAAGTGCTGCGTGGGCTCAAGACGAGAACTTTCGACAGGCTGCGCAAGTGCGGCAAAAACTGGATCGAGGAGCTGCCAGTGGTTCTTTGGTCGATCAGGACGACGCCAAATCGAGCTACTGGCCAGACGCCTTTTGCTCTAGTTTATGGAGCAGAGGCAGTTCTCCCCACGGAACTCGCATACGGGTCACCTCGAGTGCTCGCTTACGATGAGCTTGAGCAAGAGCAACTGCGGCAAGATGACGCTGTGCTCCTCGAGGAGGATCGTCTTCAGGCTGCTGTGAGAGCTGCTCGCTACCAGCAAGCTTTGCGTCGCTACCATAGCCGCAAAGTTAATGCCAGAAGTCTCGAGGAAGGCGACCTTGTTCTTCGGCGTGTTCAGTCGGCCAAGAATTCAAACAAGTTGACGCCGAAGTGGGAAGGCCCTTATCGGGTGAAACGAGTCACCAGGCCCGGCGCTGTCCGCCTGGAGACCGGGGATGGCATTCCAGTGATCAATTCCTGGAACATTGAGCATCTCCGTAAGTTTTTTCCATAAGGCGCGGTTGCCGGGCCCTTCCCCGGCAACCACCTTTTGTACAAGTCTTGCCGCTGTTGCATGTAATCCTTTGTACAAAGCCAGGCGCAGACCCTGTGCATAAATAAAGCTTTTGTATTTCGCAGTTTTTGACGATTTCATGTTTACTTTTATTTTGCATGATTATCTGACATACTGTGCAGTACAGCCTCCCCGGTAAGCATTAACGAGCCGCCAAGCTCCTATATCTTTATTTTCTCTTCTTTCTTTTTCTCAAAAAGACAGAAGCTTCCCTCGCGCACAAGTTTGCCGGGGGGGATGGGATAATGATATGGACCAGGCGTCGTTCAAAGAAACTTTGCCTTGCCGGGAAGAAGGCAGTATGGACCAGGCGTCGTTCAAAGAAACTTTGCCTTGCCGGGAAGAAGGCAGCGGCAAGCAGTGACAAGACCTTGCCGCGGAGAGATCAGCGACAAAGCTAAGTGCCAAAGTTTGAATAACCAAATTCTTTTTTATTTTCAAGGTTATTTTCCTTGAACGATACTACTCTTTGTATGGAAAACCTGTGCGCGACGGAACCTAAGCGTAATCGGTCGCGCCCTTACCTTGTTTTGAGTCCGCTCAACAACCTAAGTGGCTGCACTGAGCGCGACAAGGTTGCTTGCCGGCAGCGGCACCGCCAGCAGGCTGCTGGAGTCCCGCACCCAGCGCTCGCGGCGATGGTGCGCGCACCGGCAAGTTCCCTATAAGCGTAGGGCAAGTACACACAAAGAAAGAAATTGCTCAAGGGAGATGACATGCATTAACTTCAAAATATTGCATGTTATATTACAAGATAAGTTGCCGCGGCTTAAACAGATTGTTCTTTAACATGTCTAGCGGCGGCAAGGAGGGAGAAGAATGGGCTCTCTAATTGCGGTGCTCGCCTTCGACTCTCTGGATTTGGTCCACCCTCTCCACAATGGGCGCGACAAGGGCCTCTAGTGGCGCGGGGTCGTATCCCTTCGGCAAGCTTTTGAAGATGTTGCTGAAGTCGACGCCCGGGTTTCTGTATGCTATCTTCACCAACAACCTCCGGAGAACTCCCCGGCAAAGCCTGCGTGACTCGTCGGCCTGTTGAGCCTTGTGATTGACTTGGAGCTGTTGGAGTGCTTCTACTACTCCGTCGAAGAACTCGGCTAGCTTGACGCTAGTTTGCGTGTTCTTGTCGGTGGAGTACCCGAAGTCCGGCACCTTCAGGGCAGTCAGCTCCTTGTCGATGTCCTCGGCGGCGCTGGCAAGCCTGTCTGTGAAGATCCCCACGTTATCCCTGAACTTCTTGTGGGTTGCAATAGCGTCTTGAAGCAGACCCTTTTCCTTCTGGAGCTCTGTCATTAGAAGCCCTTCGCGCTTTCTAGTGGTGTCGAGCGTCTCCTTCAGCGTGGTCAGCTTCAGCTTCACGTCTGCTCTGGAGTCGTTGGCGGCGGCAAGCAGATTGTTCTTCTTGGCTATGGTAACTTGCATCTCCGCCAAAGTGTGGGTCACCTTTGCCCTCTCACTTTCAAGCGTTGAGAGCTTGTCACCGTTTGCCTTGAGGGCGGCCTCTAGTCTTGCCACTTTCCCCTCCGTTTCCTTTCTGTTCACTTCTGCAGCAGCGACAGCGTTGGTGGCCTCCACCAACTTGCTGGCGTACTCTTGGGCCAAGGCTTCGATTTCCTTCTGGTGTTTTTGTGCCTGCCCCTGGGTCCGCTCTGCGACAAGTCTTGCCACCTCCTCGTCTTTCTGTCGGAGGGTTTCGGCAAGTTTCCTCTTGCGCTCGGCAAGTTCTTCTTCGTGGGCATCAAGGTCCACTTTCCGCTGGTTCAGATCACCGGCCTGAGCAGACAACTCCTTGGCGGTCTCCTCCTGTTTTTGTTCAATGTCTTGCTTCATCAGGAGGAGGGCCTGCCGTTCTTCGGCCAGCTGTGCCCGCTTGGCCTCTAACGCATTAAGAGATCGTGCGCGGACGTCCGCCAAGATCTCCGCGCGCCTCAACATGTCAGCTTTGGCCTTCTCGATGAGCGCCTCCCTGGAAGCTAGCTTCTCCCGTCGGGCGCGATGAAGATTCAGCAGCTTTTGAAGCAGTTGCTCCTCTTCAGACGTGCTGCTACCGCTGGCGCCTGGCGCATCCACAAGCTGGAGCCCGGCAGCGGCAAGGATCTCCTCGTCCACAACATCCTCCTCGGTTGGCGCTCTGGAGCCCACCGTCCAGGGGAGGCTGACGTAGATGTTCTCGCCGACCCGGATGTATTTGCTTGGCGGAGGCGAGTTGGGCGCTGCCGCCTCGTCAGTGGTTGAAGGACCCGTGGTCGGAGTAGCGCCTGGCGCTCCTGTGGCCTCAGGGCCGTCAGTACGACCACCGGCTCCCTCGCCGGCCTCCTCAGCAGCCTTCTGGGCGGCCTCAGCTTCAGCAGCCTTGGCGGCTTCATCGGTGGGCGCCTTGGCGGTATTATCCTCGGCGGCCTTGCCGCCCTCTTCGGCAGCATTGGCAGTTTCTTCGTCGGCAAGCTTGTCGGCTGCCAGCTTGTCGGCCTTGGCAGCGGCGGCCTTGGCGGCCTCGTCGTCGATGGCCCCTGTGGTGTTCTCCTCGGCAGAAGAGTCAATGTTCATTGGCTCCACCGAGGAGGGCTCTGCCAATCCGAGAAGTAAGGCAAAAAGAGCTTCAGGAAGAAATTCAAGAAGACAAAAGAAAGAAAGCAGAAAGAGTTTTGCGGCAAGTGGGTTTACCCGTGTTGAGCTCAGGAGCGGTGGGCTCCCCTCCCCCGTCAACGTTTGTCATTGGGGTGGGGTCGCCAGCGCTGGTGCTTGGCACTTCGGCGCTTGCCGGCTCCTCTTCGTGGCTCGGCTCGCTAGTGGGAGCCCTTACCGGAGATCTTCTCCTTGGTGGTGTGGTCGAGGGGGGTGGTACTTCTGGAGCACCTTCAGATGGCTCCACTTGCTGCTCCTCTCCTACACGCCCAAAGATGTCAGTAACAAAATGCTTGTTCCTCAGCGACCGCCAGCGAAAGGTAGTTGAAATACTCACACTGGGGGCTGCGCTGGGGGCTGCAACGAGGGCTGGGCTCCGAGCTGGTCGGGATGGTCTCAGACGCTCTCTCGGTGGTTGCCGTGGGCTCATCTTCGACGACCACCACGGTCTTGCTCGTCGAGACCTTAGCTCTCTTCCTTGTCCTCTCCGCCAAGGTTTCCTCCCTGCGGAAGCAAGGCCGGAGCGCGACAAGTGAGGACAGAAACAAAACCTTACAAAGATTGAGGGTCGCGGCAAGGGAACTTACTCTTCCTCGTCGTCCTCTTCGCTGAGAGCGGAAAAATCAAAGTCCGCCTCCGTGTGAGGAGGGGGAGGAGGGGGAGCTGGGCTTCTTGGCCGCTTGGCGGGGGTAGTAGCAGCGGTCTTTGATGACCCTGCTCCAGTTGCCGGGGCCGCGTGAGACACTCCCGCAGCACCAGCCCTTGCCGCGGTCGAGCGCGTCGAACGGCGCTCCGGCGGTTGTTGAACTTCTTGCCGCTCAGCCACTTTGCCAAGCCTGCGAAGGCGTTTCCTCCTCAGAGGGGCTGGGGACTCTGACTGCGGTGGGCTTTCGGTGCCCTCCTCGGAAGAGGAGCCCTTATCCTCCGAGCTGCCTGACTCGTCGGCAGGCTGGCTTGGCCCGACATCCTTGCCGGGTGCGGCGAGCTCGCCCTTCCCGGCAAGCATCCCCTGCTCGGCAAGGCTCTCCTTTTGTGCCTCGTCGAGCTCCGCCAAAGTATAACCAAAATCGCCAGCTTCCCTGGCGAGCCTGTCCTCCTCCACTCTTCGAGCAATGAATTCTATTTCTTGCTCAGTGGTGTTGCGGACGAGCCACTCTTCCACCCGGACCTGCTTTTCGACCGTGGAGTCAAAGAATCGCCGCACGTCTTCTTCGAGCGGCACGTCCCAAGTTGCTTCAACGCTGTGCGCATTGCAGAGCGGCATCATAGCGATGATTGCACTCAATGCGGAGTTGTTGCAAAGGGGCACGATGTGCTTCGGCAGCGTGAACGCCTTGTCGCGCTTCTCTGGATCTGTCTCTTGCTTGAACAGTTCTCGCATGAAAAGGTCGTGCTGCAGAACTGTGAAGTTGTTGATCAGTCCAGGGCGCAGCCGCATGATATCGGCTGGGTTCTTCCAATCAGAGGCCAGCCTTCCTCTCTGCTGCAGAGGAGCAATGCGGCGGCGGAGGAAGTCTGCGCCAACCATCCCTATGGTGAGCCCGGCCTCCCTGAGCCGTATGATCCTGGTAGCGGCAATCTCCAGCTTTTTGTCCTGGGGATCCAGATCGCTCCAGTCTGTGCCACGCGCTGCTGGGGTCTTGCGAAGCTCACAGTATGGTGGCGGCTCGTCGTCAATGATCCAACACCATTCAGACCGGATTTCTCCCCATCTTGGGCGGAGATCCCCCTTCAGATAATGCTCCTTGGCGGCCAATCTTGAAACGAACGAGACGCCAACAGTGAGAGGCTCCCCCTTTTCAGCACGGGGAGTGAAGTAATGCCTGAACAGCGCGGTGTTGGGTGCGACGCCGACGAAGTTCTCGCACAGATGCGCAAATATTGCCATGGTGGATACGGCATTCGGTGTGAGATCCAGCAGACGGAGATTGAAGGTGTACATGACGTCGCTAAAGAAATCCGAGTACGGTGAGCAGAGCCCGCACCAAAAGTAGCAAGCGAAGAAGGGGTACTTGCTCACTTCGCTCTCGTTGGTGGCTGGGCGAACGCGGGTGGCCGGATGCGCCTTGGTCCTCGCGGCCCACATGCCTTGGAACTTGGCCTTCAGATCCGCCCCCGTGAGCGTCGGAGCGAAGAGCGCGTACTTCTGCCTCTTAATCTGCGCCTGGGTCTCCGTCCTTGAGGACTTCCTCGTCTTCCCCTTTTCTCCTTTGGGAGGCATGGCGAAGGCGGAGCTGAAGACCAAGGGAGATGCGGACGCGCGCGGTGGCGGAGGATTGGGAAACCGCTTTGTTTTAGAGCGGGGGAAGAAGAAGGCAGAGATTTGGAGATCGAGAATGGTGAGAGGGGTGTGTGAGTGCTTCTGCAGGTCCCTCCTTTTATGGGGAAAGATGCGGAACCATCCGCCCCTTCGTCATTCGAGATAGCTGCGCACGCTTCCCACGCTCCGCATTCAACGTGCGACGCGTGGGAGAGCGTGCAATTAAACAGCATAGGGACGTTTCGGCTTATCCCAGCCACGTGTGCCCGTGCACTGTTTGGGCCTGGCCCAACAACGCCCGGCACATTGTGTGGCCCAGGCCCGGGGGCTCCTGTCGGTGTACTAGAATAGGGGTACCCTAGTACCCCGTACTTGTGCACGGGCAGTAGTAGCATCCCGCGGCCAGGCTTGCGGGAGGACAGCCAGAGAGAAGCTCAAGATTATTAAGCCATCCAAGAACAAAGTATACAAAGCAAGAGTTAAGGCCCCGGCAAGAGGAGCTTGCCGGGAGGGACAGCTGAGGCCCAGCCTGGGCATTGCTGAAGCAGAGTACTTGCCGCGGCAAGGTACTTGCCCCGGCAAGTCATTGGCTGCGGCAAGGTATTGGCTGCTGCAAGATAGCGGCTGCGGCAAGGTACTTGCCCCGGCAAGTTACCTTGCGCGGCAAACTATGGGTTGTGCCAAGCTGTCAGGTGCGGCAAGGTCTTGCCGCGGCAAGCGTTACTGTACCACTGTGCTACTGTGCTGCTCCGGTGCCTCTGCCAGCGTGGCGCTCTGGGTCCTTCCAAGCGTGCGTGGCAGGGCACTGTGTAGATGGCGGTGCACTGTAGATAGCGGTGCAGCAGCAAGTGGGATAGGCTTTTCCCACGTCCAAGACGTCCGGGTACATGTATGTGGACAGCAAAGGCATGGGCATTTAATGCCCTTGTCCCCTGCCGTCAGTGGTAGGTAGGACATGTCATCCTGGTAATAGTGGCCTTACTGTAGCAACTTTCCACCTCTACCTTTACTGTTTGCCACCTGTTGGTGACCCCTTTGTGCGTATAAAAGGAGGCCCATAGGCAACGTGAAAAGGGGGAGGAACTGAAAAAGGGAGAACTCCAGTATTGTACGCAGCTACTCGGTACTGTAGCGCTCCTGGAGCTAGAACAATCATACAGATAATAAACCAAAAAGCAGGAGTAGGGTTTTACGCATCCGTGCGGCCCGAACCTGGGTAAATCTCTCTCGTGCACTGTCGTGTTCTTCGCTAGATTTGCTCTTCGTGCGACCGTCTCTCCCTGCCGAACGTAAAGGGGTCCTTCCCTGGGTCCCATAGGTGATCGCGGATTCGTCCCCGACACAAGTTGAATAAATGACATGCCAAATGGAGTGAATTCATTGAGTCCTTTCCTTATGTGATAAAGTAAATTAAGGGTAAAGAAAATGTTGTGGCAGATGCTCTTTCCCGCGAGTGCATGTTAGTTACTCAACTTGAATTGAATATTGTTGGCTTTGAGCACAGTAAAGACCTGTATGCGCATGATCCCTCGTTTGTGACTCCGTATGGCAAATGTGAAACTAACACTTATTAGGAGCAATATTATCTCAAGGATGGCTATCTTATGTGGGCTAACAAACTTTGTGTACCCGAGTCTTCTCTTCGTTTGTTGCTTTTGCAAGAGGCTCACGACGGAGGACTTATGGGACATTTCGGACAAGACCTTGGCCCCACTCTCCTCCAAGTACTATTGGACAAAGATGTTTCGCGATGTCGCGCGCTACACAAACCAGTGCTCTACATGCCGCAAAGCTAAGTCACAAGCTCAATCTCATGGATTACATATGCCACTTGCTATTCCGTATCAACCATGGGAAGATATTAGTATGGATTTTGTGCTTGGATTGCCTAGAACTCAAAATGGAAAAGATTCGGTATTTGTTGTTGGGGACCGTTTCTCTAAAATGACACATTTCATCCCATGCAATAAGATAGACGATGCTTCACATGTTGTAAATCTTTTTTGTAGGGAAATCTTGAGGTTGCATGGAGTGCCCAAGACAATTGTGTTGGACCACGACGTCAAGTTCCTAAGCTACTTTTGGAAGACACTATGCGCCAAGCTCGGAATCAAGCTACTATTCTCATGGGCATATCATCCACAAACCGACGGTCAAATGGAAGTCACCAACCAGATGCTATCTACACTTCTCCGTGTATTGATCAAGAAGAACATCAAGGTGTGAGAGGAATGCTTGCCCATCGCCGAGTATGCCTACAATCGAGCACGACACTCTACAACTGGCAAGTCCCCCTTCAAGGTCGTCTACGGCTTCAACCCGTTGTCCCCATTGAACATCCTCCCGCTACCACTACAAGAACGAACGGACGCAAGCGCAAGAGCAATGTACCTCAAGAAGATGCATGAAGATACAAGGCACACTATTGAGCGTCAAGTACACCGCCTCGCCACCATGCTCAACATCAACAAACACCCCATGGTGTTCAACCTAGGAGATCTCGTGTGGCTACACCTTCAAAGACCGTTTTCCCAAAGAGCAGAAGTCCAAGCTACTACCTCGTGCCGACGGACCTTTCAAGGTGCCAGCACGCTCAATGACAATGTCTACAAGATCGACATGCCACGTGACAAGTACAACATGAGGGACACCTTCAACGTCAAGGACTTATCTCCCTACCATGGTGATGAAGTAAACGATCTGAGGACGGATCTCTCCCGGAGGGGGGGGGGGATATGATGCGGAGCATCCTTCGGTCATCCCCATGGATACTACACCGACTCAACAAGCACCACGTGGACCTATGACAAGAGCTTGCACACGTTCCATCGAAAACAAGGTGAACTCACTCCTCTATGAGATTGATATGGATATGGATGGAACATGGATGCTACCTCGCCAAAGAGTGCTATATGTCATTAGGTACGAGGACTATGACGACCCCGGCTTAATCGTGCACTAATCATACACGCAAATGCACACGATCAAGCCTAAGGACTCACTTGAAGATATCACAACACAACTCTAAAACATAAATAAACTCATACAAGCTTAATATTACAAACCAGGGCCTCGAGGGCTCGAATACATAGCTCGATGTCATACAAGTGTCAGCGGAAGCATCAGATATCTAAGTACAGATATATTACAGAAATAGAGATAAGCCTTTATGAAGGCGGGGCAAAATAAAAACACTACGATCGAAAGGCGTAGGCCTCCTGCCTTGGACCCTCCAAATCCTACTCCTGGTCGTCAGTTGGCTCCTCGTAGTAGTACTCGCTGGGAGGGTAGTAGTAGTAGCCGTAGTCGTCGACGGGGGCAGCTAACTCAGGGGCTCCGTCATCTGGCGGCATCAAATGGATATGGGGAGAAAAAGAAAATAAAGCAAACATGAGTACTCATCCGAAGTACTCAGCAAGCAAGGATCTACACTACATATGCAACATTTTCAAAGGGGGCTGTATATGTGGACTGGGCTGCAGAAATGCCAGAATAGAGGGGGAAAGCCTAGTCCTATCGAAGACTAGCATCTTCAATCATCTTCACCGGTCTTGCAGCATTAGAAGAGTGCAGATTAACATATTGTAAAGCAGTAGGAGTGTTATCAACCTCGCCCAGAGATTCTTCCTCGACTCCCTGGGAGAAAGCAATCCCAGAGCCATACTATCCAATTCATCTCAAGTTCTAGTTGTACCGATCGGGATACAATTCCGAGTGTCCGTTACTGTAGGACAGGCTATCGATAGATGTTTTCTTCCCTGCAGGGGTGTACCAAGTTACCCACCACGCTCGATTAACTCTGGCCGGACACACTTTTCTGGGTCATGCCCGGCCTCGGCCAAACGATACGCCGCAACCTGACCGAATACCTAACAGAGAGGTCAGCACGCCGGACTAAACCTATGCCCCCAGGGGTCTTGGGCCATCGCCCCGGGAACTCCTGCACATTTCGAACGCGGCCGAGAGCAGACCTAGCAACCCCTTAATACAAGCGCAGTTGCGTAACCAGTCCAACTCGGCGTGCGCCGTTCAGTCGCTGACATCCATTAAGCTCCGGCTGAAGTATACGACGCAGAACGCCCATACTATGCCCACGTGATGGTTAGTGCTATCAGGCCAGAGGCCCCTCGGATCAAATATCCAAACCGTTAGTGTGTTGACAGTGCGGAAACGAGCAGAGACTCACGAAAGATGTAACCCCGTCGCCCCGTCTCGAGGACTTGCGGCAAGGGCGAGGAATGCCCGGCCACGCCTCGTGTTCAACCCTCGGGCACCATCCAGGTCCACCCGACTCCACAATACTCGCTATTAAGCTCGCGCGGGTACCCCTTAGGGCCGACCTGTTTTTAGTATCATGTTACAGTGTTCAGTCATAGTAACCAAGTATCCGTGTGTCTAACACCAAAATGGACCCTGAGGAATCACCCTCGATGGAATCCCACTTGATGTTTTCGTCAAGGTGAACGAAGGAGGAATCACCCTCGAGGTCCACACTTGAGGAGTTGCGCGACGACGTCATTATCGGGGGTGGTGTAGGAGGAATCACCCTCGCTTACCACGACCGAATAACTAACCTACAAGGTTATCATCAGAAGTGCTGACGAGGTATCACCCTCGGCACTTGATAGTAATCGAGCAGTGTCGGCAACTAAGAGGGATGTGACATGCGGTGGCGGGGCCTGGTCTTCAATCCCGTTGCACGGGTCTTCTGATCATCCAGCGGGGCAGTCGGGATAAGTGGGGTCTCTGATGGTCTCTACCCAACCTATTCTAAGCAGTTTAGCATAATAGGTAATTATCAACAGCAGGTTACAAGTAAACAGGCTATGCAGCAGATATATGATAACAGTAGCAGTAGTAACTTCTAATGCAAGCATAAGAGAGAAGAGAGTGGGCGATATCGGAATGCTCAAAAGGGGGTGCTTGCCTGCAACCTCTAGGGCAAGTGGCTGGTTGTCGGGGACGTAGTCGTTCTCCGGAGCGGCGTCTGCCTCAGGAGCTACGTCAACGTCGGGGTCTAATCGAGAGAGAAAAGGGGGAGGAAACAGGTAAACATAATGCAATCAAATGCAACACGGGGCATGCTGTGCTACAATGCAGTGCAGGGTTGCCTGAAGTATGTCTAAGTCATTTTTAGTTATTTTAGGATTAAGGTGGAATTTATTTACCGGTGATTATGCACTATTTATCTATCGGAATCGGGTTCGGAGTTATAAGTTCTCCTACGTAGGGGGTTCCGGCATCAGAACAGACAACACGATTAGATTCGTCTCGTCGTTCTGAGCAACTTTCATGTTTTAAGTTTTTCGATCTGAGCTACGGTTTAAAAGTTATAAATTTTTAAAGTTTCAATGATTTCTGGAATTATTATAATTAACAAAAAATGATTTATGATGTCAGCATGACGCGTTGCTGACATCAGCAGGTCAACAGTGACGCTGACCTGGTCGAACCTGACATGTGGGTCCAGTGGGATCCACATGTCAGCCTGTGTGACTAAATAGATTTTAGTTAAAACTAATCAGAGGGTTAATTAGCAGCTGGCCCCACCTGTCAGTGACTTATTAACTAAACTAATTATTTTTATTTAATTAAATGTCTTAGTTAATTAACAGGGCGGTGGGGCCCGTGTGTCAGTGGCTGGGGTTGCCCAGTCAGCACAGTTGACTGGGTTAACCCAGTCAACTGGGGCCCCCAGGGCCCACGGTCAGCGACCCAGAGGCGGGACCCACTTCATCACGTCAGCTGGCCGGCGGCTGATCGCCGGCGTGTGCGAAAACACAGCGGAGGCCTCGGGCCTCATCGGATTTCGCCTGTAGACGGCAATTTGGCGCGCGCGGGGGTGCGTTCGAACGAGTCGAACGAGCTGCATCCAGTGGTGGTGGTGGCTTCGCTGGAATCGGCCGGAATCATCGCCGGCGTCGAGCAAGTGCGGTGGCGCGTTCGGGCACTCGCCGTGTTAGGTGCTAGAGGACACGGGGAAGCGCGTGCGGGTGCGCGTTGGACTCGCACGAGCCCCACGAGCACGGTGCGCAACTGAGGCGAGCGTGTCGGTGGCCGTAGCGATGGCGACGAGCTCGTCGGCGGCGACGCGCTCGGTTTTGAGTGGTGTTGTGGCTAAAGACGGCGACAGGCAGCGCGGAGGAAAGGGAAAGAAGGCGTGGAACTCACCGAGCGGCTACGAAAATCCCTTGGTGGCTTAGGAGCAGCAGAACGGCGGGGGCTCATCGGAGATGCGTTGGCGATCCGAGGAAGAAGACGGCTCGATCCCGGCGTAGCAGGGCTCTACTGCTTGCGCTCGGGGTCGAGGACGATGTAGTCGAGGTCGGCGGAGGCGACGGACAGGAAGGTGAGGCGATGCGGTGGCTGTGGCCGTGTGGACGACGGCGAGCGGCGGTGACCACGCTCGGGCGTGGATCTGAGGAAGGAGGAGAGGCGAAGCGAGCGAGGGAGAGAACGGGGGAGTGACGGAGGAGGCAGGGGGGATGGATGAGGAGTTCCTTATCCCCTCCGCTGCTCCTGTAGTGTCGGCGGGCGCCGGCATGTCGCCGCCCGGCTAGCGCGCGCGCGCGGCCATGGCGCAGCCGACACGGGGAGGAGGGAGAAGGTAATGGGCCTGGTGGGCTGGTCCAGGGGCACTATGCACTTAGGCCCAGTGCACAGTGCCTCGTTTCCCTTTTTTCTGCTTCTGTTTTGATTTTTCTTTATTTATTTCTGTTAGGTAATTGTTTAGGCCACTTTTGCTATTTTGTAAAATGTGAGAGTTGGCCCCAATATTACAATGCAATATTTCCCTTTCACCAAAAACTGGTTTGGGCAAAGTAGGACTTTATTTGAATTTGATATGATTTTAAATGATTTAAATAGTGTTGTTTTGATGCTGTTTCATATTGTTTGAGTCATTTAAATAATCCAAGTATCATTGGTTATATTTTTATGAGTGCTTCTGGAATATTTGCTATTTAGTGAACATTTTTCCAAAGGTGTTTGAGCAAATTTATTTTGCACTTTTGAATTTGAGTTGATTTTCAGAATGGAGTTTGAATTGTTTTGGTTAATCACTATGACTAAGCAATGCAAATGATATGACTTGGCATTATTAGCAGTTGATCACAGTGACTAATACACAGGGGTGCTACAAGTTCTCCTCCTCTAAAAGAAATTCTCATCCCGAGAATTTAGGAGGTAGAAGGAAAGAGGTCGGGATATTCTTCCCGAAGATGATCCTCGCGTTCCCAAGTGGCTTCATCTTCAGTATGATTCGACCACTGCACTTTCAGGAACTTGGTCGTCTTCTGACGAGTTCGACGTTCAGCTTCATCGAGAATGCGGATGGATGCTCCTTATAAGACAAGTCATCTTGCAATTCAAGCATCTCATGATCCACTGCGCGGTGCGGAGATTCCTTGAAGCATTTACGAAGTTGCGACACGTGGAAGACATCATGGATATGAGAGAATTGTGGTGGCAACTCCAATTTATATGCCACCTATCCACATCTAGCCACGATGCGAAAAGGACCAATATAGTGAGGAGCTAGCTTGCCCTTGATTCCGAAACGACGAGTGCCCTTCATAGGAGTGACACGAAGATAAGCTTGATCACCTGGTTGATAAGTCAGACCCCATCGCTTGCTATCATAATTGCTCTTCTGGCGGTCCTGAGCTGCTTTGAGATTTTCCCGGACAATTCAGACTTGTTCTTCGGCATGTTGAATGATATCTGGACCCACAAGTGGTCGTTCCCCAGTTTCTGACCAATTCAGAGGGGTTCGACGCTTACGTCCGTAAAGCACTTCGAAGGGGGCCATTTTCAAGCTGGCTTGATAGCTGTTGTTATAAGAGAACTCTGGAAATGGGAGAGATTCCTCCCACTTCTTACTGAATGATATAACACAAGCGCGCAGCATATCTTCAAGCACTTGATTTACTCACTCGACTTGGCCTTGGGATTGAGGATGATAAGCAGAACTCCATGTAATGTGAGTTCCCATAGCTTGTTGGAAACTTTCCCAGAACTTGGATGTGAAAAGACCGCCATGGTCCGAACTGATCTCCTTCGGAATACCGTGGAGTGAAACAATTCTGGAGATGTAAAGTTCTGCTAACTGGCTAGCAGTGATAGTCTCCTTGACAGGCAGAAAATGTGCAACTTTGGAAAGTTGGTCGACGACGACAAGAATAGCATCGTGACCTTTCTGAGACTTGGGAAGACCAGTAATGAAATCCATCTGCACTTTATCCCACTTCCACAAAGGAATAGGGAGTGGTTGAAGAATTCCAGCAGGCTTCTGATGTTCTTCTTTCACGCGACGACAAACATCACATTCAGCAACATAGCGAGCAATGTCCTGCTTCATTTTAGACCACCAGTACCTTTGTCAAAGATCACAATACATCTTGGTGCTACCCGGATGGATAGACAGCGGTGTATCATGAGCCTCCTTCATAACTTTGTTTGTCATCAGTTCGAAGTGAGAGACGACAATTCTATCTCTGAAACACAAGGTTCCATCTTCAGCAATCGAGAAATCTCTGTACTTCTCAAGATGAAGCTCTTTCTTCATCAGATCGATTTCAGCATCTTTGGCTTGCGCTTCTTTAACAGCCTTCTCAAGGTCTAGCTGTACCACAAGGTTATTAAGAGAACCTTGCGGAATGATACAGATGTTCAACTTGCGCAATTCTTCATATAGCTGGAGTTGAGCTTGCCTAACCATGAGGTTATTGCAATAGGACTTGCGGCTCAAGGCATCAGCCATCACATTAGCCTTGCCAGGAGTATAATAAATACCACAGTCATAGTTCGTAATTGTTTCCAACCATCGTTGTTGACGAAGATTAAGATCCGGTTGAGTGAATAAATACTTCAGACTCTGATGATCAGTATAAATCTCACACCAATTTCCAAGAAGGTAATGTCACCACTGCTTCAAAGCATAGATCACAGCAGCGAGTTCGAGATCATGCACTGGATAGTTTTCCTCATGCGGACGCAACTGTCGCGAGGCATATGCAATTACCTTTCGCTCTTGCATTAGGACACAGCCTAATCCTTGAGGAGACGCGTCACAATATATGACCAAGTCCTTACGAGAATCAGGAGGAGCAAGCACTGGAGCAGAAGTAAGCTTGTCCTTGAGGGTCTGAAAACTCTCCTGACATTTGTCTGTCCACTCAAACTTAACGCCTTTGTGGAGCAGATTATTCAGGGGCTTGGCGATCTTGGAAAAGTTCTCGACGAATCGACGGCAATAACTTGCTAGACCGAGAAAACTTTGGAATTGCTTGGCATTCTTCGGAGGAGTCCAGTCAAGAATAGCCTGAACACACTCCGGGTTAACGGCAATACCGTCCTTGGAAATCACATGTCCAAGGTAGGTTAATTCAGAAAGCCAGAATTCACATTTGGAGTACTTGGCATACAACTTGTGTTCTCGAAGCCTCTCCAGAACAAGGCGAAGATGTTCAGCATGTTCTTCCTTATTCTTCGAATACACCAGAATATCATCCAGATATACCACGACGAACTTGTCGAGGTAATCCATGAATATATAATTCATCAGGCGGGAGAATGTAGCTGGAGCATTTGTTAGGCCAAATGACATGACGGTGTATTCATAGGAGCCATAACGAGTAACGAAAGCGGTCTTCGGAATATCCTCTTCGCGGACACGGATCTGGTGATAACCCAACCTCAAGTCGAGTTTAGAAAACACCGATGATCCAGCAAGTTGATCATATAAGTCATTGATCCGGGGAAGCGGATATTTATTCTGAATGGTTGCCTGGTTGATAGGACGGTAATCTTTCACCAACCTATTCGTACCATCTTTCTTCTTGACAAAGAGAGACGGTGCTTCCCAGGCAGAGGAATTAGGATGGATGAAGCCCTTCCTAAGTGATTTATCGATTTCTTCCTTAAGCTCAAGTAGGTGATGCGGTGGCATCTTGTAAGGACGCTTCGCAATAGGAGTGGTGCCAGGCTTCAGGTCGATGACAAACTCGGCAGCTCTAGCAAGGGGTATTCCTGGAAGTTCTTCTGGAAAAACATCCTGGAATTCGCAGACAACTGGAACGTTCTCTATCCCCTCAAGCGGAGAAGCATTCAACGCATTCAAGGCATAAATTTGGGCCTCGGCGTTCTGAGTGATATGAGCATGATAATTCACTAGCTCATTTGATGATGAGAAGTATAACAGATCTCGAAGAGAAAGGTTAAACAAAACAATGGAAAGGAAAATGATTATTAGACTAATCAGATCAATGACAGGGAAACCGCACAGAAATCCAGCTCTCCGGGTGGACGGGATTTACGAGATCCTAAGTGTCGGTGTTAGTAAGTTTATTAAACCCGAATAGATGAGAGATCAGAGTCCCAGAATAAAGACGAGGAATAAAAGACCCTAATACCACCCAATTGGCGACGTGGGCCCGTAAGCCACACAGCCAAGTTAGTAAAACAGTTTTGGACCACTAGACTCAACTTTGGCCAAGGAGTTGGAAAGGGGGATTCCTATAGGCAGTCGGCTCGGATACCAACCTGTGACGACCCCGGCTTAATCGTGCACTAATCATACACGCAAATGCACATGATCAAGCCTAAGGACTCACTTGAAGATATCACAACACAACTCTAAAACATAAATAAAGTCATACAAGCTTAATATTACAAGCCAGGGCCTCGAGGGCTTGAATACATAGCTCGATGGCATACAAGTGTCAGCGGAAGCATCAGATATCTGAGTACAGATATATTACAGAAATAGAGATAAGCCTTTATGAAGGCGGGGCAAAATAAAAACACTACGATCGAAAGGCATAGGCCTCCTGCCTAGGACCCTCCGAATCCTACTCCTGGTCGTCGGTCGGCTCCTCGTAGTAGTACTCATCGGGAGGGTAGTAGTAGTAGCTGTAGTCATCGACGGGGGCAGCTAACTCAGGGGCTCCATCATCTGGCGGCATCAAATGGATATGGGGAGAAAAAGAAAATAAAGCAAACGTGAGTACTCATCCGAAGTACTCAGCAAGCAAGGATCTACACTACATATGCAACATTTTCAAAGGGGGCAGTATATGTGGATTGGGCTGCAGAAATGCCAGAATAGAGGGGGAAAGCCTAGTCCTATCGAAGACTAGCATCTTCAATCATCTTCATCGGTCTTGCAGCATTAGAAGAGTGCAGATTAACATATTGTAAAGCAGTAGTAGTGTTATCAACCTCGCCCAGAGATTCTTCCTCGACTCCCTGCGAGAAAGCAATCCCAGAGCCATACTATCCAATTCATCTCAAGTTCTAGTTGTACCGATCGGGATACAACTCCGAGTGTCCGTTACCGTAGGACAGGCTATCGATAGATGTTTTCTTCCCTGCAAGGGTGCACCAAGTTACCCACCACGCTCAATTAACTCTGGCCGGACACACTTTTCTGGGTCATGCCCGGCCTCGGCCAAACGATACGCCGCAACCCGACCGAATACCTAACAGAGAGGTCAGCACGCCGGACTAAACCTATGCCCCCAGGGGTCTTGGGCCATCGCCACGGGAACTCCTGTACATTGCGAACGCAGACGAGAGCAGACCTAGCAACCCCTTAATACAAGCGCAGTTGCGTAACCAGTCCAACTCGGCGCGCACCGCTCAGTCGCTGACATCCATTAAGCTCCGGCTGAAGTATACGACGCAGAACGCCCATACTATGCCCACGTGATGGTTAGTGCTATCAGGCCAGAGGCCCCTCGGATCAAATATCCAAACCGTTAGTGTGTTGACAGTGCGGAAACGAGCAGAGACACACGAAAGATGTGACCCCGTCGCCCCGTCTTGAGGACTTGCGGCAAGGGCGAGGAATGCCCGGCCACGCCTCGTGTTCAACCCTCGGGCACCATCCAGGTCCACCCGACTCCACAATACTCGCTATTAAGCTCGCGCGGGTACCCCTCAGGGCCGACCTGTCTTTAGTATCATGTTACAGTGTTCAGTCATAGTAACCAAGTATCCGTGAGTCTGACACCAAAAGGGACCCTGAGGAATCACCCTCGATGGAATCCCACTTGATGTTTTCGTCAAGGTGAACGAAGGAGGAATCACCCTCGAGGTCCACACTTGAGGAGTTGCGCGACGACGTCATTATCGGGGGTGGTGTAGGAGGAATCACTCTCGCTTACCACGACCGAATAACTAACCTACAAGGTTATCATCAGAAGTGCTGACGAGGTATCACCCTCGGCACTCGATAGTAATCCAGCAGTGTCGGCAACTAAGGGGGATGTGACGTGCGGTGGCGGGGCCTGGTCTTCAATCCCGTTGCACGGGTCTTCTGATCATCCAGCGGGGCAGTCGGGATAAGTGGGGTCTCTGATGGTCTCTACCCAACCTATTCTAAGCAGTTTAGGATAATAGGTAATTATCAACAGCAGGTTACAAGTAAACATGCTATGCAGCAGATATATGATAACAGTAGCAGTAGTAACTTCTAATGCAAGCATAAGAGAGAAGAGAGTGGGCGATATCGGAATGCTCAAAAGGGGGTGCTTGCCTGCAAGCTCTGGGGCAAGTGGCTGGTCGTCGGGGACGTAGTCGTTCTCCGGAGCGGCGTCTGCCTCAGGAGCTACGTCAACGTCGAGGTCTAATCGAGAGAGAAAAGGGGGAGTAAACAGGTAAATAGAATGCAATCAAATACAACATGGGGCATGCTATGCTACAATGAAGTGCAGGGTTGCCTGAAGTATGTCTAAGTCATTTTTAGTAATTTTAGGATTAAGGTGGAATTTATTTACCGGTGATTATGCACTATTCATCTATCGGAATCGGGTTCGGAGTTATGAGTTCTCCGACGTAGGGGGTTCCGGCATCGGAACAGACAACACGATTAGATTCGTCTCGTCGTTCTGAGCAATTTTCATGTTTTAAGTTTTTCGATCTGAGCTACGGTTTAAAAGTTATTAATTTTTAAAGTTTCAATGATTTCTGGAATTATTATAATTAACAGAAAATGATTTATGATGTCAGCATGACGCGTTGCTGACATCAGCGGGTCTATAGTGACGCTGACCTGGTCAAACCTGACATGTGGGTCCAGTGGGACCCACATGTCAGTCTCTGTGACTAAATAGATTTTAGTTAAAACTAATCAGAGGGTTAATTAGCAGCTGGCCCCACCTGTCAGTGACTTATTAACTAAACTAAGTATTTTTATTTAATTAAATGTCTTAGTTAATTAACAGGGTGGTGAGGCCCACGTGTCAGTGGCTGGGGTTGCCCAGTCAGCACAGTTGACTGGGTCAACCCAGTCAACTGGGGCCCCCAGGGCCCACGGTCAGCGACCCAGAGGCGGGACCCACTTCGCCACGTCAGCTGGCCGGCGGTTGATCGCCGGCGTGTGCGAAAACACGGCGGAGGCCTTGGGCCTCATCGGATTTCGCCTGTAGACGGCCATTTGGCGCGCGTGGGGGTGCGTTCGAACGAGTCGAACGAGCTGCATCCAGTGGTGGTGGTGGCTTCACCGAAATCGGCCGGAATCATCGCCGGCGTCGAGCAAGTGCGGTGGTGCGTTCGGGCACTCGCCGTGTTAGGTGCTAGAGGACACGGGGAAGCACGTGCGGGTGTGCGTTGGACTCGCACGAGCCCCACGAGCACGGTGCGCGACTCAGGCGAGCGTGTCGGTGGCCGTAGCGACGGCGACGAGCTCATCGGCGGCGACGCACTCGGTTGTGAGTGGTGCTGTGGCTAAAGACGGCGACAGGCAGCGCGGAGAAAAGGGAAAGAAGGCGTGGAACTCACCGAGCGGCTACGAAAAGCCCTTGGTGGCTTAGGAGCAGCAGAATGGCGGGGGCTCATCGGAGATGCGTCAGCGATGCGAGGAAGAAGACGGCTCGATCCCGGCGTAGCAGGGCTCTACTGCTTGCGCTCGGGGTCGAGGACGATGTAGTCGAGGTCGGCGGAGGCGACGGACAGGAAGGTGAGGCGATGCGGTGGCTGTGGCCGCGTGGACGACGGCGAGCGGCGGCGACCACGCTCGGGCGTGGATCTGAGGAAGGAGGAGAGGCGAAGCGAGCGAGGGAGAGAACGGGGGAGTGACGGAGGAGGCAGGGGGGATGGATGAGGAGTTCCTTATCCCCTCCGTTGCTCCTGCAGTGTCGGCGGGCGCCAGCGTGTCGCCGCCCGGCTGGCGCGCGCGCGCGCGGCCATGGCGCAGCCGACACGGGGAGGAGGGAGAAGGTAATGGGCCTGGTGGGCTGGTCCAGGGGCACTGTGCACTTAGGCCCAGTGCACAGTGCCTCGTTTCCCTTTTTTCTGTTTCTGTTTTGATTTTTCTTTATTTATTTCTGTTAGGTAATTTTTTAGGCCACTTTTGCTATTTTGTAAAATGTGAGAGTTGGCCCCAATATTATAATGCAATACTTCCCTTTCACCAAAAACTGGTTTGGGCAAAGTAGGACTTTATGTGAATTTGATATGATTTTAAATGATTTAAATAGTGCTGTTTTGATGCTGTTTCATATTGTTTGAGTCATTTAAATAATCCAAGTACCATTGGTTATATTTTTATGAGTGCTTCTAGAATATTTGCTATTTAGTGAACATTTTTCCAAAGGTGTTTGAGCAAATTTATTTTACACTTTTGAATTTGAGTTGATTTTCAGAATGGAGTTTGAATTGTTTTGGTTAATCACTATGACTAAGCAATGCAAATGATATGACTTGGCATTATTAGCAGTTGATCACAGTGACTAATACACAGGGGTGTTACAAGGACGACCCCCACCAAGCAGCTAAGGAACATCCCAAGGCCTAGGAGAAGGACACCAAGGCCACATGGAAGAAGGAGGCCACCATCAAGAAGAAGGCCGCACCTTCCAGGCGACCCCGTGTGCACGGGCCTCCCAGACCCCATGCCCATGGGCCATCTAGAGAGCTACTAGACATGCAGAAGCACACCCCATGCGCACGGGCCTCCAGACCCCATGTCCACAGGCCGCACCGCTGTAGCTAACCCGTGCACACAGGCGTGTATTGTGCCCATGGGAACCCTGTGCGCACGACCCTCCCAGGATTCGGCCGTGGATTTTCCTGTTTTGCCCCAACTCGCCCCTCACCCCAAGCTATTTATATATTCCATGCCTATGACATTTGTTAGGGTCAGCAAAGTATTATGAGACATTAGAGAGAGCTTTTCTCCTTGTACCTCCACCTTGGGGAATCAAGACCTCCTAAGGGAGAAGGATTCCCATCATAGGATCATCAAGACCTCCTAAGGGAGAAGGATCTCTCTAGATCATCAAGACCTCATCCCTTTGGATTTGAAAAGAACTCTACCATTCTGCTTGTTTTCCTTTGATTGATATTGTATGCTTGTGGATCTCAACTATGTTATTCTAGTGGATGTGTAATTGGGTTTTGTTTGATTGATTTTCTCTTGTTGTTCTTCCTCTTTTCCCCTCCATGTGTGAAAAGATCTCCAATTAGGGTTCCACCCTACAACACCTTTGCTCAGCAAGTTCAGATCAACACTCATTTTGATAGATGGATATATCCATGGGACATCAATTACTCCTCTATCAAGATGTACAAAGAGCTGACCAAATGAGATCTTGCTCCACCCATTTTCAAGAAAATATGGAGAGATGCTGCTATGCTAAGGTACAAAATATTCTTCTGGTTGCTAATGCTTGACAGAGTCAATACAAGGAACTTGCTTCACAGAAAATCATTCCACCTGGCATCATATAATTGTGAATAATGCCAGAGTAGCACTGAGGAAACAATTATGCATCTTTTCTAGGATTATGATTTTGCTTTAAATGACTGGAACTCCATTCTTGGACACAGAAACAGAGGCTCAGTTTGATGAGATCACAATTCAAGCTCTGCCTACCCCTATTACCATGGAGATCACTATCATGGGCTGCTGGAATATCTCGATGCAAAGAAATGGTAAATTTTTTAAAGCGCAACCATCATCAGTTCACTCATGGAGAGCCTCACTTAAGTTTGATCTACTCCTGCTTAGACGCAGAAGCAAGGCCAGGTTTGAAGCTCAACTTTCTAGTTGAATTGACCATTCTCCGAATTAATCCTCCATGTTACCTCTAGGTTTTACCGAAACAGGATTAGGCTGAGTTCTTATTTTTTCTCCCTGTACTTTTTGTATTTTGTAAATACTTTATTTTTACACAATTTCCCCAGAACGATTGTTCTATGGTTTCGGTTCAAAAACTAGTTGGTAAATGGATGGCCACTATCTTTCTTAGAAGATCATGGAGTTTCCTCCCCTTGCATGAATGAAACCAGACATACACTTATGCAAAGGGAGGGGATTTGGGGCACACAAGTGTAGGGGCACCGAGTCCCTTGCACGTGCTTTTATTTTTGGCTTCCAATTTTCAAACCTTTATATCTTTTGAATGAATAGTCCAAATTAAGTTCTCTTTTCATATTCATGTTTCTCATGACAAGAGCTTTCAACTAAGATCCATTTTGAATATGTTTTGAAGACTTTTGAAAATAAATGTTAAGTTTCAACCCTTGAAACTTAGTACGAGCGATCGATAAAATCACGATTTTTGTGCCTAGAAACGGCAAAAAAATGTCTTCAAAATGGTAAGAGCGAGCGAGAAAATCGCAAGTTTCATATAAGAAATCATAAGTTTCAGTGATTGAAACTTAAAACTAATTGTGCCCTCGTGCGGGATTTAACTACTTCATGAATCGCGAGGCAATAGAGCGGCCGGACATGGCTTGGGAGGTGTGTTCCCCGGCAACAGCGCGCCCCTGTGAATTTCCGCTCATGCAAAGCCCCAGCTCGGCTTGTTCGGGGGATTTGGAAGCTTTTCATGCCTTGGGGTAATCGGAGAGGCGGCGGCGATGGCGGCCCTATGATACATCTCCAATGTATCTATAATTTTTTATTATTAAATGCTATTATATTATCACTTCTATATACTTTTATACCATTTTTTCTGGACTAATTAATTTAGTGCTCAGTGCCAGTTCCTGTTTTTGGTTCCGCGGAAGGACCAAATACGATTCCAATTTTTGAACAACGAAGGACCCTAGAAGATTCGGAGAGGTCGAGGGAACACATGAGCCAACCACATGGACACGTGACGCGGCCTGGGAGTGACTGCGCCACCTGCCCATGTGGGGCCCCTAAGCCTCCGTTTGACCTATTTCTTTCCCCTATAAATCCTATAATTCCCCAAACCCTCAAAAGCAAACCCAAAAGAGTTTTTATCGCCGTTGCAAGCCTCTATTCCAAAGCAATCCCATCTGGGGGCCTATTTTGGTGCTCTGACTGAGGGAGAAGCCTTCATCAATCTTACTGCATCCATGATCATGTGTGAGTAGTTCCTTTAGGACCTACGGGTCCATAGTAGTAGGCTAGTAGCTAGATGGCTTCTTCTCTCTCTCTTTTTGATCTTCAATACAATGATCTCATCTGAGATCAATCCGATGTAATTCTTGTGGTGTGTTTGTTGGGGTCTGATGATTTGTGGATTTGTGATCAGATTGTTCATTGAATATAATTGAATATTTGGAAGCTTCTTTGTTGTATGATTGAGTAGCTATGTATGATTTCCGATTTATTTGTCTTCTCTAGGCAAGATAGATGGGTAATTCTTCAGAGGGAGTGGTGCATAGTTGTGGGTTCAACCTCACGGTGATCTATATCCCAGTGACAGAATGGGGAGAAGGCCCATGATGTGTTGTTGGTACTAAGGATAAAACAATGAAGATTGATCTTATTGCTAGGTTTCTTAATGATCATAGTTATGAATGCTGCTTATCTGTTAATTTTTCAACAGTAATTTGTTTACCATGCCACTGCCCGCTTTCGAGAGAGATGCCACCAGTGAACCTATATATGGTCCCGAGTCCATTCTCTATTAATACTTGCGTTGCTCTATTGCTCTTTTATTTACCTTTACTATTTTACCGTTTTTCCATACCACTATCTATCACTATTTGCTTTAAACCTTGCAACTAGCAAGACAAGGGGATTGACAACCCTCTTGCCAAGTTAGGTGCAGGCATTTATTTCGTTTGTGTACATGTGCTGCTTATCTTGTTTGTTTGTAGACTCGGCCTGCTGGTTCGATTAAACCTTGGTTATTAACTGAGGAAAATACTTTCTGCCGACGTGCGACATCACCCTTCCTTTTCGGGGAAATCCAACAACTCCTATGGGAGTAGCACCCTATGGGATTTTGGTTCTCCAGCTCTGTCCCCGTCTCAATGGTATGTCCTCCGATGTCACAGGAGGGCTGTGGGATTCTGTACAGGAGTGAAGTTGGCGGCCGGTCGGCAGTGCTTTGGGCAGCGTCACCGATGGGCGGGGAAAGACATCAGCAGATCCAGTGCTTCTTCCCAAGTTCGTTGCTGCGTGGGCATGGATCTGGGATCCGAGTTCCAGTACGGGGATGAGCCCCGGTCGGCGTGCCATATGGTCAATGGCTTTGCTGCGTCGGCAAGCCTCTCCATAGACTAACAAAGCCTATGACAGCGATGGTGCTGCCTCGGCTCCGGCGACGATGGAAGGATCTGGTTGCACCCGCACCCCCCAAGCCTCTTTCTTTCGGGGTGGTTTCTGCATTTTCTTCTAGACTCGTGGTCTTTCCCTGTCTTTCTAATGGTGTCTGCGTGTCTGGCTGTACTACTCCGGCTTGGTTAATATAACGCGCAGGTACTTTCTCAAAAAGAAAAGAAGAACACGTTCAACTCAGTCAATCAAAAAGGCAGATAAAAACTGAAATCAAAACTACCAAAGGAGAACAGGCGAAATGTTCACCATATTACACGCAGGCAGACAGTGGCAAAGCGGCAACAGCGTCGAGGGATAACATAGACTAAGGCGAAAAACGAAAACCACAAGTCCACAACCATGCATGGATCATAGCTTCCCTGTGGACCGCAGCTCTGTTGCTCTGGGTCTCTTGTTCGGCGTTGCTTCAGCAGGAACTGGAGACCAACAAGCAACAGGAAAACATGCTTCCTCGAGATGTTTCGAGTGATTCGTTATCTCTTTTCCAGGATATATCCATCATTATCTCTTGATCATCACCATGTGTGTCTATATCTATAGCTAGCTACGTGGATGGATACTATGAAACACAGTTGGCACCAGTACTCCGCTGCATCATCTATATATCTATCTATATACCTTAACAGTGACGCACGGCACTTGTCTTATCCCGTACATTGCCGCTCGTGCTATATGCAGCATGTGTGTAGCGTGTTGCAGTGCAAATGGATCATAGGCCCAACATCGCCTATCTATCTATCTATCCGTCCACTCATGCATGCATCCAAAAAAGCCACATCATTCGTAGTGGTAGCTAAGCCACGTACTTACATGTGCTCTTGTACAGCCAGCATGATGTGCACTGTGACTCCGTGGAAAAGCTAAGCTATAAGCACGCACTTACGTGTCGCAACATGGATGCATGCCCAGAATGACACAATTAACAGTGCAGAGAGTGAGGCAACTGCCAATTGCACGTCAACATGTACACAGCTGAGCTGTGGCTGTTGGATCGACAATGCCACGATTGTATGCATGACACATGCAAAGAGATTAGCTAGCTATTCTCGTACCTAAACACATATCTACACCATGCGCACGTCACAGATAAGTTTGACACTCTCGTACGTGTGCTACCTATTTGAACTGTCAAACGTCTTATATTTAGATTTTTTTTCAAAACTATAGCTTTATTTATAGCAATTTCGGAAACTATAGCACAGTATGCAAAAAAATCAAAAGTATGACCCCGTCGGCCTCGTGTTGGCCGAAGAGGTAGTTTTCGGCCAGGGTTTGGCCGAAAAGGGCTTTTCGGCCGTTCCTGGGCCAAAGAGCTGCCTACCTGGGCCGAAGAGCTGGCGTCGGTGATTTGCAGGCCGAAAATAGTAGCTTCGGCCTGCGCGCGACCGAAAAGGCCGGTTTTCGGCCTGCCAGCGGCCGAAAACCTTTTCGGCCAACACGAGACCGAAAAGGTCTGGATAAGCATCGCACCCATCTCCTTCCTCCCGAGCTCGCCTCGTTTCTGTCGCTCTCTCTCTCTCTTGTTCTCTCTGTAGACAAAGCCTACCAGTGTCGATCTCCTCTGTTTTCCACCCATTTTCACATCCAAGGAACAGAATAGATAGATCATAGCATCCTCCGACGGCCTACGGTGTTTTTTTTGCTATGGGATAGTTTTTTGTGCGTTTGGGGAGGAGGAGCCATGGTGGGGTGGAGGAGGTGCGGTGGAGAAGGAGGTGGTGGTGAGTAGGAGCAGCAGCTGTGGAGGAGGAGGTGGTGAGGAGGAGGTGCAGCTTGGGTTGTATCCGGAGTTGAACCTCCGGTCGTCGAGGGAGCGGCGGTGGTGCTGTCGTTGTTCGGTGGTGCAAGTACTCCGCTAAGGTATAATCATGTCCTCACAAATTTTCTCTGAGTTGTATAGTTTAGTTAGTGTAGATAAGTCATATTGCGAATTATAGTGTTAATTTGTATGTGGTGGCATTTTAGCGGAGTAATAATTGTGTTAGTGTAGCGGATAATAATAATTGTGTTAGTGTTAATTTGTATGTGGTGGCATTTTAGCGGATTTTAGTTAGTGTAGCGGATAATAATTGTGTTAGTTGTGATTAATGAGAAGATGGCAATGTCTGACAGGTGAAAATGTCTGAATCAGTAAATTTGACTGTTTACTACGGTGCTGGTAATGTTCGATATAATGAGTTGGGGGTTGATATTAGCGAGTTTAAAAATGGCGTCATGACACTAACAGACCCGGACAGACTGGACATTAGACAGTTGAAGTACTGGTTGACAACTAGTTTCGGGCTGGATCCTGAAGTATGTTCCGTCAGTATTCATGCATTGTGGACCAAATGCTGTAAAAATGTCAAGTGGGAGTTGATGCCGATAGATAGGAGCCAGCATTGGTTGACCCTGTTAAGACGTTGCCGAGACCGAAGAATCCACCCATATGCACTTGTGCAACCTGTGGTGAAGGAGGAGAATACCGTACAACTCCACAGGGGGTATGAACCTGGCCATGGCAGTGAAGTGGCTAGCGAGATTAATTTATCCGAGTCACAGCCACCGGATGTGGATGCTAGCCAACCCGACAAAGAGTTGGACTACGTGTCACACAATGTTTGTGGTCATTATACCGGGCAGAGTAGTCAGTCAATAATATTAGCTGGTTCTGGTTTTGCCGATGGGGATGAGAAAGGGGATGAAATGCGGAGGGTGATACTGGAAGAGGACGAGGATGGATTGGCGGAGGAACTGGATTCTGAAAATTTCAAGGATGAAGCGGAGGTACCGATTCCTTCTGCATGGGATCAGGACATATCCACCGGCCTTACGGTCAACAATGGCCATGAGACTCCATGACAGTATAATCAGAACCAAGTCCAGATAGGGGCTATGTTTGATACAAAGAAAAAATTGAAGTATGCGGTGGTAAAGTGGGCTATGTCTACGCAGAGGGTTTTCCGGACACACATATCAAGTCCAACGAACTATACCGTGAAATGTGTTGAAACAGGTTGTCCTGGGAAGGTGCACGGGCACGTGCCAAAGTATGACATCCACTGGGTTGTCACCAATGTCGTCCCACATAATTGTGTGAGGAAAAACCTTCTGGTGAATCATCCAAACCTGACTTCAACTCTCATTGCGCAACTCATGTATACTGAGATAGTAGAGAAGAAAGATATGGAAGCAAAACACATCCAGACAGCAGTGAAGGTCAGATGGAATTATGTCATTCGTTATGCGAAGGCTTGGAGGGCTAAGCAGAAGGCTATGGAGGAAAGGTTTGGGACGTTCTTCGACTCATATGATAATGTTGTCCGTCTCCTTGACATACTGAAGGAGAGGAATCCCGGCACTTATGTGAACGTACAACACACGAGGTTGCTTAGTATACCAAATTTTAAAGTGTTGAAACGAGTATTCTTCTCCTTTGCTATGTGCATCGAAGCTTTCCGGCATTGTCCTCCTGTTATGTTTGTGGATGGTACATTCCTGACCGGTCAGTACAAAGGGCAAATCCTGACTGCTATTGGTGTGGATGGGAATAATCAAATCATCCCACTTGCCATGGCATTTGTGGAGGGTGAGAACTTTCCGAGCTGGGTATGGTTCTTCCGGCAAGTGAAAATTGCCATCTTGCAGGACCGACCAAACGTGTGTGTCATTCATGACAGACATGCTGGTATATTGAAGGCCGTGAAGACATTAAGGAATCCAACAGCTGACGAACCAACACCTTGGAAGGACTTGCAGAGCCGGTGGTGCATGCGCCATCTTGGGGCTAATTTTTTCTCACAGTTCAAGAACAAGCGGTTGATGAACTTGTTCAAAAAATTATGCAAGCAGAGCCAGCAGCGCAAATATGGATTTATTTGGTCAAAACTAGATGAGTTTACTAAGAAGCAGGTCCGTGCGAGGAAGAAAATGGAAGAAGATCAAGTTAAATTAGCAGCACTCATCACGGAGCTAGAGGAGCCAGTAGGTCTTTGTGACTTGCCAGCAATTGACCCTCCTAATACTAAGAGAAAGAATGGCAGGGCAATAAAGAATTTTTCTGAGTGGATAGAGAAAGAGCCTCCAGTGAATTGGTCTTTGCTGCATGACACCCATGGAGCTAGGTATGGCCACATGACAACCAATCTTGCAGAGGTGTATAACTTTGTACTCAGAGAGAATAGAGCATTGCCACTCACAGCTATTGTGGAGGCTGTATTCCATGGCACTTTGAGATATTTCAGAGAAAGGAACGAGTTAGCAAAGAAGCATATTGCAGATAAACACAACACACCTTATTGTAGTCGTGTCATGGAGTACATGGCAAAGAAGATAGAGAAAGCAAATAAGCACACTGTCAGACTCATAGGGAATCAGAAAAGGAGGTATGAGGTTCAGCTTCCTACTGATGGTTTTGGTTCTGGAAATGAGGTGAAGATGCACGAGGTAAAAATTGGAACGGAATTTTATCCAACGTGTGAGTGTACATGCAACAAACCGAAGTTGTTGCACCTACCTTGCTCACATGTGTTGGCTGCCTGTGGCCAGATTGAGTTGGACGCTATCTCCTTCGTGTCCCCATACTATTTAAAAGAAGCAGTGCTCAACACATGGACAGGTGAGATGACAGGGTTTAGAGTCGTTTGCAATTTCAACAAGGTCAACGACGGTGAGAGAGTATACATCCCGCATCCAGACCTTCGGCGAACAAGTAGGGGCAGACGAAAGGCCCGTCGCATCTGAAACGATATGGACCAATCTGAAGCTGGTGGAGCAACCAGACAATGTTTGTTATGCACGGCGTATGGGCATAGGATGAAATATTGTCCCGACCTGAAGAAAGACGGTGCTTCCACATCGACGAGTGCTTCCACTTCGACGACTGCGACAACAGGAGCAAGAGGCGGACGTGGTCGTGGCAGTCGAGGCCGAAGGGGCGGACGAGGAAGAAATAATTCAGAAGATATATAATTGGCAGTCATACTATGTTGGACTATGTTTTAATTTGTAATATGTCTGGACTATGTTTTAATTTGTAATATGTCTGTACTATGTTTTAATTTGTAATATGTCTGGACTATATTTTAATTCGTAATATGTCTGAACTATGTTTTAATTTGTAATATGTCTGAACTATGTTTAACTTTGTAATATGTATGGACTATGTTTTAATTTGTAATACGGTCTGGACTATGTTTTAATTTGTAATATGTTTGTACTATGTTTTATTTGCACCTGAGATTTGTTATTTGAATTGCAGATATGTCTTCGTATCCGTTGCTTAATGGTAATATCGATAGAAAGCACTGGGGCGCCCTTATGGAAGCGGGCAAGAACTTAGACGTGTTGGTCACTCGCACCCCAAAGTCTAACTGGATGATACACGATTCATGGGTTGATAGGTATGTGTGCATATAATGGAATTCATATAATGACTTACTATACTTGACATACTTTTCATAGCCGCTAACAGTGTGCTACAATCTCTTTATTTTGTAGGTTAAGTTGGGATGGACTTCTACCGTTGGCACGGCTGGTTGAGGGTACATTGGATGAGTGGGTTGATGGTCCGGACTTAGATGAGGCAGGTGAACCATTGCAGTTACGTAAGAGGCAAGTGAAACGTTTCTCTTACGACAAGTCACTCCTTACCTGCTTAGTAGATAGATGGAGACCAGAGACACATACGTTTCACTTTCCCTGGGGAGAGATGGCGCCTACTTTACATGATGTGTCTTACTTGTTGGGATTACCTCTGGCCGGTGCTGCCATAGGTCCTTTAGAGGCAGAATCTGGTTAGCCAGAATCGATGCAGACCCGTTTTTTGGCTGCGGTGCCAACTGCTAGAGCCATAAAGAACGATCATCACGGGCCTCTTTTTAGATGGTTGAGCCAGTTTCAGCTAACCTTCACGGCCACTTAAACAAATGTTGTTTTTTTAGTTGCCCGATGTTCATACAATCATTACGTTTCTATGTAGATTGTCTCGTTAGGATATCCCGATGTTCAGTTGTCAGAGGCACAGATTGACCGGTCCCTAGAGGCATATATTCTTTGGCTGTTCGGCAAGACGATGTTTACGGAGAACCACGTGACCACTGTCGATGCACGATTCATCGGTATTGCACGAGAGATAGCTGACGCACGTTGCCCTGGGGACATTCTGCAGAGGAGTTTTGGTTCTGCTGTGTTAGCGGCTACATACAAAGGTCTGTGCAAAGGTTGCTTGTTGAAGGCTAGAAAATCAAGTATTGTTGGATGTCCATTATTGTTGCAGCTCTGGTCATACGAGAGATTCCCTATTGGACGACCCTATGTCTACGTTGATAAACCTTTTGGTTTGGAGGACTTAGCTGGGGCTTATGTGCCTGCTATCGGCGACTTGCCTACTATGGGATCTGTTTGGACACGGCGAGAGGTACTTTCATATTGAGTAACAATTAATTCGATTATTTCTTGCCATTCAATAGTATTACTAATGCTTATTTGTTGTCATGCACAGAGACAGTTTGCGCATAGCCAGGTGAGGGGCTACTACCCGGCCTCCACGGCGCAGTTTGATAGTTTGCACGAGGATCAAGTTATCTGGGAACCATAGTCGCATCAGGCTATATTATCCAGGTACCCAGTTGGGATTTCTGGATTGTGCACTAGAGATCAGCACTATTGGATGACCAAGGCCAAGTTGGTGTTCGATGTGACGGTTGAGGAGATGGCTCTTCATAGGATGATGAGACAGTTCGGTCTATGTCAAGAGCCTGACATTCCAGATATTCCACACTTACCTGAACACGTGCATAAGTAAGTAGTAATACTATTTTAGTTCTCAGCTCTGCATTCAGAATATACCTAATCATGTAACGCGCATGTCAATCTCAGGTACAGTCGCCTAGGAGGAGACAAGTCCATGGCTTATTGGCTTCAGAGCATTACCCCTTACGTTGACGAATGGACTACCGCGCCGACAAATATCTGGGATGAGGTTCGGCCCTTTAACTGGGACAAGTTCGGGTTGTATCTGCAGCGTTACCGGCATACAACGAGGATCTACTTGGTTCCATCAGCTGCTCCTGATCAGATCAAAGCCCCTCTCACCAGCGATATGTACCCAACTGCCTCTGTTGTGGGAACCAGACACCACGTGGTACGTGCCATGGTTCTCATATGTTAAGTCTTTTCTTAACCTGGACATATTCAATTGGTTATCTATTCGTGTTGTCTGTCATACAACGAGGATCTAATTGGTTAACTCTTCATGTACATGTTGACTTGACAAGCGAGGCGCGAGAGGAGGTTTCTGCTTTAATGCAGCGCTTTCAGAGGGGAGATACTATCCCACCGCGAGAGCACGTCTCATGGTTGAGGCGTCTTGATGACAAGCTACGCGGGATTTACGCAGCTGTTACGTGTAGACGATCTTCGGATGTTGCAGTTCCTCCTCCAGCACATCGTCCGCCATGTCCCTCTCTACACCGTTCAGAACCACGACCCTCTGTGCACCATTCAGAACCACGACCCTCTGTGCACCGTTCAGAACCTCATCCTTCACAGCCAGGGAGCTCTTCCTGGTATCAGCCACCTCCTTCAGAACCAGGGAGCGCTTACTGGCATCAGCAGATGGAACTAGGTAACACTACTTACTACTTTCTTTTCAACATTGTAGTAACCGTTTATGCATTTTGTGTAGTAACCAATGCTTAGTGGTGGTGCTTCGTTCATGCATTTGTATCAATTTTACATGTTTTACTTTACCGTAGGCGGCAACCAGTCGCAACCGTTCATGCATTCAGTGCAGTCACCAATGCTTAGTGGTGGTGCTTCGTTCTTAGAGGGCGACGGGGATAATGATGACCAAGATGCAAACACTTATGACTTCTCGCAGACAGTGTTTCACACTCCACCACCACCACCGTCGCAGGAGACACAGACAGTGACATACGACCCTATCTATGGTCGTGGTTATCGTGACCATCGTGCACCGCCTCAGCGCTTATCGCCTTCCGGTCCTCGCCCGAGGAAGACCCAGACTCGTCGTCGCCCCCCACAGTGATATGGTTATCTATGTATGAGTCATTATCTATGTTAGTTTCAAACTATTCGCATCTGTGAGTCATTATCTATGTTAGAAGACATATATCGTTTTATATATGCGAGAGACATATTACTATTAATTCGCATTGTTATTCCAGTTACATTTCCAAACAGACTGCAACCGATAATTAAGATACAAGTACATATGAATTAAACGGTAGAGCTGAACTTAAAAATTACAGCTTAGATACTACATGAAGGCATCATCGTCATCCTTCGTCGATGCAGCACTCTTGCCCTTCGACGATGCGGTACTCTTGCCCTTCGTCGATGCAGCACTCTTGCCGTGCGACGACGCGGTACTCTTGCCCTTCGACGGTGCGGTACTCTTGGCCCTGGTGCTCGGCATGAAGATATTGTCTTCATCTTCGTTGTCGTCAGTCCATAAAAATGTATGTTCTGCTGCAATCCTTAAGAAAGTTTCACTCTTCGTCTGCACTACCTTCTTCCACCTTCCATGCAACCTAAGAAGTTCTTTACGTACCTCCTCATAGGTCCTTTCAGGCCACCCAGACCTACGTAATGCGAGAGCCAACTCATTCAGTATGGTGTCACTACCGAGGAGTTCGTCCTATAGAACTATCCTATTGTCCATCCTGAAATCGGTGGCTAGCCTAAGAAGACATTTGCTCATCTCAAGGTGAAAACTACGATCGTCAAAAGGATAATGGGACATCTCGACTACACTAAACTGGACTACTTATCCACCTCCGTGTGAATGGGGTTTTATAGGTAGAGAGGAGAAAATGGCAGGAAAGAACGACTGCGGTATGAAGGGAAAGGGTTGGCAGGAACTTATGGCGGGAAGGGATTGGCGGGAAACGGATGGCGGGAACATATGGCGGGAAGGGATTGGCGGGAATATATGAAGGGAAAGAGTTGACGGGAAAATATTGAGAGAAGGGGTTGCTCGAAAATATATTTTTTCAATGTCTAAGATGGGCAATGGTTGCACAGCATTCATATGTCAAAAAAAAAAAAACCTTTTCGGCCTAACATAAGCCGAAGAGCAGAGCCATGCAGCTTCGGCCACCCGCTCACGTGAAAAGGTGGGCCCCAGGGACTTTTTGGCCTACTGGTGACCAAAAAGGACTTTTCGGCCTACCGCTGACCAAACAGCACTTTTCGGCCAAGGTAGGCAGCTCTTCGGCCCATGCACGGCCGAAAACACCTTTTCGGCCAAACCCGGGCCGAAAACCCCCTCTTCGGCCAACACGAGGCCGACGAGGTCATACTTTTGATTTTTTGGCATTCTGTGCTATAGTTTCCGAAATTGCTATAAATAAAGTGATAGTTTTGAAAAAAAATCTTGTATTTAGAAGAGAGGGTGTATGTTTTGGCACACACGCAAATTCAGTTGCAAGTGATCTATATATTAATTTTACTAATTTCGAACGGGGTCAGATGGAATGGAGCCATGCGAACATTATTTAGTATTTTGGCTCGTGACCCTGCAAAGTAAATCTGAATCAAATCGTGCAACGGAACATAATGATCAATTAAGTTTGACCGCAGCCACGGGGCGGGGTAGCACTCATCTCTAGAGGATGGATTTACGGATGGACGGACATATTCGATTCTTCCTAAGTAGCAGAGATCATATTCGATTCGGATCTTACAAGATAAGGATGGACCTTTATTTGTTGTCCATGCATATGCTCATGACACATTGCTATAACCAAAGATCGTCTATGGATCGATATGAAGACCCAAGCTTCCGTCCTTCCGTTTTAATCCTCTCCAAGACTCCAAATCTATATGTTTCGTGAAAGTAACCTGCTTTGTGATCATTGATCGCATGCATGGGAATGGGATACATATCTAGCAGAAAGAGAGGAATCGGATCATGCGTGCATATATATAGAATCATGGAACCTAGCTAGCAGTACTAGCTAATGGAGTCCTCGCAGGCATGACTGGATAGATGATACCCGTGCAGGTATCCGAATGTCGATAAACTTGTTGATTGATATTCCTGCTTCTCCTTCGGCCTGCAGGCCGGTTGACCGGATCATCCACTTTACAGGCCTGGTATTGATTTGCACGAATAAAATTGACCGGCCAGGTCGATTATATTGTACATATATAGTATATGCATGAGAGAAAACTGTAAGCTGCCATGGGATGCATACGCATTTTTTTAAGCCAAAACCATAAAATAATTGTTCTAGGGTATTTTCATTATTAAATAAATATGTACAAACAGATAATACAACTAGTGCCACCCAATACTAGTTCTAGGAAACATTAAAATTAAACTATAAGTTCTGTGCTATCTAAATTCCAATCTGTTCGGCCTTGGCTTGCTTCGCTCTTAGCTTGGTATTCTGAAGCCCTTCTTTCAGATAGTGTTTCCAGGAATTTAAGTGTGGAGCTGCCATTCTAAAAAAATTGTCATTCCTAACCATCCAAGTACTCTAACATTCCATGATAATGATCTCCATATGAATGTCTTTTGGAAGCATATGCATTATCAAGGCACTGATGATGGAGAGATGCACACGCATGCAGGCGTGTTTGTTGGCGACAACAAGGTGGCTAGCTAGCCAGCCAGCCAGCCAGCCAGGAATATCAACGAGTAGCGAGTTGCATGCGGCTGGATACGCATCTTCCTGATCGATCGGAACTTGATCCAGACCCAAAATGGAAGGGGAGTCAAAGGGTAGTATCGCGCGTACGAACCACGCTCGCGAACATCGATACACATCCATGTCGTCGGCTCACCCGGGCCATTTGACGGCGATCGATCGTACCAAGTTTGGTCGGCACCTGGCATATACTGCTTCAGAACAACGCTTTAGAAAAAACACGTGTCGTTTCAAACACTGAGAAAGGATCGCGGACTGAGCCAATCTTTAGATGATTTGGTTCCTTAGAGCATCTACAACCGAACTTGTCATATCCGGCATTTTATACCCCGCGGGAGCGTCCACGGATAGTGACCGGGTAGTCTACAAATCGACGCGTCCACAATCACGTATCTCATATCCAACACTCTATATCTATATAAAATCATGCAACGTACTACGTAGATCATCACATGGACAAATCAACAGAAAACATACGTATAAACCGATAGCAAATGGACATAATTCACATGTAAACATCACCAAAAGTGAATCACAGTTCAACCATCTGGCAAATTCTAACTAGATAGTACTACGAGCTAGATTATAGAAACGGGGAGAGTGTCGAGCTTCACCACTTCCTCGCCAACCCTTTGCCCTTCCGGTCGCCAGCGCTGATGTAGGCGTCGGTGACAGGAGGTGGGTCATCGTCGGAGCTGTCACTGTCAGAGCCATCGTCGGAGGAGGAAGAGGGATGACAATGTAGCCCTTCAAGCGCCGGACGATGCTGTCCTACTTGCGCTTGAGCTTGGCCACCCTCGCCGCCTCCCGCTCGGACTGCTCAATGCTGAGCCGGAGCGCCTTGGCGTTGATCCTCCAGAGTCGCCGGGCGTCTGTCTCCGTCGTCGTAAGTGACAGACGGTACACCCAGTGGAGGAGACGGTCCTCCTCGTCGGGCACCGTCGGCGTCACGCGGCGGCGGCGGGAGGACTGCGGGGCCGCGTCGGACAATCCCTTGCCCTCTACCTCTCCCGACGGGCGACGCGCGCTTCTGATTCCGGAGTGCGCATCCGCGGCTCCGGCAAAGCGGGCACTAGAACCCACCGCTGCCTGCCCGGAGCAGTGGCCGGAGGGGAAGGAGGCGGACGGACGATCGACGCCGATTGAGCCGCCCTCGAAGATCCGTGCGCGGGAAGGGCCAGCTTCGGCGCTGCAGTCGCGGGCAAGAGGTGGCCTCATACCAGAACCGGAGGTGCCGACCGTGTCCACCCGCGAGCGTTGCAGCTCGGTTCGGAGGGCAAGCTCGTCCTCGTCTCCGGTAGCATCGCGGTGGAAAGCATCCCAATCATCGTCGCAGGAGTCGTCGAAGTGGCTGCCGGTGCTGGACATGGTCGCCGAAGATCAAGAGTTGATGGATTGGAGAAAGGGAGAGTGGAGCGAAGCGGAGTGAAGTGAAGCTAGGGTTCGATCCGGATGTTTTTTTTGTAGGATCACCATGGCCTGAGGTGGGCTGTGCGGACGTGATGGACGCACCTGGACTCGCCCGGGTAGCCTCATATTGTTGAGTTTTATGATTATTAGGAAGTATAGGATAGACTAGGATTTGGTCATGCCTTGTCTTGTACTCTAAGTTGGTCATTGTACTCCTATATATACGCTGCTCAAGCAATAATCATCGATTCCACCAATCCCCCTCTATTCCCTTCTAACATGGTATTAGCCTAACCGATCCAACCCTATCCGTCGCCGCTTCCGCTCCGCCTGCCCCCGGGGCGGTCTGTCTTCATGATTGCCGCCCGTGGCCGCGCCGCCCATACATTGGGTTCGTCCGCCGGTCGTGTTGACCGGCTGCCCTAGAGAGTCTTTTTCCCGATCCTTTGATCCGGGTTTTTCTCTCTCTCTCGCCGATCATCTTGATCGACGTTTTTCTTTTTGGTTTTTCAATCTAAAATCGGTTTGCGTCGCCCGCCGCCGCCGTCGACTCCCGTGCCTCTACTCCGACATCGGCATCGACTACACCGACCACTTCGTCATCAACCATGCCGCAAAGCTGGACGCACCGCCCAAGGGACGCCTTGGTGCGTCGTTGCCGGTCGCTCGTCCGCGTGGTCTCCATTGCCGGTCCGTCTTCGTCGTCATCACCCGGGACATCACCGACAACGTCGCCTGTCTTCGCCAAGCTGCCCCCGAGCACGCGCCTACCGCCGATCGAGCTACAGGTTGCCATCGCGTTGTCCCTTTGGACCGTTGCGTCGCCGCCTCGAGGTCATCCTGCCGGCCGCCCCGCCCGCGCGCCGCTCCCGCCAACGCCCCTTCGGGCCGTCGCGCTGCGACACACGGTTCACGCTGCCGCCTCGTGATCCTCCCGACGGCTACCGCCGCCGCCGCCCGTCAGGTCATTGCCATCGGCCAGTGGTTCTCAACGCGGCCACCCCGACCCGCCGCTACACCGCCCCTTCGGGCTGTAAGGCCGCGGCACGCGGTCCCCACCACTGCCCGAGGCCGTTCCCGTGGCTGCACCGACCCGCGCTCCGCCGCCCTGAGGTCTTCCCGCTATCGCCCCGACCCGCCTACCGCCGCCACGTCACCCCTTCGGGCCATAGCACCGTGGCCCGCGGTCCACTTCGCCGTCCCAACGCGTTGACTTCCCTTGGTATGCGCTGCGCCGCTTCCCTTGGCGCAGGAGCACCACCATCCACAGAGGTCTTCGTCACGCTGTCGGGTTCCTGGCCTACTTCGAGCATCGCCGCCACACTCCTAACCTAGCCACAACCACCACTCTTCTCCGGCCACCGCCGCTGCTACCCCTGTAGCCACCGCCCATCCACCCCCTTCGTCTTCGTCCAGCACCAGCTCGTCACCAGCGTCATCGTCATCTTCCCCTACCACTTCGTCTACTCCCACCACCGTTGGTGACATCGGCCCCACGCCGATTGGCGCCACAACCATCATCGAGTCTCCGTCTCTGCTGGCCCCTACGACTCCTCGACATGGCGTACAGCTCGTGCAGGTCCCTCGTCTATGCATGCCCGGTGCTGGCAACACTGATGCGTGCCTTCGTCCATGACGTGTCCCCGGGCCTGGCAAGCCTGGTGCGACGCTTCGCCAACTTCGTCTTTGTCCGTCTACACATGCCCGGTGCTGGCAACATCGATGTGTGCCTTCGTCTATGACGTGTCCCCGGGTTTGGCAAACCCGACGCGACGCCTCGTCAACATCGTCTTCTTCCCGGTGCACCACTACTTCGACACCACTGCACCCATGACTAACTCGGCGCTTCCTTACGCCAGCGGCTTCACGGTGACTTCCTCAACACCGGCCTCCCTGACTCGACATCGACCATGGTGTTCTTTGCACGGCTACCTCGACCACAGCTACACCACCCTACGCTTTGGGCTACCTCGACAACGGCACAAAGGGCTACCGCCTTGCTTGAGCAACCTCGTCGGTTTCCACTCCAGCCACAACTTTCGCGACGCATCGACCGTTATGACTGTGTGTGGGTGTTGGGGGGGGGGGGGGGCTGTCGGCTTGCCTTCGAATTCTTCTCCAGTCTCACCATCTACGTCACTACCGCTGTGACTGCGGGGGGATGTTGAGTATTATGATTATTAGGAAGTAAGGATAGACTAGGATTTGGTCCTGCCTTGTCTTGTACTCTAAGTTGGTCATTGTACTCCTATATATATGCCCACAAGGCTCAAGCAATAATCATCGATTCCACCAATCCCCCTCTATTCCATTCTAACACATATCCTCGCTACATTTGGACTGAATATGAGGGGTGCCAGTCAGCTCGGGCGTTTGAGACCGGTTTGAGGTGCCCGGGTGGGTCGATTTTTTTTACCGAATAGTTATCAGGCCGTCACTCGAATGTATAAGGAAGCTTTGGAGCGCCCGACTATAGATGCTCTTAGGATGGAACCAACTCATCAAGAATCAACTCCAACACAATAGCACATCATGTTTCAAACACTCGAAAAGCATCGCACACTATCTCTGTACCCATACATAATTGCTAAGGGCATCTCTAGCCGATCTCTTAAATTTTAGAGGATTAAACAGCCAAGTAAATCTTAGTGGGGTATTTTTTACTCTTCTAGTTTTGGTCATTTCTAACCGATCATGTATACTTAACGGAGTTTGCCAAATTATTCCAATTGCACTTTACTTAATACATTGCAACTACATATTAGCACGCATAAAAACCAAACAGAATAAATAAGTTTCACACAATACATGAATTGAACAAATTCATAGTAGTTTACAAACCAGATTATTCATATTCAAACACATGACATAGTTCAAATGAAGTAAATAGCATGATAAAAGCACAACTATGAAGTGCTATGGAGATGCCACTGATGCTCAATAAGATCATCTTGGAGCTGGATATAAACTTATCGGTTTTCAATCCTATGATGTGCTTTGAGGAATGCCTAGATCCTTTTTGCAACGTGCTCTTGCTCAACAGGTTTCCCATTGGTGATGTATGGAAAGTTCTCAAGCATGTCTCTCTCATCTTCAATGACCATGTTATGAAAGATGATGCAACAAGTCATGATTTTCCATAGAACCTTGGAGTTCCAATACTCGACAATACCACGAATGATTACAAAGCGATTCTGAAGCACACTAAAATCTCTCTCCACATCCCTCCTAGTCGACACTTGACGTGTTGCAAATAAAGTGAGATCTTTTGTTACTTTTTGGATGTAGAATTGTTGTGACAAATGTGGCCCATTGAGGATAGATGCCATCTGCAAGGTAGTAACCGATCGTGTACTCACAACCATTGACCATATAGTTGCAAAGAGGAGCATGTCCGGTAACAAGCCTAGCAAATAGTCGGCCATTGTGAGAGTCAGACAATCCAAAGAATGAATGTTAGATCCATAGATCCTCCGATGCAACAGCCTCAAGAATGATTGTTTGATCATTGCGGTGGCCTTTGTACTGGCCTGATACTTTGTTTAATAAAATGGTTGTGTGCATTATGCGATGCAGAGATCGGGGGTCATCCTCCTTTTTGAAAAAAATTATACCAGAAGCATGATCATCTTGCTAGTTTGAAGGATATGGCAATTGAGAAATGATATGTTTCATAAGAAATCCCCTCTATTAGTACCTCTGTTGAATTCTTACGGAGCTACTAGAAATCTATAAACAACACCCATAAGTTTTTGACAAAAGAGATTTTGAAAGGGAAGATGCCAGTGTCAGTGGAAATGGTGTAATCGATGGAGGAGAATCCTTCCATACCTATGGCCTAGCCCACGCCCCCAGTTGAACAGCTGCCACTGCCAGTGGATGGCGTTTTCTCTGAGGTGGATGCCATGTCGGCAGCAGGTACGATTTTATGATTGTCATGGTGGGTCAGTTGTGTTTGCAACATACAAATTTCTATCTAACTGCAATGATGCTCTGGAGGCCAAGATATATGCAATATTGCATGGTGTTGAGTATCATAATTATTAGGAAGTATAGGATAGACTAGGATTTATTTCTACCTTTTATGGTACTCCAAGTTGATCATGTACTCCTATATATATGCCCACAAGGCTCAAGCAGTACAGTGACAAATTCCACCAATCCCTCTCTATCCCATCTACATGGTATCAGCCATACCTCGATCATAAACCCTAGCCGCCGTAGCAGCTTCCGCACCGCGCCGTCCCCGGGGAGGTTGATCTCCATGATCGCCACCGAGGGCCGCTCCACCCGTACCTAGGGTTCGTTTGCTGTCCATAATATGGACTGGAGAAGAATCCGAAGGTAAGCCGAAGGACATCCCCCCACAGTCATAACGATCGATGCATCGTGGAAGTCATGGCTGGAGTGGAAATTGACGAGGTTGCTCAAGCAAGCTGGTAGCCCTTTGTGCCAATGTCGATGTAGCCGAGAGTGTAGGGTGGTGTAGCCATGGTCGAGCTAGCCGTGCGAGGAACACCATGGTCGATGTCGTGTCGAGGTGGCCGGTGCCGAGATAGCCGTCGTGGAGCAGCAGGCGCAAACAGGCGCCGAGTTAGTCATGGGTGCAGTGGTGTCGAGGTAGTGGTGCGCCAGGAAGAAGATGATGTTGACGAGGTGTCACGCCGGGTTTTCCAAGCTCGGGGACACATGATAGAAGCAAAGGTGTCCCGTCTTTCGATAAGATGGTAACTGTCATTTTTGGTGGGAGTCGGCTTTAATGATCGGACTACGAATGTGTGAAGATGTCATGCCTTAGCAATCACTAAACCAACTCTGACAGGTTATTGACCACGAGGGTCTGTTTCCTGAAAGCAAACGAAGAACAAGCAAGAAATTGTTATTGCAATCTAGATATTGCAGATGTAAGAGGAAAGCTTTATTGATCAAAGTGGGGTTCTGTGACATCTTGGTCTGATTGTTGAACAAAAGCGAAGGATGTGAGTTGCAACCATGGCTAACTTTAACCTAAACAAAACCCCAGTTTAAAATGACTCCCTAAGATATGTATTTATAGGGAGATAGAGGGGAATTTCATCCAGCCTTGGCAAGGTGGGACTAAATTCTGTCCTAAGTCGTTTTCCCTATTAATACAGACTCTAAAAATAGCCTATTAGTTGTAATTCAAAATTACGTGGGCCTGGCCCAAAAATACGGTGGCGCAGCACCTATATTAAACTATGGATGAAATTTATGAAATGCCATTTTGTATATTCCGTCCATGTCCTTGTATGTCATCATGGTGGCTCCAAAGTGCTGAAAACTCTACTGGAAACTCAATTATTGTTCCCCTTGCACACACCATCCTCTCCATGCTTGATCATGCTCCAATGTTCATCCTTCTTGTCAATCATGGGCCCTTCATTTGTAAGCAAAACAAATAGATCCAATTTAGGCAGCATCATATTCTCATGAACATTAGAATCGTTACCAAGAAATGGAAGTACCTGATAATTTAAATGGCGTGCGCGAGCTCTAGTAATTGGTCCAGTATATGTATCAGCATGGGGTTGTGGGTGTAACTATAGTGGTGATGTTCTCATCAACATGTCATGGACGAAGGCACGCACCAATATTGCCAGCATCGGGCATGCGTAGACGGACGGAGTCTATGTTGAGGCGCTGCTCCAGGTTTGCCCGACCCGGGGACACGTCGTGGACGAAGGCACACGTTGGTGTTGCTAGCACTGGGCATGTGTAGACGAGGACCTACAGGAGTTGTACGCCATATTGAGGGGTAGAAGTTGCTGATGTCGACCACGGTTGTCGGAGTAGATAAAGTGGTCGGGGAAGATGACGACGACGCTGGCGATGAGTTGGTGATTGACGAAGACGAAGGAGTGGATCAGCGACACGGCTCGGGTGAGCGAGCGGCGACACAACTCGGGTAGGCGAGCGGCAGCGGCGCGGGGGAAGAAGCGCAGTAACGGTGGCCTGAGGAGGCGGTAGAGGCTAGGTTAGGGGCATGCCGACGGTGCTCGAAGTAGGCCAGGAAGAACATTGATGCGTGCCTTCATCCATGACGTGTCTTCGGGCTTGTCAAACCCAACATGACGCCTCATCAACACCTTCTTCTTATGGGCACACCACTACCTCGACACCACTGCACCCATGACTAACTCGGCGCCTCCTTGTGCCCACGGCTCCACGGAGAGTACCTTAACACCGGCCACGGCGTCCACACACGGCTACCTCAACCACGGCTACACTACCATACGCTCTCGGCTCCCTCGACAATGGCACAAAGGGCCATGACCTCGCTTGAGCAACTCATCAACTTCCTATACAGTCAACGCGTCTGCAACGCAACACCGTCCGGATGCTCCTGCTACGACTAAGGGGGGATGTCAGCCCGTCAGCTGCTATTCTCTCCTGCCTGACCATCCACGATGCTCCTATTGTTCGCAATGCTAACGTATGACTGCGGTGGGATGTTGGAGTATATATTATGGTAGGCTAGGATTTGTTAAGATTGATTGGATTCATACGATTCATACCTTATCCCTCGGAGAAGATTCTTGCACTCCAAGTCTTGTACTCTATATATACTTGCCTCAAGGCTCAATAATACATCCAGCGCGTTACACCAATCTCACTCTCGATTTCTCTGCTCCTTTGCTCTCTGCTCCTACTATTGTTCAAGTTAGCACGACCACAGATCCAATGGCAACCTTCCCATTCAAACAATCCAACTTTGTTTCTACTGGAGGGACATTAGGCAATCCAAGTTGCAGGCCGTCTAGCTCAAGTGTGCGTGGTGAGTTCTCATTTCCAAGATGAAAATGATGATTTAGGGATTGTCATTTGTGAATGGGAAGATTTTACAGAGAGGTTGCATTTGTGAATGTCAGAGAGATTTTGCAAGAATTTTTGCATGGCAAGAGATTGGGATTCCAGGAAATTAGTAAATGCCCCTTTGGCTAAGCTTTTGCTAGGATGAACTCTGTGTTTGATTTGGAGTCACTTATCAAAAATAGTCCTCACCAGCATGATGATATACGCATAGTTTTCTAGTCGCATGATGAGGGACTTAACTTGAGAAGGTACAATCTTAACAGACAGGCTTGGTTACTGTTAGTAGGTTTTCACCAAGATCTGAGGAATTTTACATAAATAGCCAATGCTATCAAGAGTTTCGGGAAACTCCTCACCCAGGATAGGGAAAAAAGTACTAGAGCAGCTATTATGGTCAAGGTTAGAGTTGAAGATCTATCTCTTATTCCAGCAAGCATTATTTAGTCAAAGGTTGATGACTTTATGGGTGGTTCTTGGGTTGTACGTGTAGTTATAGTGCAAGAGGAAATTCGAGGGGGGGGGTTGCTGTAGATGAAGTGCCTTTTCTCCTAACGGAAAGCCCCACCCCATGCCTTATGTGCCTCATTACCACCCCAACCAGGATATCATTGTGGGCCCAGTTGAACAACACCTTCCAGCAGTTAACTTAGAAGATGATGAAGATGAAGAAAATGACTGGGAAGAGGGAAATTGGGCTCTTCCCTAGTTAAATGAACAGAATCTGGTGGATATTGAAGTGGAGGCGGGGGAGTTTCTTGAATCGAATGAACCACTAGAGCCACTGTATTTGGATCTTAATATTCCAATTGTTGAAGAAAATCTCTAGGTGGAGGAAAACAATCACAGTTATGTCACCATGTCAAGTAACTCAGTTGAGAATGTGAGTACAGATGGTTCCGTGGCTGGCCCAGCACAAGTTGGCCTGCTGGATTTAAATATTGGGCTCTCGGGCCATATCAACAATGGGCCTTTGGTGCCTGTTAACAATGGACCTGAGATGGTTGATGTTGGTGTCAAAATCGGCAGACCTCGGGGTAGAGGGTCCCGAGCTGCAGATCCCGGATCAAGGGTAACAGGAACGAAGGAGACGATATTTACCCAGGTTCGGGCCCTCTTGATGGAGGTAAAAACCCTACGTCCTGCTCTTGTTTATATCAATGGAGATGTATCAAGTGCAGAGTTGATCTACCTCAAGATCGTAATGTGTGGTCTAACTCTAAGGCTAGGTGAATGATTTTGCATTGATGTCCCCTCTACGGGCTAAACCCTATGGCTTATATACACGCCAGGGAGGGTATCTAGGGTTTACAAGGTCGGTAGCTAGGAACTAGGCGGCGGCAGAGATCTTGGAGTATACGTCAAGTGTTCGGGCGAGACAGTCTTGAGCATGTCTCCTGCATGCGACCTCCGGAGTTCATCCTGACCACGAATGAAGGCTCGTCGGCCCAACCCGAGGAGAGTAGGCCGACTGGGTTAGTACCCCCTTATCCAGGACACAGTCAGTAGCCCTCGAACCGGTCTTCTACGCCGAGGACGATCCTCCTGATGACAACAACTTTGGATCCGGAGTCCTTGGCTTGACAGACGAGTTCCTCCCTGTGATTTTCAAACCACCCCTTTAGAGGAGTGGTGCCAACCAAAGCTCGACCGATCCTATTCCTTCCGCCCGAAAAGATCGGATATCTTAGCCTCGAAGACTAAGCATCTCGGTGTGAATGGTTCCACTCCGTCTGACAACTTTATCGAAACGACTCACCCCACGACAGGTCGAGCAGTTGCTGCTCTCCTCAAATCGCGTCCCAAGGCAAACTTTTTACTGGCACGTCCCTTTGAGGCAGAGATCGTACCCGTTTTATCTGGGATATTATTAAGATTTTGTTTCCCCCCATATGCTCAATGTCATCTTTGATGGGAGTGACGAGTTTATCGGCGCAGCGAGGGGTGCTCTTGGCCTTTCATAGGCCTATAAGAGCAAAAGGGTGAACAACGCAACTAAGCACGCTCCCATTCATCCCATGTACTGCTTCATCTAGCTCTAGCGCCCAGATCCAATCTCGCATCCCATTCCATGCAGCGAGTCCACCCTTCCCTGCCAACCATGGCCGAGACCCTCCAGGGGCACTGGGGCGGTTCCATCGTGACCGATGAGACCATCCAGGAGCTGCGCAATGTGGGGTACCTGTGCACTAACACCGCCGCCCGCGCTCTTGTCGCTGGCCAGCAAGTGCCTGCTCCCAATGCCGGGGAGCGGGTGGTTTTCGTCCCCCCCCCCCCCAATCAGAGGGTTGGGGTTCCCGCTGCACCCCTTTGTGTGTAGGGTCATCTACTACTATGGGCTTGACTTTCATCATCTGGCACCGAACTCCATCCTCCATATCGCTGCCTTCATAACGGTCTGTGAGGCCTTCCTCCGCCGCGAGCCACACTTTGGCCTGTGTCTGAAGATCTTCGGGATCAAGACGAAGTCTAGTGGCTCTGACTTTGCAGAGTGCAGAGGGGCCATGATCAGCAAAAACCAAGGGACCGAATGGTTCAAGGGCACCTTCATCGAAACGGTGAAGGAGTGGCAGCGGGAGTGGTTCTACATCACCGAACCGATTGCCCCTGGCCACGCCGGAGTCCCAGCATTCTTGGCCGGGCCTCCCAAGAAGCTCAAGTCCTGGAAGGAAAAGGTCGTCGCCTGGGGGAACCAGAAGGAGGTGGAGACCTTGGTAAACAGGGTCAAATGGTGGTCCACCACGGGGAAGGTCGAGCTCGCGGACATCATCAATGTCATGCTCAACCACCGCATACTCCCTCTCCAACTTCGGGCCACCCCAATGTGGGCACAAAAGCCCAAGGACATGTGCCCCCTCACCGCCTTCTTCCGCTCCACCTTGGCCGCCATGTGGACCAAGCTCATGATGCTGGCCAAGGACAAGATCCCCAAGGAGTTCGAGGACCGCGGCCTCGAGGACGGCTATGAAGCCTTCCTGGTAAGTGATTTTACTCACATGTCATTATTTATGTCCTTCAAGGAGTAGATTTTAACGAATCATTATGCTTGACGCTTTGCAGAAGTGGCTGGCCTAGGTAGTGGGCGTGCGATGCCCCGCCCCACTCCCAAAAGAACAGCATACCCCCCTGCTGGCGGCGCTCCTAACACTGGAGCCGCACGTGGTGGCCCCCAAAGGGACGAAGTCCCAGAAGGGCAAGCTAAGTGCTCGGACACGGGAGACTCCGGTCACCCGGTCCGTGGAGACCCAAACCTCCGCCGCTCATGACGGCGACGCGGAGGTGGATGACGTGGAGGAGCTCCCTCCCCCAAAAATGAAGTGGGCGGCGTCAGAGGACGCCAGAACCAGTATGCAGCCCAAGGGCTTGAAGAGTCCCAGGAGGACCTCAGCCAGGACCGACGGCAAGTTGCCGGAGAGAGTCGAGCTCTCCGGAGATTCGGAAGAAGACCTCATTGCAATGGGGAGGAAGAAACCGACTCCTAGAGGGTAAGCAGTAGTCTTTATATCCCGTCTTTATATTTGACACGTTCTTTTTTAACAAGGGAGACTCATAGAGCGTCCTATCTTTACGCAGTCCGCCGAAGACGAACCCCAGTGGTTCTTCAAGTGGGTTGCCATCCGCCAACGGGACTCCAGAGCCTGCTGCTCCTCCCCAGGCGCATGACGGGCTAGGGGAGGTGACATCCACCCTGGCCCCCGATGTCAACGTGGTAGTCACCGAAGAGGTGGCCATCATGGCTGAGGTCAACACCTCGGCCCAGCAAGACCCCGGGGGGAAACTCCCCGAGGTCATCAAGGAGGGGCTGGGCCAGACGCTGGCCCAGTCGATATCTTCTTGCTTCGCCACCATAGGTGGAGCCTACTTGGGCCGGCGCGTCAGTGCCTGGGTCCAAGTTCATCCCACCACCCCCGCCAACTGCCCCAGAACGGGCTGGCGCGGGATGGACCGAGGAGATGGAGGAGACCCTAAAGGGTTCCTCCATTAAGGAAGAGCACCGTGCCTTAATAGGTGTGGCGCTGCAGGATTTACAGTCCGCAGGGGCCGTCCTGCATGAGGCTTTCAAGAGCCTTGTGACGAGCTTCAATGTATGCTTCTATCCCTTTATTTTGGTGCTATTAAAGATTCATCTACTTGTCCGAAGACATGCCATTACAGCCTTCTAAATGGCTTAGTGAGTGAGTAGCCCCCGAGCCCAAAGGTGGTTTCAAGAAACCGGCATTGGGTTCATATGATTTAATAGGAGCATGTCATGTAGCCCCCATGTCGTTGCTTAAGGCAGTCATCCTGGATAATTATTTTGAGTGTGGGCGTTGTAATAAGGATTTTTGTTGACAGGTTTCGACCTCAGTTCCGAGTTCCATCTCTGAGGAGATAGCGGAGATGAATTGAAAGCTCGAGAGGTCCTAGACCTGGTGAACCAGAGATTCGAGCAGTCTCAAGGTAAGCAAGTCAACTTGCATGATATTTTACAAGGAAGAATATATTTTACTCGATCAAAACTAAGGTCGAACTGTTTTAATGACAGCAACGTTAGCTGAGCTTGAGATGCTCAAGGCCGAGCTCGAAAAAGCTCGGCAAGAGTTAAAGCAGCATGAAGTTGCCGCCGAGAAGGCGGGGGAGGCCCGAGCCGCTAAGAAGGTGGCCAGGGCCAAGGACCGGGATCAGGTCCTTGAGGTCAAGGAGACCCTGAAGGCCGTGTTCGATACACGTGACAAGCTTCAGGCGGAGGGGCAGCGAACAAAGGAGGAGCTTGAGAAGCTCCAGCTTGCCCATTCTGACCTCAAGACCGCGGCGCGGGAAAACCCCGAGGTGCTCCAGAAATTGGAGCAGATTACATCGGGTAAGCAATACTTACTACAGTGTGTGTTTGGCAGCAAAGGGTGCGTCGAGCTCACCCCGCTGTGGTATTCCGCAGAAGTCTTCGTGGATCTCCCGCAGAGCGTGACGGACGCCATTGCACACTTCGACCAGTTGGCGGGTCATGAAGTGGAGAAGGCCTTCTGGGGACAGTTCCCGGGATCTCCGACGGCGCAGCTGCTAAGCAATCGAATGAAGCAGCTAGCCGAGTTGCTCCGCATGATGAGGTCAGCACTTCAAGACGACTTCGTCGCGCTGTGGCCAGTAGACGTCCTTCTGGGCAGCCTCTTCGGTCTCGTGATGCGCCTACGGGGGCTGTCCCGCGTGCTGATATTTGGAGGAGGTCCGCATGCTTTGAAGGAGCACGGAGGGTGTACGCCTACGTGAAAACACACTAGCGCAGGGTCGATGCATTGACTGTGGCCGCGGGTCCTCTTGCAGACAAACCTCGTACCGCGGAGCAGTCCTATGAAGAGGTGGAGGAAGGAGCTCGGCTTATCGAGGTCGCGTGTCCGAAAGACACTTTGTATTATTAGGTAGTACTTCGGAACGCCGAAGTGATGGAATGTATTAAAACATTATGTTTTGCTTGAATGGCGATGGCTTTAAATTCCATGTGTGTTTTTTATACCTTCTGGATGACTATTTTAAACTAAAAGTGGCCAGTCTTCGGCTTCAGCCCCAATGTAGATTATACAAAGGGTGTTCCGAGATGCAGATGTGACCCTTAGTCGACGTCTCGGTACCTGAAGGTGGTCTTCTGCTCATAGGAACAAGGCAATCAGACTATAGTGGCTTGAGGGCTTTCAAGTAGTCCTAGGAGTTTGACTGTGGGGGCTGATGACCAGCCCACTGTGTGATAAGTGGCCGGCCTGGCAGGCTCAGGTCTAAGCCATGATGCACTTTGGCTAAAAAGTAAAGCCCTTCGTTTGACACAGGTGATCTCTATCGTCACATCGCTTAACGCGGTCTACGGATGGCCGACCAGTTTGCGCCTACCTAGATAGTCGGTTTTTGGCTTTCTCCACTGAGGCGCTCGACCAATTGACCTGGCCGCGCAATCGTAGTGGTTCTCCCATTACACCCTTAGCCAAATTCATCGGGAACGTAAGGGGTACACATAGGAGCCAGGCAACCCAACTATTGACCAAAATCTAGGTTCAAAACTGATGCATATAAAGCCAAAATCCGAGACACCGAAGACTTCGGACTTGTAATACAATTGCATCCTTTTATTTTCGTTGTAGAGCCATGGTCATGCTCATAAAGAAAAATGATAAGGACCTTTAAAGGGCATGGTTTCTTTATTTCATAATCTCAAGCCTTTACATGACCAGCTGCAACAAAAGGAACTGAAAGAATACAACATAAAAAAGTAAAAATGAAGGAAGGAATAGGGCGGATATATATCTTTGGATTTTTAGGACTCCGGGCTGCATCCTGCCGCACGTCTGCAGTTCCGAGCTGTTGAACATCTTGTCACCATTAACGGTGGGACTAGTGACAGTTAATACCCTTCTGGCCCTTAATATGCTCCCGACGTTTGAATGGCCGAGTGTTGACACCAGATTTTGGCACGGTCAAGTACTTAATTAAGATTGCCTCAAATGGAGAAGTGATCTACATGAAAAAGTTGTGTATTCCCAACAGGAACATCTTTGAAGTTTATGCCATCGCCATCTGATCTTATCTCGAAGGCCGAAGTTGTGCTCGAAATACCAAGATTTTATATGCAGAGTACTGTTCGGCCAATTACGCCCCCAAAACTGCCTCATATAAGAAAAGTTTGTACACGAATTGTCTTCGTCTTATCAAAATGGTTGGTTTTGATATAAAAATCTTCCCAATCTGAGTTCGTATGAAAAAGTTAGAGCCATCGGAATGCAGCCCTCCCAGGAGGCAAAATATGGCGCGCCCACGAGACACCTGTCTGATGGGTAGCGCCACCAATCAGCTGTTTTGTGTGAGAGATTCGGCCCTTAAGATTGCTTCAAATCCAAAAACGTTCAACACAAAAGTTGTTCGTCTCGTCGAAACGGTCAAATTTGCTTTTGGGCTCATCTTTATCCGAGGTTGTTTGTGGCATGTAGGATCTAAAAACCAAACTGCTGTCCCAGACTTACTTAAATCCGAGTTCGGTTAATTTTGGAAAGATTTGGACGTGATTTGGAGTCCTTTTGTTGTACGGGAAGCCCAGCCACCTCATAAATAGATAAGGGGTGACGGCCGATTGAACAACACACAATTGAACAATCATCTATCACTTTTACCTTTACTTTTATCTCTCTCCCCTGTTCTTCTTCTTCCTCGTTCTTCGCTCGTTCTTCTTGTTGCAGGGCGGCGAACCTCAAGGCCCTAGGGGCGATCAGGTAGACCTAGGGCAGCCCATAGCCGTCACGCGCCCTGACGGGGTCCCTCCCAGGCGTGTGGGGTTTTGGGTCTACAAAAGAGCCCACCGGATTGTCTTCCGTACCGCGCTTACGGCGGGTCACCTTCGACGTGAGCTGCGGTGCATCACCCCCGGCGTCGAGGGTACACGGTGATGTGTTCATGTGCGAACACACTTTTTGGCGACTCCGCTGGGGAAGAAGCTTTGGACGGTCTCCGGCCCGTTCTTGCTATGAAGAGATCGTCATCTAGGGCTTGCAATCTACAAAGGTAATATGAATACCCAATTCACATATGTAGATGCAAATAATGCATATGTTGTTGCTAGATCATCTAATGAGCATAATGTATCGGCTAGCCCTAGCTTTATCAATCATGCATCTAATTATGTGCAAGAGCCGATGCAACAAAATCTTCATGCTTCTACCTCATATAATTTTAGCAACATGCAACATATGTATTTCTACTCCCATGCATCGGCAAGCCCACAAATCCATATGCCGATGAACAACATGATGAGTTCGGTTAATCAAGTTGAAACACCTCACATAGGAACTTCCGATAGTATGCAACAAAGTGTTTCACCTTTTTATTCATCGGCAACCAACTTGCAATATGTTAATCCAAACATGCCGGTGGATAGGGGAGTTGGCCATGCTACTACTACGTATCCGGCCAATTACCCTCAATCATCATATGCTACACCTCATGGCTCATGCAACTAATTTTTTGGCACCATATGCAACTATAGGTATTCATAATTCGGCTTCGCACCTTCACACTAATAGCCGAATAAGTGAAAATTCTATAGGATCACATGTGTCTTCACCTAGTATCGTAGCATACAATGTTTTCCCTGCACAATTACAGAATTTCGGCGACATCTCGTTACCGAAAGAGTCTAAAAGTGTCGGAGGGCAATTCTATCCAGATTGGGTCATTAAGAAAAATCTTACGTCTTTTTGGGACGAATGCAATGTTGTTCTACATGAATTAATAAAAGAGGGAAAGCCTATTAATTCTGCTGCAATACAAGCTAGATTATGTCAAAAAGAGGAAGCATTGGGTATGGATAGAATTATAAAAAAAATGGTGATTCGGATAACCAAGTTAATTCGGTTATTGAAAAGACCGAATCAAATATTACGTATGCCGAATCTGTTCTAGAAAAAGAGGACGACAAGCTGTTGGGGAGCTATTCGAAAAAGGAACAATATACCGTTCAAGTAACGCAACCATCATGCTTTCCCAACGTGTTTGAAAAGGTATGTCTAGCAAGTGATTTACCTATCTTTCGATTTGGTCGCAACTTTATTGTTGATGCTTCTATAAGAAAAAATCTCATAAGTAATTTTGAAAGACCAATGAAGAAGGGTAATTTACTTGTTAGCAATAAAAAATTTATAGAACATATCGGTCAACCTATTGTGCCATTTATAAAGATCGATAGTGACTTATTATTGCAGCCAAAGTTTTGCCCATTGCTTTATTTAAAATTCATATCTAATTGGGTAGCTTTGCTTGCTTCATACTTGGCTTACGCATGGCCTCAATTGAGACATGTATGTTCTAACTACTTTGATTTCAGAAATTTAAAGCCAAGGTTATACTCTGTTGAGAAAACCGATCATAGTATAATTTTCTTTTCAAAGACATCGGAGATAGAGTGCAAAACACAATGCATAGCCAAATGGGATAATGCAAAATCTGAACCATTCATTTGCTTAACTTCAAAGTCATTCTCACAGCAAGATCGGCTAGAGAATAAAAAGTTTACCTTCAATTCAAGCATGTGTGATCAGATATTTGATTTGTTGCTGAAAAATAATTACATAAGAATTCTTGATCACCATGTCAAGCCATCAATTCAAGGACGAATGTATTGTAGGTTGCATCATTTGTTCAAACATAATTTTGAGGATTGCAATATGTTTCGTCAAATAGTTAAATCGGCCATTCATAAAGGACAATTGAAATTTGTTGAGACATCAAGAGATGACCAGTTTATTCCGATTGGTCCTGATGGCAAACGACTTTTGCATCGGCTGCTTCAAGCCGATCTATTTAAACATGAGAAGGTAAATACTATGGATGATGGGATCAAGTTTTCAAGTAAAGAAGTTGTTCAAGAGCACAAGGAAAATATGCTTGAAGGTGGGAATTCCATCAAGGTTGCGCAAAAGACGCCAAGTATTGGGGGGCAACAAGAAAATCCAAAGATCAGTGCAAGCACAAGAAAAGAAAGCAATGGCCGAGGTAAGCACAAAGGTAAAAAGCCGAAAGTCACATTCGCGCAACTATTGGAAAAATATCAGAAGATAAGTGAGGAGAACAATGCTTATCGGCCAAGTAATTCAAGAGCATCAAGACAACCCCCTAGGCGCAAACACGAGGATCGGTACTGGCAAAATGAGAATTCTAATGCAGTATATTCATATCCATATTTTGTGCCGCCAATGCCAATGTCGTGGATACCTACCTATGCTAATTTTTATCCATATTCATCATGGGACAGGTATGATTCAAGTGCACATTATCCATCTTATTTTAGACCATCTCTCAAACATTATGCAGATCCAAGAGGATCAACATTTGATGAACAATCACATGTCAAAGACCGTTTCAATCGTAAAGAATCGGTCCAGAGCTCAAGGAAGAATAAACAGGTGGTCAAGCAAGTTTATCGCATTAAAAGAGATGGTCGTAAGAGTGCTACATCAGATTTGATCTCAAACGAGCAAGAGCCAGTTAAAGTGTTGACATTGGCTACAAAAGGCAATGAGGCAAGTCAATCAAGTGTCAAATTTGAAGAGAAAAAGTTGAGAGTGCACAAGGTAAAACAAGAATTGCCATTGCTTCAAACAAAATCACAGCCGGGGTGCCCACTCGGCTTATCATATTGGCAAAAAAAGAAATTACAAAAACTTAGTGCACAAGAACTTGAAGAAAGGAATATGGCATGGGTTCCTAAAGGAAGTACTCAAAATAATAATTATGTGCAAGCTTCCATTACAAGAAGTGCGGCAAAGGTGAAGAAGGACAAGAGTGAAAACTATGAAGGACCAATCCGAAGGTTTCAACATCTTCGGTCCACACATTATCCATATTCTTCAACTATGCCATTAATGCATATGCCATGGAATTCGTCATCAGGTATGATTGGTTACCCTCAATGGGCTTATTTTAATCCTGGGATGCAATATAATTTCTTACATCATGAAAGGGTATTACCAAATCATCATATGTTTAATTAGCTTAACTTGTGTTGCTAATCTAAATGGCCGATACACAATTATCGCGCTAAGAAATAAAATGGCCGATATATACTTATCGTCCTAAACACGTACAAAATGACCGATGGAGTGTTGACATCGTGCTTAGAACAAACTCCGTGCAAGTTATTTTTCAGCACACAAGTTTTGCCGAAAAACAGGGGGGCATGTGTTGACACCAGATTTTGGCACGGTCAAGTACTTAATTAAGATGGCCTCAAATGGAAAAGTGATCTACATGAAAAAGTTGTGTATTCTCAACAGGAACATCTTTGAAGTTTAGGCCATCGCCATCCGATCTTATCTCGAAGGCCGAAGTTGTGCTCGAAGTACCAAGATTTTATATGCAAAGTACTGTTCGGCCAATTATGCCCCCAAAACTGCCTCATATGAGAAAAGTTTGTACACGAATTGTCTTCGTCTCGTCGAAACGGTTGATTTTGATATAAAAATCGTCCCAATCCAAATTCGTATGCAAAAGTTAGAGCCATCAGAATGCAGCCCTCCCAGGAGGCAAAATATGGCGCGCCCCACCAGACACCTGTGTGATGGGTAGCGCCACCAATCAGTTATTTTGCATGAGATATTCGGCCCTCAATATTGCTTCAAATCGAAAAATGTTCAACACAAAAGTTGTTCGTCTGGTCGAAACGGTCAAATTTTCTTTTGCGCTCATCTTCATCTGAGGTCGTTTGTGGCCTGTAGGATCTAAAAACTGAACTGCTGTCGCAGACTTACCTAAATCCGAGTTCGATTAATTTTGGAAATATTTGAACGTGATTTGGAGTCCTTTTCTTGTACAGGAAGCCCAGTCACCTCATAAATAGATAAGGGGTGACGGCCGATTGAACAACACACAACCGAACAATCATCTATCACTTTTACCTTTACTTTTATCTCTCTCCCTTGTTCTTCTTCTTCCTCGTTTTTCACTCGTTCTTCTTGTTGCAGGGCGGCGAACCTCGAGGCCCTAGGGGTGATCAGGTCGACCTAGGGCAGCCCATAGCCGTCGCGCGCCCTGACGGGGTCCCTCCCGGGCGTGTGGAGTTTCGGGTCTCCAAAAGCGCCCGCCGGATTGTCTTGCGTACCGCGCTTCTGGTGGGTCTCCTTTGACGTGAGCTGCGGTGCATCACCCTCGGCGTCGAGGGTACACGGTGACGTGTTCTTGTGCGAACACCAAGCTCCTTGAAGGAGGTGGTGCCGAAGTCCATTCCGTGGTTGAAGCCACGTTGACGTAGTCATGTTTGGCTGCTCTTTTGACAGAGACTTTCCCATGTGGTGGCTCGAAGCCGCGTCATTTGTTTGGTCGAACCATTCCGCCGTGTTTAGTAAGTTTTGGCTCCTCGGCAGCCCGGGGAACCTTGAGTGCGAAGTTGTGCACCCTGGGGATGTAATGCCCCATCTAGAGAGGGCGTGCGAGGAGCCTGCATTCTATTTGGGGTGCGGGGGTATGTGGCCGAGGTCGATATGTGCGGCCCGCGTACGCTTCAAAGAGCTGGTTATGCATTTAGCACTACGGGCTGCCTCCTCGGATGCCTGTACCTCGGCTGCGAAAGCCGCGGTCTGCTCCTCCGTCCAGAGTGAGCGCTCGGTGTTCCATTAACTAATGTAACACCGTTGGGTCCTCGCATTTTAAACTTGAGATAGGCGTAATGCGGGACTACGTTGAAGCGTGCGAATGATGTGCGCACTAAAAGCGCGTGGTATCTGCTCCGAAAGGGGACGATGTCGAAGATTAACTCCTCTCTTCTGAAGTTCTCGGGCGAGCCGTAGACTACCTCCAGGGTCACCGTTCCGATGCAGCAGGCTTCAACGCCTGGGATGACACCTTTAAAGGTGGTGCTACTCGGTTTGATCCGGGATGAGTCAATACCCATCTTCTTAACCGTGTCCTCATAAATGAGGTTGAGGCTACTTCATCCATCCATGAGGATGCATGTCAGATGGTAACCATTGACAATTGGGTCCCGGACGAGCGCCGCCGATCCGCCATGTCTAATGCTGGTTAGATGGTCGTGCTTATCAAAGGTGATCGGGCAAGTCGACCAGGGGTTGAACTTCGGGGCAACTGGCTTCAACGCGTAGACATCCCGATGTGCTCGCTTCCTCTCAATTTTAGGGATGTGAGTAACCTAGATCATATTGACCTCGGTCACCTCATCTGGAAACTTCTTTTGGCCTCCATTATTGGGCCGCCGAGGTTCATCCTTGTCTTCACTTCAGTTTTGGGTTTTACTTAGACCCTCTGCCGCGACCTTGCCAGCTTGTTTAAAGACCCAACAATTCCTATTAGTGTGGGTCGCTGGTTTGTCCTGGGTGACGTGGATTCCACATGGGCAGTCCAGGAGTCTATCAAGCTGGCTAGGTCCGTCTCTGTTCCCTTTAAAGGGCTTCTTTTATGTCCGGATTTAGGTCCGGTGAAAGCTGCGTTAACCGTAGCGTCTTCCGTATCGCTGTCGCCATTTTTATACCTGCGCTTGTTTTTATTGCGCTCCGGTTTTCCATTGGCGTCGCGCGTTTCCGAGGTGCCCGCATTGCCGTTGTGAGAACTACGGGCGAGCCAACTATCCTCTCCCGCGCAGAAGCGGGTTATCAACGAGGTGAGGGCAGCCATAGTCCTCGGCTTAGCTTGGCCAAATTGACGGGCCAACCATTCATCTCGTATATTATTCTTGAATGCGGCGATGGCCTCGGCTTCGGAGCAGTCTATGATCTGGTTCTTCTTGGTGAGGAACCTGTTCCAAAATTTCCGAGACGACTCGCCTGGCTGCTGGGTGACACGGCTGAGATCATCAGCGTCCGAATGTCGGACGTATGTGTCCTGGAAGTTTGCTCGAAGGCGTCTTCTAGGGCCTCCCAGCTGCCAATAGATTGAGGAAGCAGGCTATTAAGCCAATGCCTGGCCGGACCCTTTAGCTTGAGCAGCAAATATTTAATGGCATGGAGATCATCTCCATTGGCCATATGTATGTGGAGAAGGAAATCCTCGATCCATACTGCTGGATCGGTGGTGCCATCGTATGATTCAATAGTGATGGGCTTGAATCCTTCAGGGAATTGATGTTCCATCACCCTGTCTGTGAAGCAGATCGGGTGAACCGGACCTCGGAACCGAGGAGCATCTCGTCGGAGGTCCGGTGAAAGCCGTGAATAGGCCTGATCTCGGGCACAGCCGTTCCTGTCCATCCAGGCATCGTAGCCATCGAGCCCTGCGGGCGCGCGTCCCCTTGATCCGTAGATGGACCGAGGGGGTGCCTTGTTTGCCTCAATGCGACGTCGAATGTCGTGAGGGTCTAAGTAGTCCATGGGGTCCTTGCCATAATGGTGTGTAGGTGGCCGGTCATTGAGGTTTTCCCACATTGGCCTGTCCCGCCCTCTAGGGGGTCGGTCCTGGTCGTCGGCGAGCTCCTCGTCGAACTCCGGCAGGAGACGCCTACGTGGGTATGATTTCAGCGTGCTACGGCACCGGTCTTCCATGTCTTGCTCAGCGGAGAGCACTTCGACCCACTTTTCATTCAGTGCGTTGGTATTGGCCTACAGCTGCCGCTACTTGCGTTTCATGCTCCGAGCCGTCGCAATGAGGCGTTGCCGGAAGCGCTCTTGCTCAAAAGGGTCTTCGGGGACAACAAAGTCCTCGGTACCGAGGCTTTCGTCCTCCTCAGATTCCGGCATGTAATTGTCATTGACCCCTTCAAAGCGGTCGTCGAGATCTGAATCCCCAAGATGTCCATTGGGAGTGCCGTTGCACCCTGGAAAGCTTGATGGTCTCCCTCGGGGTTGTCAGCGTCGTTGGCTTCTGCATCGCCGTTATCGGCGGTTGCATTGTTGCCGCTAGGTTCCCCATTGTTGCCTCTTCTGCGTCTTCGCCGACGTCTTGGAAGGGTATTGGGGGTGTCCACCATGTAGACATCGTAAGTAGATGTAGCAGTCCACCCGCCAGTGTTTACCACAGGCAAGGTGTTTTCCGCGGGGCAATCGGCATCTTCATCCATGTTCGTGGCCTCACCATAGTCTAGTACGTCGGTTAAATCGTCGACCGTGGCGACTAGGTGGGTGGTGGGTGGGATGTAAATTTCCCGATCGTCGGCTTTAAGTCCGACCTGATCATAGATCGAAGTCTTGTCGTCCGAGATGGACATGGCCTGGATACGGTCAAGCATCTCATTAAGGTGAGACAGCTCTTCCGGATACATTATCGGGCTGTAGGCGGGTGACGGTGTCCTGGACTAGGGGGTACTCACCACGTCGTCTCCCGACCAGCTGAATCGGGCCGAGGACCCCCATGGTGGTTCACTCATGGGCCACTTCGGGCAGCCCATGCCGCATACAAGGAGGTTTCCACAAGACTTGACGCACAAGACGAGGACTCCTCTAAACCCTAGGCCTCCGGTGTATTATATAAAATGAGGCCAGGCTAGTCAATAGAAAAACTCATATTCATTAGAACAATCTCGTGGTAGAAACATGTACTCTGTACTACACCCCATACGAATACAATCAAAAGCAGGACGTAGGGTATTATCTCTTCGAGAGAGCCCGAACCTAGGTAAAATCCTGTGTCCGTGTTACCATCGCTACAAGACGCCTAGCTTAGGACCCCTACTACGAGATATGCCAGATATAGAACCGACATTGGTGCTTTCATTGAGAGCCTGCTAGGCGATCATCGCGGTTCGACGCGATCTTCAATCAACGCCAAATCAGGTGTTATACTTTCATTATAAATCGTTTTCTATAGATCAAATTGTTCGCAAATTATTTTCATCACCATTTGTGATTTCTTTTGACAGATCGGTTTTGCTCTTGCTTAAAAATCGGATCAAAAGATGGTAGTATTGTTTTGTGCATCATCGCATGACGCGATCTCCACTCCACGCGTGGCGCCTTGAGGCGGCCTTTCGGCAGGTGCACGTCGGGCCAGTATCAGCCGCCGCCATGCGCCTTCCTTTTTGCCCGCTGTTTGGCGTAGGTTCTAGTGGAGATGGAGCTGTACTTGAGTTCAAGATCAGCCGTACCACATGGGAAATCAAGTTCTGTTCGGCATGCAAGCCAACCAGGAAGTCAAATCTGATGCACGCGCTTCAAGTCCGTGGCTGCAGCTTCGTTGTGCACACCGGGAGATCATCAGGAAGATTTAATTACTACTTTTCTTTCTTTATTAAGCCTTGAGGAAATAGACTACTTTAATAAATAATTTGTCTTCCACGTACGTACTTATTAAAGCATGCATAGTACTAATTGTTTCACAATTTTTGATGTTCGATCACTGTGCAAGCTATCTTTGAGAAGTGCCACTCATTATTAAGTCCTCGGCCCTGACCTGGCCATCTCCTCTTCGACCCCGTTTTTTATGCGCCGGCAGATGGACACTTCGCGTGTGGCACGGCCTGCATTGAGAATTGAGACTTCGCGCGTGCTAAGGAGTAAATCCGGTTAGACAGAGGTGATATTTTTGAGCGAAGTCTGATTTAAACCTTATGGTTGTAGTGTTGGTTAGAGACAAACCCTCACCTCTAAATCCCTGAAATCCATACCCTGACTTCTTTAATCCCGGTCATTTTTAACCATAATGCTTTTTTAGGAGTGAATTTGATGACGTGGCAGGGAAGACCGGGTTTGCTAACTTTTTTCTAGGAAAAGACGAATGCATGCATGCATGACATGGTGCGTGCCAGCGTACATACAGTACCGCGCGCCTGTCGGTCGTTTTTCTTGCGTGGGAGCCGGATCAGTGCGCCGCTTCCTTTCCTCAACTCCACTCCAATCCCCGGCTACACTATCTCTCCAGAGCCCCGTGTCGCTCCCCGCGAGCGGCCCGGGCGCTAACCCTAGCCGCCGGGCACCGCCGCACCTCCAGCCTTCCTCTCCCCGCCGCCGACGGCGAGAGCCCGGCGGCGCCGGCGGCGGCGGGTTTTCCTCCCCTGCAAGCGAGGCGGGCTGCGCGGGGCTGCTGCGCTAAGCGAAGGCGAGGGCTGCTACTACGTGTGACTGGGCGCGGGCTGGCGCTGCCCGGCGCGCCATGGCGGCGAGTGGCGGCGCGCGCGCGCCGCCGGCGCGAGGAGGTCGCGAGTCCCACAGGCGCGGGGGCGCTGCGGTCGGCCGGGGCAGATCTGGCCTCTGCCGGCCTGTGGCTGAGGGGCGAGGCGGGGATGCCGGCGCGCGCGCCGTTGGCGCGAGGAGGCCTCTGGCGCCATAGGAACGGGGTCGGCCGGCCAGATCTGGTCGTCAGCTCGCTTACGGCGGGATGGTTTGGCGCCGCGGGCCAGCTCATCAGATGGCTGCGTTCCGCGCCTGGGTCGGCTGCGTTTCGTCGTGTGGAGGTAGTAGCGGTGGAGTCGGGGTTGCTGGTGGTGATTCTCCTTCAAGCGCGTACACGCCCGGCTCCCTTGAGCGGTGGCGCCGTCCAGTTTGCCTGGGGCTTCACGAGGCTCCCGCTGACCAGATCCAGCACGGGTACTCTTGCTCTTGCGCGCGGCGGTGCGGACGGCGCAATTTGGCTTGGATCCCGCCCAGTTCTGCGCGCTGTGGTGCGGACCGGCTATGTCCGGCTTTCCCTCGGCCTTTCTTGTGCGCTGCGGTGCGGAGGATCGCCCAGTTCTGCGCACGGAGGTAGAGGATGGCCAGATCCGGCTTGGCTCGCCCAGGGTCTGCGAGCGGCTGTGCGGGCCGGCCAGGTTGGTGTGTGCTCGCCGAGTTCCTGCGTGCGGCTTCGATGTACTCGTTGTTGGTAGTGTTCGCATGGGGTTGTGATGCTCCGTGGCACTGGTGGCCTCGGATCCTGGGATTGTTGGTGGAAGGCTCGGCTCCGGATGAAAATCATGCATCGACCTTGTCGTTGCCAGCGGTAGCGGCATCCATGGATGTCGTCGTCCTCCTTGGAGGTATCGTTGTGGAGCCGCTTGCCCTTCCTACCCAACGGCGTGAGATCTCCGGGTGAAAACCTAAGATCGGGCAGTGCTAGATCGGGTGACGGCGGTGTCCTCAACATCGTTTTCCTCCTTGGGGGCGTCACCTTGGAGAATCCCGACGATGGATCCGATGGTGTTCACGATTGATGGTAGAGTTTGGGTTTGTGGTGCTGCCGACGGGTCCTTTTAATTTCTTTTCTTTTTGCACTGTGTTTTTCGGTGCTTTCCTCCTCTGAGGATTCCTGTAACACCTTCTTCTGATCAATGAATTTGGCAGTTCTCCTGCCAGCATTCAAAAAAAAAATTGTAGGCAGTGTATGTACGCTAGCTAGCTCAGCACTGAGGTATGCGTGTGCGTGCTACGCAAAGAAAAAAGATACACGTGTACGCGTACGTGCGCACGCACTAAAGCCGGCCAGGTTACCACTGCACCTGCGAGTGAGCATACACCTCCGCCGGGGCTTCCTCTTCTGCATCATGTATGAAGTGCTCGTCGCTGGCTGGGTCTCCATACAGCGGCACACCCATGCACCCCTGGCACATGTGTGAGCACGCGAAGAGGCCACAGTGCTGCACCCATCGGCGCCGCACCAGACGCCTTCTTCCTCCCTCTCTGCCCCCCAGCACAGCTGCTCCGCACCTCGTCTTCTTCTGCCTCTTCGTGCCGCAACAGCTCCGAACCGAAGCAACCGCATGGACATGGACGCCGCCGGTTTACATCTGCAGAGAGTGCCATGATGACGGAAACAAGAAGGTCGATGAGATGGTCGGAGTCGCTGTCGCTGCTTGTGCAGCCTCCGTCCCAGCTGACAAGTGAACCCTACACATGGCCTAATCCGCCCATACCGGTCTTTCCCGATGCCACGTAGGAAATCCTTGTTTGGATATGACCACAAGGTTAAAAACGACCGGGATTAGATAGAACAGGGTACAAACTTCAGGGATTTAGAGGTTAGGGTTCATTTGCGACTAGCTCTACAACCTTAAAGTTTAAATCAGTTAAATCTACACCGTATAAATTATCTCTTTTTGCAAAATCGTTGCTTCCCCATCGTGTTGCTTTATTTGCAAAGCGAGATAAAAAAATTAGTTGCAGCGGCCACGTCCTCCGCCTGACATTACGTCGGATCCGAGCTATGCAAACATTAAAAGCGATCCGACCAGCAGCGATCCTGCCGAGGAGTTCGCGCGAGCAAGTACTGCACATTTAGAGCAGTGCAGGGCCCGACATGAATTCTGCTCCTCGGCGACGTACAGGGAAGATTAGATCATTCCTTCTTTTTAATATCTAATTATTAAATGTGGGGCCAGGCTATACTGTACTTTTGACTAACTAGCTCTTCATGCACTCTTCACGAACTAGTATTACTGGCTTATATATCTCATGGATCTCACGGTGGTACTTCCTACTTCATCAAAGTGTGCTAATTATTTTATTATTCGGAGATTTGATTGATAGTGCAGCCTTACTTCGAAAGTGCTACTCACGTTAACGAAGCCGCGTCGCCCCGACCTGGCCATCTTCTCGCAAGCTGGGTTTTTCATGCGCGACACGGTCCATGGTGCGAAATCGACTTCGCCACGTCGTCAGCGCACCGCCTCAACACTGTCAACTCGCGTCAGCATCTCCATACAGTCGATTTAACTTCTGCGCCAGGCCACACCTCTTAAATAATTTACTTTGCGTAAATTAATTGTGCAAATATGTTTTTTTAATGTATATATTATTTGTTATTATTTTTGGACTGCACTATTTTACGTGTGTAGGTAATCGACTTCGACTGCGTCACGCGGTCACTTCGGCAAGCTGACATCGTCGTCCCAATCGGCATAAATCGGCTCACGTGATCACCTTGTTGGTCGAATTGCCATACCGACATGTTCGGTTGCCTCGAGGACTTCAGCATCGCCGAGAAAGCTCTACCTCATCGGGTGTTCGGCGCACGGGCCATTTTTTTTTATTATTCACTTTGCATAAATTATTAATTATGCAACAATTTTTTTAATTTATTATTATCTCCGGCTTGCACTATTTTTTGTGCACAGGTAAACGATTCGGGTCGGGCAGCGCTGTCACCTCGACGTACCGACGTGCTGACGTGGGGGTTCCATCGTCACCTTACCGACCTACCGCGTCACCTTGGCTGGATCGGGGGCTTCGTCATGACTTCATTAACCCACGCCGGAGACTTCGGCGTCACACTGCCGGCCTGCTCCGTCACCTTGGTCGGACTGGGGGTTTCACCTCGCCACATCGGTCGTGCTATGTCGCCACTTCGGAAGTGCCGAGCTCTTCGCTCCGCCACCTCAGGACCGGCTTGGGGGCTAGGACCTCGTCCCGCTGCAAGCTCGGCCCGCATCATCAACACCGACCGCACTAACCAGCTAAGTTGCTTTCATGCTCAACTTTTTCAATTTTTTATTTATGTTCGGTTCGACCAAGCTTCATATTTGTGTTTAAAAAAAGAGTTGTTTGTTAAAAACGGTATCTGTTAATAACAACTTTCTTTGCCTAGGTTAACTGGGGGCTCTTAAAGTTTATATGAGTCATTTTATAATAAACATTTTTTATTCTAAGTCGTTGCAAAGTCTTTTTCTACCGCTCCTTTCTCGACTCGAGTGTGTGGTCAATAGCTGAATAGCCTGGTTTCTTTCTAAAACCGCTCGAGTTTAGTTCGCTAAACTGGCCTGAGAAGCACTCCATCTTCGGGATAGGAGATTGAAGCCGAAGGCTGACCCGCTTGAAGTCTAGAGATCGGATGTGTCATGCACGACTGAAGCAAAGTTAATTTTAAGACTAATGTTTGGATTGGCACCAAAAACTTGATTTAGTTCGGACGTAAAGTTTTTACTGAAGTTTTTTGGTTTTCCAAGCTTACGACACTTTTAACCTATTTGTGTGTTTCCAGCATAAGTCTCGCAGTACAACGTTGGACACCTTTAAAGCTTCGGCAATATCAACGCGGGGCTACGACTAGAGCCGAACCTACCAAAAGCCAAGGTACTCCATGGACTCCTCGGCAAAACGTTCTCGGATTTTGCTTTATATGCATCGGTTCCGAATTGTGTCTTCGGTCAATAGTTGGGTTGCCCGGCTCCTGTGCTGGCCTCCTACGTTCCGCTTTGTTCGGCTAGGTGTGTAAAGGGAGAACCACTGCGATTTTGCTTCCAGCTCGAATGGTTAAGCGCCTCAGTGGAGAAAGCCAAAAACTGACTGTCACAATGGGTGTAAACTGGTCAGCGATCCGATGACGGTGTCAAACTATAGATCGATAGCGATTACCCCGTGTTAAATGATGGGCCTTTCATAACATTGGCCGAAGTGTTAATGGCTAGACTTCGGTCAGTGCCGAACACTAACTGGGGGCTCATAGCTAGCTTCCTCAGTTTAAGCTCCTATGACTAAGTGAAAGTTATAAAGCCCGCATATCTGATTGCCTCGTTTTCGCTCACACAACCGCCTCCGGGCACCGAGACGTCGGCTAAGGGTTGTCTTGTTAGTACGGAAACACCCTGCGTAGCATCTACAAAGGGGTAGAAGCCGACGATGGGCCACTTTCAGATTATAAACGGTCGCAACGGAGTCAAAATAAACATATATCATTAGCGTTTGTATTAAATATACGAGCGCTGCCTTCCGTAATTGTCGTTATAAAGACATAAATATGCATCAATTTGACTTAAGATTTTAGCCAAGCTGGGTTGCCTGGTTCCTGTGCTTACCCCCTACGTTCCCAATTGTTCAGCTAGGGGGTAAAGGGAGCACCTCTGTGATTGTTACTTCTGGGTCATCCGGATTAGTACCTTAGACTGGGTGAAGCCGAAAACTGGCTTTCTTAAAGAATATAATTGGTCGGCAATGACGGAAGTGAAAATTTCGGTCCATTCAGACCATAGAGTTTGGGAACTTTCCCCGAACTAAATCCTCAGTATTTTCCTCCCACATTGATCGGAGGTGAGGTTTCATGATCATGGTCAGCATGACAACCCAAAGAAAGGAACCGATGGCCGGACTATTTTCTTTGGAAGATGTTTCTTACGTTAATAGTAATATAACATATCTCTCCGCGTACCTTTGTTTATAAAACCGTATGGCCGGATTGTCTTGTTTGCCGTAAATCTTTGCCCTCATAAAGGCTTTGATGCGGAGCATCCTATGGACATCACCATGTCAGAGTCCATTTGGCAAGTGACACATGCGACATCTACTTCACATACATAAAGGTGAATCATCTCCTTTACACGCGTTCACTTGACACCTTCGAGGATGGTATACTACTTGACATTCCTCTTGTGTGCATGCATAGGTATTGCTGGAGCTTCACGGACGACGAGGAGGAGTGCAAGCGCCAAGGAACGCCTACACCATCCGCGAGGGAAGCGTGGAAGCGAAGACGGAAGAAGAAGGAGCTGCAGAGACGTCCGACACGCCCACGTCCAGGCCAGCCAGAAGTACCCCGGCCGACTTGTGCTACAGCCGCTGGACGACCGACAAACACCGGACGTCCGACAAGTCCCAGGCACCAGACGTCCGACGCTTACCGGAAATCCGGTGCCACCTATCCCGAAGCAAAACGACGAACTTCCGACGCCCGCCGGACATCCGGTCCCCCACGATTCGTCGAACGTCCGCCAACGACCGGACGTCCGGTACCTGCCTGTGTGCAGCCGCGGGCCTTTGGCCTTGTATCCCTCTCCCACTTACCCCTTCGTGGCTTAGACTATAAATAGAACTCCCCCTTCTCCTTTCTAGGGTTAGCAAAGTGATAGCTCATTTGTATGTGAGCTTTGCTCCTACCTTCCTCTACTCTTGAGAGAGAGAGAGAGACCACCACTCCCATGGAGTTCAAGACCTCCATGTGAGAAGATCCTGCGGGATATATCATCAAGACCCCTCACGGGAAGATCCGTCTAGTATACCATCAAGACCTCCTCTTGGAGATGAACTTTACCTTGTATCTTTCCCTTTGTTGTTCATGTACCTTGTGGATCTTGTGTGTTTGATTGTCTAGTGGATGTGTGATTAGACTTGTTCTTGAGTGTTTCCCCTTGTGATTTCTCTCCGTTCTTCCTCGTGTTTCCCCTTGTGATTTCTCTCCGTTCTTCCTCGTGTTCTTCGTGTTCGTCAAGGGAATCCACTCCAATCGTGAAAGATCGGCCTACACCGGGTTAGCCCCGTATCATATGGAATCAGAGCTTAGGTTTATCATGAATTTGGAGCCTCCCCTCTTTGTTTTCTAGCCTAATTTTGTTGTGTTCTTCCCCAATTTCAAAAATCCCCACCAAAAATAGCCCCAATTTTTTTTTGTGATTTGTTGGTTTGATGATATTTTGTTGATTTTGGTCCTTGGATTTGCTTGGTTTCAAGTGGATCTAGCATTTCCCCAAGTTTCCCCATCTTTCATCCATGAAATTTGCTCAATTTTGACCCCAAAATCCCCAAATTTCGCCCAAAATCGCGTCCCGGAGCTGAAATCCCGCGTTGACCCCGACCCACCGGACGTCCGTCCTTTACCGGACGACCGGAACCCCTAACCCGAGATGAAACAACGGATTTCCGAGCCCCACCGGACGTCCGACCACCGGATGTCCGATTTTACCGGACGTCCGGTACCTGTAGATTCTGACTTTGATTGATTTTTGTTTCGCCCATAACTAATTCATCCGAACTCCGAGTTTGACGTTCTTTAGCTCGTTTTGAAGCTATCGACATCCCCCTTCCCACAAAAATACTACCAACACCATTTGACTCCATCAAATTTTTCGAAATTTGGCAAGTTTACCTAGGCCCTCCAGCATATCTTCCGCATAACCACCATAGCCTTCCGCAACCTAACCCTTTTTGTTCACCATAGCATTAGTGGTTGCTTGAGTAGTGATTCGAGTCTCCTAAGGTGTTTCGGCTACTTAGGGACGGTTACTTCTTCATCAACCACCACCATACCTTCCACATAACCTAGTCCACCATACATTGCCGCCACCCCAACTTAACCCAATTTTGTTTGAGCTTGTTTGAGTTGTGGCTTGCGTCTCCTAAGGTGTTTCGGCTACTTAGGGACCGTGCTTTCAACTCCACCACCATGTATAGCCCATCATACCCTTCCGCCACCTTAACCCATTTTGACCAGGTTTCCACCAATACTTCCGCAACCACCACCGCTTTTCCGCTACCACCATTTGACATTTGCCTTTGAGATTTTGAGTTCGCGGTTTTTCCGTTTCCTAAGGTGTTTCGGCTAATTAGGGACGGTTCGACATCGAGAACACCGCCACTCATCATCGCCACGAGGTCCTCATCGTACATAAGGACGGTAACCTCGACGACATCATTGTATATTCCCCTTGCAATTGCATTGATAACCCCTAGCCCATTTTGCGTTACTTGCCTATCAAGACTAGCCATTTGAGTATTGCCGGCAACGTCACTTGTGCACATTAGTGATCCTTGATCTACACCTTCCATTGCATACATACCATATCATATTGGTATCATACCATCACTTGTGTCACAAGCTTGTTCCCGCATATACACAATTGCTATCTTGGTTTGTGCATTTCGCATAGTGGCCATATCAAAAAAAAAAATAGAATAAGCTTTTAAGCAAAAGAGAGAGAGCAAAGAAGTTTGTAAGCAATAGCCATAGCATCATACCACATTGCATAAGATTGTCATATCCGATCATCTTGGATCATCATGTGAGAAACACCGGGAACCATACATACATAGCATACTTGGGATAGAAGTTGCTACATTTTTGCATATCATAGGTTGTGCACAAGTGTCGTATCCGCCTTTTGAGCAATCGTGCTAGCGTATCTCTTGAGTTGTGCAACACGAGCGTTTTCTGTGGATTCCACATTTTGTGCTCATTCCTTGGTTGCACGACCCCATTTATCTATCCGTGTGTGTGTTTCCGTGTGCCACCCATATTGCTATTGGTCTACTTGTTTCACTTGCAAATTTGTGAATCTCTTTCAACATTATTGACTCTTGCTAACATTTTGCATCAAATTTTTTGTGCCACTATCCTCACCGAGCCACTCCATAAGCTTTACTTGATAGGTGTGAGTGAACAAGTCCGGTACCAATTCCACTATTCTTTCATTTCACATTGAGTGAAACGGGATACATCCTCAACTTTGGGAAAAGATAACTTGGTATTGTTTATCTCATTTCCTACTCACCTTTGCCAGAGTCTTGTGATGGATAGGCAACGCACACCTCCTTCGGTCTACAACAACAACGACGAGTTCGGTGCCACGAAAAACAACTTCGACGCCAAGATGCAAGCTCAAATGGAGGAGATCAAAGCCCTCATCAAGTCCTACAAGCGATCTTCCTCATCTTCGAGAAGACGCTCAAGAGCAAATGCCTCCGAGCTACCATCTTCGTCAAGGTCACATCGGCATCGACACCACCACCGACAAGAATGTGAAGGTCAAGAACTCAACACCAACAACCGCTCAATGACTTCACCATCTCCCTTGGCATCTTCGCCTACGGACATACGGCATCTTCGCCCACAAGCAACTCAAGAGAAGCTCCCCAAACTCAAGTCCGCGACTTCCATGAGCTACTACGACCTCGACACTGACCACGAGATTCCTTTCTATGGGACTCTAGAACCCGAGGAGTATCTCGAGTGGGAGTGCTTGATGGACGACTACCTCAAGCTAAATCAAGTCCCTTCCGAAGATCAAGTGAAGTGCGCCGCAAGAAACTTCCACGACTACGCGTCAACATGGTGGCTTCACACACCTTCGGAGAGCTACGACATGAGTTGGCCCAAGACGAAGAAAGCTATGCGGCGAGAGTTCGTGCCTCCAACCTACACGGAACAACTTCAACGCCAATTGGAGAATACCATCCAAGGATCCAAGTCCCTCGACAAGTACTTCCACGAGATGAAGAAAGCCTTGCGACGAGCCGGCGTGGATGACCCCCATTTCGATGAAGTTCCACTTCATGATGGGATTGCACAACGACATCTCCAAGACTATCTTCCTCGAGAACTACAAGTCCCTCGACGACTACTACATTGGTGCTCTCAAGGCGGAACAAGAACTCATGAAGGCCAAGGCTTCTCCACTCCAAGCACACTTCGCGACGACCAAGCTCCATGACAACGAGCATGAGGATAGTACCACCAAGATGTCCAAGCCCAATGAGCTCCAAGATGATGCTCCCAAGTTCAACTTCACCGCCATCCCTCTTTGTGGCATTGATGATGCCGAGTCTACTTCGACCCTTTTTCAAGATGGTGCGACGACGACTACGACTATGGAGCCAATCAAGGAACATGCTTTGGAGGCGAGCGACACGGTGACGAGCAAGGATGATGCTTCCATCTTAGGAGGCGAGAGTGATGATGTGCCATCTTCGGCCTTCATCCACGGCGACGACAACGAGATGGTTGAGCATGGGATTTTCCCTTTGACCACGGCGACGTATGATGACTTGAGTGACTTGTGCCACCATATTGAGAGTGAGAGTGAGTTCACCACTAGCCCCATATACGATGAGTTGCCACAATTCCCATGTGAGGAGAGCCACAACCCCCACCACTTGAGTGAGATGAGTGACTCCACCATACATGAGATTGAGTGCACCTACTTTGAGGGAGTGAGTGAACCACCACATAGAGAGAGTGAGGTAGTTGATAGGGCATGTGAGGCCACTATGATTTCTAACGACTTAACCTCTACCTCTATTGTGTCTTCCCATTTGGTGCTAGGTCCCATATATGATGACGCGCCGATACTCGATGACTTCGTCCTCCCTTTGGACAAGACGATGGCCATGGTGGAATATGATGCACCCCCCACATGGTTCCATCAAGATGAAGATGACCACCAATTGGTCTTACCCACCTCACCTACACCACTTGAGTGGAATGACAAGGGTAACATAGGTGACGGTGATGCTCTAGTCCCACTAGTGGACATTCTTGACATTGATTGCTTGCATGATGTTGATCCACCTATTACCATGCTTCATGCTAGTGAGATTTCCCCATGCGATGATTTACCCATTTATGATGAGTATGATGATTGCCATGTGGAGTCTATTAGTTGTGATACCATGTTACATAGGATTTCTTGTCACAATTCTTTAGGTCACATCATGTTTGACAATCCACTTGACTTGTCATATGCTATGCATGAGATCAACCATATGTCATATTTGCAATCTCATCGTAGTGACTATGCATATGCCATTAAAATGAACCCAATTTGCACATATGGCATAGATGACAAGCCCATGGTTATTGGCATTTATTTTTCTTGTGATGATATTGATATGCTCCCTTTGCATCATTCATCTCATATGCCATGCCATGACCACCTAACTTCGGATATGCATTGTTTTGGATGTTTTCCATTTTCTCCATATGATGTTTCCAATATTACTCATGAGGAGACCCCCATAGTTTCCTCATACATTTTAGGAGATTTTGATCAATCCCATCCATTGCATGATTCCCATGATTATGTGCACCATATGATCCCCTTGAATAAACATGCTATTGGTGTGCCATACACTAGTATGCTCAATTTGTGTCCCCATCGTGTCATACACAATAACTATTCTTTCATGATGGATGACATGTTCATATACCATGTATCAAATTTCTTTGAGCGATGCTTATCTTGTGCTAACTCACACATGCACATACACATCATGATGGATGATGTGTACATTTACCACGCACACAATTTCTTTGGTTTGTGTCTTTTTTGTGTAGGTACCCATGTATACTTGTCAACCTCGCAACCCCACGAGTTGACAAAACGAGCTCTAGAGAGCAATGATGACTTGGGATCCCGTGGATTGGTTTTCCAACCGCTCTCTTCGCGCAAAGACTTCGCGCATTTCTTCTACATGGCCTTCACTTGGATATGGGTTATTGTCCATTACATATTATATGCCCATCTTGCCATGTTCACTTTGCATGGTATGCTTATTCATATGCCTTTACCATGCATTTGTGACCCATGCTTTGCATTACACATGATGATTGATTCTACTACTTGTTTGTGTATTTGCAAGCTTGGTGGAGATATTGCTTGTTATTGCCATGTTTGCTTTGTGCCCCATGCCTATGATGATACTATGATCTTGCTTTGTGTTCGTGCTTGCGATATGTCATGTGCATTGCCTATGCCTACTATTTGCTCACATGACATGATTGCCATGATTTCCTCTAGTGTGTTGCATCTTCGCTCCACTAGTTTGCACGACTTGATCACTATGCTTGCTTATGTTGCATCACCGATGATTCATACTTGCTCATTTCATGCGGTTGTTGACAACCATATACATGCTTTGCACATGATTGTTATTGCTTCTTGTCATATATCTCCATGTGTTGCCTCTCTCATGCTAGATGACTTTCCATGTATTGAGTGCAACAATGATTTTAGTCTTGATAATGAGATTGCCCCCATAGCATTCTCACATATGTTTGGAGATTTTGACATATTTCTTGTGAAGCATGCTTGTCTTACCTCTTTGCACCATATACCTAGTGCCATGCATATAGCCATTGTTGCATCATATTATTCATGCACTTGTGCTTCTAATGGTTATGTGCAAGAGAAGAGAACCATCATGATGGATGATGTGTTTATCTACCATGCGCATACGCTCTTTGCTTTGTTGTGTGCATGTGTAGGATACTTGGACTTTGTGTCGACTTCCACTTCACGTGAGTTGACCATTCGAGCTCTTGAGAGCGAGCCTCATACATTCTACCACGACTCGCTTCTACACCGCATTTGCTTGTGCTTCGGCATTGTGAAGAATGCACAAGGACACGCCTTCAAGGTGACATCTTTCTTGAGCATGGATATTACGGATCATACTACTTGTGTTGCTTGCACCATGAGACTTATTGGCCATCTTGCACCACTTGATTGCGCACTTGTTAGAGATCTTGCTTTGACTTGCCATTTTCACATTTCCATGCATCACGATATATATGCCTTGTGTGTTGCATCCAATTCTTGGATTACTTGCTCCTATCACATGTTTGGTTGCAACAATGTCATCACTTCACATATGCCATGTCCCATTGATTGCTACATGCTTGGGTTGATTGCCTCACACATGATGAACAATTGCTCTTTCTATTGTGTTGAGTGCCACACTATCTTCACTACACCCTATGCACGTATTGCTTGGATTGTCTTGCACTTGACCCATGTGTTTAGACATATCATCTTCTTTGGTGTTGTGAATGATTCTTATGCCTACCATAGACCTTTCATTGAGCAATTTGTGAATGCTTGCTATGACCTTGAGGTAGATGCTTATTCTCTTGTCACACATATTAGCATCTCTACCTCACACTTCAATGCTTGTTTCCATGATGTCCTTGATTGTGCTCAATTCATATGCTTACATGCCATGTCACAATCCTTTGTCACACCCTATGCTATGCTTGATGACAAAACTTGTTGGGTGAATCACCACTCGAATGCTTGGTTTTGCACTAACGCTAACCACATTTGTTTTTCCAAGTGTTTGTTGTCCTTGCTCCTTTTGAAGGAATCTCTAGACGGTGCGACATTGGAGAGTGCCCACTCCGAGCTTGAAGATGATGACTACTTGGTGATCGTCCACTTCTACACGGCGAAGCCATCTCTTTCCCATGGTGATTTGGTTTTTGATCCGAGGTCGGATCTTTCCCAAGGGGGGGAGATGATGCGGAGCATTCTATGGACATCACCATGTCAGAGTCCATTTGGCAAGTGACACGTGTGACATCTACTTCACATACATAAAGGTGAATCATCTCCTTTACACGCGTTCACTTGACACCTTCGAGGATGGTATACTACTTGACATTCCTCTCGTGTGCATGCATAGGTATTGCTGGAGCTTCACGGACGACGAGGAGGAGTGCAAGCGCCAAGGAACGCCTACACCATCCGCGAGGGAAGCGTGGAAGCGAAGACGGAAGAAGAAGGAGCTGCGGAGACTACAACGACCGGACGACCGGAAGCCACCGGACGTCCGACCCTCTACAGCGCCCGGACGACCGGCGACCACCAGACGTCCGACACGCCCACGTCCAGGCCAGCCAGAAGTACCCCGACCGACTTGTGCTACAGCCGTGGAACGACCGACAAACACCGGACGTCCGACAAGTCCCAGGCACCGGACGTCCGACGCTTACCGGAAATCCGGTGCCACCTATCCCGAAGCAAAACGACGGACTTCCGATGCCCGCCGGACGTCCGGTCCCCCACGATCCGTCGGACGTCCGCCAACGACCGGACGTCCGGTACTTGCCTGTGTGCAGCCGTGGGCCTTTGGCCTTGTATCCCTCTCCCACTTACCCCTTCGTGGCTTAGACTATAAATAGAACTCCCCCTTCTCCTTTCTAGGGTTAGCAAAGTGATAGCTCATTTGTATGTGAGCTTTGCTCCTACCTTCCTCTACTCTTGAGAGAGAGAGAGAGACCACCACTCCCATGGAGTTCAAGACCTCCATGTGAGAAGATCCTGCGGGATATATCATCAAGACCCCTCACGGGAAGATCCGTCTAGGATACCATCAAGACCTCCTCTTGGAGATGAACTTTACCTTGTATCTTTCCCTTTGTTGTTCATGTACCTTGTGGATCTTGTGTGTTTGATTGTCTAGTGGATGTGTGATTGGACTTGTTCTTTTGTGTTTCCCCTTGTGATTTCTCTCCGTTCTTCCCCGTGTTCTTCGTGTTCTTTGAGGGAATCCACTCCAATCGTGAAAGATCGGCCTACACCGGGTTAGCACCGTATCAGGCTTTATAAAGTAGGACAAACACTCCTTGGCTACTGGCTGAGGAGGTTGAAGCCGATGGTCGGTCAATAAAGTTTTGTACAATGCAGATTCGAGCATTAATGATGTAAAGTACTTGGATACATAGAATCATTACATATAAATTGTGAGTAAGTCAATTTACTGCAGCCCATCTTTTAAAGAGTGAAGGGCACAATCTCGCTGAGACAACCGAGCAGCTGACATAATGCTCTCATAATTCCATATTGGCATTGATTCCCTATCTATTAAGCCCCTTGGGGCTGACCTTGGCAAGCTCGGGTTTCGCTAGCTCTAGCTCCTTTAAGAGATCCTTCTTCTCTTTCTTAGAAGTTTGTGTTAAACACAACAAAATTTTCTGTCAAATGGATATCGATCCTTAATTCGGCCACCCGTGCCCACATTAAGGCTCGGGGGCTACTGGGCTTTACGCTTATCATTTACAAATATTAAAGGGGCACATCGATCCCCTGATCTGGTGTTGCCACCTGACCAGTGGCTCGGGGGCTACTGCATTGCCTATTCAATGCAGAAAATTCAAAGTGCTCAGTGTTCGGCTCGATCGAGCTATGGGCAAACACGTCTTCGAACAACAATAGGTACCATCTGGGACTTATCTGGCATCAAGCTAATATATTATGGCGACTTCTCGAAACCCTCTCTCAGGGGCCCGTCCGCCAATCACTATCTCCTCTAAATGTGCATCTTGGATTTTAGGACGACACACACCTTGAGGCCTATTGGCTATATATCTTGGCAGAGAATAAATTGCACCAATCGAGAAAAATATATCGGCATAAAGCACGGACGCAAGTAGTCCGGCATAAAGCTCGGATGCAAGTAGTACGGCATAAAGCTCGGATGCAAGTAGCCGGCTCCATAGAGGGCATTTCCGGCATTAAGCTCGGCTAAACTCTTTCGACTTTTTCAAGCCAAGGTGATCTATGACACCTCGGATACAGTCCGGCGTTGGAGCTTGGATGCAGTCCGGCGTTGGAGCTCGGCTGCAAAAAGATACCTCGGATACAGTCCGGCGTTGGAGCTTGGATGCAGTCCGGCATTGGAGCTCGGCTGCAAAAAGATACCTCGGATACAGTCCGGCGTTGGAGCTTGGATGCAGTCCGGCGTTGGAGCTCGACTGCAAAAAGACACCTTGGATGCAGTACGGCATTGGAGCTTGGATGCAGTCCGGTGTTTGAGCTCGGACGCAAGAGGACACCGCCACGCAGGAAACACTTCAAACCCATGGTGTGGCGTAAAAATAACGAGGCATTGATAAAGGCCGAGAACTTAAAGGGGCTCCTCAGATACCCGACGTGTAAACTCTTCGGATTCACTTCGGCGATCCTCAAGATCGAAGATGAGAAGATATGTTGAACCAGTTTTCAAGACCGATGACCGAAGATGAAGAACAGTTCGGAAGAATCGAGGAGCGTCCCCAACTTGAAAACCGGTTCAGGGGGCTACTGACGGTGTCCTGGACTAGGGGGTACTCACCACGTCGTCTCCCAACCAGCTGGATCGGGCCGAGGACCCCCATGGCGGTTCACTCATGGGCCACTTCGGGCAGCCCATGCCGCATACAAGGAGGTTTCCACAAGACTTGGCGCACAAGACGAGGACTCCTCTAAACCCTAGGCCTCCGGTGTATTATATAAACCGAGGCCAGGCTAGTCAATAGAAAAACTCATATTCATTAGAACAATCTCATGGTAGACACATGTACTCTAAACTACACCCCATATGAATACAATCAAAAGCAGGATGTAGGGTATTATTTCTTCGAGAGAGCCCGAACCTGGGTAAAATCCTGTGTCCGTGTTACCATCGCTCCAAGACGCCTGATGCGGCTTGAAGCTACGTTGGTATTTCCCCAAAGAGGAAGGGATGATGCAGCACAGTGGCGGTAGGCATTTCCCTCAGTGATGAGACCAAGGTTATCGAACCAGTAGGAGAACCAAGCAACACTACGTAAACAGCACCTGCACACAAATAACAAATACTCGCAACCCGACGTGTAAAAGGGGTTGTCAATCCCTTTCGGGCAACGGCGCCAAAAATTGGCAAACGGACGTGAGAGAGTAGTAAATATTGATAGATCGAACGCCAAATAAAATAAAGTGCAGCAAGGTATTTTTGTATTTTTGGTTTAATAGATCTGAAAATAAAAGTTGTAAATAAAGAAAAGAGCGAATAGCAAAACAGATCTTGAAAGCAAATATATTGGAAAAGAGACCCGGGGGCCGTAGGTTTCACTAGTGGCTTCTCTCGAGAAAAATAGCAAACGGTAGGTGAACAAATTACTGTTGGGAAATTGATAGAACTTCAAATAATCATGACGATATCCAGGCAATGGTCATTATATAGGCATCACGTCCAAGATTAGTAGACCGACTCCTACCTGCATCTACTATTACTACTCCACACATCGACCTCTATCCAGCATGCATCTAGTGTATTAAGTTCATGGAGAAATGGAGTAATGCAATAAGAACGATGACATGATGTAGACAAGATCTATTTATGTAGAAATAGACCCCATCGTTTTATCCTTAGTAGCAACGATACATACGTGTCGGTTCCCCTTCTGTCACTGGGATCAAGCACCGTAAGATCGAACCCACTACAAAGCACCTCTTCCCATTGCAAGATAAATAGATCAAGTTGGCCAAACAAAACCCAAATATCGGAGAAGAAATACGAGGCTATAAGCAATCATGCATATAAGAGATCAAAGAAGATTCAAATAACTTTCATGGATAAAAAGATAGATCTGATCATAAACTCAAAGTTCATCGGATCCCAACAAACACACCGCAAAAAGAGTTACATCATATGGATCTCCAAGAGACCATTGTATTGAGAATCAAACAAGAGAGAGAAAGCCATCTAGCTACTAACTACGGACCCGTAGGTCTACAAAGAACTACTCACGCATCATCGGAGAGGCACCAATGGAAGTGGTGAACCCCTCCATGATGGTGTCTAGATTGGATCTGGTGGTTCTGGACTCTGCGGCGGCTGGAATTGCTTTTCGTCGACTCCCCTAGTGTTTCTGGAATATTGGGGTATTTATAGAGCAAAGAGGCGGTTCGGGGGGCACCCGAGGTGGGCACAACCCACCAGGGCGCGCCTGGGCCTCCAGGCATGCCCTGGTGGGTTGTGCTCCCCTCGGAGCACCCCCCCAGGCGCTTCTCCAGACCACTGGATGTCTTCTGGTCCAAAAAAAATCCACAAAAAGTTTCGATGTGTTTGGACTCCGTTTGGTATTGATTTCCTGCTATGTAAAAAACATGCAAAAAACAGCAACTGGCACTTGGCACTATGTCAATAGGTTAGTACCAAAAAATGATATAAAATGACTATAAAATGATTGTAAAACATCCAAGAATGATAATATAACAGCATGGAACAATCAAAAATTATAGATACATTGGAGACGTATCAGCATCCCCAAGCTTAATTCCTGTTCGTCCTCGAGTAGGTAAATGATAAAAACAGAATTTTTGATGTGGAATGCTGCCTAACATGTCATATCATATTCTTTCTTTTATAGCATGGACATTTGGACTTTTATATGGTTCAAAGCAATAGTCTAGTTTTGACATAATGACTTAAATGCTCAAGCATATCAACAAGAAACTATGTCTTTCAAAATATCAACGCTAAAATAAGTTATCCCTAGCCCATCATGCTCAACCATTGATCCATTTATGAAACACACTCGCATATTAACTACACCCAATGCTCAAGTACGATCATAATGCCTCCTAGTTGGTGCTTTATAAGAGAAGATGGAGACTCAAATTAAAAATAAAAATTGCATAAAGTAAAGAAAGGCCCTTCGCAGAGGGAAGTAGGGATTTGTAGAGGTGCCAGAGCTCAAAGCGAAAATTGAGAGATAAAAAATATTTTGGGAGGTGTGCTTTTCCCACCAACGAAAACGACTTAGAGTTCCCAACACTTTCCATGCTAGATATATCATAGGCAGTTCCCAAACAGAAAATAAAGTTTATTCCTTTTTCCACCATTTCTTCCACTTTCCATGGCTAGCCGTATCCACGGGTGCCCTCCATACCAACACTTTCCAAGGAATTTATTATTTGACAACATAAAGTAAATTCATTTTTTCATTTCGGGACTGGGCATCCCTAATACCTTTGCCTTACTCTCGTGCAATGACAAGTGAATAAACACTCATCGTGAGAATAACACATCTAGCATGGAAAATATTAGCCACCCCTCACCGCCTCGCGAGCGGTACGAACACACAAAAGAGAAGTTTATTTTGAAAATTAGAGATGGCACATACAAATTTGCTTAGAACGGCAAAAGAATACCGCATATAGGTAAATATAGTGGACTCATGTGGCAAAACTGGTTTAAAGGGTTTTGGATGCACAAGTAGTGATCATACTTAGTGCAAAATGAAGGCTAGCAAAAGATTGAGAAGCGACCATCCAAAAAATGAATAATCTCATAAGTGAGCATTAAGCATAATTAACACCGAATAATGCACCACAAGTAGGATATAATTTCATTGCATGACTATTGACTTTCGTGCTTGCATAGGGAATCACAAACCTTAACACCAATATTCTTACTAAAGCACAATTACTCACCAACATAACTCACATATCACATCATCATATCTCAAAACTATTACAAGGAATCAAGTTTATTTTGTCCAATGATCTTCATGAAAGTTTTTATTATATCCTTCTTGGATATCTATCACTTTGGGACTAATTTTCATGTGTTGCTTTTGATAAGCTCAAACAAATATAAGTGAAGATCATGAGCATGATATTTCTTTCTCTCAAATTAATTTAAGTGAAGCAAGAGAGAATTTCTTAAGAATTTTACTAACTCCCAAATAAATCTAAGTGAAGCATGAGAGCATTTCTTCAAAAATACTAAAGCATGTCGTGCTCAAAAAGATATAAGTGAAGCACTAGAGCAAATCCATAGCTCATAAAAATTTAAATGAAGCATAGAGAGCAATTCTAACAAGTCATGGCATAATGTTGGGTCTCTCAAATAGGTGTGTCCAGCAAGGATTCATGACTTAGAACATAAAGCAAAACAAGCAAAGACTCATATCATACAAGACGCTCCAAGCAAAACTCATAGTATGTGACGAATAAAAATATAGCTTCGAGTAAAATACCGATGGTGGTTAGAAGAAAGAGGGGATGCCACTCGGGGCATCCCCAAGCTTAGTTGCTTTCTTCTCTTTGGATAATAGCTTGGGATGCCATGGGCATCCCCAAACTTAGGCTCTTCTTACTCCTTATTCCTTCATCCATCGTAAGATAACCCAAAACTTGAAAACTTCAATCACACAAAACTCAACAAAACCTTCGTGAGATCTGTTAGTATAAGAAAGCAAATCACTACTATAAGTTCTGTAGAAAACCAATTCATATTTTATTCTTGCATTATATCTACTATATTCCAACTTTTCTATGGCAAAAAGTCATCAAAAAAACCATAGAATCATCAAAACAAGCACACAACGCAAAGAAAACAGAATCTGTCAAAAACAGAACAGTCTGTAGCAATCTGAATATTTCGAATACTTATGAAACTTCAAAAATTCGGAAAAAAATAGGTAATTTATATATCAATCTTTTGTAAAAAATTCAGAATTTTTCGTCTCTGATATGAATTTTAAAAATTGTTTTACTGGATGCAAAAGTTTCTGTTTTCCAACAAGATCAAATCAACTATCACCCAAATCAATCCTAAAGGCTTTACTTAGCACAAACACTAATTAAAACACAAAAAACACAATTATAACAGTAGCATAATTGTGCAAACACTCAAGAACAGAAAGCAAAAAGAAAAAATAAATTTTATTCATTGGGTTGCCTCCCAACAAGCGCTATTGTTTCATGCCCCTAACTAGGCATAATGCAAGGATCTAAGTTTTGTCGTCTTGGGTCTCCAATTCTTCAATCAAACACTTAGAATTCTTCAAGGATTTAGCATATAAATTTTCAACAACAATACTTCTAGGCACGAGATTGAAAAATTCATTCTTGCAAATAGGGTCTCTTATCACTTCAATAAAATTGGGATGGATACTAATCATCTTAAGATCTCCTTTATCACTACTAGAAGTTTCACCCTTGTTTTTAGTAACTTGAGTAGTCTTGCCAATTTTTACGGGAGTTTTGGCGGAAGCAAAAGCCGTACTTAGATTACTAAAGATTTCTTCTAGTTTATCAATCCGAGATGGGCTTTCTTCAATTCTTTCATGAATTACGGTCCCCTTTTCTTTTAGCAACTTAAAAACTTCTCCCGCTTTTGACCCAATTTTAGTGGCAAAATTATGCATCTTTTTATCCAAGTTTTCAATATGCTCTTCACTAAGCATTTTCTTTTCAATAGCATCTAGTCTTTCCATAACATGCTCAAGAGTCAAAGTTGTTTCATTAATCATAAGAGGTGGTGAGCCTACTAAATTTCCCATAGCATTAAAAGAATCAAGAGAAGGACACATCAAGAAATTTCCACCGGTAATCGTATCAAGGACGAATCTATACCAAGTGGTGATGCCCACATAAAAACAGCGAAGAAGAACAACGGTAGATTGCTTACGGATAGATCTATTATGAGCATTGCAAATTCTATACCAAGCATCTTTTAAATTCTCTCCTCCCCTTTGTTTAAAGTTGAGAATTTCGTTCTCGGGAGTGCACGCAATAGAGGAAGAACTATCCATAACGACAAAAAGTGGCAAACAAAATTGCACACAAGATAGATCTGACGGGAAAACGGCGAACGAAAAAGAGGGCGAATAAAACGGCAAATTTTTGTGAAGTGGGGGGAGAGGAAAACGAGAGACAAATGGCAAATAATGTAAATTGCGAGGAGTTGACATTTGTGATTAGGGACCTGGTATATGTTGTAGATCCTCCCCAGCAACGGCGCCAGAAATTCTTTTTGATGCGGCTTGAAGCTACGTCGGTATTTCCCCAAAGAGGAAGGGATGATGCAGCACAGCGGCGGTAGGTATTTCCCTCAGTGATGAGACCAAGGTTATCGAACCAGTAGGAGAACCAAGCAACACTACGTAAACAACACCTGCACACAAATAACAAATACTCGCAACCCGACGTGTAAAAGGGGTTGTCAATCCCTTTCGGGCAACGACGCCAAAAATTGGCAAACGGACGTGAGAGAGTAGTAAATATTGATAGATCGAACGCCAAATAAAATAAAATGCAGCAAGGTATTTTTGTATTTTTGGTTTAATAGATCTGAAAATAAAAGTTGCAAATAAAGAAAAGAGCGAATAGCAAAACAGATCTTGAAAGAAAATATATTCGAAAAGAGACCCGGGGGCCGTAGGTTTCACTAGTGGCTTCTCTCGAGAAAAATAGCAAACGGTGGGTGAACAAATTACTATTGAGCAATTGATAGAACTTCAAATAATCATGATGATATCCAGGCAATGATCATTATATAGGCATCACGTCCAAGATTAGTAGACCGACTCCTGCCTGCATCTACTACTATTACTCCGCACATCGACCGCTATCCAGCATGCATCTAGTGTCTTAAGTTCATGGAGAAACGGAGTAATGCAATAAGAACGATGACATGATGTAGACAAGATCTATCTATGTAGAAATAGACCCCATCATTTTATCCTTAGTAGCAACGATACATACGTGTCGGTTCCACTTCTGTCACTGGGATCAAGCACCGTAAGATCGAACCCACTACAAAGCACCTCTTCCCATTGCAAGATAAATAGATCAAGTTGGCCAAACAAAATCCAAATATCGGAGAAGAAATACGAGGCTATAAGCAATCATGCATATAAGAGATCAAATAAGACTCAAATAACTTTCATGGATAAAAAGCTAGATCTGATCATAAACTCAAAGTTCATCGGATCCCAACAAACACACCGCAAAAAGAGTTACATCATATGGATCTCCAAGAGACCATTGTATTGAGAATCAAACGAGAGAGAGAAAGCCATCTAGCTACTAACTACGGACCCGTAGGTCTACAAAGAACTACTCACGCATCATCGGAGAGGCACCAATGGAAGTGGTGAACCCCTCCATGATGGTGTCTAGATTGGATCTGGTGGTTCTGGACTCTACGGCGGCTGGAATTGATTTTCGTCGACTCCCCTAGGGTTTCTGGAATATTGGGGTATTTATAGAGCAAAGAGGCGGTTCGGGGGGCACCCGAGGTGGGCACAACCCACCAGGGCGCGCCTGGGCCTCCAGGCGCGCCTTGGTGGGTTGTGCTCCCCTCAGAGCACCCCCAGGCGCTTCTCCGGCCCACTGGATGTCTTCAGGTCCAAAAAAAATTCACAAAAAGTTTCGCTGCATTTGGACTCCGTTTGGTATTGATTTCCTGCGATGTAAAAAACATGCAAAAACAGCAACTGGCACTATGTCAATAGGTTAGTACCAAAAAATGATATAAAATGACTATAAAATGATTGTAAAACATCCAAGAATGATAATATAACAGCATGGAACAATCAAAAAATTTAGATACGTTGGAGACGTATCAACGCCTAGCTTAGGACCCCTACTACGAGATATGCCGGATATAGAACCGACAGCGGGGTTGAATCAAATTATGCCCGGCTGATAACTTGACGTGTCTTCGGCTTGGAGGTGATCCGGGAGTGATTCTAAGTTCTGCACCGAGGTTAGGTCCAACTCTGACGTGATTCTCGAAGTGGGTGCCGGATCTAAATCTGGACCGAAGATCGGAAAGGCATCGGCCGAAGTAGTCATGTCGGGGATCTCTAACGACGCCGCAATGAAGATCGGTTCCGGGGTCAAGCCCCCGACACTGGATGGATTCTCAATTTGGCCGGAGGCCCATCCCGACAGAACAAGCTCACCGCGGGAATCCGCATTGTACTCGAGGCTGCCAAAGGTCACGATCCATCCTGGGGCGTAGTTCTCAACGGAGGCCAGATGACCTATCGAGTCGGCGCAAAAGACCATGCTGCCGAGCAGAAAAAGCTGGCCGGGGGCGAAAATGCTCCCAAGGCTGTTGGAGCAGTTGATCTGCAGATGAGCCGTTGATCCTTCTGGCGATCACACAGCAGAACTCTCAATGAAAGTACCAGTGTCGGTGTCAAAATCGGCAGACCTCGGGGTAGGGGTCCCGAGCTGCGGATCTCAGATCAAGGGTAACAGGAACGAAGGAGACGATGTTTAGCCAAGTTTTGGCCCTCTTGATGGTGGTAAAACCCTACGTCCTACTCTTGTTTAAATCAATGGAGATGTATCAAGTACAGAGTTGATCTACCTTGAGATCATAATTGTGGTCTAACTCTAGGGCCAGGTGAATGATCTTGCGGTCATGTCCCCTCTACGGGCTAAACCCTATGACTTATATACACGCCAAGGAGGGTATATAGGGTTTACAAGGTCGGTAGCTAGGAACTAGGCGGCGACAGAGATCTTGGAATATACTACAAGTCTTCGAGCGAGGCAGTCTTGAGCACGTCTCCTGCATGCGACTTCTGGAGTCCATCCTGACCACGAATGAAGGCTGGTCGGTGTTGGGGAACATAGTATTTCGAAAAAATTCCTACGAACACGCAAGATCTATCTAGGTGATGCATAGCAATGAGCGGGAGAGTGTGTCCACGTACCCTCGTAGACCGAATGCGGAAGCGTTTTAGTAACGCGGTTGATGTAGTCGAACGTCTTCGCGATCCAACCGATCAAGTACCGAACGCACGGCACCTCCGCGATCTGCACACGTTCAGCTCGGTGACGTCCCTCAAACTCTTGATCCAGCTGAGGCCGAGGGAGAGTTCCGTCAGCACGATGGCGTGGTGACGGTGATGATGAAGTGATTCCGGCAGGGCTTTGCCTAAGCTCTCCGAAAATAAGACCGAGGTGGAAATCTGTGGAGGGGGGCACCGCACACGGCTAAAAACAATCAACTTGTATGTTCTAGGGTGCCCCCCTGTCCCTGTATATAAAGGAGGGAGGGAGGAGGAGGCCGGCCCTCATAGGGCGCGCCCAAAGTGTGGAGTCCTACTAGGACTCCCTAGTCCCGTAGGGTTTCCCCTCCCACATGGAGTAGGAAAGGGGAAGGGAGAAGGAGAAGGAGGAACCCCCCCCCCCCCTTCCTAGTCCAATTCGGACCAGTCCATGGGGGGGGGGGGGGGGGGGGCGGCCACCCTTGAGGCCTTTGTCTCCTTTCCCGTATGGCCCATTAAGGCCCAATACGAATTCCCGTAACTCTTCGGTACTCCGAAAAATACCCGAATCACTCGGAACCTTTCCGATGTCCGAATATAGCCTTCCAATATATCGATCTTTACGGCTCGATCATTTCGAGACTCCTCGTCATGTCCGTGATCTCATCCGGGACTCCGAACAACCTTCGGTCATCAAATCACATAAACTCATAATACAAATCGTCATCAAACGTTAAGCGTGCGGACCCTACGGGTTCGAGAACTATGTAGACATGACCGAGACACTTCTCCGGTCAATAACCAATAGTGGAACCTGGATGCTCATATTGGCTCCTACATATTCTACGAAGATCTTTATCGGTCAAACCGCATAACAACATACGTTATTCCCTTTGTCATCGGTATGTTACTTGCCCGAGATTCGATCGTCGGTATCATCATACCTAGTTCAATCTCGTTACTAGCAAGTCTCTTTACTCGTTCCGTAATGCATCATCCCGTAACTAACTCATTAGTCACATTGCTTGCAAGGCTTCATATGATGTGCATTACCGAGAGGGCCCAGAGATACCTCTCCGACAATCGGAGTGACAAATCCTAATCTCGATCTATGCCAACTCAACAAACACCATCGGAGACACCTGTAGAGCATCTTTATAATCACCCAGTTACGTTGTGATGTTTGATAGCACACTAAGTGTTCCTCCGGTATTCGGGAGTTGCATAATCTCATAGTCAGAGGAACATGTATAAGTCATGAAGAAAGCTATAGCAATAAACTTAACGATCATTATGCTAAGCTAACGGATGGGTCTTGTCCATCACATCATTCTCCTAATGATGTGATCCCATTCATCAAATGACAACACATGTCTATGGTTAGGAAACTTAACCATCTTTGATTAACGAGCTAGTCTAGTAGAGGCTTACTAGGGACACTCTGTTTGTCTATGTATTCACACATGTACTAAGTTTCCGGTTAATACAATTCTAGCATGAATAATAAACATTTATCATGAAATAAGGAAATAAATAATAACTTTATTATTGCCTCTAGGGCATATTTCCTTCAGTCTCCCACTTGCACTAGAGTCAATAATCTAGTTCACATCGCCATGTGATTTAACAGCAATAGTTCACATCACCATGTGATTAACACCCATAGTTCACATCGCTTATGTGACCAACACTCAAAAGGTTTAATAGAGTCAATAATCTAGTTCACATCGCCATGTGATTAATACCCAAAGAGTACTAAGGTGTGATCAAGTTTTGCTTGTGAGAGAAGTTTAGTCAACGGGTCTGCCACATTCAGATCCGTATGTATTTCGCAAATTTCTATGTCTACAATGCTCTGCACGGAGCTACTCTAGCTAATTGCTCCCACTTTCAATATGTATCCAGATTGAGACTCTGAGTCATCTGGATCAATGTAAAAGCTTGCATCGACGTAACCTTTTACGACGAACTCTTTTATCACCTCCATAACCGAGAAATATTTCCTTAGTCCTCTTAGGCAACTAAGGATAACTTTGACCGCTATCTAGTGATCTATCCCTGGATCACTGTTGTACCTCCTTGCTAAACTCATAGCAAGGCACACAACTGGTCTGGTACATAGCATGGCATACTTTATAGAACCTATGACTGGGACATAGGGAATGACTTTCATTCTCTTTCTATCTTTTGCCGGGGTCGGGTTTTGAGTCTTACTCAATTTTACACCTTGTAACACAGGCAAGAACTCCTTCTTTGACTGATCCATTTTGAACTTTTTCAAAATCTTGTCAAGGTATGTGCTTTGTGAAAGTCCTATTAAGCGTCTCGATCTATCCCTATAGATCTTGATGCTCAATACTTAAGCAGCTTCACCGAGGTCCTTTTTATTGAAAAATTCTTATTCAAGTATCCTTTTATGCTATCCAGAAATTCTATATCATTTCCAATCAACAATATGTCATCCACATATAATATCAGAAATGCTACAGAGCTCCCACTCACTTTCTTGTAAATACAGGCTTCACCGTAAGTCTGTATAAAACCATATGCTTTGATCACTTCATCAAAGCGTATATTCCAACTCCGAGATGCTTGCACCAGTCCATAGATGGATCGCTGGAGCTTGCACATTTTGTTAGCACCTTTAGGATTGACAAAACCTTCTGGTTGCATCATATACAACTTCTTTAAAAATTCCATTAAGGAATGTAGTTTTGACATCCATTTGCCAGATTTCATAAAATGCGGCAATTGCTAACATGATTCGGACAGACTTTAAGCATCGATACGAGTGAGAAAATCTCATCATAGTCAACACCTTGAACTTGTCGAAAAACTTTTGTGACAATTCGAGCTTTGTAGATAGTAACACTACCATCAGCGTCTATCTTCCTCTTGAAGATCCATTTATTCTCAATGGCTTGCCGATCATCGGGCAAGTCAACCAAAGTCCACACTTTGTTCTCATACATGGATCCCATCTCAGATTTCATAGCCTCAAGCCATTTCGTGGAATCTGGGCTCATCATCGCTTCCTCATAGTTCGTAGGTTCGTCATGGTCTAGTAACATGATTTCCAGATCAAGATTACCGTACCACTCTGGTGCGGAACGTACTCTGGTTTACCTGCGAGGTTCGGTAGCAACTTGATCCGAAGTTTCATGATCATCATCATTAACTTCCTCACTAATTGGTGTAGGCATCACTGGAACTGATTTCTGTGGTGAACTACTTTCCAATTCGGGAGAAGGTACAATTACCTCATCAAGTTCTACTTTCCTCCCACTCACTTCTTTCGAGAGAAACTCCTTCTCTAGAAAGGATCCATTCTTAGCAACGAATATCTTGCCTTCAGATCTGTGATAGAAGGTGTACCCAACAGTCTCCTTTGGGTATCCTATGAAGACGCATTTCTCCGATTTGGGTTTGAGCTTATCAGGTTGAAACTTTTCACATAAGCATTGCAACCCCAAACTTTAAGAAATGACAGCTTAGGTTTCTTGCCAAACCACAGTTCATATGGTGTCATCTCAACGGATTTAGATGGTGCCCTATTTAACGTGAATGCAGCTATCTTTAATGCATAACCCCAAAACAATAGTGGTAAATCGGTAAGAGACATCATAGATTGCACTATATCCAATAAAGTACGGTTATGACGTTCAGACACACCATTATGCTGGGGTGTTCCAGGTGGCATGAGTTTGTGAAACTATTCCACATTGTTTTAATTGAAGACCAAACTCGTAACTCAAATATTCTCCTCCACGATCGGATCGTAGAAACTTTATTTTCTTGTTATGATGATTTTCCACTTCACTCTGAAATTCTTTGAACTTTTCAAATGTTTCAGACTTATGTTTCATCAAGTAGATATACCCATATCTGCTCAAATCATCTGTGAAGGTCAGAAAATAACGATACCCACCGTGAGCCTCAATATTCATCGGACCGCATACATCGGTATGTATTATTTCCAATAAATCTGTTGCTCGCTCCATTGTTCCGGAGAACGGAGTTTTAGTCATCTTGCCCATGAGGCATGGTTCGCAAGTACCAAGTGATTCATAATCAAGTGATTCCAAAAGTCCATCAGTATGGAGTTTCTTCATGCGCTTTACACCAATATGACCCAAACGGTAGTGCCACAAATAAGTTGCACTATCATTATCAACTCTACATCTTTTGGTTTCAATATTATGAATATGTGTATCACTACGATCGAGATTCAATAAACCATTTATATTGAGTGTATGACCATAGAAGGTTTTATTCATTTAAACAGAACAACAATTATTCTCTGACTTAAATGAATAACCGTATCGCAATAAACATGATCCAATCATATTCATGCTCAACGCAAATACCAAATAACATTTATTTAGGTCCAACACTAATCCCGAAGGTAGAGGGAGTGTGCGATGGTGATCTTATCAACCTTGGAATCACTGCCAACACACATCGTCACCTCGTCATTAACTAGTCTTTGTTCATTTTGCAACTCCTGTTTCGAGTTACTAATGTTAGCAACTGAACCAGTATCAAATACCCAGGGGCTACTATGAACACTAGTAAAATACACAGCAATAACATGTATATCAAATATACCTTTGTTCACTTTGCCATCCTTCTTATCCGCCAAATACTTGGGGCAGTTCCGCTTCCAGTGAGCAGTCCCTTTGCAGTAGAAGCACTTAGTTTCAGGCTTAGGTCCAGACTTTGGCTTCTTCCCGGGAGTAGCAACTTGCTTGCTATTCTTCTTGAAGTTCCCCTTCTTCCCTTTGCCCTTTTTCTTGAAACTAGTGGTCTTGTTAACCATCAACACTTGATGCTCTTTCTTGATTTCTACCTTCGTTGATTTCAGCATCACGAAGAGCTCGGGAATCATTTTTGTCATCCCTTGCATATTATAGTTCATCACGAAGTTCCAGTAACTTGGTGATAGTGACTAGAGAATTCTGTCAATTACTATCTTATCTGGAAGATTAACTCCCACTTGATTCAAGCAACTGTAGTACTCAAACATTCTGAGCACATGCTCACTGGTTGAGCTATTCTCCTCCATCTTGTAGGCGAAGTACTTGTCAGAGGTATCATACCTCTCGACACGGGCATGAGTCTGAAATACCGATTTCAACTCTTGGAACATCTCATATGCTCCATGTCATTCAAAATGTTTTTGAAGTCCCGGTTCTAAGCCGTAAAGCATGGTGCACTAAACTATCAAGTAGTCATCATACCGAGCTTGTCAAACGTTCATAACATCTGCATCTGCTCCTGCAATAGTTCTGTCACCTAGCGGTGCATCAAGGACATAATTCTTCTGTGCAGCAATGAGGATAAACCTCAGATCATGGAACCAGTCCGCATCATTGCTACTATCATCTTTCAACTTAGTTTTCTCTAGGAACATATCAAAAATAAAACAGGGGAGCTATACGCGAGCTATTGATCTACAACATAATTTGCAAATACTACCAGGACTAAGTTCATTATAAATTAAAGTTCAATTAATCATATTACTTAAGAACTCCCACTTAGATAGACATCCCTCTAATCATCTAAGTGATCACGTGATCCAAATCAACTAAACCATGTCCGATCATCACGTGAGATGGAGTAGTTTTCAATGGTGAACATCACTATGTTGATCATATCTACTATATGATTCACGTTTGACCTTTCGGTCTCAGTGTTCCGAGGCCATATCTGCATATGCTAGGCTCGTCAAGTTTAACCCGAGTATTCCGCATGTGCAAAACTATCTTGCACCCGTTGTATTTGAACGTAGAGCCTATCACACCCGATCATCACGTGGTGTCTCAGCACGTAGAACTTTTGCAATGGTGCATACTCAGGGAGAACACTTATACCTTGAAATTTAGTAAGGGATCATCCTATAATGCTACCGCCGTACTAAGCAAAATAAGATGCATAAAAGATAAACATCACATGCAATCAAAATATGTGACATGATATGGCCATCATCATCTTGTGCTCATGATCTCCATCACCGAAGCATCGTCATGATCTCCATCGTCACCAGCGCGACACCTTGATCTCCATCGTATCATCGTTGTCGTCTTGCCAATTTATTGCTTCTACGACTATCGCTACCGCTTAGTGATAAAGTAAAACAATTACATGGCGATTGCATTGCATACAATAAAGCGACAACCATATGGCTCCTGCCAGTTGCCGATAACTCTGTTACAAAACATGATCATCTCATACAACAAATTATATCTCATCATGTCTTGACCATATCACATCACAAGCATACCCTGCAAAAACAAGTTAGACGTCCTCTACTTTGTTGTTTCAAGTTTTACGTGGCTGCTACGGGCTTCTAGCAAGAACCGTTCTTACCTACACATCAAAACCACAGCGTGGTGTAGTGATTGCTTTTTGATCTTCTAAAAGAACCCTCTTCATTGAAACCGATTCAACTAAAGTGAGAGAGACAGACACCCGCCAGTCACCTTTAAGCAACGAGTGCTCACAGCGGTGAAACCAGTCTCGCGTAAGCGTACGCGTAATGTCGGTCCGGGCCGCTTCATCTCACAGTACCGCCAAATCAAGAATCAACTAGTAACGGCAAGCAATATGTATACACCCATGCCCACAACTCCTTTGTGTTCTACTCGTGCATATCATCTACGCATAGACCTAGCTCATGATGCCACTGTTGGGGAACGTAGTATTTCAAAATATTTCCTACGAACATGCAAGATCTATCTAGGTGATGCATAGCAATGAGCGGGAGAGTGTGTCCACGTACCCTCGTAGACCGAAAGCGGAAGCGTTTTAGTAACGCGGTTGATGTAGTCGAACGTCTTCGCGATCCAACCGATCAAGTACCGAACGCACGGCACCTCCGCGATCTGCACACGTTCAGCTCGGTGACGTCCCTCGAACTCTTGATCCAGCTGAGGCCGAGGGAGAGTTCCGTCAGCACGACGGCGTGGTGACGGTGATGATGAAGTGATTCCGGCAGGGCTTTGCCTAAGCTCTCCGAAAATATGACCGAGGTGGAAATCTGTGGAGGGGGGCACCGCACACGGCTAAAAACAATCAACTTGTATGTTCTAGGGTGCCCCCCTGTCCCTGTATATAAAGGAGGGAGGGAGGAGGAGGCCGGCCCTCATAGGGCGCGCCCAAAGTGTGGAGTCCTACTAGGACTCCCTAGTCCTAGTAGGATTCCACCTCCCACATGGAGTAGGAAAAGGGGAAGGGAGAAGGAGAAGGAAGGAAGGGGGCGCCCCCCCTTCCTAGTCCAATTCGGACCAGTCCATGGGGGGGGCGCGCGGCCACCCTTGAGGCCTTTGTCTCCTTTCCCGTATGGCCCATTAAGGCCCAATACGAATTCCCGTAACTCTTCGGTACTCCAAAAAATACCCGAATCACTCGGAACCTTTCCGATGTCCGAATATAGTCTTCCAATATATCGATCTTTACGGCTCGATCATTTCGAGACTCCTCGTCATGTCCGTGATCTCATCCGGGACTCCGAACAACATTCGGTCATCAAATCACATAAACTCATAATCCAAATCGTTATCAAACGTTAAGCGTGCGGACCCTACGGGTTCGAGAACTATGTAGACATGACCGAGACACTTCTCCGGTCAATAACCAATAGCGGAACCTGGATGCTCATATTGGCTCCTACATATTCTACGAAGATCTTTATCGGTCAAACCGTATAACAACATACGTTATTCCCTTTGTCATCGGTATGTTACTTGCCCGAGATTCGATCGTTGGTATCATCATACCCAGTTCAATCTCGTTACTGGCAAGTCTCTTTACTCGTTCCGTAATGCATCATCCCGTAACTAACTCATTAGTCACATTGCTTGCAAGGCTTCATATTATGTGCATTACCGAGAGGGCCCAGAGATACCTCTCCGACAATCGGAGTGACAAATCCTAATCTCGATCTATGCCAACTCAACAAACACCATCGGAGACACCTGTAGAGCATATTTATAATCACCCAGTTACGTTGTGACATTTGATAGCACACTAAGTGTTCCTCCGGTATTCGGGAGTTGCATAATCTCATAGTCAGAGGAACATGTATAAGTCATGAAGAAAGCTATAGCAATAAACTTAACGATCATTATGCTAAGCTAACGAATGGATCTTGTCCATCACATCATTCTCCTAATGATGTGATCCCATTCATCAAATGACAACACATGTCTATGGTTAGGAAACTTAACCATCTTTGATTAACGAGCTAGTCTAGTAGAGGCTTACTAGGGACACTCTGTTTGTCTATGTATTCACACATGTACTAAGTTTCCGGTTAATACAATTCTAGCATAAATAATAAACATTTATCATGAAATAAGGAAATAAATAATAACTTTATTAATGCCTCTAGGGCATATTTCCTTCAGTCGGCCCAACCCGAGGAGAGTGGGCCGACTGGGTTAGTACCCCCGTATCCAGGACACCTTCAGTTGAGGCTCTTGATGTTGGGCTTGGTTTTGTGGCCCAACAGGAGGTAAATGATGGGCTACAGATTGCTGTTGGGCCAGTTATACTTGAGATGCCTGTGGAACCTATTTACCAGGGACAGGATCTAGACCTACATATCAATTTTATGGCAGCCAATCACATGTCTAGTCTAGATAGAGTATTGGACCCTGCTCGTTTTCAAAATACTAGCTCATATCCTTATGAAGTGGACAGAAACATCTTTCAGATGGATCTCATGGCTGTTGAAGTCTTTCTAGCTCAAAAACAGGATTTTACTGAAGTTCAGAAAGATAATTTGGTGAATTCAATACATATTACAAAAGAGGTAGCATCTGAGATTATGAAGGGAACTCCAAATATGGGAAATCTTGCTGATGTGGAAAGCTCTGGGGCAGTTTTGGCTTAAAATCTCCAGGAGATGATCCCTACCATCTCAGATTTTGAAAAGGAACTTCTCAACTATTCTGATGTGGAAATGGCAACAAGAATAGTACAAGTTCAAGACCCCACTATTGGTTCCTAGCTATTAGCTTCAAGTTTGGATCATTGTTCATCTTCTTCTAGCTTAGATTCTTCCTCCTGTTCCTTTCCCCCTCCTGGATTTGAAGAGAAAGGGAAATATTTGAACGATCATTTTGGAACTTCTCCTGAGGGGACTGAGCCTATATTACAATTTATGGTTTTAAGAGACCCAGCTGATGTCGCTTGAATTACGTCGGTATTTCCCCAAAGAGGAAGGGATAATGCAGCACAGCTACAGTAGGTATTTCCCTCAGTTATGAAACCAAGGTATCAATCCAGTAGGAGAACCAAGCAACACTATGTAAACCGTACCTGCACACAAAGAACAAATACTTGCAACCCAACGATTAGGAGGGGTTGTCAATCCCTCTGCGGGTAATGGTGCCAGAAATTGTCAAGTTGACGGGATAAAAATTGTGATAGATTGGATAAATAGATCTCGATAAAACACAAAATAAAATAAATAGCAAAAAAGTGCAGCAAGGTATTTTTGGGTTTTTGGAATAATAGATCTGAAAACAAAAGAAAATAAAAATAGATCTCAAAGCAAATATGATAAAGAATAGACCCGGGGGCCGTAGATTTCACTAGTGGCTTCTCTCAAGAAAATAACATATGGTGGGTAAACAAATTACTGTTGGGCAATTGATAGAACATCAAATAATTATGACAATATCCAGGCAATGATCATTATATAGGCATCACGTCCAATATTAGTAGACCGACTCCTGCCTGCATCTACCACTATTACTCCACACATCGACCGCTATCCAGCATGCATCTAGTGTATTAAGTTCATGAAGAAATGGAGTAATGCAATAAGAATGATGACATGATGTAGACGAGATCTATTCATGTAGGAATAGCCCCCATCTTGTTATCCTTAATAGCAATGATACATGCATGTCTTGCTGCCCCTTCTGTCACTGGGAAAGAACACCGCACGATCGAACCCATCACAAAGCACCTCTTCCCATGTCAAGAAAAATTGATCTAGTTGGCCTAACTAAACCAAAGATTCAAAGAAGAAATGCGAGGTTATAAGTAATAATGCATAAAAGAGATCAAAGAACTCAAATAACTTTCATGGATATAGATCTGATCATAAACTCAAAGTTTATCAGATCCCAACAAACACACGGGAAAAAGAGTTGCATCAAATAGATCTCCAAGAGACCATTGTATTGAGAATCAAAAAGAGAGAAGAAGCCATCTAGCTACTGCCTACGGACCCGTAGGTCTACAATGAACTACTCATGCATCATCGGAGAGGCACCAATGAGGATGATGAACCCCTCCGTGATGGTGTCTAGAATGGATCTCGTGGTTCTGGAAATTGCGGCGGCAGAAATTGTGTTTCGTCGCCTCCCCTTGGGTTTCTGGAATATTTGGGTATTTATAGGGCGAAGAGGCGGTGCGGGAGGCCACCGAGGTGGGCACAACCCACCAGGGCGCGCCTGGGCCCCCAGGCGCACCCGGGTGGGTTGTGCCCCCCTGGGGGCACCCCTCTGGCACTTCTTTGGCCCATGTTGTTCCTTCTGGTCCATAAAAATTCTCCAAAAAGTTTCACTGCGTTTGGACTCTGTTTGGTACTGATTTTCTGCAAAGTAAAAAACAAGCAAAAAACAACAACTGGCACTGGGCACTATGTCAATAGGTTAGTCCCAAAAAATAATATAAAGTTGCTATGAAATGATTGTAAAACATCCAAGAATGATAATATAACAGCATGGAACAAACAAAAATTATAGATACGTTGGATACGTATCACCAGCTTCTGGCTCCTAGGACATGTCTTCTTTAGGTCAGCAGGGCCTGGATCTTTGGAAATCTCACTTTGCCCCATCATAGCCAAAGGACAAGGTAACTAATGTTCCTTTTGACTGGGTAAACTTCATAACCATTGCTTTATTATCTCCTGGGAAATTTTATTGGGCCAAAGATTTCCTCTCTTCACAAATTTGGAATATCATAGTGCTGGGAGCTGAAAATAAAGTGCTAGTTCCTTTTGTCTTACCTGAAAAGTGCCCAACTGCTATAGTGCCTAGTTGCATTCTAAGTAATGAAGAGCATGCAGAAATTTCACAGAAAGCCATTGTTAGTTTCTCTACACCTCAAAATATTTTTGTGTCTCATTGTGAGTAGGAGAATGAGGAGGTGCTTGCTTGTCCCACCAGTGCTTTGCATATCAACAGGAAAAGAAAGGAAAAAGGGCCCTTGGTGGAAACATAGGTTAGGAGAAGTTTAAGAATTCATGATCTTCATAAAGGTTTAAAAAGGGTCACATGTGTAAACAAGAATTGTATGGCATGTAATGTTGATCCTCCAATCATTGCTGAGAAAATAGTCAAAATTCTAAATATGACTTTTTGCAAGGTCCCATAGAAGGACACAACTAAGGAGCTACTAAAGTCCAAGCCCCAAAAAAGAAAGGAGACCAAGGAGCCCATGGAAGCAAAAGGGGAAGAGGCTAAGCAAAAGAAAGTTGGTAAGAAGGGGACAAGCTAGTCAAGATGAATAGAGAAACATGTTAAGTGGTTATGTACTAAATAGTTATCCAAGCTGGAATTATCAAAGGTTGAGGGTTTATTCTAGTTATTGGACTTCTGAAATGATGAATGGAAAAAGCGCTTTTGGTATATGTTGTGGTCCTGGGAACCATTATGTTGCTCAGATGATGAATGGACAAAGCACTTTTGCTATTCTCTATGATCTTGGAGGTTACTATGCTATTATGGTGATTGTAAGTTACCGGTTGGCTTCCCACACGTTTTCTAAATCTAAATTACACACCAGAGTCTCAGTTAAGAAATATGTTCATCATGAATAGGCAATGGAAAATTCTAAACATGAACATTAGGGGGATGGGAGACAAAGACAAGTGGTTAGCTCTGCATAATAAGATTGATGAATCCCATGTTGGAAATATGCCCTAGAGGCAATAATATTTGTATTATTATATTTCCATATTCATAGGTAAGTGTTTATATTTCATGCTATAAATGCTATGATCTTGGAATATGCGATTCAGTGGAAAACTCATATGCACGTGTGAAACGATAAACGATAAACAATAGGTTCCCAGTCTCGCCTCTAAGACTGGCTCAAGTTTTGTTGGTGATCACGTTTTCCGGATCTTAGGATATCAGTAAGTGTAATGATATTCCTAAAACAACATTAAGGGTATGACATTGGAAGAACGATCATATTAAATCGACCCAAACTTGCATGTTATACTTTACGATTATATCGTCTGCAATCATCTGTTATAACACGGAATGTTAGCATGTGTTTTATTTCCTCGGACTATGAGAATGTTTTGGTCACTTCCTACCAGACGGTGGACTTTAGGTTTGCTCAAACGTCATCTATAACAAGGTGATCATAACGACAACTTTCAGGCTCATTGGAAAGTTTGACAAGTGACCAGACAACTCGAAAGTGGGATTTGCTCCTCCGATGATGGATAGATATTCTTAGGGTCCTCTAGGTGTGACGGCATCCATCATCGTCTGGCCATACATAGGTGACTACGTCATAGGGATGCCGGAACACGTTAACGAGAAAGAAGAACAAAACCGGTAATGGCAGCAACGGTATAGTGAGCATGGTGACGACTCAGGAGGATACCGATGCACACCAGGTTTTGTAAAGTATCGCGAAGCAAAGGGAACATGACATTATAACCAAAGGTTCACTCAAATATCATTCTTGTATTCATAGGGACCGATAAGGATGTCCACGGTTCCGCTATCGGTCATTGAACGAAGGGGTTTTGTTCATGTCTATGATTTACCGAACCTACGGGGTCACAAGCTTAAGTTAATCATGATCTGCTGAGTGTTAGTGGTATGGGAGTAATGAGAATATGTTTGTGGAATTGTTTCATTAATATCTGGAATAGTTTCAAGAGGTTCCGAAAGCGTTTTGGGGTCACCGGAAGGGTTTCGGTGAATATCGGGTAATACCGGGTATTACCGATTAATATATATATAGGTGGAAAATGTTTCCGGGGATGTTAAATTATATATATAATGCTCTGAATTTTTTTAGAACAAATATATATTTAATTTAATATCAATGGGCCTAATAAGGCCAAGAGGTGGAGAAGGACTTGGGCAACAAGGGCCCAAGTAGGAAGGCGCCTCCTTTCCTTGTGGGGGAGGGGCCCGACTTGGATAAGGGGAGGGACTCCAAATACCTCTCCCTAGGCCGGCGCCTCAAGGGGGACTTTCCCCCCTTGGTGGCTGCCCTCTCCTCCTCCTCCAACCTATATATACTAGAGGATATCCACCCTATGTTGACACAAGTTTTGGAGCCTCCTCTAATTGATCTAGTTCTAGTTATAGTTGGTCCTAGTTGACTAATTAGAGCTAGCCCTAGCCACCTCTAATCCTCATAATTAGAAGCCCCGTGTGGTTGTAATCTCCTCCCTCTAATTCTTCGGCGACGATTAGCTCTGGACGGCGAAGCACTGCCGGATCGTGAAGACAGTACGCTTGCAACCAAGTAGAGAGGCCGTGCTTTCGGTCTTCCGTTCGAGCATTCGTTCGAGGGCGGTTCACGGGATCATCATCGACATTTGAGGGACTCCAAGTACGATCGACACCGACTCGTCTACTTCCGCTGCACTCTGGAGTCGGTAATGGTCATTGATCCAAACCCGATATGCATCTTCATATCTTTCCTGGGTGTTCGTAGGGCAAATTTTGTTTTGTTTTCTACTACATTTCCCAATGGTGGCATCATGAGCGGTTCTATGAGTAGATGCATGTTTCGATCTAGATCACATGTGATTGTGAGGGTGATGTTCTTGCTATGCTTCCCTCAAGTGTTTCTTCGGTCCAGTTCATTGACGGCATGGTGTCACTTTTCACAAGGTTCTAACAATCGCTCGGCTCTGGCTATTGACGATCTGCTAACAGTTCCTTGGGTTCACCATAGTCAAGAATAGTGAACCATCACTGTCGGAGTAAATGACCACGGGTAGCCACATCAGCCCCCATGGTATTTCAAGACATCGGGGCCGGCCGCGCCCCTCACGCTCTCCGGAAGCACGACCGCCTTCTTGGGCCGGCTGGTCCAAAGGGCCGGCTGCTAGAAAGCGGTAAGACCGCAGAAGATGGCCGCAAGGGGGCCGACTCCTGGCAGACGGCCCCTCGCCCCCTCGAAGTTAGCACCACATTACCACGACAAGACAAGGCATGGCTATAGTACGGCCTACCACCCCCGAACCCAGGATGGGACTTGGCCGCAGAGCCGTGTACTGGGCGAACACCCCCTGCCTAGTGCGACACTGTAACCATGCAGTTCATGACATCATTGGCGCCAGAGGGAGCCATGCTCCCACGACGGGCGGTCAGTACGGCCCGCAGGCGGCGGGCCCTACCTGTCCGCGAGCCACCTGAAGGCGGCCCACCTCAAGCAGGCGGCAATAAAGGGAGGGCCGACTCCTAGCAGGCGGCCCTTCTCCCCCTTGAAGTCTGTGCTCCATCAACCAGATGAGACGGGGTATGGCTACAGTGAGCGCCCGTCAGGCGGCGGATTGTAGCCACGTTCCCTCCGACAAAGCCTTCATCATCAGGGGCGAGGCTACAGTATAAAGCAGTCAACATGGCCCACAGGCGGTGGGCCCTACCTGACGGCTGAGATCATGGCAGTCGGCGGGGCCCACCAGGCAGCGGGCCCAAGCGGTCGGCGGAGAAGCCGGCAACCAGAGACGCTGACGGCCGGGTCCTACACCCAGCCGGATTACCATTGTACCCCTGGGGGGTAGGCCTATATAAACCCCCCAGGCTCATCCATGCAAGGGGTTCGGTTCATCACCCACGCCATTCACACACACTCACATAGAGAGAGGAGCAGAGCTAGCCTTGCCCTTCTCCCTCCTCTAGCCGAAACAGCTCAAGGAGCAAGCTTGTAGCTACTTTGTTGATCATAGTCATCATGCGGAGACCCCGCAGAGCAGGACTAGGGGTGTTATCTCCTAGGAGAGCCCCGAACCTGGGTAAGATTCGCAGGCATATGTGGTCTCGCTCACTCCCGCTTCTAGAGCCTGGCGACGTACTCTTGTCCCCATCCATGATAAGCCACCCCCTGGCATATGTCGCACGATATCCCCGACAATCACGCACGCAAGAGGGCGATGAAGATGGATGATCTTCTAGGGGGTCACACGTATTAGACGAAGTTTAGTTTGGGGGAACGAGATTTTTATTTAAGTCTCTTATTTCACACACACCGAAAGTTAATGTAGCAACAAGGATTATAATTTTATGGTGTGCATGCAAGTAGCTAGGTTTATCCGGAAACCCTAGAAGCCACATAATTAAAATTTGCCAAACCAATTAGAGGACGTCTAACTTGGTTTTGCAGGGTTTGCATATGATGTGGTATAGCCTTCATCATGATAATGAGTTTATGTATGAGATGGTTATATGTTGTAATATTAAGTGGCCTCCACGCCACGGCATGATGGCCGGAGCCATGAGATTGCCACCTTAATGCAAATATCATAGAGATAGGTTACAGGTGACGGTTGCAAGACGTACACGAAGGACCCTGACAAGGAGAAGGTGTACTAGGCGCAGGACAAGGAGCTATAATTTTGTGCCACGACGAAATTTTCAGATTTTGGTGCCACGGCAACGTTTTGTGAAATGGCCGCCACGGGAACATTTTCTGCGATTGCCGCCACGGCAACAGTTTTTGAAACGGTTGCCATGGCAACAAAATATTGGCCGTCATGTCGCTTCAACTGGAGATTAAAGACGATCATGGAGAACTCCCGGCGCCTAGGGCTATACCACATCATGCTATTATGAATTGCCTGAGATGTTTATCCCTTTGTTGTTTGCACCCTTTGATTGTGCAGTAGTCAATTATTAGGGTGTTCTCTCAAGTTAAAAGGTGCTCTTCCCAGTGTTGCAACCGTCTATAACACGTAGCATTCCAGAGTGCGTCATGTCCACATGAGTACAAACAGGACATGAGGTGTAAGACGGGGATGGTCATACCATGTATGCAGATAGCACTCAGTTGTCTTAAAGTTCTAGCAGAATTGTTCTGAGCTCGAAGCATGAAAGATGGACAAGAGTCATATGGAGATATGATCGACAAAAGTTTTCCCACCGGTCAAAATTCTCGTCATCAGTGATGTCCACATCAATGGCTGAGAACTAGATTTGGATCTTGAATCACTTAAAATCAATTATGAGAGATATTGATTTGAGTGGGAGCACAATTATGTACTAATTTAGTTCAATCACTAGTGCAAATTAATTATGAACAATGTCTATGTGTAGTTTGCATTATAGTTGTAGAATTATGGCTCACACTTCCACCTTTGTCGTTGAAATTGATTGGCTGTTATCTATCTGGTTGAATCTTTATGATTGAGAGGATCATCCTCTAAGAGCGCCAAGAAGGATTTTTTCCCTATTGCATGCTTACAGTACTCTCTTGATAATGCCATGGATGATGAGACTCGCGTCCTTCGATCCAAAAGCTAGAATTGCATTACGGTCTGCTTGCTTCCGAGAAACCCGAACTTCAAAAATGTTTGGGATAGTTATGTGATATTCTTGAAACTGAAAATTGTTTTCAGAAACAAGCAAAGGTTAAACGATATGTGATATCTAAAGAAGTATTTTGTTTGCAATATCTAGTGAAGCGTTCAACTATGTTTAATACTAAAATGTGTAAGATCCGCAAGAACTCCAGCCATGAGTTGATGGCGAGAACTTAAAGAGAAAGAACAAAACCAAAGGATGTAATAAGATTTATAGGCCTATGGAAGTACGGGGCTTACACTACTCTTAAAAGTTAGATGATTCTTCTATCAAGTGCGAGCGATATTGAAAGTAAAACTGTAAGAAGTTTTGAGGCGGAATGAAAAGAAGACTGGAATGTCCAGCTCAGGTATGAATGTCATACAAGTTATAAGATGTAGAGAAAGTCGGTCAAGTAAAGTGTGATTCTTGAGTATTGTGATTAAAATGTTAAACTTTAAATTCTTCGAGAATTGTGGTTAAAACTTGATCACAAGAATACCGACTCGATTGCATGTTGTTGCGAATCGATGCAAGAATTACTATGGCCTAATGACCAACAAATTAACAAAGTTAAAATATGTGTTGAAAATTTTGTAATAGTTATGATAATTTTTCATCAACATATTACCTCTGAATTTATCATCATAATTCATTTAGAATTTTGTACACTCTAGCCCATTGCATAGGAGTTGCGAAGAGATTGTTCATGAGAGAACAATAGTTGTTCAATGTAATGAACAAAAGGGACATACTCCTATTGTGAATAGGATTTAAGTTATGAATATTGATTATTAAATTGAAGATCCATAACACGGACGCTAAATGTCGCAAGACTAAAAGAATACCGCATATGTGTGGCACTGCATTTTGTCACATTAGAGAAACCCGCATGGAGAGATTCCATAGTGATGGATTTTGAGTCATATGATTACGAATCATCAGACACTTGCAACTTTCGTCCAAATAGTGAAGTAACTAAAATAGCGTTCACAGTCCATAAAGAACGAGCAACGAAAATAATTGGAAATATGCATATTGATGTATGTAGTCGAATAAGTGTTGTTGCAAAAAGTGGATTTATCTATCTTCAAGGATGACTCAAGTAGATATTTATATTTACTAACTGAGACATAAATCTGGATCTTTTGAAATGTTTCAAAAAGATTTTTAGTATGAAGTAGAAATTATTGTAACAAGAAAACTATGTTTCTACAATTGGATTGCAGAAAAGAATATTTGAGTTACAAATTTAGCGAATGTCTGATGAGCTATGAAAGAATTTTATAACTTGCACCTCCTAGAAACACTACTAAGAGTACAATGTTTTGAGTAGATGTAATCAAGCTATGTATTACATGGTGAGATCAGAGATGACATTGATTGTTCAACCAATATACTTTTAAAGTGATACTTTAGATACTATGACTTCTACACTGAAAAGAGTGCTATCAAATTTGTCGAAATAAGTGCTACTTTGTAGGGTATCCCAAATGGTTGGGTATTCCTCTATCACTATGCCGAGGCAAAGTGTTTTGTCACAGAGTGCGGAAATTTTGAAGAAAATGTTTTCTACAAAAGAGTGAGTGGGAGGATAGTGCAATTCGACAACATTATAGAATCTTCGTGATCAAGTTAAAGAAAAGAAACGCAAGAAGTGGTTCTAAAATTTCTTACTGCTCCTGATACAGAAGCCTCTACATAGGATATAGGGACTTCGGTCGAACATGCAACTGAACTATATAGGTTGGAAAATTCGTACAGACCTTCATGGTATGCAGAAGAAACATTGTTGAAACAAACAATGAACCTATAATACACAGAGAAGCGTTGATGGGCCCTGACTCCGGATTTGGCTATACGCCAAAATAATCCCAGATAATATCCATACACATAATTCAAGTTTATAACTTGATAAACCCCGTGAAAGACTTATAGTCTAAAGTGCAGTGATGGATCTATAAATTGACAAAGATAAAAATGTTTTATAATGCTTTACTTGTTGCAAATAGTTTATGACAAGATCAAGGAGTTGATTATGGCGAGATCGTCTCATCATAATACTCCCTCTGCCCGGAAATACTTGTCGGAGGAATGGATGTATCTAGTCGTATTTTAGTTTTAGATGCATCCATTTTTATCCATTTTCGCGACAAGTATTTCCGGACGGAGGGAGTAATACTTAAAGTCAGTTCAGATTAAACTAGCAATTACTAAATATTTTAGTTATGAGATATAACAGATGGATGTCAAAATGATTCCCATGAGATGGAAATAGAACCAAGGATGTATATTTGATACGATGCAAGGTAATTTTCTCGATCCAGAGGATGCTAGTAAGTGTGCAAGCTTCAAGAGATCCAGTAATGATCTGAAGCAAGCATAGTGGAGTTGGAATCTTTCTTTTGATGAATTGATCAAATAATATGATTTTATCGATAGAAACAAAGATGCTTGTATTTACAAGAAAGTAAGTGAGAACATGATAATATTTCTAAACACTTTGTGTGCATGACACATAGTTGATTGGAAATTATATAAATTTCTTGACACGGGTTGAGACTTTATTAAAATAGTTTTTCAGTAAAGTACTTAGGCAATATAGTCCTTGTATTAGACGTAATAATCTATGGAGATAGTACTGTCTAATCGGGCTTAGCCAAAATACATATTGACAAAAGTACTAAAGCAGTTTAGTATGAAAAATGTCAAGAAAATTTTTCTTGTCAAAGTCACATGGAAGGAGTTCATAGCAAGAATCGGTATCTTGAAATACTTATGAGTCAAATACATGATTTCAACCACAATTAATTCCATGGTACGTAAATAACCAGATATGTCCAAGTACTCCAAGTAAGTTGTGAGTAAAGTTACCAGAATGGTCAAATTGTTGATCATAGGACAACAGTAAAAATATCATTAAGTATTAATGACATGTTTCTCGCATATGGAGAGAATGAAGAGATTGTTGTAAGGGGTTACATCAATACATTCTTGATGTAAGTAGTACATCGACAAAAATCTTCAATTGGTGCTCCAAGCAAATTTTGATTTAAATGATTTATGGTGGCACGGTAAATTGGAATTGGTCCAAGAAAGTTACTGTGGCGAATTCTATAACAGAAAGCTAAGTATATTGTCGCTTTAGAAGCAACAATATAGGGTGATGAATCAAAGGTTCACTTTTCAACTTGGTATGGTTTCTAGATGATTGTGCAAAAAGAACACTATTCTCAAATAGTGGTTTTGTGGCTCAATCTAAGGAATCAAAGGTCTTGCCAATGATTCAATATATACTAAGCTTGTTTCACATAAATTATGAATTCATGTGAGAGCATGACGGATGCATTGAAATGCAAATGATACACACGGATCTGAAGTTGTCAGATTCGATAAGTCAAAGTCTATACCACAAGCATAGCATGCACTCACACTGGATTGCCATTGGTGTAAAAGTTAAAAGTGCTAACTAGATTATTGACTCTAGTGCAAGTGGGATACTGTTGGAAATATGCCCTAGAGGCAATAATATTTGTATTATTATATTTCCATATTCATGGTTAAGTATTTATATTTCATGCTATAACTTCTATGATCCTGTAATATGCGATTCAGTGGAGAACTCATATGCAAGTGTGAAATGATAAACGATAAACAATAGGTTCCCAGTCTCGCCTCTAAGACTGGCTCAAGTGTTGTTGGTGATCGCGTTTTCCAAATCTTAGGATATCGTTAAGTAGGGCTGGAAAAAAAGCTCGAAGCTCGCGAGCTAAACGAGTAGCTCGTGACTCGGCTCGAATCGACTCGAACTCGAAGAATAACGAGTCGAGCCGAGCTTTAGTTTAAGATCGTTTATAGACCAAGTTAAATGGGCCAATCTCACGAGTACTCGTGTAACTCGTTAGGCTCGGTACAAAAGATCGGCCACTCCCAATACAAAAAAAGATCAGCCACTCAGCACCCTATGTCCCAGGCGCACAACACAAGGCCTAGCCGTTGATGGCCCAGCCGCCTAGGAGACTCATGCGTTACAAGGAAATTACTATTATTTAGTGATATATATGTTTAATATATACATAATCATTTTTATAATATTTGAGGGTTTTATGTTCATATCTTTAATGAGCTTAACAAGCTAAATGAGCCAGTTCACGAGCTATACGAGTCGAGCCAATCTTGAATTTGAGCTCGTTATAATAATGAGTCGAGTCGAGCTAGCTCGTTAATGAAACGAGCTCTAGCGAGTCGAGCCGAGCTGGCTCGACTCGGCTCAAATTCCAGCCCTATCGTTAAGTGTAACGATAGTCCTAAAACACCATTGAGGGTATGACATTGGAAGAACGATCATATTGAATCGACTCAAACTTGTCTGTTATACTTTGTGATTATATCGTCTGAAATCATCTGTTATAACACGGAGTGTTAGCATGGGTTTTAGTTCCTCAGACTATGAGAGTGTCTCGGTCACTTCCTATCGGACGGTGGACTTTGGGGTTGCTCAAACGTCATCTGTAACAAGGTGATCACAACGACAACTTTCAGGCTCACCGAAAAGTTTGACAAGTCATCGGACAGCTCGAGAGTGGGTTTTCTCCTTCGACGATGGAGAGATATTCTTAGGGCCTGCTCGGTGTGATGGCATCCATCATCGTCTGGTCAGACACAGGTGACTACATCACAGGGATGCCGGAACACGTTAACGAGAAAGAAGAACAAAACCGGTAACGGGAGCAACGATATAGTGAGCATGGTGATGACTCAGGAGGATACCGATGCACACCGGGTTTTGTAAAGTACCGCGAAGCAAAGGGAATATCACATGATAACCAAAGGTTCACTTGAATATCATTCATGTAATCATAGGGACCGATATGGATGTCCACGGTTCCGCTATCGGTCATTGAACGAAGGGGTTTCGTTCATGTCTATGATTTATCGAACCTACGGGGTCACAAGCTTAAGCCAATCATGATCTGCTGAGTGTTAGTGATACAGGAGTAATGAGAATATATTTGTGGAATTGTTTCATTAGTATCCGGAATAGTTCCGAGAGGTTTCGGGAGCGTTTCGGGGTCACTGGAAGGGTTTCGGTGAACATCGAGAAATACCGGGTATTACCGATTAATATATATAGGTGAAAAATGTTTCCGGGGATGTTAAATTATATATATATATATAATGCTCTGAAAGTGTTTAGAATATATATATATATATATATATATATATATATATATATAATTTAATATCAATGGGACTAATAAGGCCAAGAGGTGGAGAAGGAATTGGGCCACAAGAGCCCAAGTAGGAAGGCGCCCCCCATTTTCCTTGTGTGTGTGGGTGGGGGGGGGGGCGAATTGGGCAAGGGGAGGGAGTCCAACTCCCTCTCCCTAGGCTGGCGCCCCAAGAGGGACCCCCCCTTGGTGGTTGCCCTCTCCTCCTCCTCCAACCTATATATACTAGAGGATTTCCACCCTATGTTGACACATGTTTTGGAGCCTCCTCTGGTTAATCTAGTTCTAGTTCTATTTGGTCCTAGTTGACTAATTAGAGCTAGCCCTAGCCAACTCTAATCCTAATAATTAGAATCCCTATGTGGTTCTAATATCCTCCATCTAATTCTCCGGCGATGATTAGCTCTGGACGGCAAAGCGCTGTCGGATCGTGAAGACCGTACGCTTGCAACCAAGTAGAGATGTCGTGCTTTCGGTCTTCTGTTTGAGGGATCGTTCGAGGGAGGTTTGTGGGACTCCAAGTGCGATCTACGCCGACTCGTCAACTTCCGCAGCACTCTGGAGTCGGTAACGATCGTTGATCCAAACCTGATATGCATCTTCATATTGTTCCTGGGTGTTCGTAGGGAGTTTTTTTCTACTATGTTTCCCAACATCCCAATGTGATATAATATTCCTACAAGATACTAAAACACAATCAATTGACTCTGCCTTTCTTAAAAGTCTATGCCCAAAAGAATTAACAAGTTTGAATTTGTGCCATCTATGGGAGCAGCTGGTGGATTACTTGTGGCTTGGAATGATAAGGTTTTTACTGGTGTCAACGTTTTTGATAGCCGATATGCTCTTTCCATTGAATTCACTTCCAATCTAAATGATAGCAAGTGGATCTTAACCAATATTTATGGGCCCTGTCAAAATGATAGAAAAGCTAAATTTATTGATTGGTTTCAAAACATTGACATGCCCACAGATTGGGACTGGCTAGTTGTGGGAGACTTTAACTACATAAGGTGCCCTGGCAACAGAAGTAGACCAGGTGGAGATATTCATGACATATGAACTTTAATGCTGCAATTAGCAATATAGGCCTTGTAGAAATTCCCTTGAAGGACAGAAATTTTACTTGGAGTAATATGCAGGAAGCCCCTTTGCTTGAAAAATTAGATTGGTGTTTTTCCTCAGAATCATGGACCATCAACTACCCCAACACTAGTGCTTACTGCCTTGTCAAACCAATTTTAGATCATGCCCCATGTATTGTTCAGATTGGTACAAGCATACCCAAGTCAAATTTATTCAGATTTGAGAATTATTGACTGAAAATTCCAGGGTTTCAAGACACAGTCAAAAACATTTGGGAGCAAGAAGTATAGGCTAACACAAGTGCCAAGAGAATTATAACAAAATTTAAGAGGTTGAGGAAAGGCTTAAAATTTTGGTCCAAAAACATTTCCCAATTGACCATGCTCATCAAGAATTCAAACAAGTTGATATTAATTTTGATATGTTGGAGGAATTTAGAGAGTTTTCTACTAATGAATGGAATGGGAGGAACATGATCAAGCAACACCTGAAAAACCTACTGTCATATCAGAATATCTATTGGAAACAGAGAGCAACAATACGTTGTGTCAAATTTGGAGATGAAAATACTGACTTCTTTTAGGCAAAAGCTACTATTAAATATAGGAGCAATCACATCAAAACTCTTCTGGATGAGAACTTGGTAGAGCACAGTGAGCATCAAGCCAAAGCAGCTGTCTTATGGAGAGCCTTCAAAGATAGAATGGGCACTACAAATCCAACATAATTTTTTTCCAATATGGATGAGTTACTTTCTGATAGTCCATACCTCACAGAATTAGAGGCACCATTCACTAAAGAAGAAATTGATGGAGTTATAAAGGAGCTTCCTTCAGACAAAGCACCTGGACCATATGGTTTCAATGGAGCTTTTATTAAAGCTTGTTGGAATATAAATGAAGAGGATTTTTATGAGCTCATCAATGATTTTTATCTGGGGAAAATCAACCTACAACCAATCAATGGTTCGTCCATTGCTCTAACTCCCAAAAAGGAAAATCCTCAACATCCTATAGACTTCAGGCACATATCTCTTCTTAATTTCTCTATCAAGATTTATCACAAAGTTGATGGCCAACAGATTGCAGGAAGTTATTCTCCAACTGGTGCATACCAATCAATATGGATTCCTCAAAAATAGATCCATCCAAGACTATCTAGCATGGGCTTATGAATTCATTCATCAACGCCAACAATCCAAATTACCAATGATTTTATTGAAACTGGACTTTGAAAAAGCATTTGATATGATAGAGCATGACACAATCCTTGATATTTTAAAAGCCAGAGGGTTTGGGAAGAGATGGATCATATGGACAAAAATGATCTTAAGTTTAGGTTATTCATTAGTGATGTAAATGGGGTGCCTGGCAAGCAATTTCACTACAAGAGGGGAGTGAGACAAGGAGATCCCCTTTCCCCACTAATCTTTGTCCTTGCTGCTGATTTCCGACAATCCTGAATAAAGCAATGGTGGATGGTATCTTTCAACACCCTCTCCCTTCAAATTCAAATCCAGACTTCCCAGTGATTCAATATGCAGATGACACAATTCTGATCTTACCTGCTTGCCCTAGACAACTGCAACAAGTGGATAATTTGCTAAAGCAGTTTGCTGCTCATACTGGGCTAAAGATAATTTTTCACAAATCAATCATGATCCCCATCAATGTGGAAGAAACCTTATTCAATCAGTTACTCAGCATCCTGGGATGCAAAAAAAAGGAAATTTACCATTCACTTATTTGGGACTCCCTTTAAGTGCCAACAGACTGAAAATTGAGGATTTCACCCCCAGTTGTCAGCAAATTCAAAGGAGTCTGTCAGGATGCTCTACTATGCTTTCATATGATGGAAGACTTCTCTTGATAAAACCAGTCTTCTCTGCACTGCCAATATTCTTTATGAGCACACTGGCACGGCCTGCTTCAGTCATCACACGGATCAATAAATATTTAAGAGCTTTTTTGTGGAGAAAATATGGACAACTGATTGCTGGGCCTGCTCTGATTGCCTGTGACAAGGTTTGTAGACCAAAAGATCAAGGAGGTATAGGAATTTTTGATGTTGTAATTCAGAACAAGTCACTACTGATGAAGAACATTCAAAAGTTTTTGAACAAGCAACCTCTTCCTTGGGTAAATCTTATCTGGGAGACATACGACTCTGAATCTCTCCCCGAATTTAAAATGGAAGGATCTTATTGGTGGAAATGCCATTTGGAACTTCTTCAGGGCTACAAAGACAACTCAGTCTGTAAAGTGGGTAATGGAGGTACTTATTGCTATGGCATGATTGTTAGCTTGATCAACCTCTCAAGCACAAATTCCCAGAACTACACTCATATACATTGGATGATTCCCTCTCTGCTAGGGATTGGTTTCAACAAAGGATAATACCCAGCTGTTTCACACACCAATGTCCACAGAGGCCTATAACCAGATTCAATTATTGGAAAACCTACTTCAGAATCAGGCAGAAGTACAAACCAATGACAAACGAGCATGCAAAGGACAGAAAAACAAAATTTCTTCCATCATAATGTACCAAAATTTATGCCCACAGTAGGAGAAGAAGATAATATTCAAGTGGCTTTGGAAAAATGCTTGCAGACTCAGACATAAAATCTTCTTATGGTTATTAATACATGACAGGGTAAACACCAGAAATCTGCTCAAAAGGAAGAACTTCCATTTGGATTGCTATGAGTGTGTGTTCTGCAATGAAAAGGCAGAAGAAATTTTGAGACACCTATTTTAGGATTGTGGCTTTGTGCAAGACTGCCGGAACAGTGTTCTGCTAAGGAAAAAAATTGGGAATATCTTGTATTGATGACATTCAGTTAGGACATCAACTTGTTCCGAAGAGCATTGCTATGGAATTATAGTACAAGGGTGCTGGTCCACTTGGTGTAAAAGAAATGAGAAATTTTTCAGAAAAGAAGCCCCTAGTATCAATTGTTGGAAATTCAGGCTAAAGGAGGATTTGAGTTTACCGGCTCACAGAATTAAAGTGAAGCATCTAAACACCCTCCTACAATGGATTAAGGATCATCTGGAATGACTCCTCGCATAGACATAACATTATTTGAATGACTCCTCGCATAGACATAACATTATTTTAATGGTATCATGTTGGGCAAATTTTAACATGCTCCCTCTTACCCCCTATTTTTTCATGTGAGGTAAGAATGTAAGAGTTAATCGGACCATTAATTAATGAGATCAACGGCACAGATCTATTATATACTCTTACCTCTCATGTAAAAAGAGGGGGTAAGAGGGAGCATGTTAAAACTGCTCATCATGCTGGAAAAAAACTGGCATTGGTTAGAGGCTAGAGCCTACCTTTTCTACTTTTTATTTGTAGATATTGTAACCTTTACATTACTTTAATAGAAAATTACCGTAGAACTATTGTTCTACTGTTGGTACTTCAAAAAAAAAAAAACTCTAGCTATACGACACGTGAAGCTTTCGGTCATTGCAGTCTCACTCGTCCACGGCTCTATCTATCTTCTCCTTCTAGTTCTAGAGATTAAAGAATTAAGAGTAGGTAGGGAGTTTATTACGTAAACTTATCCGTGGTCATAATAGAGTTACAGATAGTTTGGCAAAATATAATTGTAGTAAATGTGCCACACGAAGGTGAATTTGCCTCTAGAGTTAAAAAAAAAGATGAATTTGCCTCTAGAGTTAAAAAAAAAGATGAATTTGCCTCTAGACTGTAACTCTACGTCTTTGGAATAAAATTCTCTTTCACCTGAAAAAAGAAAAGTTAGCCTGACGGTGAGAGGACGCGTGCAGCCACGTATGGCAGCACGTGTCGGGCGGTTTGACTGGCCGGTGCCAAATATGTGTGCATGGAGACCAAGTAGAGTGATTGAAGTATACGAGACAAACGATGCATGCGGTCAGATGGTGGATTTATTGGGCAGGCGCAGGCGGCCGTTGGATGGATATACATGCATTGACGGTTAAAGCAACCGCTACCTGCATGCATCCTTAACTGTGCGTACGTCTGATGCTCATGCATGCATGCATGTAGCTTAGCCCAGGTGAGCCCAAGCAAGGAGGAAAAGATTCATGCATGGTAGTAGTACATGGATGGATGAACTGGACGACGAAAGGGCCGGCCAGGGGCATATATGCACGCACATGGCACAGGGCATGGCCGCATATGTTTCATCAATGGATCGATGGACGGGTTGATCGATGCGGCCGACCGGTAGCATGTGCCTGCGTATTTCTCCGGTATGCCATATCGCTGATGCATGCATGTCTAGCTAGTAACACAGGAAAGGTACCAGAGAGCGACCGTTGTTGCGGCCATGGGCAGGGCCGTTTTGTTGGAGCCAGTAGTCACGGGTATCTCTCTCTCTCTCAGCATCCGGGAACGGAGCATCGTTGTCGACGGGCGGCATGGACGAAAGAAAAGAAGGAAAAGAAGCACGGATCACGTGGGCCCCGCACGGGACTTATCCAACTGCACTGCGCGTCTATCTAGCTCTAGCCTCCCTCTCTCTCATGCTTGCACTTGTCGCCTCAGGACCGTTTGATCCGGTTATGGAAGTAGTATGATTCTGGAACAACTACTCTGGACCATTGGATTGAAATCGGACATATGACGAGCGACCGACCATCTGTGTACAGCAACCAGCGTCAGTGTCAAGTCCCAAGCCGCCCGCGCCTTTAAAAGCCCGGCCGAGGGCTCGTCAATATCAGCACAACCACAGCACCGCAGGTAGCAACTGAAACCGACGCCACCTCAAGTGAAGTCTATAGGGTGAGTGACTGAGCAGAGCAGAGCAGTAGCCAAATCTTCTAAGTACTACCTAGTTAGCTCTCTAGCTCCATCCTTCAGCTAGCCAAATCCCAGGCATGGACGGAAAGAAGAAGCCCACTGGTGCGACTGGGAGCTCCATCGTCGACGACCTCTTCGGCCCCAAGGACGGCGCCGCCTCCTCCTCCGCTGGCTACTTCAGCACCGTCTTCCCAACTCCATCCGGGGTATATATGCATCTTAATACTTTCCGGCTTAATCTTCGATCTTAATTTTGTGTGTGCGTTCGCTTTCAGTTCAAACTTTCTTTTCTTTGAATTTTTTTTCTGTCGAAAAAAGGGCGAGCATGCATGTGTACAACGTCCCAGCTTTGCTTCCCTCTCACCCACACAAATTACTACTATTCCAAGTCCAGCGTTTGCAATTTTTTTAATTCCAATAGGCTTTCTTTCATTTTCTACCGGTTGATTATTATTTTTAGAAAAAGATTTGATCAATTTCTTTACTAGACTAGAAAATGCATGGTCAAAGCATGGATTAAAAAAAAATCAGCATGGTACATGGATCGTCTATATCGCTTCATGCGTGACGTAAGAACTTTTGTTTACATCAAACACGTGCGCATATATAAATATAAATCACAGTACGTATATGTAGCATGTCATCACTTAGTACTACACTATCTAGTTACGAGTAGTAATTTACTCATTAGTTTATCCTCATGCATGCATGTACTACCTGTTTTTGTACATGCATGACGATATGATCCAAAACAATGGACTGGTGTTATATCGTCTACGGTGCGTATACTGCATGTACATATACTATCAGAGGAGCATTTGTTCGGCACGTGTGTGATATTTTTGGTTGCTTAATTGGTCAACCACGTACTTAGTGCATATATTGGTGATATGGCAGGCGACGGGGAAAGATGCGTCACGTCGGGCAGCAGCAGCCGTTGGGAATAAGTCATCGTCGGCAGGGCATCAGCAGCAAGGAAAGCAGCACGGGGGGTCACCTGAGTCGCCTTACTTCGGCTCCTCCTCCGTCCACTATGGCGGCCGGGACTTCTACGCCGGCGCCGAATCTCAGCGGCAGTATCCGGCCACAGCTGCCGCACCGGCGCCCAAGCACAAGGACGACGGCGACACGTCAGCAGCCACCCGGGGTGACTGGTGGCAAGGTCGGTCCATCTCAACCTACCCCCCACCCGGAGTATTGACTGTCTCTACGTTTTGACTAACTGAACCCGTTTTTCTTTCCCCCAGGTTCCCTCTACTACTAGCACTAGCAGGAAAGAGAGACTGGTGTGAAATGAGCGAGATATAAATAAAATGTACAGCTAGCTACCTCATAATAGCATGCTTCATCATCGTTATTTCACTGGGTGGAGAAGATGGTCGGTCCAGCGATCATCAGCTTAACTAATTATTAAGCTATTGTTATGTTAGAGCTTGTGTGTGTCTACCTAGTTGGGACATGGGTCCTCTAATGTGTGTACTGTGCTCTTGTAATATGCCTTCTCACACTAATATATGGTCGTGCGCTTGTATGTGTGTGCTATGGTTTTGCCTCTCCAACATCAAATTAGTCAGGCTTACTGAAAAAATCGAGCACACTGAATTAGCGTCTCCGTGATGGGATTATTTTGTAGAGAAAAGTGTGCATGGCACCCCAGCTTTGTCGAAAGTCATAAATAGATTGTCTTATGTATCTCTACTGGAGTTGGTGTTTGTACGTTAGCAAATGTGGTTTCGTCCCCCCATGGTTTGAAATAATCTAAATTAAATCGACGCTTTACTTTCTCTGTCCTACTTGAAACCATGTTCGATTGAATCCTACCAATACCATGTGTTGCATTAACTGAATCAAATCTTACCAAAACTTCGATTAAATAAAAATTTTCCTTACTTTCCTCTATTTTTTTATTTAAAAAAAAAGGAGGATTAACCCCCGGCCTCTGCATCTGGACGATGCATGCAGCCACTTTATTAATTATTCACAAAGACCTTATAAAGTAATACATCAGTAAGTCTGAAACCACCATCTCGGCAACATCTGTCGCTACTCCTATTCATTTGATGAAGGGGTGCCGATAGTCCGAGCTGAATACCAAACAAACTTCGCACCAAAGCCTAACATCTAAAGCCGAAGGCCCCAACCAAGCCACTTGCTGGATGTGGGGCACAGACCGGTCCGGCGCACTCTCTGAGGCGGCGGCCGCCGTCTTTCATCGATCCATCTTCAGAGCAGACACTGACGTATCTACCTTGCCAGGCCTGCCGTTGACGCCACCGCGACGCCAGACATCGCCTTCCTCCTGCGCGAGTCCGTCAACCCGCATCGGACGCCGAGACTCCACTGCGTCACGCTGCTGAGATCCGTCGGCGTCGATGCATATGATGAAACACCGCTCCACCTCCTAATCCAGATCGCCGCCAACGCCCACCCAACGGTGTCCACAGTCACACAGCTCCCAAGGCGGCTCCTTCAAAAAGGGAGCGACGCCGAAGGCGCCGTCGCCACCCACCGCAGTTAGGGCTTTCACCCGGGAGACAAATGACGCGGTGGAAATAGAAGCATATTTGACAAGCGTCTCCATGGAGAAGAAAGCGGCGCCCTCGGGCGTCGCCGACGCCGTGGCCGAAACGTCGACTAGGGGTTTCTTCCGATCTAAATCCTCACCTCCAGCTCCGTCCGCATCAAGGATCGGCAAGTCTTGCGACCCAGATCCATACGGAGGAGCACACCTAGCAGGGGGCGAAGGCTACAAGGCGTCCCGATCCAGATCAGGCATCTCCGACGAGCCCAACCACCGGTGTCCCGAATGGCCGAAAGGATCAGACGGAACAGCCAAGTCCGATCCATGGGCTTACCCCAGATCGCCGCACCAGCTGACCACGCAGGTGCAAGCTCCTCCGAATGGCTGGACGGATCAGGCGGATACAATCCAGGTGCTTGCCCGAGCGCGAGAAGCTCCCTGCCGCCACCTTCCTTGGCTGCGTCCAAGGCCTGCCCGGCGCCAGCCTCTGGCAGCGGCGAGGTATGAAGGGGACGCGGGGAAGCCTAGCGGCGGCGGCGCGAGATCGCCCCCGTGTCGCCCTAGCGGGGCGGCGCGGGGGACCAGTGTGTATTACATACTTGGCTAGAGGCTAGACTAAAGTGCGGCGATCTAATCTTACCAAAATCTCAACTAAATCAAAACTTTTCTTCCCTTCCCCTGCTCATACTTATACAAAATCAAACTTAGCAAAATCTAAAATATGGTGTGTAATATATATGTCAAACATAATTGATGTACTATTAGAATATGCATGCCATGGTTAAAATGCACGACCAAGTAGCTAGTTCATATTAAATAGCTACCTTATAATATGAATATACATTTTTTACGATCGTTAAATTTAGGAGTTAATACCACCTCGCACACTCTACTTGGCCAAGCAATAGGTGAAAAATCAAAGTCAATCCCATAGGAGTTATATCTCAGCTATACATAAATCCCACCCTCTCATGGCAACACACAAAAGAAAAATCTGATTTTACGAACCGACCTGTGGTTGGATGGTTAGGACAGTGGTTCAAGCCCTAGACTTGATATTGGTGCTCGCGTTTTCCTGGATTTATTTCACGCCTTCCGGCAATGTGCGTCTAGTGGGTGGAGACGTTCCGTCGGCTATGAAAGCGTCTAAGCCGACTACGTCAATCTCAAGATGTTGTGCTGACCCAGTCTCTCGCGAGTGCTTATAGGGGTAGGATATGCAAGCATGCGTGCGTTCATAGGGGTGAGCATATATATGTATGTATAAGCGCTTGCATCTGTACCGTGTTCAAATAAATGTGGTTTTAAGTGGGACTAACTCTAACCAAACAGTAGTCCCAAAGAAGGTTTCCGGTCCATCACAAGTTTCATAAGCACAGCCACACTGAAATAATTGTTTCACTTTGTGCAGCCCTATTCGGAACTTGGAAGCATCAAAGCAACCAGAACGGGGGAAGCCTTGGCTATGCAAATATCTGGTACTCCCTCCGTGATACATCCGTATCTAGACAAATCTAAGACAAGAATTTTGGGACGATACATCCGTATCTAGACAAATCTAAGACAAGAATTTTGGGACGGAGGAAGTATAATTTTTCCAAAATGACCTTTCTTGGTGTTAAATGCCACATCTGATGTGGCCCTTCTATCGGAAAAAGAAACACATCTGACCTCTCTCCAAACGTATTTGCATTTTTGGCCGTCGGGCAGTTGTGCCACTTATTTTGATGTTTCTAAGAGGTTGTGGTGTCATCTCGTTGTTGTTTTTTTTTGAGTCGTACCATCCTTATTGGCGCACACGTTGTCATCTCATTCGCCAATGTATTAGACATATGATGAGGCAGTATGGGATATTAAGGAGCGTGGCTATTGCCAGGTGACTTCCCAACAAGCATTGGCCAGTCAAATTCCGACAACCCCTATTTGCAAAAGCTTCCACTTTTTGAGCTTCCATATTTGGCAACCTTTTACTTTTGGCAACTTTCAAAAAATACCAAATTTTCAAAAAAATATCGTGGCCTAGCTTCCGCATTTGAAACTTTCTGGATTTGTAAACTTTTGAAGTTTCAACTTTTGAAATTTGAACTTCTTAGGAATTTGGAACTCTCAAGTTTTGAACTTTCAAAATTATAGAAACTTTACACATGAAAACAAAGGTCGGGATCACATAGAGCCTACATAGGAAAGAGAAGGCATGAAAGAGGAGGGAAGAAACATGTTTGTGGGCTTAAATGGTAAGTAGTCTTGTCCACATATTTTATATCATGGAGCCGATAAGGATGGCGCAGCTCCGAAACCGCCAAGGAAAATGGAGCTGTGCTATCTCAAAAGCGCCAAGTGGCATAACTACGCCCTAGATCCGATATGCAATTAGGTTTTCAGAGGGGCCAAATGTGGGATTAAGCGCTAAGAAAGGTCATTTAGGATAAAATATACAATAACATTTTTTTCGAGAACTCTACAACATAATGATTGTTCCCACATTCAATCTTAAAGATCTACTTGTTCATGAGGGAGAGGTTCATAACTCTAGTATTATAAAAGAGGATTTTTTTTTTGGTTGGTGACATTGTCGGAGTTGGATATTCAAGTCCTGCCACTCAAACTTCACTATTTCGGTCTGTGCCACTACCGCTTGCGAAGAAATTACGTGCATGCACCTATGTGTAGTTTGCTCAAGTTGCTTCTTTGGGCCGTTTTTTTTAGGTTCTTTGACCCATTTTCCACTCTATGGGACTCAGCGCATGTCATGTAAACTGCAATGATGGGGGAGGCGTTTGACTCTAACTTCTAATGTGGGGCCCACCAATGACGTGATGGGATGTGACGGACAACCATAATTTCCACTTTCCCTTGTTCGCACGCCACGTAGGTGCAAGCAGACTCATGCATTGAATTTCGGTGACCGTCGTGTCTCTCACAACGCGCGCTTGGCATACCGGTCGGCTACAACCACCGCACCAACCCCAGCGTTAGCCACAACACTCACCTTCACCGCCCTCTCCTCTCGCACCCTCACAATTCGTCCACCGCTTGTCCTATCCCTCGCGTCGACCATGATGATGCAACCCGGCCCCACTGCTTGCATCCGCGCAGCCGAGATCTTCGGCCTCGCCTATGCGGAGGGGCCGAAATTCCGGCTTCTAAGGAAGCATGTGTGCATGTTGCATTTCCCTGTAATTCAGTATGACTGTGATACTATGCTCGTCATGCCTGCTTGTGAAACTCAACTAGAACATCTAAAAAATCTTTTGATGCACTTGTGTGTTTACGCTGGCTTGAGAGTGAATTTTGAAAAGTCAGGTATGGTCTCAATCAACACTAGTACTGAGAAAATGCAAGTTTTAGCTACTAAGCTGGAGTGCAGCACTGGTAATTTCCCTTCCACTTATCTGGGCCTACCTTTGATCTTAAACAAATCAAGAATGGAGGATTTTGTGCCTGTGCTGAAAAGAATTGACAGGAGACTGGTTGGATACTCAACACTACTTTCGGATGGTGATAAGTTGACTCTTGTTAAATTTTTCTTTACTAGTCTTCCAACTTTCTTCATGGGCACCTTTCTTTTGATGGGTTCTTCATAAGCACCTTTCTTTTGACGGGTTCTTCATGAGCACCTTGGTACTGCCTGCTAGGATTCTGGAGCAAATCAATAAATATGTAAGGCATTGTTTTTGGAGAAAATATGGCATGGAAGATAAAGGCACTACTCTCATTGCTTGGGAGAAAGTCTGCCTCCCCAAGGACCAAGGTGGATTGGGAGTGCTAGATCTTGTGGCCACAACAAATGTCTTCTAATGAAACATCTTCATAAATTCTTTCATTGTGACAATCTGCCTTGGGTCAAACTTATCTGGGATTCATATTACTCTAATGGTATTGTCACAACTAGACCAGTTGATTCTTATTGGTGGAAATGCATCTCCAAATTGATTCATCAGTTCAAGTAGATGGTCAAAGGAATCATCGGAAAGGGTAACACCATCATGATCTCGCATGATGATTGGGGTCATGGTTTTTTGTAAAGAGAAAAATCATGAATTATACTCTTTCACTCTCAAACAGAATATGTACAAGAGTTCATTCGGATATTAGATCCTACTGAAAGCTTACACACACCACTCTCCTCCTAGGAATTTCAACAATATCAAGATCTCCATCTTATTACTCAGAAAATTCAGCTGTCTAATGCTTTTGCAAATGGAAATATCCTTGTGGAAGCCCTTCCTTTTCATCCATTAGAATGTATAAAAGCTTGACCATTGAAGAGTCTGCTGCCCCCATCATTAAGAGAATTTGGGAAATGCTACTATGCCCAAACAAAATTTTATTTTGGTTGTTGGTGCATGGAGCCTGATCTGATCAGTGCGTCATGCCGCGCGCCTCGCCCCGGGGTGGCCACTAGGCGCGGTGTTGCAGCAAGTTCAGGAGCTCCAGCTGGGCGCCGCCTCGTCAGCATCAGGTCGCCTCTTCAGTGACCCTGCTCCACCCATCATCGCCGAGCACCCTGCTCCGTCGAGCCGCTCCGCCATGCTACTTGTGGGCTGCGTTGAGATTTTCCCCGAAGAGGAGAGGAGATGCAGCACAGTAGAGATAAGTATTTCCCTCAGTGAGAACCAAGGTATCAATCTAGTAGAAGAATCACACAAAGCCTCGTGAACAACACCTACACGCACAAAAGCAAATACTTGCACCCAACGCTGGCAAGAGGGTTGGCAATCCCCTTGAACTCGTTAATTGCAAGGATTAATTCTGATAGTGATAGATAGATAAAGTAAATTGCAAAAAAAAAAGAAATAAAATTGCAGCAATGTATTTTTGGATTTTATATACGATAAAAGTAGACCTGGGGCCATAGTTTTCACTAGAGGCTTCTCTCTCGAGCACATAACATACAGCGGGTGAACAAATTACTGTTGGACAATTGATAGAAAAGCGCATAGTTATGACAATATTCAAGGCAATGATCATGTATATAGGCATCACATCTAAGACAAGTAGACCGACTCCTGCCTGCATCTACTACTATTACTCCACCAATCGACTGCTATACAGCATGCATCTATTGTATTAAGTATAAAACAGAGTAACACCTTAAGCAAGATGACATGTTGTAGACAAAGTAAACTCAATCAATATGAATAAACCCCATCGTTTTACCCTTAATGGCAACAATACAAATACATGTCTTGTCCCCTTCTGTCACTGGGATATAGAGCATCGCAAGATTGAACCCATTACAAAGCTTCTCTCCCACTGAAGATAAATCAATCTAGTTGGCCAAACCAAACCGATAGATGAGAGATAAATACAAAGCTCTAACAATCATGCATAATAAAGTTCACAAAAGACACCATTACTTCTCATAAATATTCAGATCATAAACCCACAATTCATCGAATCCCAACAAATGCAAAAGAAGATTACATCGAATAGAACTCCAAGAACATCAAGGATAACATTGTATTGAAGATCAAAGAGAGAGAAGAAGCCATCTAGCTACTAGCTATGGACCCGTAGGTCTGTGGTGAACTACTAACGCATCATCAGAAAGCAACAAGGATTATATAGAAGCCCTTCATGATCGATTCCCCCTCCGGCAGAGTACCAGAAAAGGCCTCCATATGTGATCGTGGAAGAACAGAAACTTGCGGCGGCGGAAAAATTGTGTTGGGTGGCTCTCTATTGGTTTCCCGATTTTAGAGAATTTATAGAGGTGGAATTAGGTTAGACGGAGCCACGAGGGGCCCACAAGGCATCAGGGCACGCCCTGTTGCCTTGGCGCTTCCTCGCTTGCCGTCTGGTCTCCTCCCGAAGCTTCTAGGGTCTCTTTTGTCCAGAAAAAATCGTCAAAAAGTTTCTTAGTGTTAGGACTCCGTTTGGTACTGATTTTCTGGAAAACCAAAAACAGGCAAAAAAAACAGCAACTGGCACTAGGCACTGGGTTAATAGGTTAGTCCCAAAAAATGATATAAAATAGCATATACGTGCATATAAAACATCCAAGATTGATACTATAATAGCATGGAACAATAAAAAATTATAAATACGTTGTAGACGTATCAAGCATCCCCAAGCTTAATTCCTGCTTGTCCTCGAGGAGGTAAATGATAAAAACATAACTTTTGATGTGGAATGCTACCTAACATGTTCATCATGTAATTTTTCTTTTAGGGTATGAATATTAAGATCCGAATGATTTAAAGCAATAGTCTATAATTTGATATAAAGACATCAATACTCAGGCATACCAACAAACATTCCTGCATTTCAAAATAAAAATGCTAAAGAACGCTATCCCTACGAAATCATATAATCTTGTCATGCTCCATCTTCCTAACACAAAGTATTAATCATGTACAACCCCGATGACATGCCGAGCAATTTGTTCATACTTTTTAACGCGCTTCAACTTTTTCAACTCCCATGCAATACATGAGCGTGAGCCGTGGACATAGCACTATGAGTGGAATAGAATGCGATGATAGAAATCAATAAGGGGAAGTCAAAAGGAAGATAGTCTCACACCGACGCAGCTAATCAACGGGCTAGGGAGATGCCCATCAATTGATGTCAATGCGAGGAGTAGGGATTGCAATGCAACAGATGCACTAAGAGCTATAAGTGTATGAAAGCTCAACATGAAAACTAAGTGGGTGTGCATCCAACTTGCTTACTCAAGAAGACCTCGGGCATTTGAGGAAGCCCATCATCGGAATATACAAGCCAAGTTCTATAATGAAAAATTCCCACTAGTATATGAAAGTGACAACATAGGAGACTCTCTATATGAAAAACATGGTGCTACTTTGAAGCACAAGTGTGGAAAAGGATAGTAACATTGCCCCTTCTCTCTTTTTCTCTCTCTCTTTTTTTGTGGGCTCTTTTTGGTCACTTTTTTCTCTTTTTTAATTTTTTGTCTGGTTTCTCATCCCGACTTGTTGGGGAATCATAGTCTCCATCATCCTTTCCTCACTGGAACAATGCCCTAATAATGATGATCATCACACTTCTATTTACTTACAACTCGATACTAGAATAATATGACTCTATATGAATGCCTATGGCAGTGTACCAGAATGTGCAATGATGCTAGTGTAACATGTATGATAATGATGAACGGTGGCTAAGCCACAAGTACTATGTCAGCTATATGATCATGCAAAGCAATATGATAATGATGATGTGTGTCATATAAACGGAACGATGGAAATTGCATGGCAATATATCTCGAAATGGCTATGGAAATGCCATAATAGGTAGGTATGGTGACTGTTTTGTGGATGATATAAAGAGGCTTATGTGTGATAGAGCGTATCATATCACAGGGTTTGCATGCACCGACGAAGTTTGCACCAACTCTCGAGGTGAGAAAGGGCAATGCATGGTACCGAAGAGGCTAGCAAATTGCGGAAAGGTAAGAGTGTGTATAATCCATGGACTCACATAGTCATAAAGAACTCACATACTTATTACGAAAGCATATTAGCCCTCTAAGCAAAGTACTACTACACATGCCCCTAGGGGGATAGATTGGTAGAAAAAGACCATCACTCGTCCCCGACCGCCACTCATAAGGAAGACACTCAATAATAAATCATGGTCCAACTTCATAGCATAATTAGAGACTATACGTGCATGCTTCGGGAATCACAATGTTGGAAATATGCCCTAGAGGTAATAATAAAATGGTTATTATCATATTTCTCGTTCATGATAAATGTTTATTATTCATGCTAGAATTGTATTGATCGGAAACTTAAATACATGTGTGAATACATGGACAACACCGTGTCCCTAGTAAGCATCTACTAGACTAGCTCGTTGATCAAAGATGGTTAAGGTTTCCTAACCATAGACATGAGTTTTCATTTGATAATGGGATCACATCATTAGCAGAATGATGTGATGGACAGACCCAACTGTAAGCTTAGCATCAGATCATTTAGTTCTTTGCTATAGCTTTCTTCATGTCAAGTATCAGTTCCTTAGGCCATGAGATCATGCCACTCTTGGATACCGGAGGAATACTTTGTGTGCATAAAGGTGCTCTACAGGTATTTCCAAAGGTGTCTGTTGGGTTGCATTGATCGAGACTTGGATTTGTCGCTCCGTGTGATGGAGAGATATCTCTAGGCCCTCTCGGTAACACAACATCACAAGAAGCTTGCAAGCATGTGACTAATGAGTTTAGTCACGGGATCTTGTATTATGGAATGAGTAAAGAGACTTGCCGGTAACGAGATTGAACTAGGTATGGAGATACCGATGATCGAATCTCGGGCAAGTAACATATCGCCGGGCAAAGGGAAATGCATACGGGATTAACTGAATCCTTGACATCGTGGTTCAATTGATAAAGATCTTCATTGAATATGTGGGAATCAATATGGGCATCCAGGTCCCGCTATTGATTATTGATCGGAGAGGAGTCTCGGTCATGTCTACATGATTCTCGAACCCGTAGGGTCGCACGCTTAACGTTCGGTAGCGCTAGGGTAGTATTGAGATATTAATAGTGGAAAGTCCAAAGGTTGTTTGGAGTCTCGGATGGGATCCGAGACATCACGAGGAGCTCCGAAATGGTCCGGAGGTAAAGATTTATATATATGAAAAGTTGTTGTCGGGGTTCCGGGAAAAACTCCAGTTTTCGGCATTGTACCGGGAAGTCACCGGAAGGTTCCAGAGGGTACCGGAGGGGTCCGGAAGTCCTTGGAGGGTTCCACCACATCCCAAATAGTACCATGGGTATAGGGGGGCAACTTGGTCTGATAGGGCCAGGCGCACCAGCCCCTACAAGGCCCATGCCCCTAGGGAAGGGAAACCCTAAGGGGAAGGGCCCTCCACTTGGTTTGGAGGGCACTCCTCCCCCCTTGGACGCCTCCCTCCTACCTTGGGAGGGGGGATAGGGCTGGAACGTCCCTCCCTCACCCCTATATATAGTGGGGAGGTGTAAGGGGCAGCCAACCCCTCGCGCTTGCCCCGTCTCCCTCCCGTTACTCCTCCTCCACATTCCGTCAGTGTTTGACGAAGCCCTGCCGGAATTTCGCTGCCACCACCACCACCACACCGTCGTGTTGGTTCAGATCTCATCTACCTTCTCTCCCTCGCTTGCTGGATCAAGAAGGAGAGGACACCACCGAGCCGTATGTGTTCTAAACTCGGTGGCGCCTGATACGTCTCCAACGTATCTATAATTTATGAAGTATTCATGCCATATTTATAACAATTTTATATGGTTTTGGTATGATTTGCATAGAACTAACCCGGGCTGACGCTGTTTTCAGCAGAACTACCGTGGTGTTGTTTTTTTGTGCAGAAATGAAAGTTCTCCAAATGAGCTGAAACTTTTTGACAATTTTTTTGGAACAAAAGAGACTCCCGAAGCTTCATGGAAGGACCAGAAGGTGAAGGAGTAGGGCACAAGACACCGGGGCGCGCCAGGAGGCCCAGGCGCGCCCCGGTAGGTTGTGCTCACCTAGAGGCCCATCTTAGCGTGAAACCAACGCCAAAAATTCCTATAAATAGAGAAACCATCAGGGGTAACCCTAGATCAGAAGTTCCACCGCCGAAAGCCTCTGTAGCCATGAAAAACCAATCTAGACCCCGTTCCGGCACTCCGCCGGAGGGGGAAATCATCACCTGTGGCCATCTTCATCATCCCGGCGGCCACCATGATGAGGAGGGAGTAGTCCACCCTCGGGGCTGAGGGTTTGTACCAGTAGCTATGTGTTTAATCTCTCTCTCTCTCTCTCTCGTGTTCTTGAGATGGCATGATCTTAATGTATCGCGGGCTTTGTTAATATAGTTGGATAATATGGTGTTTTCCCCTCTCTATCTTGTTGTGATGAATCGAGTTTTCCCTTTGATATCTTTAGGACATGGCATTTTCTCAATTGCATCAACCTTAGCTTTGTCCACTTCAATACCTCTTTCAGAAATTTTATGGCCCAAAACAATACCTTCATTAACAATAAAGCGGCACTTCTCCCAATTCAAGACAAGATTTGTTTGCTCGCATCTCTACAAAACTCGATCAAGATTGCTTAAACAATCATCAAAAGACTTCCCATAAACAGAGAAGTCATCCATGAAAACCTCAACAATCTTTTCACAGAAGTCAGAGAATATAGCAGTCATACATCTTTGAAAGGTAGCAGGTGCATTGCATAAACCAAAAGGCATACGTCTATAAGCATAAGTTCCAAAGGGACAAGTGAAAGTGGTCTTTTCTTGATTAGGTTGAGAAACAGGTATTTGTGAGAAACCAGAATATCCATCAAGGAAGCAAAAGTGTGTGTGTGCTTACATAATCTTTCTAGCATTTGATCAATAAAAGGCAGAGGGTAATGATCTTTTCTAGTTGCTTTATTTAATTTTCTGAAATCAATTACCATTCTATAGCCTGTAACAATTCTTTGTGGAATAAGTTCATTCTTATCATTAGGAACAACAGTAATACCTCCTTTCTTAGGAACACAATGAACAAGACTTACCCATCTACTATCAGCTATAGGATAGATTATACCTGCTTCCAGAAGTTTTAAGATTTCCATTCTTACCACTTCCTTCATTTTCGGATTTAACCGACGTTGGTGATCAACAACGGGTTTAGCATCAGGTTCCATATTAATCTTGTGTTGACATAGAGTGGGACTAATGCCCTTTAAATCATCAAGAGTATACCCAATAGCAGCTCGGTGCTTCCTTAAAACTTTCAATAATCTTTCTTCTTCATGTTCTGAAAGGTTAGCACTGATAATAACAGGATATATCTTCTTTTCATCAAGATAAGCATATTTCAAAGTGTCTGGCAATTGTTTTAATTCAAACACAGGATCACCTTTAGGTGGAGGAGGACCTCCTAGAGTTTCAATAGGTAAATTGTGTTTAAGCAGAGGACGTTGTTCAAAGAAATCTTATCTATTTCATTTCTCTCATGCATATGTAAATCATTTTCATGGTCTAGCAAATATTGTTCTAAAGGATCAGTAGGAGGCACATCAATAGAAGCAAGACCAATTATTTCATCCTTACTAGGCAATTATTTTTCATGAAGATTTCTACTAAACTTGGAAAAATTAAACTCATGAGACTCATCACCAAAGCTAACACCGACAGTTTGTTTTTCACAATCTATTTTAGCATTAACGGTGTTCAAGAAAGGTCTACCAAAGATAATGGGACAAAAGTCATCTTGTGGGGAACCAAGAACAAGGAAATCAGTAGGGTATTTTATTTTCCCACACAAGACTTCAACATCTCTAACAATCCCAATTGGTGATATAGTGTCTCTATTAGCAAGTTTAATAGTAACATCTATGTCTTCTATTTCTGCGGGTGCTATGTCATTCATAATTTCTTGATATAAGGAATAAGGAATAGCACTCACACTAGCACCTATGTCACATAGACCATGATAACAGTGATCTCCTATTTTAACTAAGACAACATGCATGCCAACAACAGGTCTATGATTATCCTTTTTATCAGGTTTGGCAATTCTAGGAGCTTCTTCATAGAAGTAAATAACATGCCCATCTACGTTTTCTTCTAGGAGATCCTTAATCATAGCAACACTAGGTTCTACTTTAATTTGTTCATCAGGTTTAGGTGTTCTAATATAACTTTTGTTAACCACAGTTGAAACTTTAGCATGTTCCTTTATCTTAACAGGGAAAGGTGGTTTCTCAATATAAGCAGTAGGAACAACTGGATCAACATTATAAATTATGGTTTCATCTTTAATTGGTACCGGTTCTTTAACTTCTTCTTTAATAGGTGGGTGATATTTGATATTTGAACAACTTCTCCTTAGGGAGATCAACATGAGTAGCAAATGATTCGCAAAAGGAGGCTACTATCTCAGAGTCAAGTCCATATTTAGTGCTAAACTTTTAAAAAGCATCGGTATTCATAAAAGATTTAACACAATCATAATTAAGCTTAATACCTGAATCTTTACCTTTGTCAAGTTCCCAATCTTCAGAGTTGCGTTTAATTCTTTCCAAAAGATCCCACCGGAATTCAATAGTCTTCTTCATAAAAGAACCAGTACAAGAAGTATCAAGCATGGATTGATCATCACGAGAAAGCCGAGCATAAAAGTTCTGGATAATAATTTCTCTTGAGAGCTCATGGTTGGGGCATGAGTATAACATTGACTTAAGCCTCCCCCAAGCTTGAGCGATACTTTCTCCTTCACGAGGCCAAAAATTATATATATAATTCCGATCACGATGAACTAGATGCATAGGATAAATTTTTTGGTGGAACTCCAATTCCAATATCCAATATCATCGCATAGCCTATACCATGCCAACGCTTTTCCCTTCAAAGATAAAGGGAAAACCTTTTTCATAACTTCATCTCCGGGTAAACCTGCAAGCTTAAACAATCCACAAATTTGTTCCACATATATCAAGTGCATATCGGGATGTTCGGTTCCATCTCCTGCGTAAGGATTAGCTAACAGTTGTTCTATCATACCCGAAGGAATTTCATATTCAATATTTTCAGTAGGTGCAGTAGGTTGAGGGGTAGCTAATTGTGGTTTCGGTTGAGGTGAAGATACCCCGAACAAACCCCTCAAAGGATTGTTTTCCATAGTAACAAGTGACAATAAATTTCAGCACACTATATAAATGTTTCCTTACCAAAGGCGCTTCACTCCCCGGAAACGGCGCCAGAAAATAGACATGATGACCCACAAGTATAGGGGATCAATTGTAGCTCTTTTCGATAAGTAAGAGTGTCGAACCCAACGAGGAGCAGAAGGAAATGACAAGTGGTTTTCAGCAAGGTAATGTCTGCAAGTGCTAAAATTGTAAGTAACAGAGTAGTTTGATAGCAAGATAATTTGTAACGAGCAAGTAATGATAGTAGTAACAAAAGTGCATCAAGGTAGCCCAATCCTTTTCAGGCAAAGGACGGGCCAAAACGGTCTCTTATAATAAGCAAAGCGTTCTTGAGGGTACACGGGAATTTCATCTAGTCACTTTCACCATGTTGATTCGATTTGTGTTCGCTACTTTGATAATTTGATATGTGGGTGGACCGGTGCTTAGGTGCTGTTCTTACTTGAACAAGCCTCCTACTTATGGTTAACCCCCTCACAAGCATCCGCAACTACGAGAAAAGTATTAAGAATAAATTCTAACCATAGCATTAAACTTTTGGATCCAATCGGTCCCTTACGGAATAGCACATAAACTAGGGTTTGAGATGAGATGGTGCTGTTGAAGATGTTGATGGAGATTGCCCTCCCCAAGTCGGGAGAATTGTTGGTGATGATGATGACGATGATTCCCCCCTCCGGGAGGGAAGTTCCCCCGGCGGAATCGCTCCGCCGGAGGGCAAAAGTTCTCCTGCCCAAGTTCCGCCTCGAGACGGCGGCGCTCCGTCCCGAAAGTCCTCTCCTTATTTTTTCTAGGTCAAAATGACTTATATACCAGAAGATGGGCACCGGAGGTGGGCCTGGGTGAGCACAACCCACCAGGGCGCGCCTGGGCTCCCTGGCGCGCCCAGGTGGCTTGTGCCCACCTGGTGGGCCCCCTCTGGTACTTATTTGCTACAATATTCTTCAAATATTCCATAAAAAATCTCCGTAAAGTTTCAGCTTGTTTGGAGTTGTGCAGAATAGGTGGACTGACGTAGCTTTTCCAGGTCCAGATTTCCAGCTGTCGAAATTCTCCCTCTTTGTGTGTACCTTGCATATTATGAGAGAAAAGGCATTAGAATTACTCCAAAAAGCATTATTATGCATAAAAACATCATAAATAACAGTAGGAAAACATGATGCAAAATGGACGTATCAGAAACCAACGCCAAAAATTCCTATAAATAGAGAAACCATCAGGGGTGACCCTAGATCAGAAGTTCTGCCCCCGAAAGCCTCTGTAGCCACGAAAAACCAATCTAGACCCCGTTCCGACACTCCGCCGGAGGGGGAAATCATCACCGGTGGCCATCTTCATCATCCCGGCGGCCACCAAGATGAGGAGGGAGTAGTCCACCCTCGGGGCTGAGGGTTTGTACCAGTAGCTATGTGTTTAATCTCTCTCTCTCTCTCTCTCGTGTTCTTGAGATGGCACGATCTTGATGTATCGCGGGCTTTGTTAATATAGTTGGATCATATGGTGTTTTCCCCTCTCTATCTTGTTGTGATGAATCGAGTTTTCCCTTTGAGATTTCGTTTTATCGGATTGAATACTTTTATGGATTTGAGAGCACTTGATCTATGTCTTGGCACTCAACTCGCGGATTCCCGAGGTGACATTGGGGTAATCTAGGCATAGGGGTTGATGCACGTTCTCGTCTTTTGTTTCTCCAGTAGAAATCTTGGGGCACTCTTTGAGGTTCTTTGTGTTGGATTGAGTATTATAAATATGAATTTCCTTTGGTGTTATTTTAGTAAGAACTCTTGATAGATCGATCGGAAAGAATAACTTAGTGTTATTTTAGTACAAACTCTTGATAGATCGATTGGAAAGAATAACTTGGTGTTATTTTAGCACGAACTCTTGGATAGATCGATCAGAAAGAATAGCTACAAACAATTTCTTCTTATGTTCTCCGCTAGATAAGAACTTTGGAGTGATTCTTCATCGCACGTTGAGGGATGGTTATATGATCCAATTAGATTAGTATTGTTGAGAGATTACACTAGCGAAAGTATGGACCCTAGGCCTCATTTTCAAGCATTGCAATACCGTTTGTGCTCACTTTTGTTACTTGCTACCTTGCTGTTTTCTATTGTTCCTATTACAAAAATCAATATCTACTATCATTACTACGCTTTTATTACCATCTCTTCGCCGAACTAGTGCACCTATACAAATTACCATTGTATTTGGTGTGTTGGGGATACAAGAGACTTTTTGTTATTTGGTTGCAGGGTTGTTTGAGAGAGACCATCTTCATCCTACACCTCCCACGGATTGATAAACCTTAGGTCATCCACTTGAGGGAAAATTGCTACTGTCCTACAAAACTCTGCGCTTGGAGGCCCAACACAAGTCTACAAGAACAAGTTGTGTAGTAGACATCAAGCTCTTTTTTTGCGCCGTTGCCGGGGAGGTGAGTGCTTGAAGGTATATCTTTAGATCTTGCAATCGAATATTTTAGTTTCTTGTTTTATCACTAGTTTGGTTTAAAAAAGAAAACTACAAAAAATGGAATTGAGGTGGCCTCATATTATTCGTCTTTATCATGTCTTTCTTGAAAATGATGGAAAGGAAAATTGTGCTCAATTGATAGAAGAAGAATTCAATAAAATGTTTGGCATAAATGATGAGCATGATTGCAATGTTGTTGGTATGAATTCTTTGAATATTCATGATGCTAATGATATGCAAAGCCATAAGCTTGGGGATCCTATATTTGATGAAGATGATATTTTTAGTCCCCCAAGATTTGATGTGCAAATTTGTTTTAATGATTGCATGCCTCCTATTTTATGATGATTATATTGATGAAAGTGGATTTGGAGAGGTCATGACTTTATTTAGTGACGAATCCACTATTTTGGAAGAGGTTTCAATTGAGTATGATAACAAAGTTGCTATCTATGATGATTATGGTGATGACATGTATGCAATAAAGAGTAATGATAACCATGAAACTTGTCATCATGATTTTAATTTTCAATCACATGATAGTTATTTTGTTGAGTTTGCTCCCACTACTATTGATGAGAATAAATTTGCTTATGTGGAGAGTAATAAATTTTTTATGCATGTGGCTCATGAAAAGAATGCTTTATGTGATAGCCATATTGTTGAATTCATTCATGATGCTACTGAAAATTATTATGGGAGGGGAAGATATGCTCATATATATTTCAACAACATCAAGTTTCCTCTCTTTATGTTGAAAGTTTTGAAGTTGCACTTGTTTTGCCTTAATATGCTAGTTGATTCTTGTTCCCATAAATTGTTTGCTCACAAAATCCCTACGCATAGGAAGTGGGTTAGGCTTAAATGTGCTTGCCATGTGATTCATGATGCTCTTTTGCATGTTTCAATTACTATTTTTATGCGAGCATCATTGAAATCATCATGCCTAGCTAAAAGGCATTAAAGAAAAGCGCTTGTTGGGAGACAACCCAACATTTACCCCTACTGTTTTTGTATGTTCACATGATTAGTCTACTGTAGTAATCATGTTTTATAGCTTTTGTTTCAATAAAGTGCCAAGTAAAGCCTTTGGGATAGTGTGGATGATAGTTGACTTGATTCTGTGCAAAAACAGAAACTTTTGCGTCCAGTACAGAAATTCCTATATTTTACTGGAATGTGGAAAACTTCTGTATTTTTGCAGTTGATGGGTATACAAATTGTCTACGTTTTCCTAATTTTTCAGAATTTTTTGGAGTTACAGAAGTATGACCTTAATTCAGATCTTTACGTAGTGTTCTATTTTTGATAGATTCTGTTTTCAATGCATAGTTTGCTTGTTTTATGGTTTCTATGGCTTATATTGCTTAATATAAATTGTGGAAGTTGTATAGTACAGTAGGCATTGTGTGAGAACAATTATGAATCTTGTCTTTGACAGTACCAAAGTGAATGATTTGTCTTTATCATACTAACCCATCTCACGAAGTTCCGTTAAGTTTTGTGTGATTGAAGTTTTCAAGTTTTGGGTGAGATATCGATATGAGGAGAATAAGGAGTGACAAGACCCTAAGCTTGGGGATTCCCAAGGCACCCCAAAGGCATTATTCAAGTAAGATCGAAGCAACTAAGCTTGGGGATGCCCCGGAAGGCATCCCCTCTTTCATCTTCAACATTATAGGTAACCTCACTTGGAGCTATATTTTCATTCGTCACATGATATGAGTTTTGCTTGGAGAGTCATTTTATTTTATTAATATTTGCTTGGTGTTATTTAGAATAATGTTTTGCATCTCTTACTTCAATAAAAGTGGCAAGGATAGCCTTCACCATGCTTATTTTGCAAATATATGAGTTGTTGTTTCAAAACAGAAAGTTTATCGCTGTTGCAATAATTCTCCAGAAAATTCAGAATGTGATAAAATGTTGAAACTTCTTGCACAATAAGATATGATAAAATTTCTACAGTGTGGTAAATTTTCAGAATTTTTGGAGTTAGGGAACTATGATTACAATTGCACTCTTTACAGACTGTCCTGTTTAGACAGATTGCTGTTATGTTCGCATTGTTTGCATATGTTTGCTTGTTTAATGATTCTATTTGAGGATAGGAGTATTAAATATGCAGAGGAATTTAGTATGCAATGTTTAATAATAATTTTAGTGATTTTCTACCGTAGAGAATGATAAGGTTTTTGCATTGATTTATACTAACTTATCTCACGAGTTCTTGTTGAGTTTTGTGTGGATGAAGTTTTTAAGATTTAGGGAAACCATGATATAAAAGGAATTAAGGAGACACAAAAGCTCAAGCTTGGGGATTCCCAAGGAATCCCAAGTTAATATTCCAAGAAGTCTCAAGCATCTAAGCTTGGATATGCCCCGGTAGGCATCCCACCTTTCTTCATCAACAATTATCGGTTAGCCTCGGTTGAGCCTAAGTTTTTGCTTCTTCACATGATGTGTGCCATTCTTAGAATGTCATTTTATTTTGTTTTGCTTGCTGTTTTAAAAAAATACTTAGATCTGAAAGTTTTAAATAAGAGAGAGTCCTCATAGAGCTACCCATTTACTTAACTAATCGCATGATCTTCACTTATATCTTTTTGGAGTAGTTTGTCTTTTGCTCTCGTGCTTCACTTAAATTTATTTGAGAGCTTGTTAGTAGCAATGGTAATATATAAATTTAGTCCCAAAGTGATAGATATTCAAGAGGGATATAATAAAAACTTTCATGTAGATCATTGGATATGATAAGTTTGATTCCTTGCAATAGTTTTGCGATATGGAGATAATAATATGTGAGTCATGTTGGTGAGTAATTATGCTTTAGTAAGAATATCGGTGTTAAGGTTTGTGATTCCCTATGCAAGCACGAAAGTCAATAGTTATGCAATGAAATTACATCCTACTTGTGGTGCATTATTTGGTGTTAGTTATGCTCAATGCTCATTTATGTAAATTTTTGTTTCTTGGTTGGTTGCTTCTCAATCTATTTGCTAGCCTCCATTTGTACTAAGTTGAATACTACTTGTGCATACAAAATCCCTAAACCCAATTTTTCCACATGAGTCCACCATACCTACCTATATGGGGTATTTCCATGCCGTTCTAAGCAAATTTGTATGTGCCATCTCTAAATTTTCAAAATGATTTCCTTTTTGTGTGCTCGTACCGCTCATGAAGCGGCAGGGGGTGGCCAATATTTTCCATGCTAGATGTGTTATTCTCAAGATGAGTGTTTATTCACTTGTCATTGCACGAGAGTACGGCAAAGGTATTGGGGATGCCCAATCCCGAAATGAAAAATGAATTTACTTTATGTTGTCAAATAATAAATTCCTTGGAAAGTGTTGGTATGGAGGGCACCCATGGATATGGCTAGCCATGGATTGTGAAAGAATGGTGGAAAAAGGAATAAACTATATTTTCTGTTTGGGAACCGCCTATGATATATCTAGCATGGAAAGTGTTGGGAATTACTCGGTCGTTTTCGTTGATGGGAAAAGTATGCCTCTCATAATTTTTATCTCTCAATTTAAGCTTTGAGCTCTGGCACCTCTACAAATCCCTACTTCCCTCTGCGAAGGGCCTATCTATTTACTTTATGCAATTTTTTTTGAGTCTCCATCTTCTCTTATAAAGCACCAACTAAGGGGCACTATGATCGTACTTGAGCATTGGATGTAGCTAATATGCGAGTGTGTTTTGCGAATGGATCAATGATTGAGCATGATGGGCTAGGGATAACTTTCTTTAGTGTTGATATTTTGAAAGACATGGTTGCTTGTTGATATGCTTGAGTATTGATGTCTTCATGTCAAATTATAGACTATTGCTTTGAATCATTCAAGTCCAAATGTCCATGCTACAAAAGAAAGAGTATATGTTGAATTTGATAGGTAGTTTTCACAACAAAAATTCCGTTTTCAATTGCTACTTTATCATGATAAGTTTTATGAGAAAGAGTTGTTGTTATGATGCTAGAAAAAGTGATTGAAATTATCATTGATCAAACTTATGCATTTTGCTAGCATTCACACTTCATAAATTATTTCTTTTATCATTTCCCTACTCGAGGACGAGTAGGAATTAAGCTTGGGGATGCTGATACGTCTCCAATGTATCTATAATTTATGAAGTATTCATGCCATATTTACAACAATTTTATATGGTTTTGGTATGATTTGCATAGAACTAATCCGGACTGACGCTGTTTTCAGCAGAACTACCGTGGTGTTGTTTTTTTGTGCAGAAATGCAAGTTCTCTAAATGAGCTGAAACTTTTTGACGATTTTTTTGGAACAAAAGAGACCCCTGAAGCTTCGTGGAAGGACCAGAAGGTGAAGGAGTAGGGCATAAGACACTGGGGCACGCCAGGAGGCCCAGGCGCGCCCCGGTGGGTTGTGCTCACCTCGAGGCCCATCTTAGCGTGAAACTGATGACCCACAAGTATAGGGGATCAATTGTAGCTCTTTTCGATAAGTAAGAGTGTCGAACCCAACGAGGAGCAGAAGGAAATGACAAGTGGTTTTCAGCAAGGTAATGTCTGCTAGTGCTGAAATTGTAAGTAACAGAGTAGTTTGATAGCAAGATAATTTGTAATGAGCAAGTAATGATAGTAGTAACAAAAGTGCAGCAAGGTAGCCCAATCCTTTTGAGGCAAAGGACAGGCCAAAACGGTCTCTTATAATAAGCAAAGCGTTCTTGAGGGTACACGGGAATTTCATCTAGTCACTTTCACCATGTTGATTCAATTTGTGTTCGCTACTTTGATAATTTGATATGTGGGTGGACCGGTGCTTAGGTGCTATTCTTACTTGAACAAGCCTCGTACTTATGATTAACCCCCTTGCAAGCATCCGCAACTACGAGAAAAGTATTAAGAATAAATTCTAACCATAGCATTAAACTTTTGGATCCAATCGGTCCCTTACAGAATAGCGCATAAACTAGGGTTTGAGATGACATGGTGTTGTTGAAGATGTTGATGGAGATTTCCCTCCCCAAGATGGGAGAGTTGTTTGTGATGATGATGACGATGATTTCCCCCTCCGGGAGGGAAGTTCCCCGGCGGAATCGCTCCACCGGAGGGCAAAAGTGCTCCTGCCCAAGTTCCGCCTCGAGACGGCGGCGCTCCATCCCGAAAGTCCTCTCCTTTTTTTTCTAGGTCAAAATGACTTATATACCAGAAGATGGGCACCGGAGGTGGGCCTGGGTGAGCACAACCCACCAGGGCGCGCCTGGGCTCCCTGGCGCGCCCAGGTGGGTTGTGCCCACCTGGTGGGCCCCCTCTGGTACTTATTTGCTCCAATATTCTTCAAATATTCCATAAAAAATCTCTGTAAAGTTTCAGCTTGTTTGGAGTTGTGCATAATAGGTGGCCTGACGTAGCTTTTCCAGGTCCAGATTTCCAGCTGCCGGAATTCTCCCTCTTTGTGTGTGCCTTGCATATTATGAGAGGAAAGGCATTAGAATTACTCCAAAAAGCATTATTATGCATAAAAACATCATAAATAACAGTAGGAAAACTTGATGCAAAATGGACGTATCAACTCCCCCAAGCTTAGACCTCACTTGTTCTCAAGCGAAAACTGAAATCGAAAAACATGTCCACATGCTTAGAGAGAGAGAGGTGTCGATAAAAAAAATATGGACATAGAAGCATCATGTAGATTATTATAACAACAACAAATTTAAACATAAGAATTTTATCATAAACTTCTCATGAATAAGTGGCAGTTCATCACACAATTGAAGTATAAAGCATAAACTCTATTAGAAACCAACAAACTATGTTCTCAGTCAACTTTGCAACTACAATTCATCATATTTTCAGGAAGGGTCACGTATCAGAGCCTTTAGGCAAGTCCACATACTCAACCATCATATAGTCTTCTATGATTGCTAACACTCACCGTATACACATGAGCAAAACGTTTCAGCCAGACACATAGAAAGATAGGGGCTTATAGTTTCGCCTCCCAACGTATTCACCTCAAGGGCGATGTCAACAATAATAACTTATGCCACCCATATTCAACTGGACATATGTGCCTAGATCTTTCCTCACCACACGATGCTTGCCAAAGGATAAAAATAAAAGGAAAAGAGAGCAGAACTTTGACTCTTTGCATAAAAGTAAAAGATAGGCCCTTTGCAGAGGGAAGCAGAGGTTGCCATGCGCTTATTTGTTTGTATGCTCAACCCCTTAGTGCAAAAGAACGTCACATTGTATTGCCCCTTGTGATGGCAACCTTTATTATGCAGTCTGTCGCTTTTATTCTTCACCATCACAAGTTCGTACAACGCTCAATTTTCCTTTACACTAAATGATCTCACACTTTTAGAAGCAATTTTTATTGCCTTATTGCACCGATGACAACTTACTTGAGGGATCTTGCTCAATCCCTAGGTAGGTATGGTGGACACTTGAAAATAAGATTTGGGTTTAAGGGTTTTTGGATGCACAAGTAGTATCTCTACTTAGTGCGGAATTTTTGGCAAGCAAAGATAGGGGGCAAGCACCACATGTTGAAGGATCTATGACAATATAACTTCTATGTGAATATGAACAAGCATAAATCATTACGTTGTCTTCCTTGTCCAACATCAACAATTTTGGCATATAATAATTTGATGGGGGCTCACAATCACAAAAGATTTCTAGGATAGTATATTTATATGTGAATCTTCTCTTCCCTTATTAATTCTTTCATGAGTAGCATCATTGACCAATGCTATGTTTGTCAATCTCTAATAAAATTTTCTACTCATACTTTTCCTTATGTGGTGCCATCACCTACGATAAGATTAGCATATGATCTTTTTCTTTTATTTCCTTTCCCCTTTTTTTTGCAACATGAAAGTAAGAAAGCAAAAACTCAAACTAAACTTTATTATATATCTTGCACATGATTACAAGGATAGACCACTAAGCAAGCTCTCGAAAAGAAAGGATCGAACTAAACTTTTATTCATCTAAAGAAAAAGATCGAACTAAAATAAGTAAAGGCAAAAATATAGTGGGGATGATACGATACCGGGGCACCTCCCCCAAGCTTGGCGGAAGCCAAGGGAAGTGCCCATACCCGAAACTCAATTTTCCTTTGGTGATGAAGAAGAAGGTTGTGGTGATGAAGTGGATGCGATCTTTTCCTCGGGTTTCCATGGCAGAGGTCCACCATCGTAAGAGGAAGAATGAGTCTCACGGGTCCTGCAACTGGCAGCCAAACTCATACCTTTAAACCTCGCCTCATATTCGCAGACTTGGTTTTGAAGATCATAGATCTGGCTTTGGAGGAAGTTGATTTGCTCGTTGAGGGTGAAGACGATGTCCTTCATGGGCTTGCCATCCACCTTGAGATCACGAGTAAGGTCCGTAATCATGAGGTGATTGGCATTGAGTCCATGCTCCACCATCCCCTTGCACCGGAAGACTTCCTGCTCCATAGCTTCAAGCCTGGCCTCCATGGTTCCCGTCCCCTTGGGTCCTTGCACATCGCGGATGTGCAGCACCCCCTCATGCATCTGGATGGCCTGAGGGTGCTGCACCACCTCCCGCAAATATGGGTTGATGACGTTCTTGAAGAACTTGTCCTTGGAGGAGCTTGAAGCGGCCATGGTAGATGAGATCTGACAGAAAACAGCAAGGAAAAGAAAAAAGAAGATTTCTCCGCGATACGGTGGTCAATAGGTTCGGGGAGTATATAAAGATTTTTTATCTTGGGAAACAAGCAAACGGAAGAAAAACGGAGTCCGGAAGGTGTCCTAGGTGGGCACAACCCACCTGGGCGCGCCTGGCGCATGGCAAGCCAGGCGCGCCCTGGTGTCTTGTGCCCACCAGGGTACGCTTCCTGGAAGTTTCTTATTTTCCTAATTTTCTAAATATTCCAAAACTGACAAAAAAAATTTTTGCTGATATTTCGGAGTCCGTTTACTTACCGGATCACGTACCTCCTTATTTTCACGATTCTGGAGTGTTCCGGAAGGACTCTTTTATGTGTTCTTCCGGTGTCAAAGTTTGGATACTATTACTTTCAACATTAATGGGCGTACCTGAGATATAATGTTTTATTCGTTGCCTATTAACAACCTTCGGGTTAGTACCTTCGGCATTATTTATTTTGATAGCTCCAGACCGATAAACCTCCTCGATAACATAGGGTCCTTCCCATTTGGAGAGGAGTTTTCCTGCAAAGAATCTGAAACGAGAGTTGTACAAAAGAACATATTCTCCAACTTTGAACTCACGCTTTTGGATTCTTTTATCATGCCATCTTTTAACTTTTTCTTTAAATAATTTGGCATTTTCATAAGCTTGGGTTCTCCATTCATCTAGTGAGCTAATATCAAATAACCTCTTTTCACCGGCAAGTTTGAAATCATAGTTGAGTTCTTTGACTGCCCAATATGCTTTATGTTCTAACTCAAGAGGCAAATGACAAGCTTTTCCATAGACCATTTTATAAGGAGACATACCCATAGGATTTTTATATGCTATTCTATAAGCCCAAAGTGCATCATCTAATTTCTTAGACCAATTCTTCCGGGACCTATTGACAGTCTTTTGCAAAATTAATTTTATTTCTCTATTGCTAAGTTCAACTTGACCACTGGACTGAGGATGATAGGGTGATACAATTCTATGGTTAACATCATACTTGGTAAGCATTTTACGGAAAGCACCATGAATAAAGTGTGAACCACCATCAGTCATTAAATATCTAGGGACTCCAAACCTTGGGAAAATAACTTCCTTAAGCATTTTAATAGAGGTGTTGTGATCAGCACTACTGGTTGGAATAGCTTCTACCCATTTAGTAACATAATCAACAGCAACCAAAATATGTGTATACCTATTAGAGGAAGGAAAAGGTCCCATGTAATCAAATCCCCAAACATCAAATGGTTCAACAGCAAGTGAATAATTCATAGGCATTTCTTGACGCTTACCGATATTACCTATTCTTTGACATTCATCACAAGATAAGACAAACTTACGGGCATCCTTGAAGAGAGTAGGCCAATAAAATCCAGATTGCAATACCTTGTGAGCAGTTCTGTCTCCAGCATGATGCCCTCCATAAGCTTCGGGGTGACATTTCCGTAGGATTTGTCCCTGTTCATGCTCAGGTACACAACGTCTAATAATACCATCTACTCCTTCTTTATAAAGATATGGGTCATCCCAAAAGTAATGTCTTAAGTCATAGAAGAATTTTTTCTTTTGTTGGTATGTAAAGCTAGGTGGTAAATATTTAGCAACAATGTAATTAGCATAGTCAGCATACCAAGGAGTGTTATTAGAAACATTTATTGCAGCTAACTGCTCATCAGGAAAACTATCATCAATAGGTAGTGGGTCATCAAGCACATTTTCAAGCCTAGACAAGTTATCAGCTACGGGGTTCTCAGCTCCTTTCCTATCAGTGATATGTAAATCAAATTCTTGTTGCAAGAGAACCCATCGAATAAGTCTAGGTTTAGCATCTTTCTTTTCCATAAGATATTTAATAGCAGCATGATCGGTGTGAACAATTACTTTTGAATCAACAGTGTAAGATCTGAATTTGTCACAAGCAAACACCACTGCTAGGAATTCTTTTTCAGTAGTAGTATAATTTTGTTGTGCACTGTCTAGAGTTTTACTAGCATAATGAATAAAATTCAGTTTCTTATCAACTCTTTGTCCTAGAACAGCACCAATAGCATAATCACTAGCATCACACATAATTTCAAAAGGCAAGTTCCAATCAGGTGGTTGAACAATAGGTGCAGAAATTAAGGCTTTCTTGAGTGTTTCGAAGGCTTCTAAACAATCATCATAAAAAACAAAAGGAGTATCCTTTTGCAAAAGATTTGTAAGAGGCTTAGAAATTTTAGAAAAGTCTTTGATAAATCTCCTATAGAAACCAGCATGACCTAGGAAACTATGAATACCTTTGATATCTTTAGGACATGGCATTTTCTCAATTGCATCAACCTTAGCTTTGTCCACTTCAATACCTCTTTCAGAAATTTTATGGCCCAAAACAATACCTTCATTAACCATAAAGCGGCACTTCTCCGATTCAAGACAAGATTTGTTTGCTCGCATCTCTACAAAACTCGATCAAGATTGCTTAAACAATCATCAAAAGACTTCCCATAAACAGAGAAGTCATCCATGAAAACCTCAACAATCTTTTCACAAAAGTCAGAGAATATAGCAGTCATACATCTTTGAAAGGTAGCAGGTGCATTGCATAAACCAAAAGGCATACGTCTATAAGCATAAGTTCCAAAGGGACAAGTGAAAGTGGTCTTTTCTTGATTAGGTTGAGAAACAGGTATTTGTGAGAAACCAGAATATCCATCAAGGAAGCAAAAGTGTGTGTGTGCTTAGATAATCTTTCTAGCATTTGATCAATAAAAGGCAGAGGGTAATGATCTTTGCTAGTTGCTTTATTTAATTTTCTGAAATCAATTACCATTCTATAGCCTGTAACAATTCTTTGTGGAATAAGTTCATTCTTATCATTAGGAACAACAGTAATACCTCCTTTCTTAAGAACACAATGAACAGGACTTACCCATCTACTATCAGCTATAGGATAGATTATACCTGCTTCCAGAAGTTTTAAGATTTCCATTCTTACCACTTCCTTCATTTTCGGATTTAACCGACGTTGGTGATCAACAACGGGTTTAGCATCAGGTTCCATATTAATCTTGTGTTGACATAGAGTGGGACTAATGCCCTTTAAATCATCAAGAGTATACCCAATAGCAGCTCGGTGCTTCCTTAAAACTTTCAATAATCTTTCTTCTTCATGTTCTGAAAGGTTAGCACTGATAATAACAGGATATATCTTCTTTTCATCAAGATAAGCATATTTCAAAGTGTCTGGCAATTGTTTTAATTCAAACACAGGATCACCTTTAGGTGGAGGAGGACCTCCTAGAGTTTCAATAGGCAAATTGTGTTTAAGCAGAGGACGTTGTTCAAAGAAATCTTATCTATTTCATTTCTCTCATGCATATGTAAATCATTTTCATGGTCTAGCAAATATTGTTCTAAAGGATCAGTAGGAGGCACATCAATAGAAGCAAGACCAATTATTTCATCCTTACTAGGCAATTATTTTTCATGAAGATTTCTACTAAACTTGGAAATATTAAACTCATGAGACTCATCACCAAAGCTAACACCGACAATTTGTTTTTCACAATCTATTTTAGCATTAACGGTGTTCAAGAAAGGTCTACCAAAGATAATGGGACAAAAGTCATCTTGTGGGGAACCAAGAACAAGGAAATCAGTAGGGTATTTTATTTTCCCACACAAGACTTCAACATCTCTAACAATCCCAATTGGTGATATAGTGTCTCTATTAGCAAGTTTAATAGTAACATCTATGTCTTCTATTTCTGCGGGTGCTATGTCATTCATAATTTCTTGATATAAGGAATAAGGAATAGCACTCACACTAGCACCTATGTCACATAGACCATGATAACAGTGATCTCCTATTTTAACTAAGACAACATCCAATATCATAACGATCATGATGAACTAGATGCATAGGATAATTTTTTTGGTGGAACTCCAATTCCAATATCCAATATCATCGCATAGCCTATACCATGCCAATGCTTTTCCCTTCAAAGATAAAGGGAAAACCTTTTTCATAACTTCTTCTCCGGGTAAACCTGCAAGCTTAAACAATCCACAAATTTGTTCCACATATATCAAGTGCATATCGGGATGTTCGGTTCCATCTCCTGCGTAAGGATTAGCTAACAGTTGTTCTATCATACCTGAAGGAATTTCATATTCAATATTTTCAGTAGGTGCAGTAGGTTGAGGGGTAGCTAATTGTGGTTTCGGTCGAGGTGAAGATACCCCGAACAAACCCCTCAAAGGATTGTTTTCCATAGTAACAAGTGACAATAAATTTCAGCACACTATATAAATGTTTCCTTACCAAATTCCACTTACCAAAGGCGCTTCACTCCCCGGAAACGGCGCCAGAAAATAGACATGATGACCCACAAGTATAGGGGATCAATTGTAGCTCTTTTCGATAAGTAAGAGTGTCGAACCCAACGAGGAGCAGAAGGAAATGACAAGTGGTTTTCAGCAAGGTAATGTCTGCAAGTGCTAAAATTGTAAGTAACAGAGTAGTTTGATAGCAAGATAATTTGTAATTAGCAAGTAATGATAGTAGTAACAAAAGTGCATCAAGGTAGCCCAATCCTTTTCAGGCAAAGGACGGGCCAAAACGGTCTCTTATAATAAGCAAAGCGTTCTTGAGGGTACACGGGAATTTCATCTAGTCACTTTCACCATGTTGATTCGATTTGTGTTCGCTACTTTGATAATTTGATATGTGGGTGGACCGGTGCTTAGGTGCTGTTCTTACTTGAACAAGCCTCCTACTTATGATTAACCCCCTCACAAGCATCCGCAACTACGAGAAAAGTATTAAGAATAAATTCTAACCATAGCATTAAACTTTTGGATCCAATCGGTCCCTTACGGAATAGCACATAAACTAGGGTTTGAGATGAGATGGTGCTGTTGAAGATGTTGATGGAGATTGCCCTCCCCAAGTCGGGAGAATGGTTGGTGATGATGATGACGATGATTTCCCCCTCCGGGAGGGAAGTTCCCCCGGCGGAATCGCTCCGCCGGAGGGCAAAAGTTCTCCTGCCCAAGTTCCGCCTCGAGACGGCGGCGCTCCGTCCCGAAAGTCCTCTCCTTATTTTTTCTAGGTCAAAATGACTTATATACCAGAAGATGGGCACCGGAGGTGGGCCTGGGCGCCTGGGCTCCCTGGCGCGCCCAGGTGGCTTGTGCCCACCTGGTGGGCCCCCTCTGGTACTTATTTGCTCCAATATTCTTCAAATATTCCATAAAAAATCTCCGTAAAGCTTCAGCTTGTTTGGAGTTGTGCAGAATAGGTGGACTGACGTAGCTTTTCCAGGTCCAGATTTCCAGCTGTCGGAATTCTCCCTCTTTGTGTGTACCTTGCATATTATGAGAGAAAAGGCATTAGAATTACTCCAAAAAGCATTATTATGCATAAAAACATCATAAATAACAGTAGGAAAACATGATGCAAAATGGACGTATCAGAAACCAACGCCAAAAATTCCTATAAATAGAGAAACCATCAGGGGTGACCCTAGATCAGAAGTTCTGCCGCCGAAAGCCTCTGTAGCCACGAAAAACCAATCTAGACCCCGTTCCGGCACTCCGCCGGAGGGGGAAATCATCACCGGTGGCCATCTTCATCATCCCGGCGGCCACCATGATGAGGAGGGAGTAGTCCACCCTCGGGGCTGAGGGTTTGTACCAATAGCTATGTGTTTAATCTCTCTCTCTCTCGTGTTCTTGAGATGGCACGATCTTGATGTTTCGCGGGCTTTGTTAATATAGTTGGATCATATGGTGTTTTCCCCTCTCTATCTTGTTGTGATGAATCGAGTTTTCCCTTTGAGATTTCGTTTTATCGGATTGAATACTTTTATGGATTTTAGAGCACTTGATCTATGTCTTGGCACTCAACTCGCGGATTCCCGAGGTGACATTAGGGTAATCTATGCATAGGGGTTGATGCACGTTCTCGTCTTTTGTTTCTCCGGTAGAAATCTTGGGGCACTCTTTGAGGTTCTTTGTGTTGGATTGAGTATTATGAATCTGAATTTTCTTTGATGTTATTTTTAGTACGAACTCTTGATAGATCGATCGGAAAGAATAACTTAGTGTTATTGTAGAACGAACTCTTGATAGATCGATCGAAAAGAATAACTTGGTGTTATTTTAGTACGAACTCTTGCATAGATCGATCGGAAAGAATAGCTACAAACAATTTCTTCTTATGTTCTCCGCTAGATAAGAACTTTGGAGTGATTCTTCATCGCACGTTGAGGGATGGTTATATGATCCAATTAGATTAGCATTGTTGGGAGATTGCACTAGCGAAAGTACGGACCCTAGGCCTCATTTTCAAGCATTGCAATACCGTTTGTGCTCACTTTTGTTACTTGCTACCTTGCTGTTTTTTATTGTTCCTATTACAAAAATCAATATCTACTATCATTACTATGCTTTTATTACCATCTCTTCGCCGAACTAGTGCACCTATACAAATTACCATTGTATTTGGTGTGTTGGGGACACAAGAGACTTTTTGTTATTTGGTTGCAGGGTTATTTGAGAGAGACCATCTTCATCCTACACCTCCCACGGATTGATAAACCTTAGGTCATCTACTTAAGGAAAAATTGCTACTGTCCTACAAAACTCTGTGCTTGGAGGCCCAACACAAGTCTACAAGAACAAGTTGTGTAGTAGACATGGCACGTCCATTCAGCACTAGATCGGATTGGATCACAGTTGGATCACTTTAGGTCTACAAGGGTATGTAGACACACTTCTCATTGCTATACATCTCCCAGGTTAGATCTTGGGTGTTTCATAGGAAAATGTTTGATTTTCATGCAACGTTCCCCATCAGTGACATCATGAGCTAGGTCTATGTGTAGATGTACATGCACGAGTAGAACACAAAGAAGTTGTGGGCATTGATGTTCAAATTGCTTACTTCCTTTGTCTTATTTGGATTCGGCGGTATTGTGGGATTACGCAGCTTGGACTAACCTTACTTGTCCACGCACAAGTGACCGGTTCCCCTAACTGACATGCAACTTGTATTGCATTAAAGTGGCTTTGCGGGTGTCTGTCTCTCCCACCTTAGTTGAATCTGATTTGACAACGGCGGTCCTTGTAAAAGATTAAAATGCAACTTGTATATCACCATTGTGGTTTTGCGTAGATAAGAATAGTTTTTATAGTTTGCCCTAGCAGCCACGTAAAAATTTCAACAACAAAGTAGAGGATGTCTAACTTGTTTTTGCATGGTACGTTGTGATGTGGTATGGCCAAAACAAGATGTGCTATATGTTGATGTATGAGATGATCATGTTTTGTAATAGGTTCATGACTTGCATGTCGATGAGTACGGCAACTGGCAGGAGCCATAGGGTTGTCTTTAATTTATTGTATGACATGCATGTCAATCATTAAACACCATGTAATTGCTTTACTTTATCGCTATATGTTAGCAATAGTTGTAGAAGCAATAGTTGGCGGAGACAACCACGATGATGACACGATGATGGAGATGATGGTGTCATGCTAGTACTTTGGAGATGGAGATCAAAAGCATGAGATGATATGGCCATATCATGTCACATATAATGATTGCATGTGATGTTTATCTTTTTATGCATCTTATTTTGCTTAGGACGACGCATTATAGGATGATCCCTTCACTTAATTTCAAGATAAAAGTGTTCTCCCTAAATATGCACCGTTACAAAAGTTCATTATTTCGAAGCACCTCGTGATGATCGGGTGTGATAGACTCTATGTTTCCCTACAACGGGTGTAAGCCATTTTTTCACATGTGGAATACTTGGGTTAAACTTGATGAGCCTAGAATGTACAGACATGGCCTCGGAACACAGAGGACCAAAAGGTCGAACATGAGTCATATAGTAGATACGATCAACATGGAGATGTTCACCATTGATGGCGACCCCATCTCACATGATGATCGGACTTGGGTAGTTGATTTGGATCATGTAACACTTAGACAACTTAAGGGATGTTGATTTAAGTGGGAGTTCACTAGTAATTTGATTAACTAAACCAATTATCATGAACATAGTCTAAATGTCTTCGCAAATTATATTGTAGATCAATGGCTCGTGCTGTAGCTCCCCTGAATTTTAATGCGTTCCTCGAGAAATAAATGTTGAAAGATGATGGAAGCAACTACTTGGACTGGATCCGTAATTTGAGGATTGTCCTCACTACTGCACAGAAGGCTTATGTCCTTGATGCACCGTTAGGTGAACCAATCGCTCCCAAAAATTTGGACGCTATGAACGTTTGGCAGACTAGAAGTGATGACTACACGATAGTTCAGTGCGCCATGCTTTACGGCTTAGAACCTTGGCTCCAAAGACATTTTGAGCACCACGAAGCATATGAGATGTTCTAGGAGCTGAAATTGGTATTTCAGGCTCACACCCGGGTTGAGAGGTATGACACCTCGAACAAGTTCTTTAGCTGTAAGATGGAGGAGAACAACTCCATTAGTGAGCACGTACTCAAAATGTCTGGGTACTAGAACTGCTTAAATCAGCTGGGAGTTAATCTCCCAGATGAAGTAGCGATTCATAGAGTTCTCCAATCATTGCCACCAAGCTACAAGGGCTTCGTGATGAACTATAATGTGCAAGGGATGGAGAAGATGATCCCTGAGCTTTTCGTGATTCTTAAGGCCGCGGAGGTAGAAAGCAAGAAAGACCATCAAGTGTTGATGGTTAATAAGACCACTAGTTTCAAGAAAGGCAAGGGAAAGAAAGGGAACTTCAAGAGGAATGGCAAGGCAGTTGCCGCTCCCGTGAAGAAACCCAAGGCTGGACCCAAACCTGAGACTGAGTGCTTCTATTGCAAGGGGAATGGTTGATACATCTCCAACGTATCTATAATTTTTTATTGTTCCATGCTATTATATTATCTGTTTTGGATGTATTATGTGCATTAATATGTTATTTTATATTTTTTTGGGACTAACCTATTAACCTAGAGCCCAGTGCCAGTTTCTGTTTTTCCTTGTTTTTGAGTTTTACAGAAAAGGAATACCAAACGGAGTCCAAATGGAATAAAACTTTCGCGATGATTTTTCTTGGACCAGAAGACACCCAGAGGACTTGGGGAGGGGGTCAAAAAACTAACGAGGAGCCCACAAGCCCACAGGGCGCACCCTAGGGGGGGCGCCCCCTGGCTTGTGGACCCCTCGGAGTCCCCCAACCCTAATCTTTGCACCATAAATTCCAAAATATTCCCCCAACACCAGAAGCGTCCACCAAAATACTTTTCCGCCGCCGCAAGCCCCTGTTCCCATGAGATCCCATCTTGGGGCCTTTTCCGGTGATCTGCCGGAGGGGGCTTCGCTCACAGAGGGCCTCTACAACAACCTTGCTGCCCTTCTGATGATGTGTGAGTAGTTTACCACAGACCTATGGGTCCATATCTAGTATCTAGATGGCTTCTTCTCTCTTTTATCTTCAATACAATGTTCTCCTCGATGTTCTTGGAGATCTATTCGATGTAATACTTTTTTGCGGTGTGTTTGTTGAGATCCGATGAATTGTGGATTTATGATCAGATTATCTATGAATATTATTTGAGTCTTCTCTGAACTCTTTTATGCATGATTAAGATATCTTTGTATTTCTTTTTGAACTATCGGTTTGGTTTGGCCAACTAGATTGGTTTTTCTTGCAATGGGAGAGGTGCTTAGTTTTGGGTTCAATCTTGCGGTGTCCTCACCCAGTGATAGAAGGGGTAGCGAGGCACGTATTGTATTCTTGCCATCAAGGATAAAAAAGATGGGGTTATTATCCCTCTACATCATGTCATCTTACTTAAGGCGTTACTCTGTTCTTATGAACTTAATATTCTAGATGCATGCTGGATAGTGGTCGATGTGTGGAGTAATAGTAGTAGATGCAGAATCGTTTCGGTCTACTTGTCATGGACGTGATGCCAATATTCATGATCATTACCTTAGATATCGTCATAACTTTGCGCTTTTCTATCAATTGCTCAACAGTTATTTATTCACCCACCGTATGCTATCTTCAAGAGAGAAGCCTCTAGTGAAACCTATGGCCCCCGGGTCTATTTTCCATCATATATTTTCAGATCTATAAACCAAAAAACCCAAAAATACCTTGCTGCAATTTATTTATATTTACTTTAGTTTGCTCTTTTATTTATCTTTATTACCTATCTCTATTAGATCTCACTCTTGTTCGTGACCGTGAAGGGATTGACAACCCCTTTTTCGCGTTGAGTGCAAGTGTTTGTTAGTTTGTGCAGATGCATAGATTGGCGACTTGCTTGTGCCTCCTACTGGATTGATACCTTGGTTCTTAACTGAGGGAAATACTTATCTCTACTTTGCTGCATCACCCTTTCCTCTTCAAGGGAAAAATCAACGCCAGCTCAAGAAGTAGCAGGAAGAATTTCTAGCGCCGTTACCGGGGAAGAATTTCTGGCGCCGTTGCTGGGGAGGTTCTACATCAAGCCTACCAAGTACCCATCATAAAATCTCATCTGTTGCATTACATTATTTGCCATTTGCCTCTTGTTTTCCTCTCCCCCACTTCTAAAACGTTTTCAGAAAATCACAAAAATATTTGCCTTTTTATTCGCCCTTCTTTCGTTCGTCTTTTCGTTTGCTTTTTGTTTGCTAGTTTGCTAGATTGGTTTCTTGCCATCATGTCTGAATATGGGGAAGGTATCGTTGAAAAAGATAGTAGTAATCTTGAGGGAAACTTTGATGATTTTGCTAATATTGATCCTCATGAAGAACCCACTATCATGCATACTAAAAAACTCCGCTTGGGTAGTGGTAATATTATTGGAAAATGTGTTATCTAAGATTTCTTTACTTGTGCTGGTACGATACCCATGCTAGGAGGATCAATCCTTAATAAAACTAATAGCCTAGTGGATGCAATATCTTTGATTGTGATTGAACTTGAGAGACAATTTGTTCATATGCATCCGTGTATACAAAGGATTTTCCTCGAATTCTCCAATTTTCATCACCCTTCCGTTAAACGTATTGCCACTATATTCCTCGCTCATGAATTTAGATTTATCCTAAAAGAAGCAGGTGAAATATTTGCTCATTATAATATCAATGGTGGTTGTCCTCCCATAGAGGAGATCCTTTTTAATCAAGAAGAAATAATGAGATTGCAATCTCTGGATTATGCTGCTTATAATGAAACTTAAGAAAGAAAGTTCCTCCCGATGTTTTGGTTGATAAGATTTCTGAACACAATGACAATTTTTCTATACAAAACAACGGATTTGGGTTTGTGCTAAGAGATAGATTAAGAGAATTCACTCAAAGGAATGTTTATAATGAAGAAATAATTATCAAATACAAGGGGCCGAAGGAGGAACCTATTCCTCCCAAACTTGATCTTATAGATCCTTACCCTATCAAATTTAGCCCCTTTGATTATTTTTGCTTACCACCAAGAAAGCTTGCTGCCGAGAGGAGGGAATATGAGATGCGCATGGATGATCTCCCTCACTTCTATTACAATACCTAGATCTATGCTTTATGCCTAGCTAGGGGCGTTAAACAATAGCACTTGTTGGGAGGCAATCCAATTTTATTTTTATGTTTTTTTTGGTTATGTTTTTCAATAAATACACATTATTACCTCTGTAGTAATTGTGTTTTGGTGTTTTAGTTAGTGTTTGAGCCAAGCAAGACCTTTGGGATACTTTGGTCTATCGTTGATTTGGTTTTGCTGAAAAACATAAACTTTTGCGTACAGTAACAGAATTGATCTGGCTTGCTGGAGCTTCGAAAAATTCTGAAGTTTTTACAAAAGATTGATATACGAATTGCCTATATTGTCCTAAGTTTTCAGAATTTTTGGAGTTATATAAGTATAACTAATTTTCAGATTACTACAGACTGTTCTGTTTTTGACAGATTCTGTTTTCTATGTGTTGTTTGCTTATTTTGATGAATCTATGGGTAGTATCGGGGGTATGAACCATGGAGAAGTTAGAATACATAAGATATAACACCAGTATAAATAAAGAATGAGTTCACAACAGTACCTAAGTGGCGATTTATTTTATTATACTAACGGATCTTTTGAGTTTTCTGTTGTGAAGTTTTCAAGTTTTGGGTAAAGATTTGATGGACAATGGAATAAGGAGTGGCAAGAGCCTAAGCTTGGGGATGCCCAAGGCACACCAAGGTAATATTCAAGGACAACCAAGAATCTAAGCTTGGGGATGCCCCGGATGGCATCCCCTCTTTTGTCTTCAATCCATCGATAAATTTACTTGAGGCTATATTTTTATTGACCACATGATATGTGTTTTGCTTGGAGCGTCTTGTATGATATGAGTCTTTGCTTTTTAGTTTGCCACAAAAATTATTTCTGTACACACCTTTTGAGAGGGACACTCATTAATCGTGAATTTATTAGAATACTCTATGTGCTTCACTTATATCTTTTGAGCTAGGCAGTTTGCTCTAGTGCTTCACTTATATCTTTTTAGAGCACGACGGTGGCTTTATTTTATAGAAATTTTTGAACTCTCATGCTTCACTTATATTATTTTGAGAGTCTTAAATAGCGTGGTAATTTTCTTAGGTTATGAAATTAGTCCTAATATGATGGGCATCCAAGAGGGATGTAAGAAAAACTTTCATATAAAGAGCATTGAATAGATGAGAAGTTTGATTCCTTGCATTTGTTTTGAGATATAAGGATGGTGATATTAGAGTCATGTTAGTGAGTAATTTTGGATTGGTAGAAATACTTGTGTTAAAGTTTGTGATTCCCATAGCATGCACGTATGGTGAACCGTTATGTGATGAAGTCGGAGCATGATTTATTTTTTGATTGTCTTCCTTATGAGTGGCGGTCGGGGACGAGGGATGGTCTTTTCCTACCAATCTATCCCCCTAGGAGCATGCGTGTAGTACTTTGTTTTGATGGCTAATAAATTTTTGCAATAAGTATGTGAGTTCTTTATGACTAATGTTGAGTCCATGGATTATACGCACTCTCACCCTTCCACCATTGCTAGCCTCTCTAGTACCGCACAACTTTTGCCGGTGCATTAAACCCACCATATACCTTTCCTCAAAACAGCCACCATACCTACCTATTATGGCATTTCCATAGCCATTTCGAGATATATTGCCATGCAACTTCCACCGTTCCATTTTATTATGACACGCATCATCATTGTCATATTGCTTTGCATGATCATGTAGTTGGCATAGTATTTGTGGCAAGGCCACCGTTCATATTTTTTATACATGTCACTCTTGATCGTAGCACATCCCAGTACACCGCCGGAGGCATTCATATAGAGTCATATTTTGTTCTAGTATCGAGTTGTAATTCTTGAGTTGTAAGTAAATAAAAGTGTGATGATCATCATTATTAGAGCATTGTCCCATGTGAGGAAAGGATGATGGAAGCTATGATTCCCTCACAAGTTGGGATGAGTCTCCGAACTTTATGAAAAAATAAAAGAGGCCAAAGAAGCCCAAACAAAAAATGAGAGAAAAGAGAGAAGGGACAATGTTACTATCCTTTTTCCACACTTGTGCTTCAAAGTAGCACCATGATCTTCATGATAGAGAGTCTCCTATTTTATCACTTTCATTTACTAGTGGGAATTTTTCATTATAGAACTTGGCTTGTATATTCCAATGATGGGCTTCCTCAAATTGCCCTAGGTCTTCGTGAGCAAGCAAGTTGGATGCACACCCACTTAGTTTCTTTTTGAGCTTTCATACACTTATAGCTCTAATGCATCCGTTGCATGGCAATCCCTACTCACTTGCATCGATATCAATTGATGGGCATCTCCATAGCCCATTAATTTTCTTAGTTGATGTGAGACTTTCTCCTTCTTTTTGTCTTCTCCACAACCACCATATTCTATTCCACCTATAGTGCTATATCCATGGCTCACGCTCATGTATTGCGTGAAAGTTGAAATAGTTTGAGAACACCAAAAGTATGAAACAATTGCTTGGCTTGTCATTGGGTTGTGCATGATGAAATACTTTGTGTGATGAAGATGGAGCATAGCAAGACTATATGATTTTGTAGGGATAACTTTCTTTGGCCATGTTATTTTGAGAAGACATGATTGCTTTATTAGTATGCTTGAAGTATTATTGTTTTTATGTCAATATTAAACTTTTGTTTTGAATCTTATGGATCCGAATATTCATGCCATAATAAAGAAGATTACATTGATAAATATGTTAGGTAGCATTCCACATCAAAATTTCTGTTTTTATCATTTACCTACTCGAGGACGAGCAGGAATTAAGCTTGGGGATGCTTGATACGTCTCCAATGTATCTATAATTTTTGATTGTTCCATGCTATTATATTATTTGTTTTGGATGTTTTATATGCATTAATATGCTATTTTATATTATTTTTGGGACTAACCTATTAACCTAGAGCCCAGTGCCAGTTTCTGTTTTTTTCCTTGTTTTTGAGTTTTACAGAAAAGGAATACCAAACGGAGTCCAAACGGAATAAAATCTTCGCGATGATTTTTCTTGGACTAGAAGACACCCAGAGGACTTAGAGAGGGGGTCAGAAGACTCACGAGGAGCCCACAAGCCATCAGGGCGCGCCCTAGGGGGCGGCCCTTGGCTTGTGGACCCCTCGGGAGTCCCCCAACCCTAATCTTTGCACTATAAATTCCAAAATATTCCCCCAACACCAGAAGCGTCCACCAAAATACTTTTCCGCCGCCGCAAGCCTCTGTTCTCATGAGATCCCATCTTGGGGCCTTTTCCGATGATCTGCCGGAGGGGGATTCGATCATGGAGGGCCTCTACATCAACCTTGCTGCCCTTCCGATGATGTGTCAGTAGTTTTCCACATACCTACGGGTCCATAAATAGTAGCTAGATGGCTTCTTCTCTCTCTTTGATCTTCAACACAATGTTCTCCTTGATGTTCTTGGAGATCTATTCGATGTAATACTTTTTTGCGGTGTGTTTGTTGAGATCCAATGAATTGTGGATTTATGATCAGATTATCTATGAATATTATTTGAGTCTTCTCTGAAATCTTTTATGCATGATTAAGATATCTTTGTATTTCTCTTCAAACTATCGGTTTGGTTTGGCCAACTAGATTGGCTTTTCTTGCAATGGGAGAGGTGCTTAGTTTTGGGTTCTATCTTGCGGTGTCCTCACCCAGTGACAGAAGGGGTAGCGAGGCATGTATTGTATTGTTGCCATCAAGGATAAAAATATGGAGTTTATATCATATTGCTTGAGTTTATCCCTCTACATCATGTCATCTTACTTAAGGTGTTACTCCGTTCTTGTGAACTTAATACTCTAGATGCATGCTGGATAGCGGTCGATGTGTGGAGTAATAGTAGTAGATGCAGAATCGTTTCGGTCTACTTGTCACAGACGTTATGCCTATATTCATGATCATTGCCTTAGATATCGTCATAACTTTGCGCTTTTCTATCAATTGCTCAACAGTAATTTGTTCACCCACCGTATTCTATCTTCAAGAGAGAAGCCTCTAGTGAAACCTATGGCCCCCGGGTCTATTTTCCATCATATATTTTCAGATCTATAAAACAAAAAACCCAAAAATACCTTGCTGCAATTTATTTATATTTACTTTAGTTTGCTCTTTTATTTATCTTTTATACCTATCTCTATTAGGTCTCACTCTTGTTCGTGACCGTGAAGGGATTGACAACCCCTTTTTCGCATTGAGTGCAAGTGTTTGTTATTTTGTCCAGGTGCATAGATTGGAGACTTGGTTGTGCCTCCTACTGGATTGATACCTTGGTTCTTAACTGAGGGAAATACTTATCTCTACTTTGCTGCATCACCCTTTCCTCTTCAAGGAAAAAATCAACGCAAGCTCAAGAAGTAGCAATGGTCACTAAAGTGGAACTACCCTAAGTACTTGGCAGATAAGAAGGCTAGCAACATCTACAAAGGTATATTTTATATACATGTTATTGATGTGTACCTTACTAGTGCTCGTAGTAGCGCTTGGGTATTTGATACTGGTTTGGTTGCTCTTATTTGTAACTCAAAACAGAAGCTACAGAGTGAATGGAGACTAGCTAAGGACGAGGTGATGATGCGCATCGGAAATGGTTCGCAGGTTGATGTGATCACCGTCGGCACGCTCCCTCTACATCTACTTGTGAGATTAGTTTTAAACATAAATAATTGTTATTTGGAGCCTGCGTTAGGCTATTCATTTAAGATAGAGAATAGTGGTTGTTCTATAATATGCATGTGCTTGCTGCTCCTAATTGCATTATTATGAGAGAGGAACTACATCTCCAACTCTCTATGTTTCCAATACGATAAAATTGCAAGAAACTACTTATGCAATGTATCAGCCTTTACTATGTGTGCATGCATTGTTCTTTTATGACATGCCGATGCATAGGAAGAGAGTTATACTTCGTTGTTATGTGATATATGTTGCTTTGTGCTCACTACCAAATTACAAATCATTGTTAATTAAAATTGGCTTTGATATACCTTGGGATCCGGGTGGATCAATTACTTGAGCACTATATGCCTAGCTTAATGGCTTTGAAGAAAGCGCTGCCTAGGAGACAACCCGGAAGTTTTAGAGAGTCATTTGTTTCTGTTGTGTGCTTTTAAAATGTATAAAAACAAAAAAAATAGAGGGGAACTTAATTTTTTTTTCAAAAAGAGAAGCTATTGGAAGGTTATGCATTGGAGAAGTGAGGGTTGACCTTGAACACTTGTGTTCATGCTCATGGAAACAATGTAGAATTTTTCATGGAAGTTTCATGCAAAAATAATTATCCCCTTGTACAAATCCATTATATTATAAAAATAATGTGCCAAGATTTACCTTTAGGGTGTTTAAATTGCTTGTTTGGTGTGTGCAGTGCAAAAACAGAAACTTTGGCTGCAGTGCATGATTTTTTTTACTAGAACGTCAAAAGTTTTTGAAACTTTTACACAGTACTGCTATGCAAATTATTTACCATCTACATCTTTACAGACTGGATTGTTTTCATAGATTGATGTTATAGTTTCTTTATTTGCTTATGTTTGAAATCTTGTTCTCCCCATTGACTTGGGAGCCATAGAATCTTGATATCATATAGTGTGTAATGTTTTATTATAATTATACAATAATGTTACAGCAGGACATGATGGGATTTGATGTTATATGTACTAACCCCCTAATAAAAAGTTTGGTTAAGTTTTGTGTTCGTGAAGTGTTCGAAGATCGAGGAGGTATGGATACGAGAAGAAAGAGGAGAGGCAAGAGTTCAAGCTTGGGCATTCCCAAGGCACCCCAAGTAAATATTCAAGGAGACTCGAGCATCTAAGCTTGGGGATGCCCCGAAAGGCATCCCATCTTTCTTCTTCGACGGTATGTCTCGGGTTTTTTTGTTCACATGATATGCGTAAATTCTTGGAGCATTGTGTGCCATTTATTTTTTCTTTTAGTAATGCACCATGCTGGTATGAGATATTCCTTGGTTGATTTATAGAATGCCCTTTGCACTTCACTTATATCGTTTGAGTATGGCTTTATAGAATGCTTCATGCGCTTCATTTACATCATTTGAAGTTTGGATGCCTCCTTCTCTAAGTTTGGAAAACCGTTATTTGTATAATGCTCTTTTGCTCCACTTATATTTACTAGACCATCACTACTGCAGGATGCTGCTAATACGACACTACAATCAGAGACCCTTCGACGAAACTGTGTGCGATGCATTAATCGCAAACGGTGATGTAAATAAACCGTTAAAAAGATGCAAAATGTTTACGATGGCGGATACATGAAACACGGTTCAGATTGTAGTTGCGTGTGCGATGCGGGGCATACGGTTGATCCATATGAACTGTTTCCGATGAGACATAACAAAAGAAACGGGCAGCCAGATCAAGGTGTGTGCGATATAGAACATATAGTTCGCTCCGAAGAACCGTTTGTGATGATCGAGTTGAATACAAACGATTCGACGAAACAAGATGTGTGTGATACCCGGCAAACATATCGGTAATCAGAATTGTGTGCGATCATTATAGACAGCCCATACGGTCCTTTTTTTTTGAATTGTGTGCTCGACAGGGTACACAATTCGAGAAACCAACCAGTGGGCGATAATGTAAAAGATCTGACGATTTTATGACAGAATCAAGATAGTCATACCTGTGTTGTCGTAGAAGTGTTCCATGAAAATACCAAAATTATCATCACGGAAGTGTTCACTTCCATGACGATAAATGACGCGTCATGGAAGTGCTTTCGTCAAGGGTAACCGACACGTGGCATCCACTGTAATGGGTCGCCGTTAAGCTATCGGGTCCGGTTTTGGATCCGATAACCCGTTAACAGCAACGACCAATGATGATTTTCCACGTGTAAAATTCTCAATGGCCGAAGGAAACACGTGTCAGCTCGTCATTAGGTCAGATAGGCGCCTACGATATGTCGACACGTGCGACAGCCCAACACTGACCCATTTAGCTTACAAAGGCCGGCCCGTTTGACTTGGTCAAAAGCTAGCGGGCAGGCCCCTGAAAATCCTGTTAACGGTCTGTTCGCATATAGTCCATTTTACGGCCCGGTAACTCACAACCCGTTATGGCATTCCCGAAATCGGCCGAACAGCGTCATGTGGGCCGTCCAGTATAATACCAGCCCGTTTCATTTTTGGCCCATGTATGGCCCACGACGTCTTTCGGCCCATATGAGGCCTTTCGTATCTTTGGGCCCTTTAGTGGGCCGCGGTGACTCTGGCCCATAATAAACAGTAAATTTCTTTATACCCATTAACGGCCCATGATTCACATGGGCCGTTTCCATCCCATGTTAGCTTTCGGCCTACTGACGGCCCATACATTCTTGGGCTCCTTTCCGGCCCTCGATTACTTCCGGCCCGTTACTGGCCTGTTCCCCTAATGGGCCAAATTCAGCCCGTGGTTAGAATTGGCCCGTTTGTGGCATGTTAACCCGTTGCGCCGTTTCCAGCCCGTCCTGTATTCTGGCCCATTAACGACCCGTTAGGCCTATGACAGAATTAAGCCTTTGCTGTCTTCCGGCCTGTTAACGGCCCGTTACCGTGCTGGCCCGATACCAATTACGCCCATTTATGACCCATGTCGGCCCATTTATCCGACGGCCCGTTGGCGGCCCATTTATCTGAGGGCCTGTAGGAGGCCCATGGATCCTACGGCCGTAGCCGGCTCAAGGTTACCACGGTCCGTATATGGCCCATGGTTGTTGCGGCCACTAGCAAACCAAGGAAAAAGAAGACTAGGGAAATAAATAAGCCAGAAACTAACGCTAGGCTATTAAGGCGATTGCACAGATTACATCCACTGGGCATCAAAGTTCGCCACCAGTGTAAATATAGGGAACACCCTACATTATACAAAAATGGCTTGTTGTTTTCTTCAGCCGGTTGCTGCCCGTTAAGAACAGATTTTGTATCAAAACAAAACAAATTACAACCATAAAACAAAAGGAAGGTTGGCATAAAAGTTAACAGTCCGGCAGATAAATGAACCACTAGAAGTTCAGAAGCTCAGTTCATTTGATCCGCCTGTTATGTTTTCATGTTGTACTGTCCGATGGAGCACCATAACCTTCGTCTTCATTTCTCCTAGGCTCCTGAACAACATAGCAAATGTCTGATTGTTTGGTTTCAAAACCATGCATATCTTGTCGACATCAAACAATGGATGTCCTTGTTTCACAAAGGGTCTCTGTTAGGGAATGGACTTGTGTCTGGAGCGTAGATATAACATTGTTTTGAGCTTGCATATCTTGATCATGAGGCAGTTTGGATGAGATTGCCTTAACAACCAACCCAGTATTACGCAGGAACGTGCTTTTGGCACTGTTAGTGGACAGGTACTGACCCACTGCAGCAAGAGGTGACATTGCGGTTATAGTTGCCTCGTCACCTTTAGAAGGTGGCGGTTCCACCATTTGTTCCATAGCTTGCTGACAAGTTGAGTTTTTACATTAGTTGTACCAGAATAGAAGATATTAAGGAGGCAGCAAAACCAAACAAAATAGCTTTGGTCTATATACAGAACTTATTCTGGTGAACCCGTGTAAAATATTAGTTGTATTTTACTGCAAAGTACATAATAAAATCAGGTTCCAAACATATGACCATGTACCATGGCTAATGTATTGTCTATTTCTTCACATTGTATTGACAGCTAAGGATAAAGAGACAAAGTTTATAATACGGTAAGCATAGTATGACATCATTCATATCACAAAACAACTGAGAACAGACAAACATGCAATGTAACGTTGTGTAGACAAGTCCAGCATGGAACTAGATTACAGATCAAGATCAAAGGAACATCACTCCTCTCTTTTAAACCTTGTAAGGTGCAATGATACGCTAAGACAATTGTGTCTAAAATTGAAAAGAGTAATAGACATTGGCTGCAAACTGTGCAGTTTAATGCACAAGTTAGAGTAAGTAGTAGTTAAAAGGCATGAGGATTAAGGACTTACAACAGCGGCTTTGACTGGTATATTCATGCCCTTCGTCTTGCTGGTGTGACAGTCCTTGAAGATTTCCACAACATTTGGTTCAGGTACTTTTTGGGTCCTTGCTGGCTTTCCTCTGCATTTGGAACAAGTCAATATAGATCTGATAATATGGCACAGCAAAAAGGGTGAAACATCAGCTAATTACAAGAGCCTCGTAGTGTGCAATATAGCTACGAGATCCTGTCGTGTGTTGGAATTTCACTTTCTTACGGTTGGCCTTGTTCTTTGAACAGTTCACCTACAAGAAGATATATTTGTGAGGCACATGCCATGCATAAATAGGAGTTCAACATGTAATCTGATCACATATATATAACGTACTTGATACTTTGGATCAGACCAGTGTTTAGCGAGGCCTCTCCAGTCTTCATCCGATATATTTCCCACTGGAGATGTTTGGGCAAGTTCACTGTTAGCCTTGCCTTCAGAGTGAGTTTTCCTCAAGTTATACCGATATTGTGGCAGAGCAGACTTGAAAACGTGGGTGCTTGCTTATCTGGTTGCATCATCTTGGCTATCCAACTTGAACCTCATATGTTGAAAATTATGGGAGTCTCATTACCAGCAACCTAGAAAGTATGGGACAGAGCAAGACGATATTACTAATTTACATACATAACCATACTTACAGATAAATGGTCGAGAAAGGTGTTAAACTGGGTTTCGTTTTTGTCATTCCTGTACTGAATCCATGTTGGGAGGATACATGCCTGACACCTAACGACAACCATTGCCTCTGATACTAACTTGGCTGACTCTGTAGCATCACCTGGCCTTTTTAAACCTACCTCAAAACGGATCTCCATTCTTCCTCCTCTAGATTTAGTTAACCTGTCAAGCATTATCCCTGATGTCTGTTTCCTCTTGCGCCTAGGTGCTAGTTCAACAACGAACATGGGAAGTGTTAGTGTACATCAAACTGTGAGACTACATATAAAGAAGCATGCAACTGTAACTTGACTCGAGCAACTACCTTCTTGCTGTTGAAGCTCACAAGGTTCATCTGATCTTGCCAACTAGTCTTGTGTCAAGAGTGCTTCAGAAGTAGTGTCAGGTGGAAAGGGAGCTTGGGAACTTGCCGCTAGCAGACTTACCGAACGAGTAACTCATGCAGATGTTGGTATTGTGGAAGAAGGTGTAGCAACAACTTGGGCTGTCGTTGCATATTTGGTGGCAGCTATTCATTTCTGTTTGGATTGTTTTGTAGCTGGTGTAGCAGGGGATACCGTGTTTGTACAATTTTCCGGTTGACTTTGACCTTCTATTACACCATCAGTACTAGTAGAATCTGCATAATTCTTCCGCTTTCGTTTCCGTGCGTCCTGAGTACTAACACCATCCCCTGCCATTCTGTGTTCCTTCCTCTTTCTCTGTGCCATGCCAAGTCAAGCCGACAAGAAAAAGGAATAAAAATTTAGTTCTTCAGAACAAATTAATGCGTGATACAGACGAACTGAACTTTGATGTTAGACAACCGCATGATAGGCGGATGTAATATGTACGAAAAACAGGACGACATGAGATAATCAGAACTATGATGTGTAAACTAAGCAGAAGGCATTTCAATAAATTAGAAGCAATGCAATGGAAGGTAGACACCATATGAAAGATGCTACAAATATCGCTCTGCCAAGTTAACAGCGTCTCGTCATAACTCGCATTTAAACAAATGTGAAGCAGTAAAGAAATAAATCATATGCAAGATGCAAACAACATCACACTACCAAGTTAAAGGTCGCTCGTCATTAGTGACATTGCATATTCACAGCATTGCATATTCACAGCTATGATGTGTAAACTAAGCAGAAGGCATTTCAACAAATTAGAAGCAATGAAAGCTAGACACCATATGTAAGACGCAACGAATATCACTCTACCAAGTTAAAACTGTCTCGTCATTAGTGCCATTTCAACAAATTAGAAGTAGTACAAGCTAGAAAAGAATGCGAGATGTAAACTATATCACACTCCCAAGTTAAACGTGTCTTATGATAAGTGATTGTTGCAGGTTACACAACAGTAGTACTTTGATGTAAGAACATGGTGTGATAGACAGATATTGTATGTTCTAGAAAGAGGAACACATGTCTTATTCACCAGTATAATGTGTAAAGTAAGCAGATGGAATTCAACAAAATTAGAAGAAATACAAGCTAGACATCATACATAACATGCAACCACATATAACAGTGCCAGGTTAGAGGGAGCACCTGTGATGGTGGACTAGGGGAGATGTGCTCATCGTTAGCACAGCTACGTTGAGTGTCTATGCATGTGTTGTCTTGCAAATCTTCTTGGGGGGATGGCGGAGTAGAATCTGTAGAGGCCCTCCATTTCAGTTGTTTGGAAGGAGCACCTTTATCCACTGCCTTGCTCATTTCCTTCCGCTCTATTGATTTTGCATTGTCAAGTAAAACCGACAAGAAAAAGCAATAAAATTCACTCTTCAGAACTCATTCATGCATGATACTGACAATCACTACCTTGATGTAAGGCAAACACATGATACGAGGATGGAATATGTACAAAAAACAGGACGACATGGCATATTCACAACTATTTGTGTAAACTAAGCAGAAGTAATTTAATCAAATTACAAGCAATACAAGCTAGACACCATATGCAACATGCAAGACAATATCACACTTCCAACAATATCACACTGCCAAGCTAGAGAAAGCACCTGGGATGCCGGTTTCGCCGAAAGATCGTCATTAGTCCCTGCCTTAATTTTTTCCTTCCTCTTACTTAATTTTATTGCCTTGTCAAGTCAAACCCATAAGAAAAATGAATAAATTTCGTTTTTCAGAACTCATTGATGCAGGATGCTGGCGAGAACTACTTTAATGTAAGGCGACCGCATGATAGGATGATTGAATGTGTAAGAAAAAAGGACATCATTGCATATTCACAGCTATGATGTGTAAACTAAGCATAAGGCATTTCAACAAATTAGAAGCAATGCAAGCTAGACACCATACGAAAGATGCAATGAATATCACTCTACCAAGTTAAAACTGTCTCATCATAAGTGCCATTTCAACAAATTAGAAGTAGTACAAGCTAGAAAAGAATGCGAGATGTAAACTATATCACACTCCCAAGTTAAACGTGTCTTATGATAAGTGATTGTTGCAGGTTACACAACAGTAGTACTTTGATGTAAGAACATGGTGTGATAGACAGATATTGTATGTTCTAGAAACAGGAACACGTGTCTTATTCACAAGTATAATGTGTAAAGTAAGCAGATGGAATTCAACTAAATTAGAAGAAATACAAGCTAGACATCATACATAACATGCAACCACATATAACAGTGCCAACTTAGAGGTAGCACCTATGATGGTGGACTAGGGGAGACGTGCTCATCATCAGCACAGCTACGTTGAGTGTCTATGCATGTGTTGTCTTGCAAATCTTCTTGGGGGGATGGTGGAGTAGAATCTGTAGAGGCCCTCCGTTTCAGTTGTTTGGAAGGAGCACCTTTATCCACTGTCTTGCTAATTTCCTTCCGCTCTATTGATTTTGCATTTTCAAGTAAAACCGACAAGAAAAAGCAATAAAATTCACTCTTCAGAACTCATTCATGCATGATACTGACAATCACTACCTTGATGTAAGGCAAACACATGATACGAGGATGGAATATGTACGAAAAACAGGACGACATGGCATATTCACAACTATTTGTGTAAACTAAGCAGAAGTAATTTAATCAAATTACAAGCAATACAAGCTAGACACCGTATGCAACATGCAAGACAATATCACACTGCCAAGCTAGAGAAAGCACCTGGGATGCCGGTTTCGCCGGAAGACCGCCATCAGTCCCTACCTTAATTTTTTCCTTCCTCTTACTTAATTTTATAGCCTTGTCAAGTAAAACCCACAAGAACAATGAATAAAAATTCGCTTTTCAGAACTCATTGATGCAGGAAGCTGACGAGCACTACTTTAATATAAGGTGACTGCATGATAGGACGATTGAATGTGTAAGAAAAAAGGACAACATTTCATATTCATAGCTACGATGTGTAAACTAAGCAGAAGGCGTTTTAACAAATTAGAAGCAATGAAAGCTAGACACCATATGAAAGATGCAACGAATATCACTCTGCCAAGTTAAAACTGTCTCGTCATAAGTGCCATTTCAACAAATTAGAAGTAGTACAAGTTAGAAAAGAATGCGAGATGTAAACTATATCACACTCCCAAGTTAAACGTGTCTTATGATAAGTGATTGTTGGAGGTTACACAACAGTACTACTTTGATGTAAGAACATGGTGTGATAGACATATATTGTATGTTCTAGAAATAGGAACACGTGTCTTATTCACAAGTAGAATGTGTAAAGTAAGCAGATGTAATTCAACAAAATTAGAAGCAATACAAGCTAGACACCATACATAACATGCAACCACATATAACAGTGCCAAGTTAGAGGCAGCACGTGTGATGGTGGACTAGGGGAGACGTACTCATCATCAACACAACTAAGTTGAGTGTCTATGCATGTGTTGTCTTGCAAATCTTCTTGAGGGGATGGCGGAGTAGAATCTGTAGATGCCCTCCGTTTCAGTTGTTTGGAAGGAGCACCTTTATCCACTGCCTTGCTAATTTCCTTCCGCTCTATTGATTTTGCATTGTCAAGTAAAACCGACAAGAAAAAGCAATAAAATTCACTCTTCAGAACTCATTCATGCATGATACTGACAATCACTACCTTGATGTAAGGCAAACACATGATACGAGGATGGAATATGTACGAAAAACAGGACGACATGGCATATTCACAACTATTTGTGTAAACTAAGCAGAAGTAATTTAATCAAATTACAAGCAATACAAGCTAGACACCGTATGCAACATGCAAGATAATATCACATTGTCAAGCTAGAGAAAGCACCTGGGATGCCGGTTTCGTCGGAAGACCGCCATCAGTGCCTGCCTTATTTTTTTCTTTCCTCTTACTTAATTTTATTGCCTTGTCAAGTCAAACCCATAAGAAAAATGAATAAAAATTCATTTTTCAGAACTCATTGATGCAGGATGCTGACGAGAACTACTTTAATGTAAGGCGACCGCATGATAGGACGATTGAATGTGTAAGAAAAAAGGACATCATTGCATATTCACAGCTATGATGTGTAAACTAAGCAGAAGGCATTTCAACAAATTTGAAGCAATGAAAGCTAGACACCATATGAAAGATGCAATGAATATCACTCTACCAAGTTAAAACTGTCTCATCATAAGTGCCATTTCAACAAATTAGAAGTAGTACAAGCTAGAAAAGAATGCGAGATGTAAACTATATCACACTCCCAAGTTAAACGTGTCTTATGATAAGTGATTGTTGCAGGTTACACAACAGTAGTACTTTGATGTAAGAACATGGTGTGATAGACAGATATTGTATGTTCTAGAAATAGGAACACGTGTCTTATTCACAAGTATAATGTGTAAAGTAAGCAGATGGAATTCAACTAAATTAGAAGAAATACAAGCTAGACATCATACATAACATGCAACCACATATAACAGTGCCAAGTTAGAGGGAGCACCTATGATGGTGGACTAGGGGAGACGTGCTCATCATCAGCACAGCTACGTTGAGTGTCTATGCATATGTTGTCTTGCAAATCTTCTTGGGGGGATGGCGGAGTAGAATCTGTAGAGGCCCTCCGTTTCAGTTGTTTGGAAGGAGCACCTTTATCCACTGCCTTGCTATTTTCCTTCCGCTCTATTGATTTTGCATTGTCAAGTAATACCGACAAGAAAAAGCAATAAAATTCACTCTTCAGAACTCATTCATGCATGATACTGACAATCACTACCTTGATGTAAGGCAAACACATGATACGAGGATGGAATATGTACGAAAAACAGGACGACATGGCATATTCACAACTATTTGTGTAAACTAAGCAGAAGTAATTTAATCAAATTACAAGCAATGCAAGCTAGACACCGTATGCAACATGCAAGACAATATCACACTGCCAAGCTAGAGAAAGCACCTGGGATGCCGGTTTCGCCGGAAGACCGCCATCAGTCCCTGCCTTAATTTTTTCCTTCCTCTTACTTAATTTTATTGCCTTGTCAAGTCAAACCCATAAGAAAAATGAATAAAAATTCACTTTTCAGAACTCATTGATGCAGGATGCTGACGAGCACTACTTTAATATAAGGCGACCGCATGATAGGACGATTGAATGTGTAAGAAAAAAGGACAGCATTTCATATTCACAGCTATGATGTGTAAACTAAGCAGAAGGCGTTTTAACAAATTAGAAGCAATGAAAGCTAGACACCATATGAAAGATGCAACGAATATCACTCTGCCAAGTTAAAACTATCTCGTCTTAAGTGCCATTTCAACAAATTAGAAGTAGTACAAGTTAGAAAAGAATGCGAGATGTAAACTATATCACACTCCCAAGTTAAACGTGTCTTATGATAAGTGATTGTTGGAGGTTACACAACAGTAGTACTTTGATGTAAGAACATGGTGTGATAGACAGATATTGTATGTTCTAGAAACAGGAACACGTGTCTTATTCACAATTAGAATGTGTAAAGTAAGCAGATGGAATTCAACAAAATTAGAAGCAATACAAGCTAGACACCATACAAAACATGCAACCACATATAACAGTGCCAAGTTAGAGGCAGCACATGTGATGGTGGACTAGGGGAGACGTACTCATCATCAACACAACTAAGTTGCGTGTCTATGCATGTGTTGTCTTGCAAATCTTCTTGGGGGGATGGCGGAGTAGAATCTGTAGATGCCCTCCGTTTCAGTTGCTTGGAAGGAGCACCTTTATCCACTGCCTTGCTAATTTCCTTCCGCTTTATTGATTTTGCATTGTCAAGTAAAACCGACAAGAAAAAGCAATAAAATTCACTCTTCAGAACCTATTCATGCATGATACTGACAATCACTACTTTGATGTAAGGAAAACACATGATACGAGGATGGAATATGTACGAAAAACAGGACGACATGGCATATCCACAACTATTTGTGTAAACTAAGCAGAAGCCATTTCAACAAATTAGAAGCAATGCAAGCTAGACACCACATGAAAGATGCAACCAATATGACTCTGCCAAGTTAAAATCGTCCCATCATAAATGGCATTTCAATACATTAGAATCAGTGCATGCTATAAATCATTTGAAAGATGCAACCAATATCACACTGCATATACTAAAGTTGTCTCGTCATAATTGATTGATGCGGGATACAAAAAAACAATAGTTTTATATAAGGACATGCTTAATAGACAGATGTACTATGTACCAAAAATAGGAAGGCATGTCACATTAACAGGTATAATGTATAAACTAAGCAGAATAGCACATGCAATTTAACCAGATTGGAAGAATTACAATCTAGACACCATATCAACATGCAACGACATATCACGCTGCCAAGTTAGAGCAAGCACCTGCGATGGTGGTGTAGGGGAAATGCGGTCATCAACTACAGAGCTACGTTGACTATCTTCATCTAGCATTGCTGTTTCTTGAGAATCATGTGGGGAGGCTGACACTGCATTCTTTAAAAGATGATCTTCTCTTACAACAGTCCACGAGCCTGACTGTCTCATCATAAGTGATTGATGAGGGATACACAAGAACATTAGTTTGATGTAAGAACATGGTTAATAGACAGATGTAGTAGTATGTACCAAAAACAGGAAGGCATGTCATAATCGAAGGTATAATGTGTAAGCTAAGCTGATGCAATTTAACCAAATTGGAATCAATACAAGCTAGACACCCGGCTGGAGTGGTGAGCATGATCATCGAGGACCTGAGAGCTTGGTGGGAGGCGGGCTGCTTCGCCACCACCGTGGCTTTTTAGTTGGCTTGCAGGTGATGCCTGTCTGTGATGGGTTTGTCACTGGCTCGGCCAGTGCCCTGACTAGCTATTTGGCTTCTGATGCTCCCGGGATGGTGGTTCATGTAAAAAATATACTTCCTTATCTTAATAAAGACCGACTTCGGCCTTTAGAATACAAGCTAGACACCATATGCAACATGCAACCACATATGACACCGTGAAGTTAAAGCAAGCACCTGGGATGGTGGTTCATGGCGAGCGAGATCATCAACTCCAGAGCTACGTTTACCGTCTCCATCTGCTGACAATGCACCCTTTAAAGTGCCGAAATGTGTCTTGCCTACACATGAAGAAAGCTGGAGCGACTTCTCTCTTTTATTTCGTGCTTCTATCAACAATTTGGCAGAGGCTGAAATACCAATGCATAAAAAAACAATAGTGAGAGTATGGGTGAAGTGTGTGCAGAACTAGTGCACTGTAAAAGTAGCAGATAGTAGGTGGCTGAAAAATTAATGACAGGAGACATATGATAGCTCTACAACATTGCATGGCAAACAGAAGTAGATTCTACTCCGTATGATTTTGTAATATATGAGCACACAGATGGCTGGAAATGCAGGTACTCCTCCAGCACACCACCACATGTGGTCCTATCAAAATAACAGTCGACTAAAAATAAATAGGTCAGTTGATTTTTTTATGAACCGTCCGATCTACAAGGAACGGGCAGATGGCCTTTGTCTACCTCCCACCAGTCACTGTTGACGATCTTTCTCGAACCACGAGCGACCATCGGCCCAGACCCCTGCCTTCGCCGCCCCGCCCTCCCCTCGACCTCACACCACCGCCGTGCTTGGCAGTGCCCCTGGCCATCCCTTTAAGCCTGACCGACCTCCAGATCGGGCGCCAGCAGCTCCTAGGCCCTACACACCCCTAAGATAAACACCGAGGCGCTGCTTCCCCGGCGTAATAGGTGGACTAGCGCCTGTTACGCCGGGGAATGCTTCCTTTAATTGGGAATCAACTGACCAGGAATTGAAATCCAGGGGGGCGATGGACCTCTAGCTAAGGTGAAATAGTATATGAGGAGAAACCTTGTGCATCGCGAGTTACTAGGAACATCTAGTATCACACTGGTACAACGAGGTGCTATACAAACGGTTTTTAACCTCTTTCCATGACGGCGTTTTGAACCGTCGCCTAGTGAGTGACTGCGATAGGGGGGTCCTTCCCACACGACCCAAAAACCATCGGGGATAGGCCCTCCGGTCACACACGCTCAGCAAAATGAGGTCATGTGCGACCGACGAGCGATCAAATACGGTTATACAGGTCCAATCGGTTCCGGTCGTAAGTACATCCCATGCATTCAGTCCCAAACAAATGTTTCCGTTTGTTATGTACATTCCACACAATCAATCCAAGGAATACGTTTTCGTTCTTATGTACATCCCACACAGTCAATCCAGGGAAAATGTTTCCGTTCGTATGTACATCCCACATAGTCAATCCAGGGAAAACGTTTCGGTTCGTATATACATCCCACACAATTTAATGTATAGCCTCGTGTGTGATGGGTGTAACTATCACACATGCTCTGCCTCAGTTAACCGTTTGCTTTTATTCAACTACATCACACACGATTTGATGAAGAAAACTGTATGGCATTGGGCTATCCATCACAAGTGCTTTTACCGCTAGAACCGTTTGCAAAGTTCCATGACCCATTTAACAGGTTTATTAGTTTACAATTAATAATTCCAGTATTACGCAAATTCACATTTCATTTCGAACAATTGTTTGCCAATTTAATATCAGGCACATAAATATATTTTAACATCACTGTACGATGGCTACCTGAAAACAGAACAGTACAACATATAGCTAGTTCACCTTCATAAGAACAATATTAGAACAATATATTCATTTCCCTAATCGAGATCATCCAGGCTCGTCTTATCCAGCTCTGCTTTCAGTTCAGTAAGAACCTATTTTGCACTGGCCAACTAGGAAAGTGCCTCCTCCTTCGCCAACACCATCTTAGCAAAGTCTAATTTAAAAAATCTGAGCTCACTCTCCATCTTCCTCTTTTTATACCGCATCTTCAAATATTCTTCAGCGTTGACAACACTTTCTCTAAGCCTACCTCTGTTCTCTTCCTCATACATGCTCCATAGCTTTGCTAGGCACATCTTCAAAGACTATGGCCACTCTTGATCAACCCACTCCAGGTAAGAACACTTCCGTTCATCCTATAATATTTTAAACTATATCAGTAACAATTGTAGGGGAAATGGGTTTCTAGCAACATAGAAAATCACCAAATACATATTTTGAAAAACTGAAGAAACATGTTAATTATGACATGTCTTCTCAAAAAGATCAATGTGCAAATGAATTAATTGCTACTGAGACAACAACCAAATTCTGAAACATCAAAAGCTATAATTAACTACAACAACGCTACAAGTTCTTAGTCATGTACTATAAATAACAAATTGAACATTTTATGAGGAAGCTAAATATAACTGCAACAGCATAGCGACAGTGTTTGGATGACAGCAAATTGATACTAACCGATGTGTACATGCACAAATTTAGTAACATATAACTAATAGCACTAAGGCCGTCCACTATGTATGCCAAAACTGGTGTAAACACAACTGTTGCTACATTTGGCACCCGTGCCCTACACTGGCGAGCCGATGCAGCGGGAAAAAATCAGGGACCCGGACTCCAGAGCACCTAGTTGCTCCGATGCTCAGTTCCTTCGTGCCATAAAGATTTAGTATTTTACTGCTTGGCTGCTCGGATGTGTGGACCAAAGTTGGCTGCACAAACTGCTGAAGCGGTGCCAAATAATTTTCTAATGGCACCGCTGATGAGATGGAAACATTTTTAGATACTAGGTACAAACTGTGACACTGTCTTAACATCTAGAATAACATAGCACAGTGACAGTGTTTGAATCACATCTAACAAATGATTTGTAACAACGAAAGTGGGGCTAACCTTCTCTGCACATGCCAGAAACTTCCTCCCACTGTCCACAGATTCAAACGTAACTAGCTTCACACATGGAGATTGATGGTGACAACGAGCATGCAGATCTTCAGCCACCCCGCTCCATTCATTGCAACTGATGGTCCTAGGGAGCTACAAGAGGACGAAATGACTCAAATCGATTGCCAGGTTAAAATCCTTCATTCCAAGTCATAAACCGAGAGAGAGAAGAGAGGCATACCCGGGTGCTGAAAAATTTGTCGTCGGGGGAGGAACCGCTGGAGAGGTCATTGAAGAAGACCATGGCGACCCCGACGGTAGGATGCGAGATGGCGAGAGCGAGGAAGCAAGTGAGGAAGCGGCTATAGCTTCGGAAGGAAGGAAGGAGGAAACAGGGGAAATGTGACTTGTGGTTGGGGAGAAAAGGGGGTGGGGAGGAGGGCGGGGGTAGATATTTCAGCGGTAGGCCAAAAATTTGAAATGTGGAGGGAAACTTTGCGCGCGGTCCCACCGGACACCATTCACTTTGAAGGATTGTGTGCATCGCAAACGATTCTTCTGCTTTACGCGCATGAGATGAGTTTGATAATTCAAATTTTGGTGGAAATTTCCCTCAGTACTGTCTTCATCCATGTAATTGCATAATTTAACATCGCTTGCTAATTTTGGCACCCAAAAGAGCGTACAGCACACATACCACACTTACTGAATCTAGCAATTTTAGTAATTAAACAGAGCCAGTTGACCTGAACATTGCTCTAACAAAAGACCAGCATTAAAAACAAAGCCTAAGTACGCATAATTTTAACAAAGCCGCCGCCGCGCCGGCCTATGCATCGCCGGTGTGAGATGAGACGTCGATGACTTGTCCTGGCGACATGCCGCTGTTGGTGGACTCTGCGTCCCCCTGCTGAAGTCAACTGCGTCCTCGTCCTTGTCCTCAGCGCCGCCCTCAAGGTTGTAGTACTCGTAATAGTGGCTGCGCCAGAGCTCGTGTTGGTACTCCATCGCCGATTCCTCGATGGACAGAATCTTCTCTACCTTGACCTCAGCCACGCGCAACTCCTCCTCCCGGCGCTCCTCGATCTCCGCCGCCTCCTACATCTCCATCTCTCGCTCGGCGATCTCATGAGGAAGCAGGTGCTCCATGGCCACCGCCGCCTTTTTGGACGTGGGTTGCATGCTGGATTCCGAGGTGGCCTGGAATATCTTGGCGTGTGCGTCCTCGATCTTGGCGTGGATGGCCTCGACCCGGGCCAAGGCGACATTGGCGGCACGGACGGCAGCTCGAGCACTCTCGGCGTTTGCAGCCGCCGTCGCAGCAGCTGCTGCAGCCGTCTCGGCTGCTGCAGCTGCCCTGTCGGCTGCCGCAGATGCCCTCTCGGCGGATGCAGCCGCGCTCAATGCGGATGCGGCGGCACTCTCGGCGTAGACGGACGTGCTCTCTTCGCAGGCGGCGGTGCTTAGGGTGGACGCGGCCACCGTACGGGCCCTCATGAAGCGTTTTCACGGTGTCATCTTTGCAAGAAGGGGTTGCGGGATTGGGGATAGGGATTCGTGGATTCGGGGGTTGCCGACACTGGACCAGACGAGCCGGCGAAGCTTAAGGAGGAAGACTTAAATAGACCCACAAATTTTCATTGCAAACGGTTCCTACAAAAAAACTGTGTTTGATGTTGTTGATATTTTTTATTAGCTGTGAAAGATGAATTTCGAGTAAAGTGGCAATGGATGGTGTTTTAAATGTATGAGAAAATTTGAAGTACTAATACAACTGTCATGTCAAAAATTGTAAAATTTCAGGGGTCATTTAACCTTTTAAGACATTTTAAGTGATTTTCTAGCCATTTAATGACCGTAATTCAAATTTGAACTACATCTACATGCAACGGCTAACCATAACGGTTTGAAAAATCATATTTGTGTACTTGTGTGCGAGTTAATTCCATGTACAGTAAATTGGAAGGAATTTTCAAACATATTGGTGTCACGGCCTGGACACATGCATGGAGTGCCATGGCATTTAAATTCGAAAAAATTAAAAAATGATCAGAAACACATGAAACCTAGCTTGATGTAATGTCATGCCACCAAGATGATTACGTAAAAAATTTGGCATGTTTGACGAAAGTTTGGACACACAGCCCTCACAAACCGAAGCAACTCACTAGAAGGCTCGTGGTTCCGAGAGGGAACAATGCATGTTTGATAACGAACAGGAGATAGCTTCCTCTTATGGCCTTCAATTTTTTTCTACATTTAACGTGCACTAATACAACTGTCATGAGAAAAATTGGAAAATTCTAGCGGTCATTTGACCTTCTAAAGACATTTAAGTGATTTTCTAGCCATTTAATGACCATAATTCAAATTTGAACTACATCTACATGCAACGGCTAACCATAACGGTTTGAAAAATCATATTTGTGTACTTGTGTGCGAGTTAATTCCATGTGCAGTAACTTGGAAGGAATTTTTAAACATATTGGTGTCACGGCCTGGACACATGCATGGAGTGCCATGGCATTTAAATTCCAAAAAATTAAAAAATGATCAGAAACACATGAAACCTAGCTTGATATAATGTCATGCCACCAAGATGATGTGGTAAAAAATTTGGCATGTTTGACAAAAGTTTGGACACACACCCCTCACAAACCGGAGCAACTCACTAGAAGGCTCGTGGTTCCGAGAGGGAAAAATGCTTGCTTGATGACGAACGGGAGATAGCTTCCTCTTACGGCCTTCAAATTTTTTCTACATTTAACGTGCACTAATACAACTGTCATGTGAAAAATTGAAAAATTCTAGGGGTCATTTGACCTTTTTAAGACATTTAAGTGATTTTCTAGCCATTTGATGACCATAATTCAAATTTGAACTACATCTACATGCAACGGCTAACCATAACGGTTTGAAAAATCATATTTTTGTACTTGTGTGCGAGTTAATTCCATGTGCAGTAAATTGGAAGGAATTTTTAAACATATTGGTGTCACGGCCTGGACACATGCATGGAGTGCCATGGCATTTAAATTCCAAAAAATTAAAAAATGACAGAAACACATGAAACCTTGCTTGATGTAATGTCATGCCACCAAGATGACATGGTAAAAAATTTGGCATGTTTGACGAAAGTTTGGACACACACCCCTCACAAACCGGAGCAACTCACTAGAAGGCTCGTGGTTCCGAGAGGGAACAATGCATGTTTGATGATGAACGGGAGATAGCTTCCTGTTACGACCTTCAATTTTTTCTACATTTAACGTGCACTAATACAACTGTCAAGTGAAAAATTGGAAAATTCTAGGGGTCATTTGACCTTTTAAAGACATTTAAGTGATTTTCTAGCCATTTAATGACCATAATTCAAATTTAAACTACATCTACATGCAACGGCTAACCATAATGGTTTGAAAAAACATATTTGTGTACTTGTGTCTGAGTTAATTCCATGTGTAGTAAATTGGAAGGAATTTTCAAATGTATTGGTGTCATGGCCTGGACACATGCATGGAGTGCCATGGCATTTATATTCCAAAAAATTAAAAAATGACCAGAAACACATGAAACCTTGCTAGATGTAATGTCATGCCACCAAGATGATGTGGTAAAAAATTTGGCATGTTTGACGAAAGTTTGGACACACAACCCTCACAAACCGGAGCAACTCACTAGAAGGCTCGTGGTTCCGAGAGGGAACAATGCATGTTTGATGACGAACGGGAGATAGCTTCCTCTTATGGCCTTCAATTTTTTTCTACATTTGACGTGCACTAATACAACTGTCATGTGAAAATTTGTAAAATTCTAAGGGTCATTTGACCTTTTTAAGACATTTGACTAATTTTCTAGCCATTTAATGACCATAATTCAAATTGGAATCACATCTACATGCAACGGCTAACCATAACGGTTTGAAAAATCATATTTGTGTACTTGTGTGCGAGTTAATTCCATGTGCAGTAAATTGGAAGGAATTTTCAAACATATTGGTGCCACGGCCTGGACACATGTATGGAGTGCCATGGCATTTAAATTCGAAAAAATTAAAAAATGATCAGAAACACATGAAACCTTGCTTGATGTAATGTCATGCCACCAAGATGATTTGGTAAAAAATTTGGCATGTTTGATGAAAGTTTGGACACACACCACTCACAAACCGGAGCAACTCACTAGAAGGCTCGTGGTTCCGAGAGGGAACAATGCATGTTTGATAACGAACGGGAGATAGCTTCCTCTTACAGCCTTCAATTTTTTCAACATTTGACGTGCAGTAATACAACTGTCATGTGAAAAATTGGAAAATTCTAGCGGTCATTTGACCTTTTAAAGACATTTAAGTGATTTCTAGCCATTTAATGACCATAATTCAAATTTGAACTACATCAACATGCAACGGCTAATCATAATGGTTTGAAAAATCATATTTGTGTACTTGTGTGCGAATTAATTCCATGTGCAGTAAATTGGAAGGAATTTTCAAACATATTGGTGTCACGGCCTGGACACATGCACGGAGTGCCATGGCATTTAAATTCCAAAAAATTAAAAAATGATCAGAAACACATGAAACCTTGCTTGATGTAATGTCATGCCACCAAGATGATGTGGTAAAAAATATGGCATGTTTGACAAAAGTTTGGACACACACCCCTCACAAACCGGAGCAACTCACTAGAAGGCTCGTGGTTCCGAGAGGGAACAATGCATGCTTGATGACGAACGGGAGATAGCTTCCTCTTATGGCCTTCAATTTTTTCTACATTTAACGTGCACTAATACAACTGTCATGTGAAAAATTGAAAAATTCTAGGGGTCATTTGACCTTTTTAAGACATTTAAGTGATTTTCTAGCCATTTGATGACCATAATTCAAATTTGAACTACATCTACATGCAACGGCTAACCATAACGGTTTGAAAAATCATATTTTTGTACTTGTGTGCGAGTTAATTCCATGTGCAGTAAATTGGAAGGAATTTTCAAACATATTGGTGTCATGTCCTGGACACATGCATGGAGTGCCATGGCATTTAAATTCCAAAAAATTAAAAAATGATAAGAAACACATGAAACCTTGCTTGATGTAATGTCATGCCACCAAGATGTCGTGGTAAAAAATTTGGCATGTTTGACGAAAGTTTGGACACACACCCCTCACAAACCGGAGCAACTCACTAGAAGGCTCGTGGTTCCGAGTGGGAAAAATGCATGTTTGATGACGAACGGGAGATAGCTTCCTCTTATGGCCTTCAATTTTTTTCTACATTTAACGTGCATTAATACAACTGTCATGTGAAAAATTGGAAAATTCTAGGGATCATTTGACCTTTTAAAGACATTTAAGTGATTTTCTAGCCATTTAATGACCATAATTCAAATTTGAACTACATCTACATGCAACGGCTAACCATAACTGTTTGAAAAATTATATTTGTGTACTTGTGTGTGAGTTAATTCCATGTGCAATAAATTGGAAGGAATTTTCAAACATATTGGTGTCACGGCCTGGACACATGCATGGAGTACCATGGCATTTAAATTCCAAAAAATTAAAAAATGATCAGAAACACATGAAACCTTGCTTGATGTAATTTCATGCCACCAAGATGATGTGGTAAAAAATCTGGCATGTTTGACAAAAGTTTGGACACACACCCCTCACAAACCGGAGCAACTCACTAGAAGGCTCGTTGTTCCGAGAGGGAACAATACATGTTTGATGACGAACGGGAGATAGCTTCCTCTTATGGCCTTCAAATTTATTCTACATTTAACGTGCACTAATACAACTGTCATTTGAAAAATTGAAAAATTCTAGGGTCATTTGACCTTTTTAAGACATTTAAGTGATTTTCTAGCCATTTGATGACCATAATTCAAATTTGAACTACATCTACATGCAACGGCTAACCATAACGGTTTGAAAAATCATATTTTTGTACTTGTGTGCGAGTTAATTCCATGTGCAGTAAATTGGAAGGAATTTTCAAACATATAGGTGTCACGACCTGGAGACATGCATGGAGTGCCATGCCATTTAAATTCCAAAAATTAAAAAATGATCAGAAACACATGAAACCTTGCTTGACGTAATGTCATGACACCAAGATGATGTGGTAAAAAAAATAGCCTGTTTGACGAAAGTTTGGACAGACACCCCTCACAAACCGCAGCAACTCACTAGAAGGCTCGTGCTTTCGAGAGGGAACAATGCATGTTTGATGACGAATTGACGATAGCTTCCTCTTATGGGATTCAAAAAAATTCTACAGTTAACGTGCACTAATACAACTGTCATGTAAAAATTTGGAAAATTTCAAGGGTCATTTGGCCTTTTTAAGACATTTAAGTGATTTTCTAGCCATTTAATGACCGTAATCCAAATTTGAACTACATCTACATGCAACGGCTAACCATAATGGTTTGAAAAATCATATTTGTGTACTTGTGTGCGAGTTAATTCCATGTGCAGTAAATTCCAAAAAATTAAAAAAAGATCAGACGATGTAAATATCTGGTGTTCAAAAAAGAAAATGTAAAGATCTGGCAAGACAACCGGGCCCCACACGATTGGCACTCTAGTTCATGCCTCGAGGTTTGGAAGGTGAGTAGCGCGGATTATTAATCAGACAGGGTTCTGTATTGGAAACCGTAAGCTATTAAGTTCACACATGGCTTTTGCTGCGGGAATCGTGTGTAATTCAAACTACAGTACTCGTAAATTCCGGCGACCAGCATGTGTAATGTTCCCGTCGATCTAGATTCTGGCCACGAATAAATACTACCTTCCTCATGCCATCCCGCCCGCATTCTCATCTACATCCTCCCCTCAAGATCGGTGAGTCTAGTCCATGGGGCCATCAAGATCTTCGATAAAGCACTATCAAACCGGATGGTGATAGAACTGTCGAGCTTAGTGGGCAAGCACCAGAGCGCCTTCGTGAAGGGAAGAACAATACACCATAACTTCATGCTGGTCCAATACACAGCGCGGCGCCTCCACACCCTCAAGGAACCAAAAGTGATGCTAAAGCTCGACATAACGAAGGCTTTCGATACATTACAGTGGTCGTTCTTGATTGAGGTGCTAAGAGCGATGGGTTTCAGCACACGGTGGACATACTGGATTTTTGGCCTGCTGGGAACATCATCAACGTGGATCATGGTAAATGGAACACCCGGAAGACCTATTCTCAGCTGCCGCGGGCTACGGCAAGGGGCCCCCTTATCCCCGATGCTATTCATACTTGCTTTGGAGCCACTACAGAAGATGTTTGAGATGGCAGTAGCCCAAGGATTATTTGCACCGTTGGGCCAGCGAGGGATGACGCAGAGGGTATCCTTCTTCGCTGATGACGTCATGATATTCCTCAAGCCACTACCCACGGACCTGCACACTTGTGCGGCACTTCTTGAGCTCTTTGGTGGTGGTTCGGTACTAAGAGCAAACCTCACGAAGAGCGTTGCACTACCAATCAGATGCAAAACGGCAGATATGAACTTGGTAACACAGATACTAAACTGCCAGATCGGTACATACCCATGCAAATACTTGGGACTGCCACTCACCATCAGGAAACAAACGGCGGGGCAACTATCAGGCCTTGTCGACTAGCTGGCAACCTGCTTGCCACGGTGGAAAGCTGCGAACATGCCAAAAAGTGGGCGAATGGTGCTTGTTCAATCTATTCTTTCGGCCATTCCGATTCATGCGATGATGGCACTGGACATACCACAAAGGACAATCAGGGCCATGGTTAAAATATGTAGAGGTTTCCTTTGGTGCGCAAAAGAGGAGGCAAATGGAGGCAAGTGTTCGGTAGCTTGGGAAAAGGTGTGTGCACCACGGTGGGCAGGTGGACTAGGCATTCTGAACCTCAAGTGGATGAATGTGGCAATGCAAGCAAGATGGCCGTGGCTGAAAAGAGTAGACCCATCGAGACCTTGGGTAAAATTTGAAATATCGGTACCAGAAGAGTCTACACAACTATTCAAGGCAGTCGCCCGGAGCAGGATCAGAAATGGGCAGTCTACCCTCTTTTGGGAAGATAGGTGGATTAACGGATATCGTGCGGAGGAGATCGCGCCCAATGTATATGACCGAGTTGCGCCAGCTACTAGAGGCACACGCACGGTTCATCAAGGGCTGTCAGACGGGGCATGGGTCTTAGATGTTGGGCCGGACATGTCAGCAGTTGCACTCCACGACTATCTCACTCTATGGGACAAAGTGGCGCAGATCCAACTTATGCCTGAGGAGGAAGACTCACTCAGATAGGCTTGGGAGAAGGATGGACAATACTCCACACGATCAGCCTACGCGGCTCAATTTTAGGGTCATGAGATAGCACCGGCCGCTACTTTCACATGGAAATCAAAGGCCCCACTCAAATGTCGCTTCTTTACATGACTTGCCCTACAAAACAAATGTTCAACATCGGATAGGCTTGCACGAAGAGGCCTCGACCATCAGGAGCGCTGCCCATTGTGTGACCAAGAGCAAGAGAGCATCAATCACATCCTGCTAGGCTGCATCTTCACGAGAGAAGTGTGGACCAAGGTATGCACGGCCATGAACAAACCAAAGTGGACACCAATGGCCAGAACGGAAGCAATGCAATGGTGCATCGATAAGAGCCAAAGCGCCATGAGCGCCAAGGACACACAGGCATTCATCATCATGGTAATGTGAAAACTATGGAAGCACCGAAACGCGATAGTTTTTGACGGAGAAACACCCTCGATCACTAGGGTACTTCACTCTGTAATTGAGGAGGGGAAAACATGGGAGATGGCAGGCCTCCTAAAGGCGGGCGTAGGTGTCGTTATAATGGCCCTAGAGGTAGGCCTAGGTGAAATAGAATAGTTACCCCCCTGTTGATGGTGGAGTTGGGGTTGTAACATGTGATGTAGCCTCCAACGTGGAGGGGCTCTTTACCTAATTCCTTATTTAATATATAGTACGTACACTCGTGCGTATTCGAGAAAAAAAACATCCTCCCCTCACTCGCCCTCTCTCTCTCTCTCAAATCTCTATCATGGCACCGCCGATCTGCCCACGCGCTGATGAGGAGGCGCCGCCCCCCGAGGACTCTCAGTCAAAGAGGAGCAACGAGGAGGACCCCTACGTGCCGCCGGACGAGGTTGCGCCGGACCCCCCCAACTTTGGAGTGGTTTTGGGGCCAGTACAATCTTTCTCTGTGGAAGTCGCTGCCGCCAGCTGAGAAAGCCAGGCAAGTGGCGTTCACGAAGGAGATGGCGGAGGAGGAAGCCAGGTACGAGGCGACCTGTGAAGCCCGTGATGCCGCCTGGAAAAAGGAGGCGGTAGAGCTTTGGGGGCGGGCTTGTCGTCGTGCGGAGGAGGTGTTCGAAGACGGGTACTTTGCGAGGAAGGTCAAAGGCGCTAGGCATCTCATCGCTGCGTGGAGGTGGGCTGATAAGCTCCAGCGTGCCACCGACGAGGAGCTCCGGTGGGTGCCCAACGGAATGGCAAGATCGTTCGCGCTCATCCGCCAGCAAGTGGCAGATCGGTACATCAAGCGCTGCGAGGCAGAGGAGGCGGAGTACTGCCTCTGCGCTGGGAAGACACCGCGCACCAGGGAGCTGCTGGCGAGGGGCTGCTGGAATACTACCCCTAGGAGTGATTATTAGTTTTAGTATTGTTCGTTTTCAATTTTATGCATTGTACCTAGTAGTTAATTATCATCACGTATATGTGATGATATTATATATATTCTGTGATGAACTAATGAACAATTAATATATATTATGAATTCCATTTTCTATCTGTTTTCATATACTAATTTGTATCTAGCTGTTATCCTCCACATATACAGAATGGAAAGCATATACACACACATTGAAACAGTACATATAAGAACGGAAAACAGAGTACACACATTGAAAGAGAGCAATAAATAGAGCAATATTATGATTGCTGTGAATACATAGCAATCCACGTCGAAAGGACTCAACAAAATAAAACACGTCCATGAGACCATGACCAACAGCCCTTGCCTACGGTAGCTCTTGGCTCTGCCTGAACTCGTGCAGGCGTTCGTACAAGCGGTCGACACGCTCGCGGTACATCTGGAGCGTGATCTCAAGCTCCAAGTTGGCTATTTCATCAAAGATCACCAGCTCGAGGATGCGACGGCCATGTTCCTCTACTATGCCCAGGTGGACACCTGGGTCAAGGAGGCGGTCGAGCCTCGCGACCAGCGCATTGGCATCGATCGGGCCGCAGACAAGGTGAACGGTGCGACCCATGCGAACGGCGCGGCGGGCGTTCAGTGCAAGTACGGGGCGGCCGGCCTCTGGTGCAAGTACGGCGTAGACGGCCTTTGCCCACTCCTGGCGTGGAATGGGGGTACTGACGGGATGTGTACCCAGCTACGGCGCCCTGTCGACGCAGGCAGGCGCCGATGGATCCACTCTTGCTGTGCGGCGCGCCGCGCCTCTCGCTCTTTGGCGCTCCAACGGTCACGCTGTGCGGCGAGCGGTAGCCTATCGGTGCGAACGCGCCTAGCTTGCTCTGCGGCGCGCCATCGATCTTCTTGTGCGGCGAGCTGCAGCCTCTTGGCGCTGACATGCCTATCTTGATCCGCGGCGCTCAAGCGCCATGCGCCAAAGGTCTGCTCAACCCTGGCGATGACGCGCATCACGGCGTCATCCATCGCGTTGCCGGGGAGCGCCTCGGCCTTGACGGGCCGTGGCGCCTTGTTGTTTTCCTCGTCGAGGAGGTTGATGGCAAAGGCAGCGCTTTGGTGGGTTGGCATGTTTGAAAAAGGTGGATGTGCTCCAGGCTGTGCTCGTTGGCTCCATGCGTCGCACGCCGCGCGCAATATCGCTGGGTGGCGGCGGGAAACCGGTGAGGAAATGGCTGGAAACGGTGGCGTGTTCATAAAACGCCATCAATTAATGGAAACTTAGCATAGAAGGAACATCGAGCTAGCACGACGCGTGCGGGCACATTGCTCGCCCAAGGCTATGATCCATATACTTGTGTGCCCAACAGAGCACACTATTCATGGTAAAGAATACTGTTCCGTTCATCCGAGTGAACTGTATGCCGTATATCGCACACACATTCATCGGGCTGACCGTTTCTTTTGTGTTGCCTAATCACAAACAGTTCATCCGAGTGAATTGTATGCCGTATATCTCACACACCTTCATCTGGCTGCCCGTTTCTGTTGTTTCGCCTCATCACAAACAGTTTACCCGAGTGAACGGTATGCCGTATACCGCACACGCCTCCATCTAGATGCCCGTTTCTTTTGTTCTGCCTCATCACAAACAGTTCATTGAACTGAACCGTATGCCTCGCAATGCACACGCAACTAAAATCTGAACCGTGTTTGATGTATCCGCCATCGCAAATATTTTGCATCTTTTTTGACGGTTTTTTTACATCACTGTTTGTGATTAATGCTTCGCACATAGTTTCGTTGAAGGGTCTCTGATTGTAGTGTCGCGTTAGCAGCATCCTACAGTAGTGTCAGGAAGAAGGTGTAGGAAGAAGCGGTCAACTAGTGTCTTCTGTGGGATGAATACCATGCAAGCAGACACGTAAGATTTGCACGAATAAGGGAAGAGGAGTACCAGTTCTGGTCGCCATCCTTATTTCACGGTGATGTTCTTCTTTTTACCGAGGGAACCGATGTTTTGGAGGAGGGTGGAGCCTTGGATGAACCCGTGGCCAAATTGTTGACTATGTTGTGGTGGCCGTCTGTCGGCTGAGGGGAAGCAGATCCGAGGCGGCGAAGGACGGCGTAACGCGAATAGCTCCGGTGCGGTGGACGGTGGCAAAGTTTGAGCAGCAGCAGTGAGGCGCAGGATGGTGTGGTTGAACTGGCTCGGGTACGGTGCACGTCAGTGTCCTGGAGGCAGCTTGGCCTCGGCTTCAACTACTAGCCGTGGAGGGTGTTGCGGCTGCGGTTGCGGTGGATGACGACGTCGGGGTATCGGCTCTGGCGAGATGGAGGAGGGCGGCGGTTGATGGGTGGGATGGGGTGGCGGACGAAGGACGTCGGGGTTTCGCGGCTGGTGGAGAGGTAGTTTTGGCGCCCACGGAGTATGAATGGGGATTCAGACCGGGGGGGGGGGGGGGGGGGGGACAAAGGGGGAACCATGTTTTGGTCTGGGACATGCTTCTTTGAAATTTGGGGAAAGTACAAACTTTGCCCCCCTCTTAAATTTCAGACCTATTGTGGGTCGGGGGTAGGATGGTAATCCCAGGTGTCCCAAATAGTGGGCGGGAGCGATTTCGGCCGAGCGCATGTGTGTTTAGGCAGCCACGGTGTATGAACGTTTTTCGGAGGCAGTTGCGTGGCGTCTAGATGAAGTTACAAACCTACCCCGGTTTAGACCTTTGGACGTCAGGGCGGTAGGCTTCACGGGTCGGAGTTAGAAAAGTAATTTGCTTCTACCAAACATTGGTCTCGCGTGGTTTCAGGCAAGTAGGGGCTCTTTTGGCGCTTCGTTCGAAATTTTGAAACAGAAGCATTCATGTTTAGAGTACTCTTGAACTTTGAGGATTGACCTAAATAGACAACATTAAATTTGACCTTGTATGTTTGAAAACCTCATTAAATTATGTGCTTCTTTTTGAAATTTTGACTCTTGAAAATCCTATAACTACGATTATTTTGGAATGGAGGAGGTAAATTTGAATCTATTTTGTACACGACTATATTTGCTATTATGTACAAAAGCAGAGCAAAGATTGGTGCCTCCATAATTTAGGTATGATTTACAAATGCCATGATCTAGAATTCAAATAATTGAATGGACTTCATGTTGAATTCGAATTTGTTAAAGCACCTTAAGTTGAATTCAAATGTATGCTAGTTCCTAGCTAGCTATTTCGAATGTTCATTGTGTAACTTTTGTATGTATAATGTGCTTTACACACACAACATGAACTATACTCACGTTTATATTCGAATTGCTAAAGCGATGCATTGTCTGGAGTTCAAAATACTGACTCTATGGATCAATTATGTCAAATAATAACATAGACATGCTCAAATTTGATAGAATATAGATGTCTGATGGATCAATGACCGTTCCTTATACGAATTGCAAATATCATGATCCCATCCTAATATTTGGATACAATTTATATTTTTAATCAATATGTACATCAGTCTTTTACGTGTAATTTCACTCTCCATAGGCCCCTCCTCACACACGTGCTAACTTTCTCTCTCACACATACACGCACACGGTGTATATCCATCGGTGGTCTCTCACACATGCTCACACACTCTCTCTCGAGGTGTCTTTCTCGCACACATGCTCTCGATATCACCCTCCCTCCCTCTCGCAACCATTTACGACTGTTTTCACTAACCTTTATCACAAGCACTCTTCCTCTCACACGCATACGCACAAACAATCCCCATCGACCCTTTCTCTATACATAGACCTGCCTACGTGCCTCCCGCACGCATATTATCTTTGGGCCTATCTCGCACGCATTGTCTCCACCTCTCTTCCTAATTGACGAATATGATTCCAGCAGAGCATTCTATAGGATGCCCCTTAAAGTTAGGTCGGATGAATGGTAATATCAGAGACAAGGGGTTACCTTAGTCCGAGGACCAAGGGTTACAAATCCTAGCCAGCTTTGTCAGTGGACACAGAGTCCTTCACGACTCTGATGTCTTTGTCTTGTACGACTAGTCCTCCATGGGTCTCCCTGAATGCGTCACGGGCTGACCAATCTGGCGCATAACGGAACCGACCCAAGGGCCTCACCTCGGCCCATCGGACCTCACGCGGTGACACACACTTTGCCCCTAGGTCTCGTTATCTTCTCACACCCACAAATACCAACACAGACACCACACAAAATATTTTCTCCTCGTGCCTCTATCCCCTCCCCCTTGTATGTACGCACTCAAGGGCATCTCTCGCCGTGACATCCTATTCGTCTCTCTCTCTCTCTCTCTCTAGACCTCTCTCATTTCTCGTGATATATCACCCATGCCCCCCCCCCCCGCCGGCCCCTCTATCCATGACACTCTCGAATACGTACACATACCCTCTCTACGCCCTGCCAAATACGTGAACTACACATTCACACATGTTACATCTTATCACGTACCCCATTGATCTAAAAAGCCCTCTCTTCACGTTTACTTCGCATACAACATTCCTTTTGAATAAAACCACACAAAGTGAGGCCAGAAATTTATTTTAGAATTTCTACATATATACAACATTACAAAGTTATATGGAGTATGAAAGTTAATTTGCATTGCAAGGTGCACCCAATAATATTTATTCCACACTGTGAATTTTTATATTTTTATACTATATATAAAGTTAGTCACAATAAAGACAAACGAAGAGCATCTCTCTCCATCGCACACACACCCCCTCTACGCCCCTTTCACGTACGCATACAAACTATCTCCAGGTCCTCTAAAAGTACGCCCCCAGCACATTCACGCATGTTTCATCTTTCTCTCACGATATATACAACGACGATCATTGTATTTGAAGCGAAAGCACGATACGTACATTGGACTTCAGAATCCACTCATTACGGTCACCATTTACATTTTGTGGTTATTATACAGTCACGGGCTCACCGTACAGCTCTGTATTTGTTCAAGACAGGACTAGTTGACCAGTTAAATGCTCCACGTGGCACCTCTAGTGTTGCATCACATTATCTCAGTACCATTGGGCCCACCTGTCGGCGTGTGTAAGAATGAAAACAACCGATAAAAAAATATTGAACGGTGGTTCAAAGTCATGACCGCGGGGTGATTATACACATACGCACGCATGCACACGAACTACATGCACACAACACTCACACGTACACACGCAGCCACGCACGCACGCAACACTCACACGCACACACACACGCATGCATGCACACACCACACAACCAACACACATGCTCATGCTCAAGTGCTCAACCTACACGTGCATGCGCACACATCAGGCCCTGACAGACACATACACAACCAGGTGATTCCCGCGCACAGGTTGGAGTCTTGTCGCGCCAACGTAAATTGTGTTTATCTTACTTTTTTCCTCTATGAACTGATAGATGGGACCCACAAGGAATGTGGTCAATTTAATGAGTCAACATAGTGCCATGCAGACTATTTGGCCGGTCAACAGAGTGCAATCCGATGTTGAACGGTGAGCAAGTGACCATATAATCACCGCAAAACGTATATAGTGACTGTAATGAGCGTATTCTGAAGTCCAGTGACCGTATTACGCTTTTCGCTTGAAATACACTGACCGCCAGTGTATTTATCTCTTCTCTCACTCTCTCTGTGGAGCCGAGTAGGCCAACGTGCCAGTGCCTAAATTGGCGCACACCACCCCATTATTGTTGTACTGGTTTTGTAAGAGCAAACAAGCATTCACGTCTACCGTACAAACTGTAGATATGAGTTACAAATGCTATGAAGATGAATACAAATATTTGAATCCACTTTATGCCCAATTTCTCTTGGTAGGCCCTCCAAAAGTACATCTCTACGCGTTCTCGCATGTTACATCTAACAACTATGCAATACAGCACTACTACACTCTAGCACAATAAATCATACGTGTTTTTAGTTTTACTAGATCTCATATTGTTACTTAATTATTCAGTCTGCATACATTAAAATTGCCTTTGAAATGTATGGCTAGTATCATCTAGTGATATGAAAGGTCAGACTACACACACACACACAAAGGGACCATTATATATTCAAGCATTTCACATCTTTCTCTCGCTCTCTGTTTCAAACCGACTATGCCTAACTACCCTATCTACCGCGCAGGAAAAATCCCGCCCTAGCCTATTTTATCGGGTTTGTATCGATGGATCATGTGAAACAACAAAACTATAGTAGTACTACAGTACAAGTAACAGTTCACTAGGCCGCCGTGTCCTGTACTCGTCCGTCGTAAGAGTGGAGCCCTCGCTTTCATAAATGTTCTAGTCCCTTTCACCGACATATGGGACATCAAGCAACCGGGTCCACGTGCCATACCGAAATAACAGTGCAGAGCAGCAGTGGTGAAGCACCCCGGTCATGGCGCCAGCGTAGTAATGAGCAATGAGGCGTCAAATCACAAAGCTGCACCTTTCCCGCAGTTAAGTTGGAGGGACGAAGTGATGCTAAAAAAAGAAGTTGGAGGGACGAAGCAACCATCATTTCACTCGTTGCTGAATCCGCTTCTCCCTCATCTTCTTCAACTTAACCACGTGTTGCTTCTGCCGTTGTTCTGCCTCATGTGGGACGCGGATCGGCTTGGTAAATCACTGACACATGGGACCGCATATTAGCAAACCGCCAGGCCAACATCCTCTAAAAATAAGAAACCTCCCCCGCCTTCCGCGTGGCAAAATCACCTCCTTTTTACTAATCTTGATATTATTTTTTAGATCAATATAATAGAGATTGGTATAGATAGCACACAGGAGCAAAACCAAGTGGTATGGTTAAGGGCATCCACAATGTGTAGCCAAATGTGAAAATAGCTTTTGGCATCGATGGGAACCATTGTGGAGGGTGCTTCCAAAGCCAAAAAGAGGGAACCGAAGCTTCCAAATTGATTGGTTGAAGGAATAGAAAAATGCAACCTCTTTCTCTCGTGCTTGGACACATGTACAGTATAGAGCACAGAGTCTACTCCCCTGTCCCTTCTATCACAAATCACAAAGCAGTGAGGCGTCAAATCACAAAGCACGGACGAAGCAACCATCATTTCACTCTTCGCTGACTCCGCTTCTCCATCGTCTTCTTCGAGAAACCACCTTTACCGCACTAAGCTGGACGGACGACGCTATTGTGTATTAGTACATTTACGCCTCCTTTGGTTCATCGGACTTCCTGGATGCAAAGAAGGCGGTTGTCTCGGCTTACAGGTGGCACTTGCAAACGACTTACCGTGGTCTCACTCAATGATGTGCTTCGTCGAACACACTTCGCCAAAGTCACAATGTTCGAGATATCATCGACGTCACTGCAATGGGGAAGGAAGCCAAATAGTTACTACTTCTATTTTTTTGTATACAAGGCCAGTATCAAAATTACAATTTGCAGAAGGCCACTGACACTAATCGAGGCAAAATTGATGGGGTTTGCCTCGTACTAGCAACCAAGGACATTAATATACCCTTGCATGCATGCGGAAGTGAGAAGGTTGGTTTGCATGGCGCTGCATTAATCAAGCAATGAGGACTGAGATGGTTAGCTCTTTGGGCGTTGGAGAAAAAATACGTATTAATTGACACATTAAACGAGGATTTGTATCGATCAATCCCGCGAATGAAAACCCCGCCTTTCTTTTTTAACACAAGTAGTACGTACTTGTATCCTGTTTGGGTCTAGGCCTTGCATTGCCATACTTTGCCACACATTTTTGCCAAGCTTGCCTAAAGTTTTTCAAAATGAAAAGGAGGTACACTTGCGCACGGCTGTCGCGGTCGCACCGCACCCTCACACAGTCGCTCCTGCACGTCGCAAACCCAACCAAGGGAACGCACCCTCACTAACACGTGCTACCGCATGTGATCAAACCAAACTCAGCCATCCTACCACTGACACATAATTTTTGTTCATACAGTATGTTTATCCAACCGCATGTTGGGGAAGATCCGTGCGGCCCGTGTGGTGGTCTGTTGGGGAAGAAGAAGAGGTGAGGAAGAAGAAGGGTTAGGAGATGTAGGATATTCATCCAACCGCCTGAAATGGTCGACTGACCCAAATGATGAAAGTCAGGCGACTTGCATAAATATAAGTTTTTACACAGCAAAAGATCACTAAAAACGACAACATAAAGAAAAACTATCACTGCTCGCGGAACGAGCCAGCCTCGTCATCTTTGGCTGCCGGCGCGAACCAGCCGTAGCTACTGACGTGTGTCTCCGCACCGTGGTTGTCCTCGGCCTCCAGCTACTCGTTCATGTGGAGCGTGTGGGCGCTCTGCACGGACGCGAGCACCGCCCGGTTCATGTCCATGATGTTCGGTTCCGCCTAGAGGAGGGCCTCGATGGCAGCGGCATCCACGCGCTCCGTGTCGAGTTGAGCCTCCGCCGCCCGGTTCAAGTCCAGGACGTCCGATTCCGCCTGCAGGAGGGCCTCGATGGCAGCGGCATCCGCGCGCTCCGCGTCAAGTTTAGCCTCCGCCGCCCGGTTCACGTCCACGACATCCGATTCCGCCTGCAGGAGGGCCTTGATGGCAGCGGCATCCGCGCGCTCCGCGTCGAGTTGAGCCTCCGCCTCCCGGTCCTCCTTTAGGATCGCCAGGTTGAACCGCTGGTCCGCTTGCACCATGGGGGACCCAGACGCCAGCACGAACTCGACGTCGATCGTCTCATATGCATCGGGGGCCTTCTGTGCCGCGACCTCCGCCATGAACATTGGATCAGCTTCCTCCTCCTCGGAGCTTGGCTCTAGAGAACTCGGGGATTGGCCCGCTGCAAAGCGAGCTTGGGAATGGAGGTACGTGGCGCCGACCGCCGCCGCGAATTGTGCGCGGCGCTCAGGCATCAGCATCTTGTAGTACATGATCTTGCGGCGCACCATGGCTTTCCAGCGAACTAGGGGACGGCTAATGCGGGCTAGGGGATCGAAAGGTGGGGGAATGGACTAGAGAGGAGGTGTGGTTTTGGTGCAGTGGTGACCGGCCAGCAAGTAGCTGGCGTAGGCCAAGCAGCGAAGGTTCTTGTGTGAATAGTGGTTTCGGTGACGATCGGTCAATCGGTTTTGACTGTGTGGAGTTTGCAAAACCAGACGGCTGGAGCCTGGAGAGTTGTGGGGTGGAATGGGACCAAAGTTTCGGAGTTTCACATGGCAAACGTCCGGACCTCCCCACCGTTCCTGTCGACGACGAGGCAGTGACTTCGTAAATCTCAAGATGACTAGCAAGATGCCCGTGCATTGCACGGAACATCAGGATGCATTTTTTTACAAAACACCTGTTGTGATTGACCCATGCAGGAGTAATCCCATGTGTAAAAACTAATGATATATCGAGAATTTCATCGAAAAATGGTATCTCGAGAATTTCATCGAAAAATGATATCTCAAGAAAGATGAGAGATAAGGTGAGGAGGAGTGGGCGCGGTGGTGATTGGTGGTCAGACTTAGCGGAGGCATGGGGATGGACGACGCCGCCAGCGGCCACTATGCCAGATTGTTCCAGAGGCTTCCTTTTTAATTACTCAACAATGAAGTTGTGGGAGATAAGGATGAACGAGAGAGGTGCGGGTATCCTTTTGCAAAATTGCCATAGTTTGCTTTCTATCCGTCAGATATAGATCGGACAGTCTATATTGCAAGATGGCAGGCACACCATCATCACCGAGAGTAGAGATAAGAGTAGAGATATAGATACGACGGCTAGGTCTCTCGAAGGTGCTCATAGGGGTAGGGTGTGCGTGTGTGCGTTCATAGGGGTGAGTGTATGGGTGCATGTATGAGCGCTTGCGTCTGTATTGTGTTCAAAAAAAGGAGTACTCGAAGTTGGAAAATTCATAAGGAACGGGCGGTGTACATCACTCTTGTCGCGTTCGCGTTGCACCCCGGCACGGTGGACCCTGCATGTCGCTCACCGAATGGAATGCGCTTCGCCTTGCATTTTCGCTCGCTTGTGGGACCACGGTTGAGAGCAAACCGACGTCCCTCCCCCTCCCCGCCCGCGTCATTTACTACTATACTAGAAGAGAGAGGTCGGCCGAGTGTTAATGAGGCCATACTAACGCTCGAATTTGGCTAGGAAAACATGGAAACTGACATGTGGGGCACACCTGCCGGGATGACGTGGCACAGACTAGTCCAATGGAGGAGCTGGCCAACGAACTCCTCGCCACCGGCAACCGTTCAAGTGGGTCATGGGGGCCAGCAATGTGGCGCAGCTCCCGCACCGCCTCTGGACACGGCGACCGCGGTGAGCGACACGCTCATCGTCGCTGGACACGCTTGGCTTCAGGGTGCCGAGGGTGGCGCTACCACTGTGGCACGACCAGCAGATCCACACCCGGCTCGTCGAGGATGCACGGGGCGCCGAACAGCGCGCGCACCACGACGCGTCTGCGGAGTGCTCTAGCGTGGCCAACTGCATCCCCAGGACCTGAGACCATGCCGGGTCGTCTTTCAATGACATGTGGGATCGCATGTGAGCAAAGGGCGTGTCCAACGTTGCCACGCCCGCACCTGACTACCCTGGCACACAAAAAACCCTCGTCCCTCGCGCTGTCGCGTGCGTGCGTTCCCTGCCGGCGCTAGCTGCCCGCATTCATGCTGTCCGTCCGTACGCCGTCATTAAGCAGGCTCGTTGCCCAAGGAACCAACTCCGGTGACTTATTGACGCACCCTGATGCTTGGCCTCACCGGAATGCACTACTTAAAGCGGTAACGCCCAGCTAAACTCCACACCATAACGCATCCACCTACCTGGCACCACATCCACCATGATCGCGAGTGGGAGAGCTTGTCTTCGAGGATGAAGCTCGAGGTCGCCGCCCTTGCTCAACTCGCCGCTCGCAACGCAATACCGGCGTAGCCGGACACGGACGCGATTGCACAAGCAGTGGCCATGCCGGCGGCCGATGACGGGAGCACCGCCAGCCATGCGTCCTACTTGCTATCGTCCAACGTTCGGTGGCGCATGTGGCAGGTGAAGCGACGGACCGTCCACGTCCATCATCATCGACCTCATGTCCACCGGTGATACGTCTCTGTCGTATCTATAATTTTTTATTGTTCCATACCAATATTATACAACTTTTACATACTTTTGGCAACTTTTTATACTATTTTTGGGACTAACATATTGATCCAGTGCCCAGTGCCAGTTCCTGTTTGTTGCATGTCTTTTGTTTCAGAGAAAATCCATATTAAACGAAGTCCAAACGGGATAAAAACTTACGGATATTTTTTTGGAATATATGTGATTTTTGGGAAAAAGAATCAACGCAAGACGATGCCCGAGCGGGCCACAAGGACGGGGGGCGTGCCCCAGGGGGTAGGGCGCGCTCTGGACCCTTGTGGCCACCCCGTAAGGCGGTTGGTGCCCTTCTTTCGCCGCAAGAAAGCTAAAAGCCGGATAAAAATCGTGTTAAAATTTCAGCCCAATCGGAGTTACGGATCTCCGGGAATTTAAGAAACGGTGAAAGGCCAGAATGTGGGAGCGCAGAAACAGAAGGAAACAGAGAGAGAGAGATCCAATATCGGAGGGGCTCTCACCCCTCCGCCGCCATGGAGGCCATGGACTAGAGGGGAAACCCTTCTCCCATCTAGGGATAAGGTCAAGGAAGAAGAAGGAGGAGGGGGGCTCTCTCCCCCTCTCTCCCGGTGGCACCGGAATGCCGCTGGGGCCATCATCGTGATGGTGATCTACACCAACAATTTCATCGCCGTCATCACCAACTCTCTCCCCCTCTATGCAGCGGTGTAACACCCCTTCTTCCCGCTGTAATCTCTACTTAAACATGGTGCTCAACGCTATATATTATTTCCCAATGATGTATGGCTATCCTATGATGTTTGAGTAGATCCGTTTTGTCCTATGGGTTAATTGATGATCGTGATTGGTTTGAGTTGTATGTTTTATTATTGGTGCTGTCCTATGGTGCTCTCCACTTCACGCAAGCGTGAGGGATCCCCGCTGTAGGGTTTGCAATATGTTCATGATTCGCTTATGGTGGGTGGTGTGAGTGACAGAAGCACAGACCCGAGTAAGTAGGTTGTTTGCGTATGGGAATAAAGAGGACTTGATACCTTATAATGCTATGGTTGGGTTTTACCTTAATGATATTTAGTAGTTACGGTTGTTTGCTAGAGTTCCAATCATAAGTGCATATGATCCAAGAAGAGAAAGTATGTTAGCTTATGCCTCTCCCTCATATAAAATTGCAATAATGATTACCGGTCTAGTTATCGATTGCCTGGGGACAAATAACTTTCTTGTGACAAAAAGCTCTCTACTAAAATTAACTTAGTTACTTATTTATCTAAACAGCCCCTAGTTTTTATTTACGTGCTCTTTATTATCTTGCAAACCTATCCTACAACACCTACAAGTACTTCTATTTTCATACTTGTTTTAGGTAAAGCAAACGTTAAGCGTGCGTAGAGTTGTATCGGTGGTCGATAGAGCTTGAGGGAATATTTGTTCTACCTTTAGCTCCTCGTTGGGTTCGACACTCTTATTTATCGAGAAAGGCTACAACTGATCCCCTATACTTGTGGGTTATCAACCGGCACCGCCGAGGTCGGGGACTCCTCCGAGGATGAGTAGGGCATGGGAGGCGGTAGGGCATGGTGTGCCAACTGGCCGGTCCGTCTCCCGTGTTCTACTCTTCCTCGCCGGAGACTGCACCTTCACTTCACGGGTCTTGAACCCTACCGCCGTTCATGGAGATGGTAGATGGAGGACGTCGTCGCTGATTTGGAAGTACAAAGGAAAGTGGACGTCGGTCGCCGCCGTAGAATAGGTTTAGGGTCGGGTTTCTTTTCTTTTTCTGTCCTACAAAAGTTCGAAATGTAATGAAAATCTACCGTGTTTGCATGAATCTCGCCCGGTGTATATGAACTTTCACAATAATAGTAAGATATAATGTATGAAAATATATTGAATGATGATTCATTTTTGTGTGTATAAACTTGGTCTAAGTTTAGAAGGTTTGACCCGAGACAAAGCTAACATGCGAAGTAAATAAACACATAGCTTCATTTTATACTCGATAGCTCGACACCATTTTATACTCGATATTTGTTGCTGAGATGGCCTTCGATGGCTGTGTGCTCGGCCTCATTGAGTGCTGAAATAGCCTACCATAATTTAGCACTCAAATCTGTTTGCTAAATTAGCTTTACATATATTTCGTTACTTAGATCTGCTTGTCCAAATATCTTGCCATACCTTTAGACATCGACCTAGGTATTTTTTCCGGACTATATAAAAAAGCATATATGTTTTTCCTATAATATCTAGTAGAAGAACTAATTTGTATGTCTAACAGATGGACAGGACTTGGATAACTTCTGCTTGAAGATTCTCCGCTCCATATGTCGAGGGGGTTGAAAACTTCATGAACTTTATCAGAGCTGAGTACGGTGGTCCGAAATCAGATGTGCTCTGCCCGTGTAGCAGTTGTATGAATTCAGTTACAAGACCCCAGTTAACTGTGCAAAATCATCTACACTTGTATGGGATGTCGGTCACATATACTAGGTGGGTTCATCTTGATCTGCCTGATGCTCAGGTGGAAGAGGAGGAGGAGGTGGTGGCGGTGGAGCCAGTGAGTTTGACCAACATTGAAACAATGCTACGAAATGCTCGCGCATTTCGTGAACTTTCACCTGCAGAAGAAAAATGGTGGGCCCGCATGTTGGAACAATGCAACATGGCAGTCACCCCAGGAAATAAGTTGTCAGTATTCTCAGCTATGGTCACCTTTCTTCAGGTGAAGACATCTGAGCAGATGACCAACAAATCATTTGATGTAATGTTGGCTGCTTTCCGCAAATCTTTCCCAGATGCGTCTGAGCTGCCACACACCTACAGTAAAATGAAGAATTTCCTTCGTGCAGTTGGAATTGGATATGATATGATCCATGTTTGTAAGAATAATTGTGTTCCGTTCCGGAAGGATTATGCCAACTGAAGTGAATGCCCAAAATGCAAATCATCAAGATGGAAAGATGGCGATGCTGTGAAGAGGATTCCTCATAATGTTCTGAGACATTTTCCAATTATACCAAGATTGCAGAGGTTGTTTCATGATGCTAAAACAAGAGAGGATGTACTGTGGCATTCTAGGAACCAGGAGTACAGAGATCAGAATGTAATGAGCCATCCATCTCATGGTAGTGACTAGAAAAGCTTCAATCAGAAACACAAAAAGTTTGCTGCTGAGCCGATAAACATTAGACTTGGCTTAGATACAGATGGATTCAACCCATTTGGCCACCAGCGAGCGCCACATATAGCATGTGGCCAGTGCTTGTTATCCCTTACAACATGCCACCAAATATCTGCACCAAAGAATCAAACTACATGATGGCCTTGCTCATCCCAGGTCCAAAAAGTCCTGGAAAGGATTTTGATTTATTCATGGAGCCTCTTGTGGAGGAACTTCAACAACTATGGAGGGATGTTCTCACTCGAGACCTATATAGCAGCCCACCAGCTGATTTCTTTCTGCGTGCTGTTATAATTTTGTCCATCCATGATTATCCGGCTTTGGGCACTATGTCAGGGCAAACGACACATGGTTACAATGCATGTGTCGCTATGACAAGAATCCGCTGTCATACGCAATACTTAGCAAGATCTATTACATTGGACACGCCGTTTCGTTGCCAAGGACAAGCCGTGTCCTACAAAATACCGAAGACATGTGTTCAATGCAGAGCATGAAAACTGTGATGCACCAAAGAGGCTCACCGTCGATGAGTTGCAAGAGGAATTAGAGAAGGTCTAGCATATTACACCAGGAAACCATCCTGATAATGGTAGCGGGAAAAGGAAGCGTGGCAGGGCAGAAGAGAGATTATTGTTTACCCACAGGTCCACTTTGTGGGACTTGGAGTATTGGAAAGATTTGGATCTGTGGCATAATCTTGATGTGATGCACATCGAGAAAAATAGATGTGATAGCATTATCGGCACACTTCTTAATATTGAAGGCAAGACGAATGATACCTTAAAATCTAGGATTGATTTGACACGCCTGGGTATCAGAACCGATTTGCATGTGAAAGATGATGGTGCATCACGGGATATGGCACCAGCTGTGTATGTCTTGGACAAGTTAAAAAGAAAAGAATTCTGCAAGGTCCTGTCACATGTGAGATTCCCACATGGATTTGCATCCAATCCTGAAAGGAGAATCAGTGCAGATGGAAACAATGTACAAGGGTTGAAAACTCATGATTGCCACGTCCTACTTCAAAGGGTTTTATCTGTTATCCTTAGAGGATTGGGCCGCCCTGACTTATACAGAGCAGTTGCAGAGTTGGGAAAATTCTTCAGGGAACTCTGCAGTAGAAATATCAGGATAGATGCTTTGGAGCGACTTAGAGACAAGGTACCAACTATCCTATGCGACCTTGAGAAGATATATCCTCCAGCCTTCTTTGATGTGATGGTGCATTTGGCTGTTCATCTACCTGATGAGGCACTACTTAGAGGTCCAGTACAGTATGGCTGGATGTACCCTATTGAAAGGCGGCTAGGCACTTTCAAGGGCTTTGTTAGGAATAGAGCTAGACCTGAGGGTTCCATTGCAGAGGCCTACATTGCTATAGAAGCGTTGACATTCTTCTCAAAATACATTGAAACAGTTGATCAGCTTATCGAAAAGGTGGGTGAAGACAATTCTGAGCTCAATGTTTTCGATTGTTCTGTTCGAGTTACAGGGAAGAGTCAATAAGATGACAAACCTAAAGATTTGGATAAAAAGGTTTGGTATGTGTTGAATAACCTCCTGAGATTCTACCTTATATCGAGTAAGTGCTAAGTACTGCAGCTTATACATTGTAATCTACTAAACTTGCAGCACATTCTTATATATTTAGATGTTTGACATGATCACTATGTTGTGCAGCATCTACAAAAAGGAGTTACTGCCACAAAATCCAAGAAACATTGGCAAACTGGTTATGGCAGGATTTGCGAAATGGTTCAAGAGCCGTGTAAGCTTTTGAATTGCACTATCAGTTTTTTTAAATATATTGAGTACATAAGATGATCAGCTTGTCTATTTTCTAACCATAGGTTAAGAAGATGCAGGAGGATGGGCATGCAGTTTATGATGCCCTTTACCCACTAGCAATGGGTCCTGATACTCGGGTAAGACATTATGAATCTTGCGTTGTTGGAGATGTGCGCTACAACACCCTTGCACGCGACGAAGGCAGGAAGACACAAAACAGTGCCATCATGAGCACAGATACGTACGGCAAAGAGACAACTGAAATGTATGCTAACATAACAGACATTGTTCAGTTGCTGTATATCTACAGTTTTGAGGTTCATCGGTGTGTGGTTCTGTTGTGCTGTCGTTGGTATAACCTGTTTTCCAGGATCGGAAATCCCAGAGCTGATGATTATTTCAAATCCATCAATGTCAAGGCGGCGTACCACACCGACGAGCCTTTTATTTTGGCAAATCAGGCAACATAGATATTTTACTTGGAAGACACATATGCATGTAGGGATGACTGGAGAGTATTTCAAAGGTTTGAGCAGAGGAATTCATTTAATTAAGTTGCACAACAAGATGATGCTTACACTGCTCTTGATGTAGAAGATTCCACATATGTTCCTAGTATCTTTCAGAACCATTATGTTAATGACGCTGTTGAAAAGATTGCCTGTCGGGCTGTGGACATACGAGAGTTGATCAATAAGACACCAACGTTCGAGGACATTGAGGATGAAAAAGAGGATGACACTGGGGGGAATTATGATTCAGACTAATACACATGGCAAAGATGTTGATGATGCTGCTGCAGATGATGATTAGATTGCTTTTGTCGTATTTTCCTGTGAGAAGATGACCTTTTATCTACTATGTGAATTTGTGTTTGCTATGACAACTGAAACATGATGAAGTTGTTGTTTAGTATTTTGCTGTGAGAACATCACTTATTATGTATGTTGATTTGTCTTTAGTGATTGTATGAAAACTAAAACATGATGACATTGTTGTTTAGTTGTACTCATATTTGGCTGTGAAACTTGTATTTGATGGCATAGTTTGCTGTTGGACTGCAATTTGCTCTACGTCTTTGAATGGGAACAAAGCTGACCCGACAGGGCCTCTGCTAATTTATTTATTTATTAGCAAAAGGGCCTCTGCTATTTATTTATTTATGAGCAAAAGGGGATACCCCCGATTTCCATTAATAGAAATCATTAGATGTTCACAACACTACGCCCAGCCTGCTAAACAGGTTTCATTCATTACTAGTTTCAGCAAAGTGCTCATGTCATAGCCACTGAATACATCACGAGTGCTACATACACTGCAAATAAAGAGACAATCATCCTACAGAGCACAACGATGTTGCCCATTATCTTCACAAGCTCTTTCATCTCCTCATTGTTGTCAAGGCCGTTCAGCAGCTATTGCTTGGCCATGATCAGAGGAACTGCATCTTTAACCTTCTGCTCTGCATCTTCCTCTTCTGCCGTTCCTTCAGTTACTTGTCCAACACCCCAACCTACTGGTATTGAGATTCCTCGGCTAACCAAATAATTAGCGTAGTTCCATTCCCCCACATCAGCAACTTCCCAGAAATACAAATCACACGAATCTTCCCTTTTCTGCACAAATCTAATTGGAAGATCATCAACCAAACTATTAAAAAAATTAGCAACTGAAAGCAAACGAACAACACTTAAACATATTATTACCCCATGATTCGGGCATTTGTAGAAGACTCAGCCAGGGTTAAGGATTGTAGTTGAGACGCGACGAATGACTCTGCGTGATTTGCAGCAGTGGCACCACACCAACGGCAGTGGGTTGCGATGAGCAAACGGCTGCGGTGAGTGTGCCGGCAGGGGTGTGATGAGACCCACAGGGGATGGTACGGGTGGTGACTTGGCGCATATCTGGTAGTTGCCTGCTGAAGAGCAGGTGGATGAGCCGCCAGCGGACATGGTTGCTGCGGTCGGAGCTTCTTATGCTAGGCAGAGAACTAGGGAAGAGGAGAAGCGAACGTTGGATATGTGAGTTTCATTACTTGCAGAGTAGCATAACACTATATGTAGTCATAGTCTAGGTTTGGAGTCGAACCAGCTACAAGAGCACGTCTCTCTTTTTTCTAAAACTCAGCAACATCTCTTTACTGGTACACTAGCTTGTTCTGTACGCCTTCTCAAGTCTTTGATTTTCGGGAATGTTATGTGGCGAACGTTCCCTGGGAGGAGGACGGCAAACGAACGCATTTTCCTGGCAGTTTTAGTTGCGACACAAGATCAAACCGTGGCAGTTTCGCGAATGTTATCTGGCGAACAAGCCCAGTTTTTCTTTTCTTCCTATAAAAAAGTATGCTACTTGGTGTCGGCTTAGTCAACAAACGATTGTGCCAACCTTGACCGTTGGATGGACATTCAACGTCTATCGTGTTTCTTTAGTCTCTTCTTCCTCCAACCGCCAAAACCAAACCAGCGCTAGCGGGACCGCCTGCTCCCGCCTCCCACGGCTGGCTGTGCTGCCGCGCATGCATCGTGGGCACATCACACCCTAAAACTCTGCGCATCTTCCCTGGCTCCTGTTCGTTCCCATCCGAGGCCTCACCATCGTCCTCCGCCTTGGTTCACTCACCGCGGCGCCGCCCTTCAGTGTTGTCAACATGGTCAACAACTGAGAGGAATAAGGAGATGACTGTACATGGTGAGGATGACAGTAGGGACCCACCAGGATCATGGCAGTAGGCAAGCAAGTGCCTACTTTATTACAAGAAAAAAATGGTTCCTCCTGATGGTTTCCTGACATCTGGGTCGCACGCCATTGTCAACGTAATCAATAAGCGAGATAACTGCACAAGGAGCGGCTGACACCCGGGACCCAGCAGCTCGCGCAGTATTTTTTTGTTTTCGGGACGAAGCAGGGTATCAACTGGGTTGTACGGGAGTTTAGGCCCGTCTAGCCCAGGCTTTTATTTCATATGTTTACCACATGACCAACCTAGTTTTGTTTTTTCTTTCTGAAAATGGCTAGCCCAGCTATTTTGTTTTTTGTAGAATAACCAACGGAGGCCTACTTGCTTTTCTACGCCCTGCTGGGCCGGAAATCTTTCAAGACCAGGAGGAATGCATTCGGCTTGCCCAGAAAATGGGCTATAAATTGAAAAATACAGCAAACAGGCAATTAGTTCCAAATTACTTTTTTCTTTCGGATTTTGATATTTTAAATTTCATTGTTTTTGTGCAGGTAAAATTTCATTGGATTTTAAATTATGGTATATTTATTTTTTAAATTAATGTGAATCTGGCTAGAAATTTCAGGTTGTATGCTGTTTGGGACAGATTTGGAGGCTGACTTGTGGGTCTACTAGGTTGACGTGTACGAAAGGCTTTGTCAACTTAGTCCACAAACGATTCTAGCAGCAGTGACCGTTGGATGTTAATCCAACGGCCGTGCTGCTTCTTCAACCTATGGTCTTCTTGCTCCAGCCGCCCAAACTAGCACCGGCCATACTGCCTGCTCATGCCTCCCGTGGACGGCTATGCTGCCGCATAGGCCTAACCGCTCCACACTACTCCCATCGCTGGCCTGACCATCCCTCTACACAACCATAGTTCATGTTATTCTCCGGCGATGGCACACGAACAAGTAAACCCTCGTACTCCCCTCCGTGAGGGAAACAACTGCCGAGTCTTCTGTGGCTCCGGGCCGTTCCCTTCCTAGGCCTCGCCATCGTCCACCACCCTGGTGCTCTCGACGCGGCGTGGTTGACGTGGTCAACGAACGACATCCATTGGAAGAGGACTGTACGTGGAGAGGATGACAGCTGGGTCCACGGCCGCACGCAAGGAAGTGCCTCCTTATTACATGCAAAATAATGATTCCTCGACCTAACAGCGGGGACCCACCGGAAGGGCCTCTTTATTTCGCGAAAAAAGTTCCTCCCGCTGACAGCTCGGACCCACCAGCTATATCTTCACATGCAAGGAAGTGCCTCCTTATTACGCACAAAAAAATGAATACTCCCCTTGCTAGCTGGAACCCACCATATTTGGAGGCTGACTTGTAGGCCTACTAAGTTGACGCAGACGCAGGATTTGTCAACTTAGTCAATATAAACGATTCTAGCTGCAGTGACCGTACGATGTCCATCCAACGGCCGTCGTGTTTCTTCAACCTCTGGTCTTCTTGCTCCAGCCGCCCAAACCATCGCTGGTTGTGCCGCCTGCTCCTGCATCCCGTGGCCAGCTGTGCTGCCGCGCAGGCCTCACCACCCCACCCTACTCCCATTGTTGGCCTGGCCATCCCTATACTCACCCAGACCTCTTGTTATTCTCCGGCGATGGCAGCCTCACACTGCAGCCAAACCAGTAAACCCTCATACTCTAGTCCGCGTGGGAAACAACTGCCGAGTCTTCCCCGGCTCCGGGTCATTCCCTTCCTAGGCCTCGCCGTCGTCCACCGCCTTGGTGCTCTCGGCGCGGCGTGGTCAACGTGGTCAAGGAACGACTTCCATCGGAAGAGGACTGTACGTGGAGAGGCTGACAGCTGGGTCCACGGCCGCATCAAGGAAGTGCCTCCTTATTACGCGCAAAATAATGATTCCTCCACCTGACAGAGGGGACCCACCGAAAGGGCTACCATATTTTGCGGAAAAAAAAACCGTTCCCCCTGATAGCTGGGACCCACCAGCTACATCTTCGCACGCATGGAAGTGCATCCATATTACGGGCAAAAAATGATTCTTCCCCCTGACAGCTGGGACCCACCAGCTATATCTTCGCACGCAAGGAAGTGCCTCCTTATCCTCCCTGACAGCTGGGACCCACCCAGTCGAACCGTACGTAGGGTTGTCTGTCTGGTCGCGAACGTGTATGTACATACTGGTTGATCGGTCTCTCTGCAGTGATGAACCATTGTCGAGTAAGGAGCGGCACGTGTCGTAGTAGAGGCGCGGATGTAGCATGTCATTTAGTCTCGTCTATATCGTGTACATACATGCAGCCACGCTGCAAGAAAGTAAATACGGCTATGTATGTACATACAGGCGGGGTCTCTAACACGTACAGCGATGGTGTCTTGTTCATCGGCAGCCAACCGGCTGGGTCGGAATAGTGGAAACAGTGTCGTGTTCATCGGGAGGTAATAGACTGGGTCAGAATACATCATGTTCGACCGGCTTGGACGGAACAGCGAAAACGATGTCTGGCGTACCGCAGAACGGAGGAAACGACCTTCTGTTCGACCGGCTATGGTCGAAACGGGGTCCTATTGATCGGGAGGGGTTTGGCGTACCGCAAAACGAAGGTAACGGACTTGTGTTGGAGCGCCTATGGTCAAAACGGGGTCCTGTTCATCGGGAGGGGTGTGGCGTATCGCAATACGAGACTCCACGGGCTACTGTTCATCCACCTTCTATTGCCTTGCTCCAGCCTCCACGAGCTACTGTTCATCCACCATCGGCTTCCTCTAGCCTCCACCTGCTACTGTTCATCCACCGTCGACTTCCTCCTGCCTCCACCAGCTACTGTTCATCCACGGGGTCCTGTTCAGCCAGCCTCCAGCGGCTACTGTTCAACCAGCCCTCCACGGGGTCTTGTTCATCCAGCCTCCACCGACTACTATTCAACCATCCCTCCACGGGGTCCTGTTCATCCACCCCCAACTGGCTCGGGTGTGTGGCGGCCTCCTCTCGATCAGGGTCCTGTTCATCCAGCGGCAACGACCTCTACTACCACGGGGTCCTGTTCATCCAACCCCCACCGGGAACTGTTCATCCAACCCCCAACAACGGTCACTGTTCATCAAGAGGTAGCAGCAGCTGGTTTGATTGGCTTCAGTTGGCAGCAGTAGCGAAGGAATCGCTTGGGTTCAGTTAACAGCCAAGGGATCGATCGCTCGGGTTCAGTAACGTAGCTAGTGCAATCGCTCGGGTTCTGTAAGCGAACGCCTCACTCGTGTTCAGTTAGAACCCAACGCCTCGCACACACATGCGTACATGTACGAGAGAAATGCACAAACCTCCGTGCATCGCTTGGCCCTGACCACCCACCGTAACCGAAACTCCCCGATATTTTCCTCGCCCTCTCTTCTACCACGATTTTTTCCGTCATGGACAGCCCAAAGAATGTCATGCAGGTGTGTCCCCGGCCCGCCCAGGACAAAAAGCCCATTTTCTGTCATGATTTTTTGCCATAGAAGTAGGAGCCCACCACATCTATGATGATACGTGGTTTTGTCACAATTATCATCATAGAAGTGTCATAAGCATGACAGAAAAAAAATCGTTTGGCCCAAAATGTCACGAATGTGTCTTTTTTTTGTAGTGATGGATGAAACCTCGCAAAGCGACACACAAATGATTTATGCACCTTCTTTGCTAACTAACACCCACGTGTAGTTGTAGTAGGGTTTTGATTTTATATGCACTAAATGCAAAAAAATGACTTAAATATAGCAGATGAGACCTGAAATGGGCCAGAAAATCAAACGTAGGGTATATCCGTGATTGTTTACCGTGATTTTTTTTCGAGGTGGAATGATGTAGTCACCGATGATTTGGAGTCTGAAGTGTCGCGTCTCCTTTTGGAAACTATGATCCTTCTTGTGAGATGCTCCGGTTTGGAAGGTGCGAGCATCAAAACTTGTGCCAAACTTTGCCAAAAAAATTCCATGGGATCGTGAGAGCACGCCACGGTGACACACCGATTTTCGTTATTTCCGAACTCTATATGCATTTCCTGTAATTAAAATACCAACAAGGCCTACGCCACTGGCCGCACCCTGCGGCCGAACTGTTTGAATTTTTTCTCGTTTCTCGGAAAATGAATGAAAACTCGCAAAGCGACACACAAATGATCTTGCTAACACCCACATGTAGTTGCGACATGGTTATATATATATATATATATATATATATATATATATATATATATATATATATATATATATATGCATCGTAAATGCAAAAAATGACTCAAATATTGCAAACGAGATCTCAAATGCACCTTAAAATCGAACCTTAGGGTACAATGGTGATTTCTTACCGTGGAAAAAAATTCAAGCCGAAACGATGAACTCATGTTTTCATTCAAACAAAAATATGTTGTTAGTTCATGTAAATGTTTTCAAATAGCACACGGGTCACTCACGAAAACCGTGTGCCTACCAACCCGTGGCCGATGCCCCCCTGATGCGCGCGCGATCTGAGTCGTGCGTTCTGATTGGCCAGAACCCAAACCCCACGGATCGTATGTCTGCACCGTTAGATGCTCCCAGATCAAACGACAATCCTCATCCCTTTCATCAGCACATATAGTTCCGGCTAGGATTTGATTTATAAGCCAAAATGCACGGTAAATGCCAAATATGGCTTAAATATAGCACATGAACCTGAAATGCGCCAGCAAATCAAACCTGTGGTATAATGGTGATTGCTTACTGTGGAAAAAATTAGAGGCGAAACGATGAACTCACGTCTTCATTTCAAAATTAGCACGTCTTCATTTCAAACAAAAATTTGCTGTTTGTGCACACGAGCGCTTAGAGGCAACTGTTTGCATAGGTCTTTCCACGCGGCGACCGGGGATATTTTTTTTACCCTTTTCACATAGGCCGCCCACACCCCCCCCCCACCATCCGCCCGCATTTCACTCAATAGTCCACCCAATCTCCATCGCTAGCTCCCCCCTCCCCCAGATCCACAGCAGAACCCTCTCCGGCGCCGGCGTGCTCAACCCAGCCGTGTGACCGCTCCTCGGCGTCAACCCTACCTTCACTGCCATTCCCAACATGCGGCTGCCCGCGCCTCGCCGTCTTCGTTTGCTTGCTAACCACCCTGGAGTATATCAATCCTGTAACCCTCACCTCTCCCGTGGTCCTGCCGGGTTTGCATTAAGAAGCCTGTTAGTTACTGCTCTCGATCACGGTGAGGCATATTTCCTCGCAATCCCTCTTCCTATTTCATTTCGTATGTTCCCAAATTGGCTATAAAATAATGGAGAGCGTATATATGTTCATTATCTACCATCCTAACTAGTACATATAACTTGTATTTGTTCCAATAAGTTACTGTCGATTTACAAATCGTGGGCGCCCGAGTCACACAAAATTAACAAATTAGTCGTACATTTTCTAAATTATTGCATGACATGTTTAGACAGCTTCATACCAAGTTGTTAGCTTTATGCTTATCCTCCTTTCCTGAGTTTCGCATGTGTTCTCTGTAGATGCCGAGTAGCAGCGACATCACTCATGCTTCGGGCGATGTATCTTCATCTGATTCCGAAAACCCTAGGTCTTCAGCAGATGGTGAGGGATCAAGTAATCTGGAACGGGATAGAGCTGCAGCAATTACCCTTCCAGTCAGGACACGGAGGAACGCTCCAAGGAAGCCCACACACCAGCCTAATGGTGTATATGAAGTAACCAACATCGATTTAAAGTCTTGGGCTCCAACTAAACCAGATAAAGCACGCACGAGGTTTAGGAGTGTGTGTGGATTTGTTGGCAGGGCAAGGCTCAACATTAATCTGCTGGGGTTTCAGAAGGCTGACACAGAAACACGGCAAAGGATAGTCTGGGAGATCATGGATCACTTCAACGTTCCATAGCAGTGGAGAATGCAGGTGGAACATGCTACACTGAAGAAGGCTAGGGATGCTTGGAGAAACTAGAAGCACGTGATGTACAAGAAGTACTTGAGTGAAGGCAAGGACCCAATCCCCGCATACCCCCAAATTACAAAGGCAAACTGGGCAGAATTCAAAAGGGTCCGGGCAACTACAAAGTTGTTGAGAAGAGTGCCAAGCCATCGGAACTTCAGAATAGGAATACACACCCCCACCGTATGGGTGTGGCAGGATACTACGGCATGAAACCGATATGGGACCAGGAGGACAAAGAAGCAGTAGCTATGGGTGGGAAACCGTCCTTTAGTGAAATCAGGGGCGAACACGCTAGAGACTACTTGCGGGCTCGTGCAAGGAGGCGTGATGGCGGAACTTATTACTTTGAAAACTCACATGACAAAGAACTGTATCGCGTGATGTTAAAGGCTTCCAAGATCCCTGGAAGGTTCTACAGGAACTCAGGGCCATGTGACATTCTGTCCGATGCTCTGGAAACAAGAGAGCCCCCTGGCCGCGCAAGGGGTATAGGTGTTAATGTCCCGCAAAAGAGGGCTTTCACACTCAGCAAAGAAGAGAGACTTGGCATGAAAAAAGCGAGGAGTGAAATGAAGTAGAATGAATTGTATGAAAGGTTGAGGGAGGACATGTATCCGACTATTCGAAGGGAAATTGAGGAGTCAATGATGATGCAGAAGACTCTAACACTGACAGATAGCCAGCAGATGGGAGGGGAGGCGGGCATGGAGGATGCTGGTTATTGCGCGACAACACCGCACAAGAGTAGTTGTGCATCAGGTGACCCCAGCGACACTAAGACTGCAGCTACTCATGATGATGCTATATCTCATCTATCTAGAATGAAAGATAGACTGAAGGGCATGCTTACACATTATGAAGGTACATTAAAATGTGCAACAACCTGGGTTTGCCCACCCTTCTTGGAAGAGGGCCTCTTGTTGGATAATGTGCCATTGAAGCCGAGCTGTGTGAAGTGCTACGTGACTGAAGTAAAGCCTGGATTCAATGAATTTGCCCTGAAGAATGTCCTATGGGACTTTGATGAGCATAGGACCTTGGGAGAAACACTGTTACGTCACATCCAGTGGCCACGAAAGGAAATAGACTTCATGGATGAGATCCCTGAAGCCCCGCCAAGAGCAACCAATGTCGCCCCTCAACCGGTGACACTCTCCTTGCCACAACAGCTCTCGCGTGCTTCCCCCAAGGAACCTAATACTCATAATCCGATGGCTAATACATCAACCTATGATCGACCCGCCCGACTTAGTGCCATACAGGCCATGTCATCATCCGCCCCAGAGCAGCCAGTGGCAAGGCCTACAACTGCTGAAGATGCACCATCGGTTCAGATGCCGACCGCTAAAGCAGCGGGGGGGAGACCCAGCTGCACCACATGCTCAGCAGACCAACCTGGTGGAATGGACTGCTAAGCAGTCTGATGCTTCGGAACCGCCTGCTAAGCAGTCTTTAGGTCCAGCACAGACTGTTCATCAGTCCGTCAATCTACAGTCGCGTGATTAGCATACCAATGCGTCAGCACTGCCTGCTCAGCAAATCAACGCGTTGGCATGGCCTCCTAAGCACACCGACAAGTTGGCACCACTTGCGCAGAAACCCCGACATAGCTTCAACGCGTGGTCAGCAGTCCGATGCCTCTGCTCCTACAACCTAGCAGTCCGTCATAGTAGCACCGCCAGCTCAGCAGTCAGGCATAGCTAAACCGTCTGCTAAGCAGTCCGTCGAAGCTTTACCGTGTGCTTCGCAGTTTGCCTTTCAGCCATCCAGACCTTAGACCAGAAGTGCTTCAAGTACCAAGAAGGAAGCGGGCAAAAAGGCTGCACCCATTAGGAAGCGCGCCCAGAGAGCAAAGAGGAATGAGAACGATTGCCTCTTACTTAAAGCACTCATCGCCCATAACCAAATTAACAGCAAGTTGTTCGAATCGGAGAGTAATATTATTTCTGACGGCATGAATGATGCAGAAATAGATTTGGTGCTTGCTAAAAATAAAGCATACGTACTTGAAGCACACAATTACGTCCATGGCCAGCCATTTCTTTTTGGCGAATACTATGATAAGTGCAGCTCCAGTTGCCGTGAGTTACATAAATATTGCATGGATCAAATGTTAGCAGGTCATCATGTTCTGCTAGTTTGCTACAACAGAGATTAGTTCCAACACGATCCTGGTTCCATCAGTGTGAATTTCGAGGACTTACATCTCTTCTTCAACTTCAACAAGCTCGATGCCACTCTTGTTAGATGCCTGATTTCGTAAGTACTTAACAAACTCTAATCAACTTCTCCATACAAGGCTGTAAATGATAAACAGCTAACTGTATTTTATTCCTCTCAGAGGATTGAACGCGCAGAGAAGAAAAAGGGAGAGTGTGTATTTCATAGATCCTGCATTAGCAAATGGCACAACATTACATGGTAAGGATGAACGGGAGTGGGCCATTAACACGGTCGTCCGTATCTTCGAAAACACGTCCCATGCAAAATCATTTGTCTGGCCATATCATGAACCGTAAGTCAAATAAACAACCACGCATACACTGATTGTCTTTCAGATTTCGACATAATTCGTAAGTTCATGGCTTTCTTAATATGTAGCAATCACTGGATCTTGGTATTCATTGTTCCAAACAAGAACATGGTTTACTACATGGATTCTCTCAGAGAGTCAACAAACGCTCAGGATCTTATGCATCTTCAGCAATTCATTGATAGGTATTGAATTCTATGATGTTGAAATTAATTTGCATTCATATCTGGTTCAATAATTGATGTTGTGAAAATTCATCTTCATTTGCAGTGTGTTCGCATTGTGGAAAACTAAACCAGGGAACCTGTTCAAGAGGGCACTACCTATGCAGCACGAGATCGTTTCTCCGATAACACACCGAAATCCGTTATTTTTGGAAAATGTATCCAATAGTCTGCAAATACCTTTTCTTACGCTAGTCAAATGTTCAAGCTTCTAAATAAACCTCTTTCTATTTCTGTCCAAAGAAAAAAACATCTAACACCAGTTAGGTTGTTCCTAACAGGAAAAATACATGACTAATTCTGTACAAAATATTTCAGTGTCCTTAGCAACAAGCAGGGACCAACCTTTGTGGATACTATGTTTGCAGACACATGATCTCCATCTACAAATCTACTGGTAGTTGTGTGGATGCTCGCAAATTAGTACCAGTAAGTCTATCTTAATTAATATCTTCTACTCCACTCATATGGCACATTCTGATCTTAAAAATACTGCAGCTCATCTTACAACCGAGGACCCCTGAACCGCTCCCCGCTGGTGAATTGCTGATGGTTCGGAGATTTATCAGCGACTTCTTCCTGAATCACTGCATCAATCCCACTGGTGATAATGAAGATTTCAGCTTGCCTTCTCCTAAAACATGAGTAAGAGTTAGCCTCTAAACATATACGCATGGATCCATTGTTTTCCATCTGATGAGGTCTTCGTATTTCGTACACTATGATTAACTATGTAATGCATATATATGTCGACAAATCATTGGAATTTAGCTACCATTTGTTCAATTGCAATTGTTGCGAAATCTGATGAATGTTCTTCCTGTGGACACTATTTGTTCAATTGCATATTGTGGTGAATTTGCTTTTTTCATGCCAATTCAAATGGGATATTTTTGCTTTAACCTGGCAATTGCTCCACACACGGTTCAATTAAATGAGTGTGTGCGATCCACATCGAAAAACATATGTCAATCGTAGCGGAACCGTCGGTGATACACAGCAGATCACAGACAATTTGCGGCACTACTACGTGTGCGTAGGGGCTCCGAAACCGTTTGTGATACCACATTATCGCACACGAGAGCTCAGAGTAAACCGTGCCCAATGTAAACTACAATCCCAGTCGTAAATTTTTCAGGAAACGTGTGGGATCCCAAACGAAAAGCACACGTCACTCTTACCGCAACTGTCGGTGATAAACAACAAATCACAAACGGTCTGCAGCACTTGTATGTGTGCAAAGGGGCTCTTGAACCGTTTGTGATAGAACATTATCGCACACGGTAATTGTTCGGAAACGTGTGCGATGGAGTCATGCATGGCACACGAGTTCTGCAGAAAACTCGTGTGCGATGGGGCACATATCGCACACAGTTCATATGTTGGGTCGTGTACCTTACATACTCTTTCCCAAACGGTTCATTATGACACACTGTTTGGTTTCACTGCATCATTAGAAACGTTTAATCACTGATCCCACGCGTGTGAAAGAATTTAGTGTGTGATGCATCGCATACGATTACATTTGGCAAGGCCTCTGCATCATGGCTCCCTATCCCCGATGGTTTTTGGGTCGTGTGGGAAGGACCCCCCTATCGCACACACTCACTAGACGACAGATTAAAATGCCACCACAGAAAGTGGTTAAAAACCATTTGTATAGCAGCTCGCTGTACCAGTACATGGTATTTTATAGAAAGAATTATACTCTCATGCTTCACTTATATCTATTTAGAGAGTCAACAGAATAGGTCATTCGCATGGTTAGTCATAAAATCCTACATAAAACTTGTAGATTACTGAATATGATATGTTTGATTCCTTGCAATAGTTTTGCGATATTAATATGGTGATATGTGGGAGGTACTAGTAAATGATTGTGGTTTATTAAGAATATTGGTGTTAAGGTTTGTGATTCCCGAAGCATGCATGTATAATCTCTAGTTATGCTAAGAAGTTGGAGCATGATTTATTTTTGATTGTCTTCCTTATGAGTGGTGGTCGGGGATGAGCGATGGTCTTTTCCTACCAATATGCCCCCCTAGGGGCGTGCGTAGTAGTACTTTTCTTCGAGGGCTAACAAACTTCCGCAATAAGTATGCAAGTTCTTTATGACTAATGTGAGTCCATGGATTATACGCACTCTCACCTTTTCGCAATTTGCTAGCCTCTTCGGTACTGTGCATTGCCCTTTCTCACCTCGAGAGTTGGTGCAAACTTCGCCGGTGCATCCAAACCCCGTGATATGATACGCTCTATCGCACATAAGCCTCCTTATATCTTTCTCAAAACAGCCACCATACCTACCTATCATGGCATTTCCATAGCCATTCTGAAATATACTGCCATAAAACTTCCACCGTTCCATTATTATAACATGCATCATCATTGTCATATTGCTTTGCATGATCATATAGCTGACATAGTATATGTGGCTCAGCCACGGTTCATCATTATCATACATGTTACACTGGCATCATTGCACATCCTGGAGGCATTCATATAGAGTCATATTTGTTCTAGTATCGAGTTGTAATGTTGAGTTGTAAGTAAATAAAAGTGTGATGATCATCATTATTAGAGCATTGTCCCAGTGAGGAAAGGATGATGGAGACCATGATTCCACCACAAGTCGGGATGAGACTCCAGACAAAAAATTCAAAAAGAAAAGAAAAGAGGCCAAAAAGAGCCCACAAAAAAAGATAAACAAGTAAATGAGAGAAAAAGAGAGAAGGGGTAATGTTACTATCCTTTTACCACGCTTGTGCTTCAGAGTAGCACCATATTCTTCATATAGAGAGTCTCCTGAGTTGTCACTTTCATATACTAGTGGGAATTTTTCATTATAGAACTTGGCTTTTATATTCCGATCATGGGCTTCCTCAAATGCCCGAGGTCTTCATGAGAAAGCAAGTTCGATGCACACCCACTTAGTTTTTAGTTGAGCTTTCATACACTTATAACTCTTAGTGCATCCGTTGCATGGCAATCCCTACTCCTCGCATTGATATCAGTTGATGGGCATCTCCATAGCCCGTTGATTAGCCGCGTCGATGTGAGACTATCTTCCTTTTTTTGACTTCCCCTTATTAATCTCTATCACCGCATTCTATTTGGCTTACACTCTTGTATTGCGTGGGGTTGAAAAAGATGAAGCACGTTAAAAAGTATGTACCAATTGCTCGGGTTGTCATCGGGGTTGTACATGATAAATACTTAGTGTTAAGAAGATGGAGCATGAAAAGACTATATGATTTTGTAGGGATAATGTTCTTTAGTATTTTTATTTTGAAAGGCATGATTGTTTGTTGGTATGCTTGAGTATTGATGTCTTTATATCAAATCATAGACTATTGCCTTGAATCACTCATATCTTAATGTGCATGCGATGATTATGTTATATGATCAAGATTATGTTACGTAGCATTCCACATCAAAAATTATTTTCTTTTTATCATTTACCTACTCGAGGATGAGCAGGAATTAAGCTTGGGGATGCTGATACGTCTCCGTCGTATCTATAATTTTTTATTATTTCATGCCATTATTCTACAACTTTCATATACTTTTGGCCACATTTTAAATTATTTTTGGGACTAACATATTGATCGAGTGCCTAGTGCCAGTTCCTGTTTGTTGCATGTTTTTTTGTTTCACATAATATCCATATCAAACAAAGTCCAAATGCGATAAAAATTTACTAAGATTTATTTTGGAATATATGTGATTTTGGGAAAAAGAATCAACGCGAGACGAAGCTCGAGGGGCCCACAAGACCAAGAGGCGTGTGCCCCTACCCAGGGCGCGCCTGGAAGGCTTGTGGCACCCTTGTAAGGCGGTTGGTGCCCTTCTTCCATCGCAAGAAATATAATTTACGGATAAAAATCCCCTCAAAATATCAGCAATCGGAGTTACGGACCTCCGAAAATGTAAGAAACGGTGAAGGGCCAGAAAACAGGAACGCGAAACAGAAGAGAAACAGAGAGAGATCCAATCTCGGAGGGGCTCATGCCCTCCGGGAGCCATGGAGGTCAAGGGCCAGAGGGGAAACCCTCTTCCCATCTGGGGGGGAGGCTAAGCAAGAAGAAGAAGGAGGGGGCTCTCTCCCCCTCTCTTCCGGTGGCGCCGGAGCGCCGTCGGGGGAACCATCATGACGGCGATCTACACCAACAACTTCGACGCCATCACCACCAACTCTCTCCCCCTCTATGCAGCGGTGTAAGACCTCTTCTCCCCGCTGTAATCTCTACTTAAACATGGTGCTTCATGCTATATATTATTACCCAATGATGTATGGCCATCCTATGATGTTTGAGTGGATTTGTTTTGTCATATGGGTTTGAGTTGTATGTTTTTTTTTGGTGTTGTCCTATGGTGCCCTCTGTGTCGTGCAAGCATGTGGGACTACCATTGTAGGGTGTTGCAATACGTTCACAATTCACTTATAGTGGGTTGCTAGAGTGACAGAAGCTTACACCCGAGTAAGGGGTTGTTGCGTATGGGAGTAAAGAGGACTTGTTACTTGATGCTATGATTGGGTTTTACCTTAATGATCTTTAGTACTTGCGGATGCTTGCTAGAGTTCCAATCATAAGTGCATACGATCCAAGTACAGAAAGCATGTTAGCTCATTCCTCTCCCTCATATAAAATTGCAATAATGATTACCGGTCTAGTTACCAATTGCCTAGGGACAAATCCTTCTCTTGTGTCACAAAAAGCTTTCTACTAAACAACTAACTTTTATTATCTTGCAAATTACTTATAGTTTTATTCTTGCAAACTTATCCTATTACACCTACAAAGTAGTTTTATTCTTGTTCTAGGTAAAGCAAATGTTAAGTGTGCGTAGAGTTGTATCGGTGGTCGATAGAACTTGAAGATAATATAAATTCCACCTGTAGCTCCTCGTTGGGTTCGACACTCTTACTTATCGAGAAAGGCTACAACAGATCCCCTATACTTGTGGTTTATCACATGCTATTGTAGTATCAATCTTGGATGTTTTATATGCTATTTTATATCTTTTTTGGGACTAACCTATTAGCCAAGTAACAAGTGCCAGTTGTTGTTTTTTGCCTGTTTTTGGTTTTCCAGAAATACAGTACTGAACAGAGTCCAAACGCTATAGAACTTTTTGATGCTTTTTTTTCTGGACATAAGAGACCCTAGAAGCTTCGGGAGGACATTAGAAGGCAAACAAGGAGACGGCAAGGCAATAGGGCACGCCTAGGGGGGTAGGCGCGCCCTGATGCCTTGTGGGCCCCTCGTGGCTTTGTCTGACCTAAATCCACTTCTATAAATTCTCAAATATTGGGAAACCACCCAGGAGCCACCCAAAACACTTTTTCCACCACCGCAAGCTTCTGTTCTTTTGTGAACCCATCTGGAGGCCTTTTCTGTTACTCTGCCGGAGGGGGAATCAATCACGGAGGGCTTCTACATCATCCTTGCTTCCTTTCGATGATGCATGAGTAATTCACCACATACCTAGGGGTCCATATCTAGTAGCTAGATGGCTTCTACTCTCTCTTTGAGCATCAATATAATGTTCTCCTCAATGTTCTTGGAGTTATATTCGATGTAATTCTCTTTTGCGGTGTACTTGTTGGGATCCGATGAATTGTGGGTTTATGATCAGATTATTCATGAGAAATATTTGAGTCCCCCACTTCTAAAACTATTTTACAAAAACACAAAAAATATTTTTGTTTGCTTGCTTTGTCGCGATGTCTCAAGAAAACACTAAGTTGCGTGATTTTTCCAATACTAATGATAATGATTTTATTAGTACTCCAATTGCTCCTCCCGCCTCTAGTGCGGAGTCTTGTGATATTAATGAAACAATAATTTTGTTATGAAAGAATAATTTTCTAAATCTTGTTATGAAAGAATAATTTTCTGGAAGACCTAATGAAGATGTTGTATCCCATCTTAACACTTTCGTTGAATTATATGATATGCAAAAGAAAAAAGATGTGGATAATGATATTGTCAAGTCAAAATTATTTCTGTTCTCACTACGAGATCGTGCTAAAACTTGGTTTTCATCCTTGCCTCGAAATAGTATTGATTCTTGGGATAAGTGTAAGGATGCTTTTATTAACAAGTATTTTCCTGCAAAAATTATTTCTCTTAGAAATCAAATGATGAATTTAAGCAACTTGAGCATGAACATGTTGCACAATCTCGGGAGAGAATGAAATTAATGATAAGAAATTGTCCCACTCATGGTTTAAGCTTATGGATGATCATACAAAAAATTTATGCGGGACTAAACTTTGTTTCTAGAAATCTTCTAGACTCAGCCACAGGTGGTACTTGTATGGAAATTACATTGGGAGAAGCTACAAAACTACTTCATAATTTTATGGCAAATTATTCTCAATGGCATACCGAAAGAGCTCCAACTGGTAAGAAGGTAAGTTATGTCGGAGAAATTAATACTTCGAGTGATAAAATGGATGCTCTCATCAAATTGGTTGCTAGAAAACATGTTCATGTTGATCCTAATGATGTTCCATTATCTACATTGATTGAGCAAAATAATGATGCCATTGATGTGAATTTTGTCTCTAGAAACAACTTCAATAACAATGCTTATAGAGGAAATTTTAATCCTAGACCGTTTCCTGAAAATTCCTCTAATAATTATGGTAATTCCAATGGAAATTATAATAATAGTAATAATAATAATAATAATATAATAGGATGCCTAGTGATCTTGAGAATAATATTAAATAATTCATTTATTCTCAAAATATTTTTAATGCCATGATAGAAGAAAATTTGAATAAAGTTGATGATTTGGCTAGGAACATGGATAGAATTGCTCATGATGTGGATTCTCTCAAATTAAAAAATTTCCACCCAAGCATGATATTAATGAGTCAATTAAGTCTATCCAAATATCTATTAATGAAAGTAAAGAGAGAACCGCTAGGTTGAGAGCTAAGCGAGAATTCCTAGAAAAAGCGATTCCGCCCAATTTTTATCGTAATCACGATGAAGATATTAAAATGATTGGTGTCTCACCTATTTAATCTCTATTTAGTAATGTAAAACTTGATTAAAAAGGGACTGAAGTTGATTCAACTTTAGCTAGAAGGCGTCCCAATTTTTTGGAGGGTGATAAACTGAATGATAAAAATGATAGAAGTGGGTTTGGAGAGGTCAAAACTTTAAATAGTGATGTGCCCACTACTTTGGATTACAAATACTTTAATTATGATAATTTCTCTTTAGTTGAATGTATTTCCTTGTTGCAATCCATGATAAATTCATCCAATGCTTATGAACAAAATAAAGCTTTCACTAAACATATTGTACAAGCTATGATAAAACCTCATGAAGAAAAGCTAGAGTTGGAGATTTCAATACCTAAAAAATTATATGATAAATGGGAACCTACTATTAAAGTGAAAATTATAGATTATGAATGTAATTTTTTATGTGATTTGGGTGCTAGCGTTTCCACAATGCCAAAAACTTTATGTGATGTGCTAGGCCTTACCGATATGGATGAATGTTCCCTTAATTTGCACTTAGCGGATTCAACTATTAAGAAATCTTTGGGTAGAATAAATGATGTGCTTATTCTTGCTAATAGAAATTATGTGCTCGTTGATTTCATTCTGCTTGATATTGAATGCAATCCGTCTTGTCCTATAGTACTTGGTAGGCCTTTTCGAGAAATCTGTTAATCCGTGACAGATTTCTCAGGACGTTCTCCTGAACCGTCACGGCAACCGTCATGGATCTGCAAATTGCTAATGGGCCTCAAGACGATAACCCCATTATGATGGACGTTGAAGGACCGTCACGGAAACCGTCATGGATTAACCAGATGGGCCTAGTCGGGCCTAACTTTTTCTCTTTATACACCATTCGGACCGCCACGGGTGGCTCCTGCTGGGCGTGCTATTTTGATTGGCCTACATGTCATTCGAATGCATTAGTGAATAAGAGAAAAACGGAGAGTAAAATGAACAGAGCGCGTGCGAGAAGGGTAATTTTAAGTCCCCAGCGCGGGGAGTGAAATTTTTTGAGCCAGCCCATTTAACTACATAGTCCACACAAGCCTAACCCTAATCTCTTCTCCTCCCAGGAAAATCCTATATGCCGCATAATGCGTCAAGATGTCGAGGGTTCGCACAGGATTCAGTAGGGAGCGACGCGATCTGGGCCGACCCATTAGCGGTTAGCCTTGCAACGGTTTTCTCCAGTTTTGGGAACCTTCTAGAAGGTTCCCTGAATCGGTTTTTTCTTTTTTCCTGTTGTTTGTTGTGGCTGGTTTTTATTTCGTTTTTTTCTTTTCTGTTTCTTTTTTATTTTCGTTTTTGTTTTTATCTTTTCTGTTTCTTTCTTCTTTTTTGTTTATTTTTTAAAAAAATTCAAATTTTGTTCAGATTTTCAATAAATGTTCCTCTTAACAAAATTTGTTCACAATTTTAAAAAATGTTCACATTTCAAAAAATGTGCAGGAATTTCAAAAAAATGTTCTTGTTATAAATTGTTCTCAAATTCAAATTTTGCTCAGATTTTCAAAAAATGTTCCTCTTAGCAAATTTTGTTCAGAATTTAAAAAAATGTTCACGTTTCAAAAAATGTTCCTGTTATAAATTGTTCACAAATTCAAAAAATGTACAGGAATTCCAAAAATGTTCCTATTTTTAAAAATTTGTTCACAAATTCAAAAAAAGTTCACGTTCTATTAAAATTTGTTGACAATTCAAAAAATGTTCATGATCCCAAATTCTGGTCAGAAATTTTTGAAATGCTTGTGGTTCCAATTTTTTGTTCTGAATTTGATGAAAAGTTCCATTTTGCACTTTTTGTTAATAAATTCTAAAAATGTTCGTAGTTATAATTTTTTGTTCAAATTTCAAGAAGTTTTCCTTTTTTCAATTATTTGTTAAAAAATTCAAAAAATGTTGCTTTTGCCGAAAATTGTTCAAAATTTTAAAAAATGTTTGCACATTTTCAAAGTATACACTTTAAAGAAGTACACTTAAAAAAATATCACTGCAGTAACTAATTCCAGTTCGCTACATTAACTGATTGAAATTCGCTACAGTAGAGCAGCCCAGTTCTACGCTAACACTAGTTCTTTAGATTGTGCGCTGCAATACCGACATCAACACTTGTGTGGTGGAGTGGCTGTGAGGTCGCGATCGCAAGCCGCTGGTCTCGTGTTCGAATCCTCGCATCGCACCATCGTTGCCTTTTGCTATCTTTTTCGTCTCGCAGTAGAGCTCGATGGGCCGGCCCACTCGCGCTGTCTCCTGTGCGAACGCCCAGCATTTTGACGCGTAATGCGGTGCATAGGACCTCCCCTCCTCCCATACCAACCATCAGCCGCCGCCGCCACTCCACCTTCCCTCCTCGCGTCGCTCCATGTCGCCGCCGCCGCCGCCGGCTTTGAACCACCTTGCGCCAGGCCCCTCCCATCGACGAGCCACTCCATTCGCCCAACCGGTGAGGTAAATAGCTATGCCCCCCATTCCTCTTCTCATGGTGGTCGCTATGTCTCTTGTCCCTTTCTGTTCTCATGGCTGCCGATCTGCTGTCTTTGTAGGGAGAGATGTCATTTTTCATGAAGTCTGGCTCCAAGTTCCTTGCCCATGGTGGAGTCACCAAGGCCGCTGCCGCTGCCATGCTTGGTCTGACTGGGGGCGTTCCATCTCGGGGCTTCAGCAGCGGCCGACAGCCTCCAACTGATCCTGGGCGCACTGTAAGTTTCCCTTTCCATCTCTTGGTAGATTGGATGTCTCTTGAACTGTTGGTGGACTGGAGGTGTCTTGATCTGTTGATAGTTGGAGGTGACTTGATCTGTTGGTTGATTTGTGGTTGTTGGGTTGATTTGTGGTCTTGATCTGTTGGTAGAGTGGAGGGATCTTGATCTGTTGTTGGTAGAGTGGAGGGGTCTTGATCTGTTGGTATAGGGGATAAGGATCGATTGTAGTGGAACTGGAAGGGATCGATTGGACTGTCCTGGTCAGGGGATCGATTGGAGGGACCTGGACGGTATTACTAGCATTGTTAAGGGCAATTGTTCTTTTACTTCCCAATCACAGCAGCACATGTTTTCAGTTTTTCAAGAGATATGTGATTAATCAAGAGTTAATCTGTAGTAAAGTAGATGTTGGCAGTGAATTGATTGTTTTGAAGATGCAGTCCTATCTATTATCTATGACCTGTTGAATCTAGAGTATGTCTGTAGTAACTATACATGATTTATCAAAGTTCTTTGTCTAGAGTTACTCTGTGGTAACAGTTCATGGCATGTTTGAGTGTGACAAGTTGAAAGTTTTCGTTGAAGATATTGTAGTACTCTACAATCAATATGCTGATTGTGTGTTGGTTGAGGCCTCTTGTCCCCATGGGTATCAGTCCCACACCGGACCCCTCCCCGTCTCCTCATTCCATGCCCCTTCCCATGCAGATCGTGCCCTCGAGCTGCGGTGGCCCAGTCCCGCCTCTCGAGCTGATGCGGCCGTGGTGGCGTCTGGACCGACTGCCGGGTTTGGAACCCCCTGACGTCGCCGATGGCGGGCATGGATCCAGCTCCATCCGGTCGCGAGACACACACGCGCGCTTCTCCGCTGATGGTCAGCGGCAAGTCTGAGGGGAACACAGACGTGTCCTTCACGCACGACGATAGCACCGGCCGCATCGATTTCATCTGGTGAGTGCAGCTCGGCAAATTGCTTGCTTTTACTTGAGTTCCAGATTTATACTTTTGTTTGGATTCCATTGCTGTATGTTGGCTCTGGGATTTGTCCATTGCTGCAACTTCAATCTTCACTGGATGGAAATACTGCTGGTTGTTAGTATGACAGTGCAAGAAATCCAGTAATGTGAATGAAACCAGCAGGTTCTTAACCATCTCTTATTGATTTCAGGTATTGCTGAAGCTATCCACGACAGCCATTTCCTCTCCTACACAATTCCTGCTATAGGAACTGAATATCTCATGACAAAGTCACGCACAGGGGGCAGTACTATCCCTCACCCGGCTTTGCTTAACCACACTCGACCATTTTTTGCTTAACACTTTCTTCATTTGGCATCACAAAGCATGCATTTCTCATTAGAGAAGCTGAACATTGCATAAACTTCTGATTTTTTTAGCCGCATCTTGGCATTATTCTGAACTGAATCATGACAAGAACACATGACTTGAATTTATCAGTACACGCCTGCACCATCAATCACAACAAAAAAGAAAAAACCCGTCACATAACCCATATATACAATAGAATGTTATTTTGCACAGCCTGAGGACTTCCACTAGTTAGACGGCTTTTGTATGTAAACTTATATAACTTTTATGTATTGGAGGCAGCTCCTTGCAATGTAACAGTGCAGTGTCTGATCTATTACATATGCTGTCCCAATGGATATGGGCATTTACAGCTTATTTGAGAGCCTTTTGGATATAACTACTATCACTATCGCCAGGAGGATAGTTTCTAAAAATGAAGCCTACTAGGTAACTATCATAGTGCTGTATCAGATTGCCATTTTTTGGCGTATTTACATGGTCTGAATTGTTCCTGCTGTAGTACATGGAGTTCTGTGATGTATGTTTTGTTACTGTCACTTATACGTCAACTTGAGGCTTTATAGGTTCTTTATAGTTAAGCACTTGTACCTCTGCCTATCTCCTCTGCTGTGAGCTCGTGCCTGAACCATACACTGTTTCATGTAGACTACTAGCTTGCATGGGCCTAAAGAATGGAGTAATTTAGCAAGTAGGAATTCGGTTTTTTCTTGCATGAGCTGTTGCACCTCTAGTTTGTTCTATTGTATCTTGGACAGTGAGGGAAATTGAAGGAACACTACTGGAATCAGCTTCTTTGCCGTCCGCCATGCCGGAAGGCAAAGGCATAGATCACAGACGGCAAAATGCTTTGCCGTCCGCTAGAGGACAGCAAACTGTCCGGATGAAAGCCTGCCAGCAAAGGCCTTCTTTGCCATCCGCTTCTTAGAAACGGACGGCAAAGGATTACGCCGTCTGCCATCCGAGGCCAGCAGATGGCAAAGACAGCTGACGGCAGTGCGGTGGCATGAGAACCATTAGGGGGTTAACGGCGCTCTTTGCCGTCCGCTGGCGGACGGCAAAGAGCCCAGCTAGGCAGCACTGGGAAGCTGCCACGTGTCCAGATATGCCGTCCGCTAGCAGACGGCAAAGAAGTTTGAATCATTGCCGTCTGCTGGCAGACGGCATAGATGGTCACTTTGCCGTCCGCCAGCAGACGGCAAAATGACCAAATAGGCAGCCAGTGTTCCCAGTTTGCACAGGTGACTGCCACGTGTCCTCTTTGCCGTCCGCTAGCGGACGGCAAAGAGGCTATATATCCCCTGTTTTTATTTAAATCCCATTAATTAGACATGGTTTCAAACACAGATATACATGCATACATATCCAACATATCCAACAGCATGTCCAACAACATATTTCATCCAATCCAATAACATAGTTCAACAAAGTCCAACATATCCATATATACATAACCTGAAACAAGTTTCCAACAACATATCCATATAGACATACATATCCAAACAAGTTTTCATAAACAACAAGGAAGCACCACAAGAATAGTGCACTCCATGAATCCAAGCTTCCTCATGTAAAGCAAATCTGCAAATTGGGAAAGATGAAAGTTAGAAGAAGAAGAAGAAGAAGAAGACTAGTTAGAAGAAGAAGAAGAAGATTTTTTTCTTCTCTTTCTTTTTCTCCTCTCCTCTTCTTTATCTTCTTCTTCTTCTAACTAAGGTAGGTAAAAATGTCATTTTATTGCTAAGCTAGGTAAAAATGCTAGGTGTAGGTCATTTTAGAGCTAAGGTAGGTAAATAGGTCATTTTGGAGCTTAGTAAGGTTATTATGTCATTTTCGAGGAAAATAAGCTAAGTCTATATCATTTTGGAGCTAACAAAGATTATCATGCCATTTTTTACCTAAGTATGCTAAGTATGTCATAAATGAACTGAATAAGCTAAGTATAGCTTATTTTTATCTAACTTAGGTAATTATGCCATTTAGGAGGAAAATAAGCTAAGTATCCATTTGTAAAGCAAAACACTAGAGAAAACTTACCCTCATCACAACAAATGTGATGAAGATCGCAACTAAGGTAACAATTGATCCAACGGCATAATGATACCAAGCCTCATTATCAATGGCATATTTTCTAATCTTCTTAAGCTTCAGGCGCATTGCATCCATCTTCAAGCGCATTGCATTCATCTTCATCTTGTGATCATCGATGGCATCGGCAACATACAACTCCAATGTCATCTTCTCTTCTTCAATTCTTTTAATTTTTTCTTTCAAATACTCATTTTCTTTTTCAACTAAATTTAACTTCTCGACAAGAGGGTCCGTTTCAAATTCCGGTTCACATACCTCCTAGATTAAAATATCTCTATGTCAACTTGATGGCCATAATTTGCATAAATGCGAAATGCAACAAATAGTTATGAAAGAGAATTTACCACATCCGAATCATAAAGCAGGCGAGGGCCGACCGGGACAGAAATCAAGACCATGGCACTATGTATAAGAAACAATCATACAAAGTAAGAAAATTATAAATACCAACTATATAAATCATACAATCATACAAATAACTATATAAATCAAGTACAACATAAAAATAATACCTAATAATCATTATCGGTAATGACGTGCTCGTCATCATCATTAATAAAAGCATCATCATCATCACTATCGGTAATGACGTGCTCATCATCATCATTAATAAATGCATCATCATGTGGAAGGCCACCTTTACGTAATCGTTCAAGCATTGACAGGTTATCTGCAGCAGTAACTTCTTCTTCTTCCGGCTCTTCTTGTTCCAGCTCAGGGGTGAAGTCGGATTCACTATCGTTGTCTACTTCAATGTTCTGGGGTGGAGTAGAGCGGTTCTTGAAATGTTTTTTTGGAAAGACGTGTTTCTTGGAAGAATTCTCCTTCTTCATATGTGTCTTGGTTAATGTGAGGTTCATAATCCTTTTCATTGGGGGGAGGTGGTCTAACACGTGGCGGCACTTCATAAACGACGTCCCAACCACTGAGATTTGGATCACTTTGACAGGCCCACGGTAGATAGAAAACTTGGGTTGCCTATTGAGCCATAATATAGACATCGGGAACATCCAAATGGGTGCTTTGTTTGATTTCAACTAGCCCTATATGTTCATGAGTCCTTCTAGTCTCCCTCGGCTGGAACCAATAACATCTAAAGACTACGACGTTTGGTGGGTTTTCACCATAGAATTCAAGTTCATAAATTGCTTCAACTCTTCCATAATACTCGATACCTCCTTCGCCGATAGCAGAGACACAACAATTTGTAGACTTTCGGTCGGCCATAGATAGCTCTTTGCCATAGGTACGAAAGCAATACCCGTTGATGTCGTATTTGTCAAATGAACGGACCTTATAGTCAAAACCATTAGCTACATGTCTCAATTCGGCATCCATAATCTCTGAATTAGCCTACAAGTTTAATACGAAAGGATTGTTGCATTAGTCGCAAATTAGCCAAAGAAAAAAAAGTGTCTAATGGAAATTACCATTTTTTTGAACCAAGAGATGAAACCGGGAAATTCGGCTCCTTGTTTTGCCAGAAGCTCATACTCTTCGACGGAATCCTTTTGGATCACCGCTCCATACGAGAATATGGCGACGTATCGACTGCATCAAAAATCCAGGAATAAGAGAAGTTCAAAGGAATTAGAAGTTGTGAAACAATGTACCGAGATCTTACTCGATGTACGGCCGCACTTCTGTTAGGTTGTTGAAGAGATACAGCGAAATGGTCCGCCATTCTTCAACATCCAACCTTACTGGTTTCCAACCACCGGCTGGTGCGAGATTCCCTTTGAATAGGCTGAGGTTGGATTGACCCTTTTGAGGTTCGTCAGCATTGTACCGAGGCTTCGGATTATGCAAATGATGATTTTTGGCTTTGTAGTGTGCGGTCACAAAGTTTGCCGCCTCCTCAGTGATGAATGCCTCCGCCATCGATGCTTCTATTCTACGGTTATTTTTACATTTTGCTCGAAGCGTCTTTTGCATCCTCTCAGTTGAGTAGCACCAACGATTTTGCACGGGCCCCCCCAATCGTGCCTCGGTCGGGAGATGCAAAATCAAGTGTTGCATTGGATTAAAGAAGCTTGGCGGAAAGATCTTCTCTAACTTGCAGATCAACTCCGGCACCAACTGTTCCATTTCTTCTAGGAGGCCAGGCGATAGTTCTTTCGCACAAAGAACACGGAAGAAATAGCTCAGCTCTGCCAGTACTAGCCATTCATCCTCAGGGATGAAGCCACGCAACATCACCGGCATTATCCGCTCAATCCATATGTGCCAATCATGACTTTTTAGACCAAATATTTTCAATTTTTGAAGACTCGCTCCCCTCTTTAGATTTGCTGCATACCCATCGGGGAACATCAACTGCATTTTCACCCACAAAATAATTTCCTTCATAGCTGGCCTTCCAAGATTGAACCATGCCTTTCGCTTCGTCCAGTTGATCCCCTTTCCTTTCGGTTCTTTCATGTTTTGTAACGGTCTATCACATAGCTCCTCTTGATCGACTCTAGCCTTAGGATTATCCTTTGATTTCCCCTCTATGCCGAACAATGTACCAAAAATGGCTTCGGCGATATTCTTTTCAGTGTGCATCACGTCGATGTTGTGTGGGCAAAGGAGGTCTTTGAAGTAAGGCAGATCCCAGAAGCATGTCTTGTGAGTCCAGGCGTGTTCCTTATTATACCCCTTGAAATACCCTGGACGCTCTGGATCTGGCTCAAGAGCGTTTAACTAATCTAGGGTCTGTTGGCCTGCCAACGCAGGTGGTGCAGAGTGTTTGACAACTCTACCTTTGATGAAGTTCTTCTTGTCTTTCCTGAACTTATGGCCAGGATGTAGAAACGGTCTATGCAAGTCGAAGCAACTATACTTGCACCCTGCCGTCAGCCAACGAAACTCAAGAGCTCCCTTGCATGTGGGGCACGGGAACCTTCCATGCACACACCAGCCAACGAATAGCACATACGCCGGCAAGTCATGCGTCGAGTACATGTACCAGGCACGCATTATGAAGTTCTGTTTGCTAAAGGCGTCGTATGTCTTGAACCCATTATCCCAAGCTTCTTGCAATTCGTCCTTAAGCGGCTGCATGTACACATTCATATTCTTCCCCGGATAGTTGGCCCCTGGAATTATCAACGTCAGGAAAATATTCTTTCGTTGCATAATCTGCCCGGGGGGGAGATTGAGTGGAATGACAAACACGGGCCAACAGCTGTATGGGGCTGCCATCTGACCAAACACACTGAACCCATCTGTGCCGACGGCGACTCAAGGATGCCTTGGATCTGCCGTTTTTTCCTTATGTAATGCATCGAAGCGCTTCCACGCTTCACCATCCGATGTGTGCACCATCATCACATTCCCATCTGCATCTAGTTCGGTTCTTTTTCCCGTTTTGTGCCATGTCATCTGTCTGGCCGTCTCTTCGACAATGAAAAGACGTTGAAGTCTTGGTACGATTGGCATATACCGAAGAACATTAACGGGTATTTTGGTCTGCGTCTTCTCACCCATACCGTTGTCTACCACAACATACCTAGAAGAATTGCAAATGGGACAATAGTTCAAGTCCTCATACTGAAGCGTAAATAAGACACATCCTTTCTCACAGGCATGTATCTTCTCATAGGGCATCTTAAGAGCATGGAGGATTTTGTCTGACTGGTACAGGTTTGGAGGTAGCACATGGCCTTTGGGTAGAAATCGTCCGAATACTGTCATCATCGCGTCGTAGCATTCTCTGCCCAAGTTGAATTGAGCATTCAAAGCCATTATTTGTGAGATGGCATCCAGCTAACAAAGCTCAGTGTGGTCGTGGAGAGGACGTTTTGAGGACTCCAACATTTCAGTGAAGGCCTTTGCAGATTCCTCCATCTCCTCGTCCGAGTCCCGAGCATCGTCAAAGTCTTGCACCATGTCTGCGGTCCCGGTACCATGCTCGTCGGTGCGACGATGAACCTCGGCTCTGGCACGTTGGGCAGACTCACCATGTAATGTCCAGACCGTATAACCAGGTGTAAAACCAAACTTCTGCAGGTCTTTACTCATTTCAAGCTCGTCCCTCTTTTTATAGTTGTCGCAACGGGCACAGGGGCACCAGTTAAATTCCTGGCCATTTGCAAATGCGGCTCTAACAAACCCCTTGGTTTTTGTTAACCATTCCTCGGTCCAAACTTTCTAACAAGTGTAACCGGTGTACATCCATGCACAATCACTCATATTGACTTCCTACTGGACACACAAGAAATATATACATAATTAAGCAAACCATATCCATCAGTTAATGGAGTTTGTCAGTTTTATTACGTCCATGCAACCTACACGCTAATAGGTAAAGATAGGTCCTTATCCCACCTGAGTATGTGTAGATCGGGTTCGTTTTCCCATGCTCTGCTCCGGATCCAACGCAAAATTTTGGCAGCACCTCCCCGCTGTTCTCCTGATACATGTCTCGGCAATAAGCAGAGAGAATGTGTACCCGGAGAACAACAGGGAGGCACTGACGAAATTCTGCATCGGATCCAGAGCTGAGCATATGGGAAAACGAACCCAATCTACACATACTCGGGTTGTCCATGGATAACGATGGACAATTAGAAAGAATCACGATTATAAATATGCAAATGCATGCATATTTATAGATGTAACCCTTTCGAACGGGAGACGCATAGTGGTCACGCATACTGATGATTGAAGACACCTATAGCAAGTGTTAGGGGGTTCCTTGGCATCGATGGAAATCTAAATAGCAAGTGTTTTCGGTGCGAGATACATGTGGCGCTCGGCGTTGAACACTAGATCCACATCCCACAAGTGAAGCCAGCGCCCGGCGTCCCGCAACAATAGTTCTGGTGGCCGATGACGGTCGAGCACCTTGGTGAATTTGTCTGGCAGCCTTTGCGATGAGGATTAAAGCCAAGTTTTGAAATTTTCAAACAACCAAACCGACTTGAGTCAGTTTGGGTGTTTCAAGTTTCAACACTTGCCTTTTAATCGTCATCGCAGAGGCTGCCAGACAAATTCGCAATGATGTTCGACCGCCATCGACGCCGAGAACTGTTGCTGTGGGACGCCGGACGCTGGCGTCACTTGTGGGATGTGGATGTAGTGTTCGACACCGACGGCCACATGTATCTCGCACCGATGATACTTGCTATTTAGGGTTCCATCGACAACGACCCCCTAACCCGCTCGTCCCCGGGTAAACTAAATAGCAACTACCATCGGTGCAAGTTACATGAGGCGGTCGACGTTGAACACTAGATCCACATCCCACAAGTGAAGCCGGCGCCCGGCGTCCCGCAACAATAGTTCTGGTGGCCGACGACGGTCGAACACCTTGGCAAATTTGTCTGGCGGCCTCTGCGATGAGGATTAAAGCCAAGTTTTGAAATTTCAAACAACCAAACCGACTTGAGTCAGTTTGGGTGTTTCAAGTTTCAACACTTGCCTTTTAATTGTCATCGCAGAGGCTGCCAGACAAATTCGCTATGGTGTTCGACCGCCATCGACACCGAGAACTATTGCTGTGGGACGCCGGACGCCGGCGTCACTTGTGGGACGTGGATGTAGTGTTCGACACCGACGGCCACATGTATCTCGCACCGACGATACTTGCTATTTAGGGTTCCATCGACAACGACCCCCTAACCCGCTTGTCCCCGGGTAAACTAAATAGCAACTACCATCGGTGCAAGTTACATGAGGCGGTCGGTGTTGAACACTAGACCCACATCCCACAAGTGAAGCCGGCGCCCGGCGTCCCACAACAATAGTTCTGGTGGCCGATGATGGTCGAACACCTTGGCGAATTTGTCTGGTAGCCTCTGCAATGAGGATTAAAGCCAAGTTTTGAAATTTCAAACAACCAAACCGACTTGAGTCAGTTTGGGTGTTTCAAGTTTCAACACTTGCCTTTTAATCTTCATCGCAGAGGCTGCCAGACAAATTCGCAATGGTGTTCGACCGCCATCGACGCCGAGAACAGTTGCTGCGGGACGCCGGACGTCGGTGTCACTTGTGGGACGTGGATGTAGTGTTCGACACCGACAGCCACATGTACCTCGCACCGACGATACTTGCTATTCAGGGTTCCATCGACACCGAGGAACCCCCTAACCCGCTCGTCCCCGGGCGCCCTCTTTTCCTACTTCTTTTTTTCATCTTCAACTTCTACTTCTTTTTTTCATCTTCTTCTTCTACTACTACTTATTGTCGGGGGTCGGGGGTCGGGGGTCGGGGGTAGGTTGGGTGTGGTGTCAGGGTGTCGGTGGTCGGGGTGTTAGGTGTCGGGGTGTCGGTGGGGGGCCGGGGTCGGGGTGTGGTGTCAGAGTGTCGGGGTGTCGGGGTCGGGGTGTCGTGCCGGGTGTCGTGTCGGGGTCGGGTGTCAGGGTGTCGGGGTCGGGGTCGGGGTCGGGTGTGTGTCGGGGTGTGGTGTCAGGGTGTCGATTGGTCGGGGGTCGGGGTCGGGGTGTGGTGTCAGGGGGTCGGGGGTCGGGGTCGGGGTGTCGGCCGGGTGTCGGGGTGTCGGGTGTCGGGGGTCGGGTCGGGGTCGGGGTACTTTTTTCCTTTTCTTCTTCTTCTTTCTTCTTCTTCTTCTCTCTCCTCCTCTCCCTTTCTTCTTCTTTCTTCTTCTTCTTCTTCTCTCCTCCTCCATTTCTCTTTCTCTTCTTTTCTTTCTTCTTCTTCTGTTCTTCTTCTTTCTCCTTCTTCTTCTTCTTCTTCTTCTCTTTTCTTCTTCTCCTTTCTCCTTTCTTCTTCTCCTTTCTTCTCTCCTTCTCCTCCCCTCTCCTCCTCTTCTCTTCTTCTTCTCTTTCTTTCTTATTCTTCTTCTTCTTCTTCTTCTTCTCTTCTCCTTCTTCTTCTTTCTTCGTTCTTCTTCTTCTTCTTTTCTTCCTTCTTCTTTGTTCTTCGTTCCCGTCTCTGTTCTCCTTGGGTGTTCCTTTGTGCGAGATGGTTTTTTTGGTGCTATTTATTTTGGTGGTTGGGATTGTGTAGGGTTGCATTTTCCGTTCTCTTCTTCTTTTTCTATCTTTCTTCTTCTCTCCTCTCCTACCTTTCCTTGTTAGCCTGCCCTCCTCCTTCTACTTCTTCTTCTAAACTAAAACAAAACTATCGAAAATAAACTAAACTAAAATAAACTAAAACTAAAACTAATCTAAAATAAAATAAACTAAAACTAAAACTAATCTAAAATAAATTAAACTAAAACTAAACTATAACTATAACTAAAACAGAAACTAAACTAAAAGAAACAAAAAGAAACTAATTAAACAAAAAAAAGGGGAGGAGCTCACCTGGTGGAGGGGGCGGCCGGACGGCTGCGGCGGCCGCTGGAGGAGGCGGCGACCCGGTGGAGGGGGAGGCCGGACGGCCGCGGCGGGACGAGGCGGGGACAGCGACGGGGCGGGGACGGCCGCGGCGCGGCTGCCCGATGTGGAAGAGGCGGCGGGGCCGCGGTGGAGGTCGGGGAGGGGTGCGGGGCGGCGGGGCGGCCGGCTACGCCGGACGGGGTCGGCGGGCGGCGCGGGCCGGTGTGGGTGGGGGATGGCGACGGAGGGCAGGGGGGGGGGGGGGGGCGACATGGAAGGGCGGCGGGGGTGCGGTGGAGGTCGGGGGGCGCAGGGGAGGGGTGCGGGGCGGCCGGCTACGGCAGACGGGGTCGGCGGCGGTGGTGCGGGTGTGGGTGGGGAGGAATGAGAGAGTGGAGAGAAGAGAGGGGGGGCGGACGGCCGTTAACGTACCCGCTTCTTTGCCGTCAGCCAACGGTCGGCAAAGTTTCTTTGCCGTCCGCTTGTGGACGGCAAAGAGGTGGGGCCGGTGGGCTTGAGTTGGTTAAACAATAACTCGACCCACCCACCTCTTTGCCGTCTGCTAGCGGACGGCAAAGATTCTTTGCCGTCAGCCAGCGGACGGCAAAGAACAGGCTGATGGCAAAGACTTTGTTTGCCATCAGCCACATCTTTGCCGTCCGTTTTCATGTGGCTGACAGCAAAGACCTTATTTGCCGTCAGCAAGCGGACGGCAAAGAATTAGCAGACGACAAAGAAGTGGATTCCAGTAGTGGAAGTATTTTGTAGTTCATAATTTTCTGGGTTAATATGCATATCACATCTACATATATATTTCACTTGTTCAATTGTGGTAATTTTCTTGGTTAATATGCACAGTGTAGCATGTTTCACTTAGTAATTTTTTAGTGTTTGATTTAATAGGTATAGCAGAGAAGTGAATATATGACGGTGATGTCGATTGTTGGCTGCCAGTGTGAACCAGCAAATATGCCGAGACAACAGGCAGTTGATGGAAGCGTCGAATTCGAGCCAGGTCAGCAAGTCGTGAATCTGAACACCCCTGTTTCATAAGTGCACTCTGAATGATGTTGTTGTCCTAAAACTGAAGGCCAATTAATCTGTATACCATGTGCTTCCTGGCATCCTTGCTGCTAGGAAACTAAATTTGTATAACACTAGGTGTCTGCACCACTGTTCAAAAAATCTTCCGATTCAGCGATTAATCTTCTGATTTATCGCTACTCGGGGGGTGACCGATAAGATTATGCCTTATCTTCACCATTTATCTTTTGGGCCAATTTATCGCTCTCACAAGCGATTTATCGGGAATCTACCAATAAATCAGACCTATTCATAGCATTGTTTTTGCAAAAACTATCTTTATTTGTGTTTTCTGGACCTTGTTACGCAATATGTAATGTTGTCCTATTTTGTTTGCCATTCTAGAGAATTCAAAGGCTAGGAATCAAGGTAACACTTCTGTCCAAATACTGTTTTGGTGTTGAATATAGCGTATTTTAGTGTTGGGAACATGGGATTTGCAAAAAATATCCGATTAATATTCAACTGATAAAATCGATTAATCGGCTGATTTCCGATTAATCTCTAATCCCCAGCTGACTGAGACGATAGCGATAAGCGATATCCTCAACATTGGTCTGCACTATAACTTTGTTTATCACGCATGCAGTATGACATTAAAACAGTACATGTCTTAGCTATGGCACTCTGGCTCAGAGAAGACCGGGACGCCCCGTATTACAGCCCAGGGACAAGTCTTCTGGAATACGACACTGTTGGCATAGAACAAATTAGCTCTTTATTACAATGGATATGGCTACAAAGGTACAAGGTTTACATTGGCACGGCGACACTACGCCTGCCCGGGGTAGCTCTATGCTAGCAGCGGAACAGCCTGAGGTAGCGGAGTAACTCTCGGCAGCGGAACAGCGACGACGGTGATAGACTCCACTCCGCAGGGACTCTGGCTAGAACGTGTATCCTAGCTCGCAAACTCGGGATCCTTGACAAGCAAGCAATCGTGGCATGACCTGCAAACTGGCATGACACACCAGGTGAGTACTTTGAATGTACTCGCAAGCTCACAACAAACATCAGCATTAAGGCAAGACAACATCATAGAAGTCAAGATTAGGTCAAGACTTATTGTTATTGAAGAAACAGTTGAGGGTGACAGTAATAGGCTACTCTGGATCAACCAACTAGGTTTAGCATTAGCCAGTACTTAACAAGCATGGTTATCTAGCAAGATAACTACTGAAGTAAATGTACTAAGGTAAAGCATACTTAATCCATACTCCGAATAATCTCAGGATCCAATATGAATCTGTTCCAAATCCAATCCAAATCATGTGGTCATCCGACCACTCATCTCATAGCCATCCCATGGCTAACATATCATATTCCTGATACCATCTGCACTGCAAGTCTGACAAACTTACTCTCTTCCGGGTTGCCTCACAACCCTCAGAATACTCACGATCCACCGAGTACTTCCGATCTTACGACGAGTTCTTCCATCATTATCACTACTACGGTCGACCACCTAGTGAGGTCTGGACGGACTGTCCAATACCATGGACGCGGCTATTCGAATAGATTTTACACTCTACAGAGGTTGCGCACTTTACCCACACCATGGAGCACCTGACCTCGTGATCCCATTCGGGTGGACCAGCTTTGCTCCAACGAAACCCGCCTAACCCGTGACTCTCCCATCGTACCACCGGCAATCATCCTCCCCCGGAGTCCTGCCCTTGGTGGCCCCTGTGTCACCGCTTGACACCTGCCACCATCGTGGCTAACAACTGTCCCAAACGGGGACCTGGTACCATATAACTCAACTGGGCTCACAAGGTTATCGTCGCCTACCGGGCCAGGGTAGCGTGCACGCATAACCTTCCCTGTCGGGTGGTACCGGTGAAAGAGCACGGAGCCAGACCAAGTTAAGGCCGTCCAATACCGGGAAATGTGGCTGCACGGATACGTTCGGACAGATGACTCTGGATCAACCATGAAGTATCTTATCTCTGAATAATCTCTTCATCATAACTGACACTCCGACAGCATAATAATCCAAGTGAAAACATTAACCAACCAGTAATCCAATAGCCACTATGTTCAAGCTACTGCTACTAATTCGTCTCCACAAATTGCCGGACGAAATCCAAAATCATCATAAACGGTAATCTCAACGTCATGGCATCAACGAGTGGGTAAACTACTAGTCACTAACCATCCGGTACTCAACATGGTAGTCACCTATTCAAGAATTTACTCAAGCCTTGCATAATCAAATTCATTTTACAAATACTTCATACTTGCTATTAAAGTAATTAGTTTGACTATGATATTGCAATGCAATTATGCAAATGAGGGTTGTGGCTTGCCTGGGGAGAAGAAACCATCGGGAAGGGGGTGCGAAGAGTCAGCGGAAATGATTGCCGGAAACAGTTCTTTCTCGGAGGGGGCTGTTTCCGGGTAAGGGCAAAATGGTCATTTTCACAGTTTTGAAACATTATGAAAATTGTACCAGCATGACGGGCTCGAAGAGACGAAGAAGTGGGCTTTGGAATCACCTCATTTGGAGTAGGGAGTGAAAAGTTATAATAGTTTTTCTGTCAGGGACCCATCTGTAAATAAAACTCTCACAAACCGGCCCATGACTGAAAAACACATCGCGCATTCTCAGGAAATACGCCTACGTAGCAGGGAAGACATACTCCAGTGGAGTACACTTCCACTTAACTAATGTGGCGGGTGCGGGGCCAGCCTTGAGGCGCTGACAGATGGGGTTCGTGGGGAGGGGGCCCGCTGGCAGGTCTTCTTCTTCCTCCTCCACTCGCGCGCCCGACCGGAGACAGGGGCACACCCCGACGGCAACTGCCAGCGATTCCGGCCGTCTCCCGTGGCGTGCGACCTACCAACACGATCAGCGGAATGAGCCGCGTCGGTGGGTAAGGGTATCCACCGCCGAGGAGCTTCGAAGTGAGTGGAGCTGCGGTCGCGGCGGACGGTGGCCTCGGGCGATGTTGGGCAGGGCACTGCGGTTGCTCCGGCGGCGAGGGAAGTGGATGGGGGAACTCGCCGGAGCTCAGGGAAGCTGGTGGTGGTGGAGAGAGGGAGGGAAGAGCTCGCCAGTGCCGGAATTTAGCCGGAACCGAGCGGCGGCCATGGCGGCGGTGGTGGCCAGAGAGGGGCTCCGGGACTCGGGTGAGTGGCTAGGAAGGGATAGAGGAGTGAGGTGGAGCTGCTAGTGAGGTCAAGGTACTCGGGGGCGCCTTTTATAGCCGCGGCGACTGAGACGGATGAGGATGGCCGCGGTGGCGATCTTAGCCGCGCGTTGGAGCTGCAGGGGGACGTGGCTGGATGGTAGCGGGGTCGAGCAGCTTCGCGGGAAGGAGAGAGAGCTCGAGGGTGCTCCAGAAAGCTCCAAAGAGGAAGAAGACAGAGGAGAAAGCGATGACGGCGAGTCACGGGCGTGACAGTGGCTGCGGCGGCGATCGTCGTGGCGCAAGGAGGAGGAGATAGGAAGGGGAGAAGGGTCCAGAGCGAAGGCTACGACAAGGCGAAGCCCCTAGACATGGCTAGGTGTCGAGGGCGAGGAGGAAACCGATGAACCAGAGGGTCCAACTTCCAGAGCGCGCGGCCTGGTATGCCAGCCGCGTGGTCACCGCTTGAACTGGCACACGCGGTGCACCCTGACCGGCCAAATCATGTCCAGTGAGTAGTCCCTCTATGCTAGGTTACAACTGAGGTGATGTCTCGATGAAATGCACTGTGGTTAGATGGGAGTGATCACCTGAAGTTTTCTGTAGCAAACTTGACCACACCACTATGATGAACAGAGAAGCGATAAGGGCCAAGGTTGATGTCTGGGAGGTTTGGGATAGGAAGGACTATGATCCTGTGAAGTTTGGAGAGAAATGGACCAAGGTTTAATATAGTTGCTTTATAGCTGACCAATCTGGTCCAGAAAACAAATCCCGATGTGCCACTCACATATAGTGTTTCCTAGGGCTCAAACTATGCATGGCTTGATGATTTGGTCATATGAGAGTTCCATAAAAATTTCATGCCATTTGGACAAGCCAAAATGGTACTTCCTTCACAATGAGCCTCTCTGACCACAATCTTAGGAAAATTCTAGGGAATTATTGGGAAGATGAAATGAGCCCAAATTTTGTAGAGATAGGTTATATGTGTAGGAGAATGTTTTGGTAAGTTTTCAGAAATTATGGAGCAGTATAAAATATAGTTGCTTCACAATGTGAAAATCTGACCAGAAACCAAGATTTGAAGCTGTGCTCACATAGATGATTGGATAGGGTTTAAACTTGGTAGAGAGTCATGATTTGAGCATATGAAGATGCTTGCAAAATTTCAACTCATTTGGATCATCCTAGCTAGTACTTGCTTCACAAAGCTTCCAGTTGACCAGAAACTTTGGAATTTAGCCAAGGGAGATTTAATAGCCAAATGAAGTTGAATTTTCGCATGTGGCAATGATATGGATAGGAAAGAATGCCCAAAAATTTTGGGGGCAAGCAAGCCAATATAAAGGGTACTTGCTTCTCAACTTGGCAGCTAGGGCACAATCAGAAAAGGAATATTGGTGACAGATTTTTGAACATGGCAAGGAAGGGTTTTGACATATTTGTGGAAGATCTGACCCAAACAATTTATGATAATTATTTGGGAATGTGGGTTGCTTCACAACCCAGGGCAGACAGGGTTATTCCTTCAATGGAAGAAGGAATATTCCCAAGAAAAAGAATATTGGGATTGGTCCAAGATGGAAATGACATGGTCTTGGGATGGTTTTGAGGTTGACAAGCCACTCAGGAAGAGGAATCAAGGGTGATCCCTCTAGGTTGCAAGACCACTAAGCCACAGAAAGGCATATCCAGACCAAAATCAAAAGGACAAAATGGGCAAAATCCAGGGTGTTACAAACCTACCCCCCTTAAAGAAATCTCGTCCTCGAGATTTGGTTGCTCAGGGATCAAACATGAATATTTCCACTTGAGGAAACCGTTTCCAACTCGGGTTTCCTTTTTACCTTTGTATAATGCTCTCACTGAGTTTCATATGACTGACTGCCTTGCTTAGGGGTGGTTTGCTTCACTGGACCCTTTTTCTGGCAAATCTTACATCATATGTTACTCCGACTTCACTCCTTTTGTGTCTGCTGACCTGTCTGGGGCAATAACTTATCCTGACCAAACTATGTGCCCTGCTTGTAAGTCCGAGGGTGGTTCGTCATGGACGTGTCGTGACGAGGTCCAATACGACCGACCGTTCACTGAGTTGTGAACAGATTCTCTTGGTGGACATGAAATCTTTTACTTATTGCATTGGGTGACTTCAAATGACTGTGTGTCCTCCAGGTTCAAAACAGTACTGTGAATCATACCGTTCTCCTGGCGGAATCTGACTTCTCGCACGGATTGCTGGGTCATCTTGGGTATCTTCACTGTCTTGGGTATAAGGCTCCTACCAAATATTTGACTGCCCCCTGTCGTGACCAGCATAAAGGTGTACGATGATATTATCCATAGACTTGACTGACAACGGTCCTGGCAGCAGAATCATGTTCACGGCAGGTTAGTCTTTAACTGATTCCCATCTGTGAGGACACATGCTTCGAGACTGTTGTTCATCCTTCTGATTACTTAGTCTGTCGGTACCTCTATATGGATGGTAGGCCATGTAATGCTTTAACATGGTTGCTGAATTTGAACTACTGAGTTAGTCTTTTGGCTGACCTGACCAGCTTGGTTGCCCTCTTCTAACAATTCTGAGCATATCTGGTTGGCTGGGCAGGTTGTCTCGATATGGGGTCCTTGCAAATGGAATAGACCCCTTGGGTGTGTACCCATGGTGACTGGTACCGAGCCAGATTATCTGGAGTATTTGTACCATTACCATACCTGTATGGACAACCTTGCTTTTTCATTATAGTTCTCTTTACCTGGACCCTTTGCTGAAAGAACTTGGCCTTATGTGTTCTTGATTCTCCGTGTGACCATAGGTGTTGTCAGGTGCAATATTCCGACAGGCATATCTTATCCTGGTCCCCTGACAAGGTATCTTTGCTCACATGATGAGCTTTCTCATCCTCCACACTTTACCCGTAGGGTAATGATTATCCGAACCTAGGTTCATAGTTACTTGTATAGGGCTCTTGGCTGTCGTCAACCATACAAATACGGACAAAGGTTAATGATATCACTTTGTCAGGTGTGCGGAAACTAGCCTTGATAATTACTGCAAAAATTGTTGTCTCAACGTTGTCTGGCTTCATATCTTGCATCACACTGAGGTGTATAACTGTCTTTCTCCTTTTTACATAACTCAGGTGATAGTCAGATTCTCACCGGACTGTCATCAATGTATCATTAACTCGTATGACCTTGGTAGCATATTCACCATATCTATGGAAACATGTGTAGCTGGGCACTTGCTTTCCGATGCAGACTTGTGTCCTGACTGATTCTTGTCTTCCGACCAAGCTGTTGTGGAGCTGATCATTAGGATGCATGGTCATACGCTGCAAATTTGTTGGTGGAATAGCTGGTATGGATGAGGATGCGATGCCTTACTGACGAAGGTTGCTTAGCTTGTGTTGGAAGCCATCGAGAGTATCTTGCTGAGAAAGACCGAATAGCTTGTGCTTGAAGCTTCTGCCGGGGTAGCTTCCTGAAGAAGGTTGAATACCATACCTCAAAAGCTTCCCCCCTTAGAGGCTTGCTGGGGAAGACTCGGTACCTTATGCCGGAAGCTTGCTGTGATAGCTTACTGAAGAAGCCTGGGTGTCTTGTATGGGAAGATATCCGTGTGTCGTATCGAGGAAGACACAGGAACCTTGCGTCGTACGCTTCTCAGGTAGCTTCTGAAGAAAGACTGGGTTGCTTACATCTAAAGCTTTCTTTTTGCCATATGCGGACTGAGTGCATATATATATATATATATCCCTTAATGTTTCTACTATCGGTTACTTTTTGTATGCAACAGGGTATTCGGCTATCCTTCTTGTTGAACACTAACTTCATAGCACATTATGGCTTGCTTCCAAGACAAAGCAGGGTTCAAATTGTACTCATAGCAGACTCAAACCGTGTATATGAATCATACCTTTGGCACGGAATGCACTGTGGATCATGTACACAATTTGCCTTCTTGCTGATGCGATCATTACTGCTGTGAAAGTTGCACTGATGTATACTTGATGCTGATAACAAATCCGGCCAAGATATCATTTGTATTCAGGCCCGATATTCCCGATATAACACAGTCTGCTGAAAATTCCATATTGCTGAGCTGAGCTTCCAAATGGCTGTCTCTTCACTGACTCTTTGGGTTCAGTATCGGGGAGTAACTTCCATAAGGGGAAAATAAGGTAACACCAAGGGCCCAAATAAAAAAAAACAAAAGAAACGACTAAACAAAAGCACACAAAGCAGCAAGATCACACACACAGGCAATATCACATTCTACAGCTATTCACAGCAATAATATGCATTCCTACTTAGGCACACAAATCTCGCAAGAACTCCGGTATTTCGGTCTAACATGCTGTGGCGATGTGCACGAAAGTGAATCAATGTGTGGAAGAAAATTGGTGTAAACAAGGCTACACCAAATACGAGCTTAACACCGGTTCCATCTGGATGGACATGATGGCGAGGACGAACTTGGTGATCGGGGGTCGTAACACAGAAGTTACGACCACATCATCATCAAGCATACGGAAGAAAATCATACACGTCCAAAGAATAGGTGGCGGAATGAGTTAGTGGTGGAGAGAAAGGCTTGCAGGCATTGCCCTTTTCTAATAACAAGGATCTGTAAGGGTTGCCGAAGCGGCTAGTGGAATGGCACTATCCGGGATAGAACTTGTCTATCACTGAAATGATAGGGGTTTCGGAAGAGAATAAGTTGGTGTGGCACCGGTGCATCAATCCGACAAGGGATCGACACCACCAAGAACCTTGGCATCACTCCGCTGGGACGAAGATGACACCACACCAAGGAACAAATATGCAAACTGCAGAGCGCAGGTAGGAAATCAAAACCGATGCCACCTACACTCACCAGATCCATTGTTAGTGATAAGATATCTAGTCTATATGTATGCTATGCACAAACAAATGCAACAAACAAGTGCAGCAAACCAACTGGATCCTATACTATCGGTTACTAACGCTCGCACGGTCTACGACGTCCTATAGCCAAACCTGCTCTGATACCAATGCCTGTGGCACCCCGGCTCAGAGAAGACCGGGATGCCCCGTATTCCAGCCCAGGGACAAGTCTTCTGGAGTACGACACTGTTGGCATAGAACAAATCAGCTCTTTATTACAATGGATATGGCTACAAGGGTACAAGGTTTACATTGGCACGACGACACTACGCCTGCCCGGGGTAGCTCTATGCTAGCAGCGGAACAGCCTGAGGTAGCGGAGTAACTCTCAGCAGCAGAACAGCGACGGCGGTGATGGACTCCACTCCGTAGGGACTCTGGCTAGAATGCATATCCTAGCTCGCAAACTCGGGATCCTTGACAAGCAAGCAATCGTGGCATGACCTACAAACTAGCATGACACGCCAGGTGAGAACTTTGAATGTACTCGCAAGCTCACAACAAACATCAGCATTAAGGCAAGACAACATCATAACAGTCAAGATTAGGTCAAGACTTATTGTTATTGAAGAAACAGTTGAGGGTGACAGTAATAGGCTACTCTGGATCAACCAACTAGGTTTAGCTTTAGCCAGTACTTAACAAGCATGGTTATCTAGCAAGATAACTACTAAAGTAAATGCAGTAAGGTAAAGCAAATTTAATCCGTACTCCGAATAATCTCAGGATCCAATCTGAATCTGTTCCAAATCCAATCCAAATCATGTGGTCATCCGACCACTCATCTCATAGCCATCCCATGGCTAACATATCATATTCCTGATACCATCTGCACTGCAAGTCTGACAAACTTACTCTCTTCCGGGTTGCCTCACAACCCTCGGAATGCTCACAATCCACCAAGGACTTCCGATCTTACGACGAGTTCTTCCATCATTATCACTACTACGCGTTGAAAACCTAGTGAGGTTTGGACGGACTGTCCAATACCGTGGACGCGGCTATTCAAATAGATTTTACACTCTGCAGAGGTTGCACACTTTACCCACACCATGGAGCACCTGACCTCGTGATCCCATTCAGGTGGACCAGCTTTGCTCCAACGAAACCCGCCTAACCCGTGACTCTCCCATCGTACCACTGGCAATCATCCTCCCCCGGAGTCCTGCCCAGGGTGGCCCCTGTGTCACCGCGTGACACCTGCCATCGTCGTGGCTAACAAATGTCCCAAACGGGGACCTGGAACCATATAACTCAACTGGGCTCACAAGGTTATCATCGCCTACCGGGCTAGGGTGGCGCGCATGCATAACCTTCCCTGTCGGGTGGTACCGGTGAAAGAGCACGGAGCTAGACCAAGTTAAGGCCGTCCCATATCGGCAAATGTGGTTGCACGGATAAGTCTGGACAGGTGACTCTGGATCAACCATGAAGTATCTTATCTCCGAATAATCTCTTCATCATAACTGACACTCCGACAGCATAATAATCCAAGTGAAAACATTAACCAACCAGTAATCCAATAGACACTATGTTCAAGCTACTGCTACTAATTCATCTCCACAAATTGCCGGATGAAATACAAAATCATCATAGACGGTAATCTCAACGCCATGGCATCAACGAGTGGGTAAACTACTAGTCACTAACCATCCGATACTCAACATGGTAGTCACCTATTCAAGAATTTACTCAAGCCTTGCATAATCTAATTCATTTTACAAATACTTCATACTTGCTATTAAAATAATTAGTTTGACTATGATATTGCAATGCAATTATGCAAATGAGAGTTGTGGCTTGCCTGGGGTGAAGAAACCATCGGGAAGGGGGTGCGGAGAGTCCGCGGAAATGATTGCTGGAAACAGTTCTCTCTCGGAGGGGCCTGTTTACGGGCAAGGGCAAAATGGTCATTTTCAGAGTGTCAAAACATTATGAAAATGGTACCAGCATGACGGGCTCGAAGAGATGAAGAAGTGGGCTTTGGAATCTCCTCATTTGGAGTAGGGACTGAAAAGTTATAATAGTTTTTCTGCCAGGGACCCATCTGTAAATAAAACTCTCACAAACCGGCCCCTGACTGAAAAACAGATCGCGCATTCTCAGGAAATACGCCTCCGCAGCAGGGAAGACGTACTCCAATGGATTACGCTTCCACTTAACTGACGTGGCGGGTGTGGGGCCGGCCTTGAGGCGCTGACAGGTGGGGTCCGCGGGGAGGGGGCCCGCTGGCAGGTCTTCTTCTTCCTCCTCCACTCGTGCGCCCGACCGGAGACAGGGGCTCACCCCGACGGCGACTGCCGGTGATTTCGGCCGTCTCCCGTGGCGTGCAACTTACCAACACTATCAGCGGAACGAGCCGCGTCGGTGGGTGAGGGTATCCACCGCCGAGGAGCTTCGGAGTGAGTGGAGCTACGCTCCCGGCAGACGGCGGCCTCGGGCGATGTTGGGCAGGACGCTGTGGTTGCTCCGGCGGCGAGGGAATTGGATGGGGGAACTCGCCGGAGCTCAGGGAAGCTGGTGGTGGTGGAGAGAGGGAGGGAAGAGCTCGCCAGTGCCAGAATTTAGCCGGAACCGAGCGGCGGCCATGGCGGCGGTGGTGGCCAGAGAGGGGCTCCGAGACTCGGGTGAGTGGCTAGGGAGGGATATAGGAGTGAGGTGGAGCTGCTGGTGAGGTCGAGGGACTCGGGGGCGCCTTTTATAGCCGCGACGATGGAGACGGATGAGGATGGCCGCGGTGGCGATCTTAGCCACGCGCTCGAGCTGCAGGGAGATGTGGCTGGATGGTAGCGGGGTCGAGCGGCTTCACGGGAAGGAGAGAGAGCTCGAGGGTGCTCGAGAAAGCTCGAAAGAGGAAGAAGACAGAGGAGAAAGCGACAACGGCGATCGCCGTGGCGCGAGCAGGAGGAGATAGGAAGGGGAGAAGGGTCCAGAGCAAAGGCGACGATGAGGCAAAGCCCCTAGACATGGCTAGGTGTCGAGGGCGAGGAGGAAACCGACGAACCAGAGGGTCCAACTGCCAGAGCGCGCGGGCTGGTATGCCAGCCGCGTGGTCACCGCGTGAACTGGCACACGCGGTGCACCCTGACTGGTCAAATCATGTCCAGTGAGTAGTCCCTCCAGGCTAGGTTACAACTAAGGTGATGGCTCGATGAAACGCACTGTGGTTAGATGGGAGTGATCACCTGAAGTTTGCTGTAGCAAACTTGACCACACCACTGTGATGAATAGAGAAGTGATATGGGCCAAGGTTGATGTCTGGGAGGTTTGGGATAGGAAGGACTATGATCCTGTGAAGTTTGGAGAGAAATGGACCAAGGTTTAATATAGTTGATTTGCAACTGACCAATCTGGTCCAGAAAACAAATCTTGATGTGCCACTCACATATAGTGTTGCCTAGGGCTCAAAATGGGCATGGCTTGATGATTTGTTCATATGAGAGTTCCATAAAAAATTCATGCCATTTGGACAAGCCAAAATGGTACTTCCTTCACAATGAGCCTCTCTGACCAGAATCTTAGGAAAATTCTAGGGAATTATTAGGAAGATGAAATGAGCCCAAATTTTGTGGAGATAGGTTATATGGGTAGGAGAATTCTCTGGTAAATTTTCAGCAATTATGGAGCAGTATAAAATATAGTTGGTTCACAATGTGAAAATCTGACCAGAAACCTAGATTTGAGGCTGTGCTCACTTAGATGATTGGATAGGGTTGAAACTTGGTGGAGAGTCATGACTTGAGCATATGAAGATGCTTGCAAAATTTCAACTCATTTGGATCATCCTAGCTAGTACTTGCTTCACAAAGCTTCCTGTTGACCCGAAACTTTGGAATTTAGCCAAGGGTGATTTAATAGCCAAATGAAGTTGAATTTTGGCATGTGGCAATGATATGGATAGGAAAGAATGCCCAAAAATTTTGGGGGCAAGCAAGCCAATATAAAGGGTACTTGCTTCTCAACTTGGCAGGTAGGGCACAATTAGAAAAGGAATATTGGTGAAAGATTTTTGAACATGGCAAGGAAGGGTTTTGACATATTTGTGGAAGATCTGACCCAAACAATTTATGAGAATTATTTGGGAATGTGGGTTGCTTCATAACCCAGGGCAGACATGGTTATTCCTTCAATGGAAGAAGGAATATTCCTAAAAAAAAGAATATTGGGATTGGTCCAAGTTGGAAATGACATGGTCTTGGGATGGTTTTGAGGTTGACAAGCCAATCAGGAAGAGGAATCAAGGGTGATCGCTCCATGTTGCAAGACCACTAAGCCACAGAAAGGCAAATCAAGACCAAAATTAAAAGGAAAAAATGGGCAAAATCCAGGGTGTTACATTAGCATATGTTGTTTTGCTGCTGATGCATATACATGCTTGCACTATTAATATACATGCAGTGATGATGAATCGTCTCTCACATATTAAGCCTATTGGTATGCTACCACCTGCTAACTCGATTGATTTGTCCTCAAGTGCCTATTTTGGCTTTTTTTTCTTCATATTGTTGTTTTATGAACAAATTGCAATTCTTTGTACTTGATAGTGAGGTTATTTATATATTTGAACTAGTTATTGCTGGCCAGAATGTGTGAAGCATGCTATTTTTTGACAATGCATATATGATGGCATACCGGTATATGAATTACTTCACTTACCAAGCATTCTTTTACAATCAAGTGAAAGTTCAATTAATAAATTTAGTTATGCGCAAACTTGTTTTACATGTTTGTGTGAGTGAGATTATGTATATTTGACTTGTTATTCTTCCTTAGCTTAGATCAATGTTATTCTCATTCGTAGGCACTGCAAGATTTAAGAATTTTGGACAACATATAGTTCATTTTTATTTTTGTTGTAATTATCTTATTTCTATGATCTATTCATATGTACAAATATCTAACAAGGTTCTTGTAAATATGCCAGGTAAGATTAGGTAGCGAGCTACTTGGTGCTGCCATCACAATCATCCACGACATGATAGTTGCCACAGGAGGACCGACGGCAAGAACATGAATAACAACCTCAATAGTTTATATGTTATGTTGATGTAAAATGGATTGTACTAGTTCCTAACCTTGTTGTGTGATATATTGTCAATCTATGTTGTAATTTATAATTTCATAGAGGATTTTATAAACTACTATGTAATGTTCTGACACTTTGCAAATGCTTCCTCTTGAGCCAAAATTGGCACTTGGATTTGTGAGACGCATTAAGCTAAAAACATGCTTGTTCAAAATTAGGCAGAAATAAATGGGCTAATGAGGCAGAAATGAATGGGCTAATGGGCTTGGCCAAATTTAAATTGTGCCCAAATCGATGATGATTTTTGTGAAGCAGAGGTCTGTATCCACGTAGGCAGACATGTCATTCGAATTGGTCAATTGAAAATCCTACGTGATGTCAGTCCATGACGGATTGTTCCCGTCACAGAGGTTTGGGCTCGGGCGGGCCTGGTGCAGATCCATGATGGTCAAGAACCGTCAAGGAAGGTACGATGTCAAATTATGACGCGATATACATGACGGATTTCAGATCCGTCATGTACGGGAACCCATGACAGTTTTCCATTGATCCGTGACGGACTAGATCCGTCATGTATTAACAGATTTCTTGTAGTACCAAGGTGCCATTATTGGTATGAAAGAAGGAAATATAAGATTCCAATTTCCATTAAAGAAAGGAATGGAAGACTTCCCTAGAAAGAGAATTAATCCACCATATGAATCTATTTTGTGGGCCACCTATGGAATTCATTTGAAAGATGAAAACACTTGAAACTTTGTCTTCCGCCTAGCTAGGGGTGTAAAACAATAGCGCTTGTTGGGAGTCAACCCAATAGTTATCTTTATTTTTCTTATTTCTTTTCTGTTTTTGAGTGTGCACACAATTATGCTACGTTTATGATTGTGTTTTTATGTTTTAATTAGTGTTTGTGCCAAGTAAATCCCTAGGGATGATTTGGTTAATAGTTGATTTGATTCTGTGAAAAAACAAAAACTTTTGCGCTCAGTCTAGGAAATTATGAAAATCACTGGAACGTGATTTTGATATTAATATTTTACATATGATTTATACACAAATTCCCCATGTCGTAATTATTTTCACAATTTTTGGAGCTACCGAAGTATATTCATTATTCAGATCTTTACAAACTGTTCTGTTTTAGACATATTTCGTTTTCGTTGCATAGTTTGCTTGTTTTGATGAATCTATGGATTGTATCGGGTGGCATAAGTCATGGAGAAGTTTCAATACAGTAGGTATTATGCAATAATAAAATATGAATGGGTTCATAACAGTACCTAAAGTTTATGATTTGATTGTTATACTAACGGATCTCACGAGGTTTCTGTTGAGTTTTGTGTGCTAAAGTTTTCAAGTTTTGAATGAGATCACGATGGGTGAAGGAATAAGGAGTGGCAAGACCCTAAGATTGGGGATGCCCAAGGCACCCCAAGGTAATATTCAAGGATACCCAAGTCCCGGAAGGCATCCCCTCTTTCGTCTACAAACCATCGGTAAATTACTTGGAGCTATATTTTTATTCATCACATGATATGAGTTTTGCTTGGAGCGTCGTGTATTATAGTGGTCTTTGCTGTTTGCTTTTTAGTTTGCCACAATCATCTTTGCAGGACACACCTTTTGAGAGGGACACGCACTCATTCATGATTTGTTAGAATGCTCGTTGTGCATCACTTATATCTTTTGAGCTAGGCAGTTGCTCTAGTGTTTCACTTAAATATTTTAGAGCACGGTAATGGTTATATTTTAACGACATAGTTGTACTCTCATGCTTCACTTATATCCTTTTGAGAGTCTAATAAATAGTAATGGTAGTATGCCCAGGTTATGAAATTGGTCCTAATATGATAGGTATTCAAGAGGGATATAATAAAAACTTTCATGTAGATCACTGAATATGATAGGTTTGATTCCTTGCAATAGTTTTGCGATATTAAGATGGTAATGTGAGGGAGGTACTAATAAATAATTGTGGTTTAGTAAGAATATTGGTGTTAAGGTTTGTGATTCCCGAAGCATGCACGTATGGTCTCTAGTTATGCTGAAAAGTTGGAGCATGATTTATTATTGGTTGTCTTCCTTATGAGTGGTGGTCGGGGACGAGCTATGGTATTTTCCTACCAATCTATCCCCCTAGGGGCATGCTTAGTAGTACTTTGATTCGAGGTCTAATAAACTTTCGCAATAAGAATGTGAGTTCTTTATGACTAATGTGAGTGCATGGATTATACGCACTCTAACCTTTCCGCAATTTGCTAGCCTCTTCGGTACCGTGCATTGCCCTTTCTCACCTCGAGAGTTGGAGCAAACTTCGCCGGTACAATCAAACCCCATGATATGATACGCTCTATCACACATAAGCCTCCTTATATCTTCCTCAAAACAGCCACCATACCTACCTATTATGGCATTTCCATAGCCATTCTGAGATATATTGCCATGAAACTTCCACTGTTTTGTTTTTATGACACACATCATCATTGACATATTGATTTGCATGATCATATAGCTGACATGTACAGTATTTGTGGCTCGGCCACCGTTCATCATTTTTTATACATATTTTGTTAGCATCATTACACATCCCGGTACCCTGCCAGAGGCATTCATATAGAGTCATATTTCGTTCTAGTATCGAGTTGTAATTTTGAATTATAAGTAAATAGAAGTATGATGATCATCATTATTAGAGCATTGTCCCGGTGATGAAATAAAAAAAGAGAGGCCAAAAAGTGCCCAACAAAAAAAGGAAAAAATGAGAGAAAAAGAGAGAAGGGGCAATGTTACTATCCTTTTCCATACTTGTGTTTCAAAGTAGCACCATGTTTTTCAAATAGAGAGTCTCCTATGCAGTCACTTTCATATACTAGTGGGAATTTTTCATTACAGGACTTGGCTTGTATATTCTGATGATGGGCTTCCTCAAATGCATGAGGTCTTCATGAGAAAGCAAGTTGGATCCAGACCCACTTAGTTTTCATGTTGAGCTTTCATAAAATTATAGCTCTTAGTGCATTCGTTGCATGGCAGTCCCTACTCCTCGCATTGACATCAATTGATGGGAATCTCCATAGCCCGTTGATTAGCCACGTCGATGTAAGACTATCTTCCTTTTTTGACTTCCCCTTATTAATCTCTATCACTGCATTCTATTCCACCCATAGTGCTATATCCATGGATTGCGCTCATGTATTGCGTGGGGGTTGAAAAAGCTGAAGAGTGTTAAAAAGTATGAACCAATTGCTCGGCTTGTCATTGGGGTTGTGCATGATAAATACTTCGTGTTAAGAAGATGGAGCATGACAGGACTATATTATTTTGTAGGGATAACTTTCTTTATGCATGATTGTTTGTTATTATGCCTGAGTATTGATGTCTTTATATCAAATTATAGACTATTGCTTTGAATCACTCAGATCTTAATGTTCATACCATAAAAGAAGAATTACATGATGAACATGATAGGTAGCATTCCACATCAAAAAATCTGTTTTTATCATTTACCTACTTGAGGACGAGCAGGAATTAAGCTTGGGGATGCTTGATACGTCTCCAATGTATCTACAATTTTTTATTGTTCCATACTATTGTAGTATCAATCTTGGATGTTTTATATGCAATTATGTGCTATTTTATATCCTTTTTTGGGACAAACCTATTAACCCAGTTCCAACTGTCAGTTGTAGTTTTTTGCCTGTTTTTGGTTTTCCAGAAATATAGTACCAAACGGAGTCCAAACGCTACGAAACTATTTGACGATTTTTTTTCTAGACATAAGAGACCCTAGAAGCTTCAGGAGGAGACTAGAAGGCAAACAAGGAGATGGCAAGGCAAGAGGGCGCACCCAGGGGTAGGCATGCCCTGATGCCTTGTGGGCCCCTCATGGCTCCGCCTGACCTAATTCCACTTCTATACATTCTCAAATATTGGGAAACCACCCAGGAGCCACCCAAAACACTTTTTCCGCTGCCGCAAGCTTCTGTTCTTTTGTGATCCCATCTAGAGGCCTTTTACAATACTCTGTCGGAGGGGGAATTGATCACGGAGGGCTTCTACATCATCATTGCTGCCTTCCGATGATGCATGAGTAGTTCACCATAGGCCTACGGGTCCACAGCTAGTAGCTAGATGACTTCTTCTCTCTCTTTGGTCTTCAATACAATATTATCCTCGATGTTCTTGCACTAGTACAGCGAGCTGCTATACAAATGGTTTTTAACCCCTTTCCGCGACGGCATTTTAAACCATCGCCAGGCGAGTGTGTGCGATAGGGGGGTCCTTCCCACACGACCCAGAAACTGTTGGGGATAGGGAGTAGTAATGCATACGTTTTGCATAACTAAGCGTATGGCATCTATCCCAAACGCGAGTCTTCAGACAACTATTTTTGATATCTCCAATATCCCAAACGCTCCATCCTTTCTACTCCTTTGTGCTCGCATTACCATTGCAGTCGGTATTCTGTTGTGCTGCGTTTATGATGCGCGACCCATCACAAATAGCTCACGATTATAGAACGTGTATGATAAGCAGACAATCACTCACATTCACTTCTGCCGAACCGTATGTGATAGATAATTAAGAAGATTAGCTAATCATCGTACGAGTGTCGGATAGGATTACGAAACGTCGGAACGTCGTACCATTGTCGTACAGGAACTATCGCACACGCTATTCTGTGGTGCAACATTTACGATGCGTACAACATCAGAAACAATTAATGATTGTAAACCATGTACGATAAGGCGACTATCACAAACATTTAGTTTGCTTGCACCGTTTGTGATATTGTCTGACATCACACACGCTTTGCAAACGGCAACTATGTGCATGGTTACAGACGTTTCCTCTCTGTGAACCGTGTCAGATTAAGATGTATATCACACACATTGTGCTTCACAAACCATGTGCGCCGTAATGACCTGCAGAGTGCAATTTCATCCTAATTTAATTGCTGCTATTTAAAATTGTACCGAATTTGAATTTGAAAGTAGGCTATAGCTTTATTCATATCCATCAGGTTCAAACAACCAATGCATTATTCGATTCACAGGTACATATGTTCAAGAATTACGTAAGCACCAAATAAAGAATGATGAACCACGGTTGTATACTTGAACTATTAAAGATGGTAAAGAAAGAGACGAAAGACATTCTGGTTGCTGAAGAAGGTGAAGCGGAATGCTCATATTGTGCCCTCCTCCATGCAGAAGGCACGCACGACTCTATTCCAACCCCTTGTGATGGCCGACCGCCCATCCTTCACTGTCTTCATCAGGACATCTAGATAGTCATCGTGTTCTAGTAGAAATACTTTAACCTTTGCATGCCCACCAATCATGTAGTTTGAGAGGTATTCTTGAGTAAATTGCTTTGGGAACCACTGCAAAGGAAAAAGATTCAGACAATGTCATCTAACACAACTCATTATGGGCAGTAAAAAGAAGGCTGCAGAGTTCTTACTTACCATCCTGCAGTTCACTGTTGTCTTCCATAAAGTGTAAACAAATAGTTTAATTGCCATCTTTTGACCCATTTTACTAACAATCTTCATCAGTTTCCTCACTTGATGCTGGTTCATGAATATCTCATTGCCCCATACGCAGAAAGGGTCAAAGCGCGGATCTTTACCAATGGCATATGTACCCAAAAGCACCAAGTTAATATTAGAAGCTAAACAGCAATTGCACAATGATGTAGTACAACACTCCCTCTGTCCCATTATATAAGATCTTACAACATCCAATATACTCACATATTGGATGAATTAACATCTTATATTATGGGGCGGAGGGAGTTTATTACATTTTTACAAATATCGGTTGATTCACTGCAGTTAACTGCTGATGTGTTGTTGTTATTGCTGCTCTTCTATGTATATCTAGACATCATCAGAACATTAAGGTTACACTCTTCCTTGTTGCTATGTAGCCTAGGATTGCATATTTAGACATTTAGTACAATGCATGTTGCTATGTAGCCTCAGATATATTAGATATGGCCCTAGTTAACCTACCGATAAATGGGTTACAGATATATTCAGTTAAATGTCCGATTCACCGATTAATCCCTTATCATCCCCGGTCTATATGGTACCAGCTACCGATATCCTGAATAGTGAGTATATATAAGCATGGGACGAAACTAACCTCGATGGAAAACAGCAGTCGTTCCCAAAATTGTCCTGTGTAAGTACATCGAAAGGCATGTTAAGCACAACAGGCTAAACATCAACCAAATATATCCAGAATAGACAACATAATCTCCAAATGATATCTTCGGTGTGAAGGTTTAAGCACGCTAAATAAGCAAAACAAAAAGTGGAAGGTGTGTTAACTACAAGCCTAACATTTAACAAGAAGCAAATATAGTCATTCAAACTGGTATTGTGCCTGTCTAAGTACACTAGTTATTGTTAAATAAAAATGGAAAGGCGGTTAACTACAACATGCTTAACAGCAACCAAATGTAGTCATTCATAGTGGTATTGTTGAAACTGGTATTGATGAAATTGAACTGCACAGTTCATACTTGCACATATAGAACACCACATTGTGAATAATTGAAATAAACAATGCATACTACGAACAACCAAAGATAGCAATTGAACCTGGACATATGCTAACTACAAATAACCGAACAACCAAAAACCGTTAAAAGAGGCATATGCTCGCTACAACAGGCTTAACAACAACCAAATATAGTCATTCATATTGATATTGTTGAAACTGGTATTGATGAAATTGAACTACACACTTCATTCTTGCACATATAGAACATCACTCTGTGAATAACTGAAATAAACAAGGCATACTACGAACAACCAAAGATAGCAATTGAAACTGGACATATGGTAACTACAAACAACCGAACAACCAAAAAACGCTAAAAGAGGCATATGCTAGCTATAACAGGCTTAACAGCAAGCAAATATATTCATTCCTATTGGTATTGTTGAAACTGGTATTGATGAAATTGTACTGCATAGTAAATACTTGCACATGTAGAGCATCACATTGTGAACAACTAAAATAAACAAGGCATACTGCAAACAACCAAATATAGCAATTAAAACTAGACATATTCTCACTACACTACAAAAGGGGATCGACAAAACAAATCATGGGTTCCCCCCTGTGAAGAGGCACGGCAAAACAAATCATGGGTTTCCTCACTTGTCACAGATGGGCTCATTCCCATGGGAAGAGCACGGACTCTGGGTGCGCTCCATGTTGTCGTAGATGGGCTCCTTCCTCTTGGAAGAGCACGACTGTAGGGTGCCCTCCCTGATGTCGAAGATGGACTCTTTCCCCTTGGAAGAGCCGGAGAGGGTGCCCTCCTCGTGGTCGCCGTCGATGAGGTTTCACTTGGCAGCTGTGGATCCCAAGCCAGCGTCGCAGAACGTGTCCTTCAGAAATGACAAAAGGGGGTCGATGGCAATGTAGCATGGCAAATTCTTAACAGCGAGCCAGAGAAGATCAGCAGCGGAGCCATAGATGAGATCGACGGCAGTTGAACCCGAGGGGTTGGGTGTGGGCCACTTAACCTGTGACATAGCCCGCATCAGGCCATCGATGTCGACGACCTCGATGTCGTAGCCGACGTCCGCGACATACCAGCATACTCTATCCCGCTAATTGATATGGTCGTCAGCATCCTTAGCGGCCACCTCGGCGACGTCGGGTGAAGAGGCAGCGATAAACCTCTTTTGGGCCATTCGCTCTTCGAGCTCCATGGGAAGCATAGCCGGGCTTAGGCTGCAACGCTCTGGAGTGGGGGATGGGGATGGGGATGGAGATCTGTGGGACAATTGGCGTTTGGCAGGTGTCATCTAAGAAACTCAGGGCTGCTAGGGTATGGAGATCGGTGGGTAAACTGCAAGGGAAAACCGGCAGATGTTGACAATGGAGGCCTTGCGGCGGTGGCGGCGACCTTGCTAGGGTTTCGAGCAAGGGAGGGGTTGTGCTGGTGTGTGTGTGTGTGTGCGCGCGCGCGCGTGCGCGGAGTTTTTGGGGGGGGGGTGTGGAGCGGGGGGCAAGGTGGTGTTTGAGGAAATGACGCGGCTACTAAAATTTTTACTACGCGGGAGTAAAATTCCGGGGCTATTGAAAATTTGGATGAAGGGATTGAGTAACAATGCATCACACACGGTCCCAAAATAACAAGCATGTGCTATCAAACAAGAAAACCCACCAGCCGGGTAGATATTTTCGAGGGATGCAGGCGGGAGCGAGAACAACAAACATCACACACGCTCAAAACATAATAATTGTGTGTTATCAAACAGAAAAACCCTCCAGGCGGGTAGATATTTTTTAGATTGCGACGGAAGCCTCATGGAGCCCAATGTACTATGCTGATGTTAGTGACACAAGCACGAGCGTGGCACACGGGTAGTCTGAGTGAACTGTGTCTGTTGCGTCATCCGACTTGTCTAATGTTTATAAATTTGGCAAAATAATGCGGGAAAGGGTCATAACACGAACACACTTGCATGTGGACCAAAAATATGTATGAAAAGGGTGGTTTGATGTTCAAATACCCAATGCACAACTTTGATGTGGCACCTATCTCACAAAGCGCACAGTATTACTAGCCGCCCCCCCCCCCCCCACTTCGTGTCGGCGGGAGGGGAATCCTAGCCATGAACGCATGCCCCCAAATAGCTATGTCTAACATATGACACTACCGTAAGTCCGTAACACTAAACCTATAGGAGCCCATCAAGGTCAAACCCCGGCCCCCTTTTGCTTGCAGTCAAAGATGCATGGATCGTGTGCGGGCCCACAAATGTGTGCTTCTGGCGCGAGATGGATGAGACCACATATGAACCACCTGTGGGTAGCCCAACTATATGTATGAAAAGGGTGGTGTGATATTTAAATACCCAATTCACAACTTTGATGTGGCACATGTGCCTTGCAAATTAACTGGACATCCCCGACCCCACTAAGGTTCGGCAAAGTGTGAAGTAGTCCCCCCCACACACACACTTTGAGTCGGCAGGAGAGGGCATCTGACCAAGATGTACCATAAAAACAGACCAAAAAGAATCCACCTTGGTCGTACAACCTCTCTCTTGTTGTTGGTCAAAGTGATGGACGTCCACGCGACCCCACAGATGGGCTAGCTCGCCGAAAATCATGCAAGTAGTGCCCGAAGACAACCACTGCCTGCATGTGGCCCAACATATGTATGGAGTATTGTGTGATGTTTGAATACCCAATGCATAACTTTGATGTGGCACCGTGCTTTGGAACCAGAAATCCCCACACGGAGCGAGGGTTGATGACGTGTTGTATATATGTATGTCACACCCCACTTCGAGCCGGTGATGGGGATTCATGCGTATGTACGTATGCGCTCAAACTTAGGTCTGGAATCTCACCATGACCTACTACGGTAACATGAACCAAAGAAGAAGAATCCACCATGGTAGCCTCTCTCGTTGTCGATCAAAGTGATCATGGATGTCCATGCGGGCCCACGAATATATAGGCTTGCCGCCGATAACCACGTGAGGGAGAGTATTGTCCTCAGACAACCACTGCATCCATGTGTCCCAAACATATTTATATATATATATATATGGAGGTGATGCGTGCATGTTTGAATACCGTGCACAACATTGATGTGGCGCCTGCGTCGAAAATCGTACAGTTCCCACACAGAGCAAGATCGGTTCATGACGCGTCGTGTCCCCCACCCCCCCCCCCCCCCCCCCCCCGCGCCCACTTCGAGCCGGTGTGAGGGATTCATGCATACGCATGCATGCGCTCAAACTATATTATGTAATACCAGAGCAAAGACCTATATACCGTAATACAAACCAAAAAATAATCCCCTCCTAAGTCAAATTAACCTCTCAATATGTCGATCAAAGTGATGGACCAAGCGGTCCCATAGATGGAAAGCATCATTATCGCCAATAACCGTGTGAGTGGGTGCCAGAGGACAACCGCCATCGCTTTGCATGTGGGCCAAACATATGTATGGAGGTGTGTGTTTGTGGTTGTGATGTTTGAATACCCAAAATGCACAACTTTGATGTGGCACATGCCTCGAAAACCGTAAAGTCCCCACACTGAGTGAGGTTCATGAAGCATAGTATATGTTGGTCCCCTTCCCCCTTCTTCGACGTGTACTATATGCTCCTACCGTAATACAAACCAAAAAGAATCCTCCTTGATGATCAAATTAATTAACCTCTCCCGATGTAGGTCAAAGTGATGCATGAATGGACGACGACATCGTGGGCCCACAGAAGGAAGAGTCACACACATGAGTGTCCTAGGATAACCACCGCCTGCATACATGTGGCCCAAAGAGGTGATGTGTGATGTTTGAATAGCCAATGCACAACTTTGATGTGGCACCTGCCTCAAAAATCGAAAAAGTCCCCACATGGAGTGAGGTGTGTTCATGGACGCGTATGTAGTATATATGCCGGTCCCCTCCCACCTCTTCGACGCGTACTATATACTCCTACCACAACACAAACATAAAAGACTCAATCTTGTTGGTCAAATTAACCGCTCTGGTTGTAGGTCAAAGTGACGGACGACGACCTCGCGGGCCCACAGAAAGCGTCACACGCGAGTGAGTGTCCTAGGACAACCACCGTCTGCATTTGGCCCAAACATCTATGTATGAAAGGGTTGTGTAATGTTTTAAATAACGAATTCACGACTTTGATGTGGCACCTGCCTCACAAAACGGTCAATCCCACATGGTGGCTCACGACTCATAGTGTACTGGGAGACCCCCCTCCCCCGACACACACACACACACCGCACATCCACCGCAACTATGAGGCATGTAAAAAAATTCCGCGGTGAACATATGTGACCAAAGGAGGGTCGTGTTAAAATTTGAAAAAAAACAGAGATCATTCAGACGTTTTTGTACATTAATTGATTTTCTAGGGATATAATGTGCAAAAATTAAATTTGAGCTACATGCACACGTGACAGGGCACCAAAATGGATTGGAAAAACATATGTGTGTCACTGGGTGCATGTTTAGTCCCCATGCAAGAAATTTCAAACATTGAGAATCTTGATTTTTGAAATCTAGTAAATCCAAAACTTAGTTGTAATTCATGAAACTTATTGTGTTGTCATATGGACACCAATAGACTGTGGTATTGTACTTTTTTGTCAAATTTGAGACAATTTTTTATGTACTCTTTATCTTCTTACAAACGGGAGATTGTTAATAATTAGGAACCAATATCGCAAATGGATTATTTATTTGAACCGTGGCCATTAGACCAACAATGGATACGTGACATGCTTCAGTTAAGCAACAAAGCGGCAACATTAATCATCAAAAAAGAAAAACAATATACGTGCCGCCACACATCTCGTGTGCTGTGCGAGTAGGTGTGAGTTGACGGGACACATGCGAGCAGTCCTCCGTGCAGGCAGACCTAGAGGCATGCATGCAGGTGTGTGAATTGACGGGAGGCGTGCTCGCTACGCAGTGTCACAGGGAGGCGTGTGAGTAGTTGTGTGAAATGACGGTGGGCATGCCAGCAGTCCGCTGTGCAGGCTCACCGGGAGGCGAGCCAGCCCTTTGACCGTTGCCCACCTCGCTCCCACTGCTCCATAATAATGGCGCGCCCAAGCCGCTGGTAATAAAAGGCGGCCGCACCCCCTATTCTCACTACACCCACAATCCTCTCTCTCCGCCTGCATCCTCGACGCCACTCTCAGTCCTCACCACCCTCATTGTATGAGGATGCTGCCGAAGCGCCCCATCGGAGGGAGTGGCGACGCCGGGGCTGCTGAAGCACTTGAGCACAGCGTGAAGACGGAGACAGAGGTTGTCATCGTCGCCAACAAGGTCTCGCTGGACCTTGACATCGTCGATGGCGTCGTGCTTCCACATCCGGAGCCGGAGGTCCACACCGACTCCGGTGATGACTCCAACGACCACTCCGGCGACGACTAACAATCGGTTAGTCATCTATACCCATTTATGTGTCAAAAATATCCTAGGGTTTCCCTGGTTACTCCTGCCTTTCCCTTTTTGGAATAGAAATCCTATGGTTATGTTCTCTCAATCCATGAAATCTGAGTAAGTTTTGTTAGATCTGTGTAGTGTATTGATTGTTTGCATGGTACAAATGATAAGTGATTAGTTATTTCATCCGTACAAATGATTTCTGCTAATAATCCGACTAGGGTTAGTGTTCGTGCTAATAATTCCTAGCCAGATCTTGACAATTGATTTTGAATATCCTACATATATGTTTGTGCCATTTTTTTTCAAGATTGGTCTGTACATACATGATTGTGCTTAAAAATCGAACCATAATCTTTGGATATGTCTTAAAAAATAGCCATAAATTCCTAATCCTACTTTATGGCATGTAAAAATTGATTTGATGCAAATTTTGGCAACTGCCAAATGTTCACTAGAGATTAGTTTGTATTCCAAATTTGACGCCACATTTTTTTACTATATGTATAGGTGCTATTTGACGATGTCGACAGCGAGGATGAACATGGCCAGAGGAGGTACAAGAGGCAAATCCTTAGGGAGCTTTATGCGGGAATTCATAACAACCGTATTAGGACCTGGAATTGGGGCTTTCGATGCCCATTTTGCAACCAAAAGCTTCATGACGCGTATGAAAGTCTTCTGGCGCATGCAAGAGGATGAGCTATTGGCTCCTTCAGGCAAAAGTACTCTCACAGGGTGGCGCACGATGTGTACACTGAGTACCTGGAGAAGCTTCAGGATTGTGCCGGCAGATGAGATGTGAGATTGAACTATGTATGGCTATGTAGTGTCCTAATTATAAACATGCTTGAGTATGCTTAATGATGGTTGATTTATATATGGTTGAACTATGCTTGTGTACGCTTATTATCCATGCCTGAGTATGCTTAATTATATCTATGTTTACTTATGTCTAAATGTGGATATGGACGCAATCAATTTGGTTGCTGGAATTTTATGCATATTAGGGTGAATGTTTAGCGTTGGTAAAAATTTCAGATTCAATCGACGAAGGAAATGTGGAACCACCCTGAAACTTGGTTATTTTCCCAGATTGGAACCGTGTGCAATGACTTTCATTTTCCATGTTACGTTAATCACACACGGTTGGCTCTAGCAAACCGTTGCCTCCGAAACGCTTTATGGGACATAAAACCCTCACCGCACAATTCAAAAAGAAAAAAAAAGAAAACCCTCACCATCCCCACGTCACAAAACCCTCACCCCGCCCGCCACCCCCTCTGGTCCCCATTCACACCTCCACAAGCTCCTCCATGACTCTGCATGTCACCACCTATCGCCGCGGCAACCACTTAGCTTGACGTCTGTCGCTGTCGCCGGCTGCCGGCAAACCCCACCGCAGTTCGCCACTTCCGCTTGCCACCGCCTATTGCCATCGACTTTCTCGATGCTGCTCGCCATCGACCCAGCTTCGCCCGATTGGGGAATCCCCGGTATTGAGAGTTTTTTCTCATGGACAGCAAGGTAACTAATTTACTAAGATATTCTCTCATCTCTTATCCCAGTTCATCTGCCCCCTTTAATCACCCGACCGAAATCATCATGAATTCATTTTTCTTCGAGCTGATTTGAGGGTTTTCTTTCATTCATAGAGTGTACAGTGCACGAACACATCAGGACTTTGCGGACTCGGCTAGACATCCGCGGAGTTCCATCTCACCGTACCAGATGACTTCAGGAGGTGCACGGTATGTTCAATCTCACCCTACCTCGATTGGCATGGCCTACTTTCCTGAACATATACTATATATTGCTACATTTGGATAAAAGGTGCCACATGCAGCATATACGTCAAAGGTTTTTTATTCTTTCTATATTAGGCAAATTAATGATGTATTGTTCTTTCGATTACTCTTATATTTCCATGAAAACACATCATGGTTACACTATCTGTTTAATTATAATTTTTTGTCCTTTGATTTCAACTATTGTACTGTTCTTTCAATTACTCCCATATTTGCATGTTACCATTTTCTTTAATAATCTTACCATTTTCTACAGGACATCCCTTGCTATGCAACAACATTGTAGTACACAATATTGCCCTTTACATAACTGAAGACTGTAGGGATGTCATAATGAACACAAACCATGGATTTACAATCGTTGCTTCTATAGGACTTGATGAACGTGGTCACTCCTATTTTGGCACGGGTCTTTGGACAGAAATTGTAAGTTTTATGTAGTGAAAGCTGGCACAAAAATTGCACTGCACACAAAAGAGCCTGGTCATGAGATATATGCTAACTTCCCCGACGATATCGTCCGTCCAGACTTTGTTCGAAGTAAGTGTTCTTTTCAAGTATGTGCATGTTGACTTACCCAGCAATATCAAAGGAATTGTGTAGTATTCAAGAAACCAATTGTTATTCCATTTTCTTACTCTCTTCCTACCTACTAAGTTCTAGTTACCAATACACTTTTCTTTCGCCCCGTTTTAACTAAATATTCCCTGTACTCCACCTTCTATCAGAAAGCGCCGCCGACGAGGAGATGATACGTCCATTTTGCATCATCCTTTTATGTTGATATTTATTGCATTATAGGCTGTTATTTCACATTATGGTACAATGCTTATGCCTTTTCTCTCTTATTTTACAAGATTTACATGAAGAGGGAGAATGTCGGGAGCTGGAATTCTAGACCGGAAAGGAGGAAATCTGAGATACCTATTGTCGGTGCAACAAACCTTCACGTATGTTGCCCGAACTATACACAGGCTCAAGTGCCAGAGATACAAACTCCACCAAGCATTCAAGATAGAACCAAGCCACAGAGAGAGCTCTTTGAGAAATCAAAGGGCGGATCAAGAAGACCAAGACAAGCCAAGACAACAAGATATCACCAAGGGAAAGCCTCCCTTGCCGGGCAGGCGAGCCTGGTCAAGTCGAGGCCACCCTGAAGACAAGTCCCAAGACTGCCCCAGCAAGGATCGTCGGGGCCACTGCGGCCTACATCCCCGCCAAGACTCCACCGCTCCACCGCATCGCAATGCAAGTCATCCATCGGTGCGGTGTCGAGCCCCCAGATAACTAAGTGGCTGTCATTTGGCACATGGCAGCCATTTAGGAGGAAGATCACCTCTATATGAAACCCGTCCAGAGGCGTGTCAACCAGGTAGGTGGAAGATGACTAAAGCGGCGCGGCAGGCCTGCCGGGCTGCATCCACAGCGCGACACATGGCAGTGCATTTAATGCGATTTGTCCTAACTACCAGAGTTAGGTATGATAGCACTGTTAGCTATCTAATCGCTGGATAATGACCATTTTGCCATTGTGGTAACCCCTTAGCCTATAAAAGGAGGACCGTGGCAACCTTAGAAAGGATTCGGACCCTCGTGTACTCATACGCGCGTAGCTGCTCCCCCAAGGTGACCTTGCCGGGCTCGAGCGTCGCGCGTTCTTCATGGTCTCTCCATCAATCCACCAAAGCAAGAGTAGGGTTTTACGCTTCTCAGCGGCCCGAACCTGAGTAAAAACCACTAGCGTCACCACTGTCGTGCTGTCCCATGGCCTCCGCTCTTTGTGCAATGCGTCCTCCCCCTGCCGAACCACAAAGGGGCCGATGGCCCCATAGGTGGTCATGTTCTACCACGATATCTTTGGCGCGCCAGGTAGGGGGAACGCCTATGCGAACCCGAGGTCGTGAACAGTGCGTCAGTCTTCATCAGCATCTTCTTCATCATTGGCTTCATCGTCCATGGCGCCCAAGAAGAAGTCTGGTGCAACTGCTCATCCTTCCACCTCGAAGCCCCCTTCGCATGCAGCCGCCGGTACTATGGGGGCTGCAGCAGCGTCGGGCGACGCGGACGCCGTGGGGAACGTAACCGGCGTAGGCGGCGTTGTCATCGTTCCCCTCGCGGCTGAAGCAGAAGTAGAAAACGCCGGAGGAGGGCAACATCAACGACATTCTGATAGCTGTGCTCCCAACACACAGGGTGGAGAACGTTTAGTCTCCACTCCCCCACCGTGCCGAAGGGCACAGCCACAACGACAACACTCGCTCCGGTGTGAACCGCGCCCCCCTGGCTGCCCCTGCAACGGGCGCAACGGCGGGGCAAGCACCTCCCCCGGGGTGGGGTAACCAAGATGAAGCACCGAACGGGGTCGTCAACCCCGAGGCGCATCCTTCTTGCCACGGTACCGCCGTGGCGGCTGGCTCGCAGCGACGAGAGCATGGCGCCGCCGCCACTGGTACTGGCAGGAGACGAGCGACGTCGTGGTGTGCATCGTCGTCTATGCCGAGCACTGCTTCGGAAGCCATGGCGTGAGCCCAACTCCCGCTGAGATTCCCACCAGTGGCCGATCAAATGGATGAGTAGAGAGCCACCATCCAGAGTTTGATCGGTTTTGCTGAAGCGGGAGGATCACAGTGGGCGGGTCCGCCACGGCTCCCGCAAGCGACAGCCACGGCCCGAGCTGCTGACCGTGCTGAGGGGGCCACTCCAACGGTACAGTCCCCTCCACGATGGCCAGCGCAAGGACCACAACCAGAACCACGCGACCGGGTCAATGGTTTCGTCTGACCATCGGGCCCGTCGAGATCAGCGGCAGGTCCTAGAAGTTCAGCGGAGGGAGGACGCGCACGTCACCATAGAACGACGCTGCGAAACTCGCCCTCAATCTGACAGGCGCAATGGCCCAGACATCGACGAACCTGTGCCCAGTGAATGCGGATACCTGCCATTCGAGGTCGGGTGCCCCACCTTCACTCGCGAGCTGCGGCAAGTCCGTTGGCCATCTGCCCGCGTTTTCAAGCCAGAAATACCAGAAAAGTATGATGGAAAGCTGAACCTGGCAGAGTTCTTGAGCATCTACACTATCGATGTTCAAGTTGCCGGGGGAAGAGATGAGAAGGTGTTCGCCAATTACTTCCCTTTGGTGCTCAAGCCAAATGTGAGGTCATGGCTGATGCACCTTCCGGAGAATTCCATCTCATCATGGGCTGACCTATGCCATGAGTTTGTTGGCGCCTTCACGGGCGGCCATCAAGAACCAGGACGGCCCAGCGATCTGCAGCTCCTTCCACAAAAGGAAGGGGAGAGCTTACGAAAGTACATGCAGAGGTTTAGCCGGGTGCACAGACATATTCCAGACATCAACCCGGCAGCTGTGATTGCCGCGTTCCAGTCCAACGTGTGCAACAGGACGATACGTTCCAAGATGAATGTCCGGTTGCCCAAGACTATGAATGTGTTGTACACCCTGGCGGATAAGTGTTCCCGAATAGAGGAAGGGAGGCGGCTTCCCGAAGAACTTCCTGAAGAGCAAGAAGAAGCTGAAAGAGTAGCCCGGAGGGACAGTATGTATCAGTTTGTCGATAACACGCTATACAGAAGGAGGCACAATGGTGTGAAATTGAAGTGCATTTGCCGGGAAGAGGGGAAGAAACTGTTGGCAGAGATACACAAAGGCATGTGCGGCTCCCATATTGGATCAAGAGCCTTGGTCGAAAAAGCTTTTCGGCAAGGTTTCTACTGGCCCACGGCCCTCCAAGATGCAATTGAGCTAGTCACCAGATGTGAAGCCTGCCAGTTCCACTCCAAGAATATCCATCAACCTGCTCAAGCTCTCCAGACGATCCCCTTTGTCATGGCCATTTTCGGTTTGGGGGCTCAACATCTTGGGCCCCTTCCCCCGTGCTACCAGGGGCTTTGAATTCTTGTACGTTGTAATCGACAAGTTTACAAAGTGGCCGGAGGTGGAGCCTGTGAGAAAGGTGACCGCACAATCAGCTATCAAGTTCTTGATGGGATTGGTGTGCTGCTTCGGAGTACCCGCCAGGGTCATCACTGACAACGGCACCCAATTCACAAGTCGCGCCTTCATGCAATACATTCAAACCCTTAGAAGCAAGGTTTCATTCGCCTCTGTTGCTCATCCTAGGAGCAATGGACAAGCTGAGAGGATGAACGCTGAAGTGCTGCAAGGACTCAAGACAAGAACTTTTGACAAGCTGCGGAAGTGTGTCAGACGTTGGATCAATGAGCTGTTGGTGGTTCTTTGGTCCCTCCGTACGACACCAAATCGAGCTACCGGCCAGACTCCCTTCTCCCTAGCCTATGGGGCAGAAGCAGTGATCCCCACGAAACTCATATACGGGTCACCACGAGTATTTGCCTACAATGAAGTAGAGCAAGAGCAGCACCAGCATGACGATGTCGCGCTCCTTGAGGAGAACCATCTCTGGGCTGCTACGCGTGCTGCACGCTACCAGCAAGCCCTGCGTCGCTATCACAGCCGCAGGGTTCATTCCCGGAGCCTTGAGGAAGGCGACCTTGTTCTTAGGCATGTTCAATCCGCCAAGGGTGCAAACAAGTTGATGCCAAAGTGGGAAGGCCCTTACCGGGTAGTACGAGTCACCAGACCCGGTGCAGTCCGTCTGGAGACCGAAGATGGCATTCAGTTGCAAAACTCATCGAACATTGAGCATCTTCGTAAGTTCTACCCGTAAGGCGCAGTTGTCGGGCCCTGCCCGGCAGCCACCCTTTTGTACAAGCCTTGCCGATGCGCATGTAACCCTATGTACAAAGCCAGGCACAGACCCTGAGCACAGACAATAAAACGAAGCATTGGGGGCCCCCCAAAAACTTGCATGCATGCATAGCATAATATGAACATGCCATGATCATGTAGATGAGATCATATGTTGCCTTGTTTTCCTCTGCACTAACCGCAGGACTCTTGCCGCGGACTCAGTCCCAAAAAGGAAAAACGGAAACAAGCTCACATGCTGATCCCCGACAAGCCAAGCAGATAAGTTCCGTCTTGCCCATACATGTCTGTGTAAGAAGAAAACTTGTGCATAGAGAAACCTCGTCACCTTCGAAGCATTTTTGCTCCCATCCTTTGACCCGAACATTTGCTTCGATCAAGATGGTTGTAGTGGCTTTTGACGAAGGGGGTTCGACGAGGGGCCGGTCCCCTTCCATAGTTTTGAGCCCGGCAGGCCCAGCCCCGCGGCAACAAATGGAAGGCACCCGACAGGATAGCTTGCCGAAGAAAACTTGTTTACTTAAAAGTATATAGGCACTCCTCCTCTGCATGGATATAGTACATGCAAAAGTACCCAGCAAGAACGTCTTTTTTCATTAATATGCGGGTAAACGAGTACAAAGCTTACAGAGTACAAACATGGATAGAAGAGATTACATATTTGAAACTAAAGTTTGGCAAGTACCTACATGTTTTAGATTGAAAAAAGATAAGTGCCCCGTAATCCCTTTCTTGTCCCTCTCCTCCTAGGAACTACAGCGGGAAGTGAAGAGGGCAAAAGGAGTGCCTGGGCAGAAGCCCAGCCTGACCCCATCAAGACTTGCAGGACGCAGCCTGACAAGATCGAGAGGGCGCGGACGAAGGTGATGGGTGGGGAGAGCGGCTAGGCGATGCCCTGGTCACCGCCACCAGGGCCAGCAGGACACAGCAGGGCGGACAAAGCCGGAGTCCACGGGGAAGCCTGCCGGGGTCTAGCTGGAAGACTGCTGGAGGAGCCGGAGACACCATCCACACCCAACACCCCGGCAACTCGCCTTGCCGGGGAGGAGATGCAGGTGCAGATAGTGGTGCTGCCGGCCTCCCGATGACGGTGACGGTGTGGCCGGCGTTCAGCCGGAGTCGGAGCCGTTGTCCTCCCCATCGGCGTCGTCGTCATCGCTGTCACTGTCCTACTCATCGCTATCGCTCGAGGAGGAGCATTCGTCATCAGTCGAGCTCTCCGTGCAGCACCCTAAGCGAGCACCCGAACGCCCAAAGACCTTGACGGAGAGCAGGGTGGCATCCATTAACTTGAAATGGAGAACGTGCCCGGCCGCCAAGCTATGGGCACGGGCGAAGGTCTTCCAGCCACGCCGGAGAAGCATGACATGAGGAGCGGGGAACTCCACGTCCGCCCGCATGCTGCCATTGCAGCAACCCCTCATGTGCAGACTCGGCCCCGGCGGCTGCTCGACCTCCATCACCCTTGCAAATGGAGTAGGAAGCCGAAGACAACTACGCGGGGGCCCGCTCAGCTTGACAATAAACTCCAGCGGCTGGTTCCCGACATGGCCTTCGTTTGGGTCCTGGGCGATCGAAGGAGGTGCGATCAGAACGCCGCCCCGTCCTCCTCGACCCCAAGCGCCACGACGACCACGTCCACGTCCTCTCCCGCCTCCTCTCACGGCGGGCTCCCCCCCCCCCGCGTCCCCAACGGGAGGAGGGAGGCATCATCGAGCAGAAGCCCTCGTCGCCACCACTGGGGTGCCACTATGCCCTCTCCCCCTCACCATGGTGGAGAGATAATGTCAGAAGGAAGGAGGAAGGGATAGGTGTGAGCCAGCACCTTACCCACGTTCCCTTTTATAGGCGAACAAGACCGGGGGCTGGCTCCTCACCCAGGAGGCAACCGGCCTGATCCACCAATCCGACTCCTCTGCGTCACTAACGGTGCACGGAATCAAGACCGACCTCCTGCACCTACCCATGGCGCCTGGCTTTCTGCCTTGCCACTCATTCCCGTGTCCTCCGCATCGGCCACCCACCCTGCGCAATGCATGCGGCATACATGGTAGAAATGGCGGGGGCAGGGGAGTTAGTGGAATGGCAGTTACCGCCCTGTGAACGTGGGACGTGGGCGACCCATGGATCATGGTGTAAATCTCCCCCACGACGTCTCGCACGACGCACGGGGAAACCGGAAACTGACTCGAGCACAGGTTAATGAAGAAGCAAGGAAAATATCAAGAAAAAGAGAATATCAGCGCAAGAACCCTGCCTATGTACCTGATAGGGTCTACCCCAACGATGCTCGGCAGCATGTTTGGACCAGGCCCGGGGGCTCCTGTCGGTGCAACACACCTTCACTTATGTTGCCCGAACCGTACATATGCTCAAGTGGCAGAGATACAAACTCCACCAAGCATTCAAGACAGAACCAAGCCAAAGAGAGCTCTTTGAGAAATCAAAGGGCGGATCAAGAAGACCAAGACAAGCCAAGACATCAAGATATCACCAAGGGAAAGCCTCCCTTGCCGGGCAGGCGAGCCTGGTCAGGTCGAGGCCACCCCGAAGACAAGTCCCAAGACTTCCCCGGCAAGGATCGCCAGGGCCATTGGCGGCCTACATCCCCGCCAAGACTCCACCGCTCCACCGCATCGCAACGCAAATCATCCATCAGTGCGGTGTCGAGCCCCCAAATAACTAAGTGGCTGTCATTTGGCAGGTGGCAGCCATTTAGGAGGAAGATCACCTCTATATGACCCCCGTCCAGAGGCATGTCAAGCAGGCAGGTGGAAGATGACTAAAGCGGCGCGGCAGGCCTGCCGGGCTGCATCCACAGCGTGCCACATGGCAGTGCATTTAATGCGCTTTGTCCTAACTGCCAGAGTTAGGTATGATAGCACTGTTAGCTATCTAATCGCTAGATAATGACCGTTTTGCCATTGTGGTAACCCCTTAGCCTATAAAAGGAGGACCGTGGCAACCTTAGAAAGGATTCAGACCCTCGTGTACTCATACGCGCGTAGCTGCTCCCCCAAGGCGACCTTGCCGGGCTCGAGCGACGCGCGTTCTTCACGGTCTCTCCATCAATACACCAAAGCAGGAGTAGGGTTTTACGCTTCTCAGCGGCCCAAACCCGGGTAAAAACCACCAGTGTCACCACTGCCGTGCTGTCCCATGGCCTCCGCTCTTTGTGCAATGCGTCCTCCCCCTGCCGAACCACAAAGGGCCGATGGCCCCATAGGTGGCCGTGTTCTACCACGACACCTATTCTGCACAATTCCAAATGTCCTGAAACTTTACGGAGAATTATTTTGGAATATATAAAACATATTGGGTGATGAAACAATAGTAGGGGACCAACCAGGTGGCCACAAGGCTGGGAGGCGCGCCCTACCCCCCAGGGAGCGCCCCTAGGGCTTGTGGGCCCCCTGGCCATCGTCTAGTGCCCATCTTCTGCTATATGAAGGGTTTTGACCTAGAAAAAATAAGGAGGAAGCTTTTGGGACAAAGCGCCACCGTCTCGAGGCGGAACCTGGGCAGAAGCAATCTAGGGCTCCGGCAGAACGATTCTGCCAGGGAAACTTCCCTCTGGGAGGGGGAAATCGAAACCATCGTCATCACCAACGATCCTCTCATTGAGGAAGGGTCAATCTTCATCAACATCTTCACCAGCACCATCTCCTCTCAAACCCTAATTCATCTTGTGTATTCAATCTTTGTCTCAAAACCTCAGATTGGTACCTATGGGTTGCTAGTAGTGTTGATTACTCTTCGTAGTTGATGCTAGTTGGTTTATTTGGTGGAAGATCATATGTTCAGATCCTTAATGATATTTATTACCCCTCTGATCTTGAACATGAGCATGCTTTATGAGTATTTACGTTTGTTCCTGAGGACATGGGAGAACTCTTGTTATAAGTAATCATGTGAATTTGGTATTCGTTCGATATTTTGATGAGATGTATGTTGTCTTTCCTCTAGTGGTGTTATGTGAACGTCGACTACATGACACTTCACTATGATTTGGGCCTAGGGGAATGCATTGGGAAGCAATAAGTAGATGATGGGTTGCTAGAGTCACAGAAGCTTAAACCCTAGTTTATGTGTTGCTTCGTAAGGGGTTGATTTGGATCCACATGTTTCATGCTATGGTTAGATTTATCTTAATACTTATTTCGTAGTTGCGGATGCTTGTGAGAGGGGTTAAACATAAGTGGGAGGCTTGTCCAAGTAAGGATAGCACACAAGCACCGGTCCACCGACATATCAAATTATCAAAGTAACGAACGCAAATCATATGATCATGATGAAAAGTAACTTGACAACAATTCCCATGTGTCCTCGGGAGCGTTTTGCTTTATATAAGAGTTCGTCCAGGCTTATCCTTTGCTATAAAAAGGATTGGGCCACCTTGCTACACCTTTGATATACTTGTTACTTTCCACCCGTTATGAATTATCTTATCACCAAACTATCTGTTACCGTTAATTTCAGTGCCTGCAGAAAATACCTTGCTGAAAACCGCTTGTCATTTCCTTCTGCTCCTCGTTGGGTTCGACAGTCTTACTTATCGAAAGGACTACGATTGATCCCCTATAATTGTGGGTCATGAAGACTCTTTTTTGGCTCTATTGCCGGGAAGTGAAGCGCCTTTGGTGAGTGGAATTTGGTAAGGAAACATTTATATTACATGCTGAAATTAATTGTCACTTGTCACTATGGAAAATAATCCTTTGATGGGCTTGTTCGGGGTATCTTCACCCCGATTGGAAGAACAAAGAGTTGCTCCTCAAACTACTGCACCTACTGAAAATATTTATTATAAAATTCCTTTGGGTATGATAGAGAAACTGCTAGCTAATCCATATGCGGGAGATGGAACACTACATCCTGATATGCACCTAATCTATGTGGATGAAGTTTGTGGATTATTTAAGCTTGCAGGTTTACCCAGAGATGAAGTCAAGAAGAAGGTCTTCCCTTTATCTTTGAATGGAAAGGCATTGACATGGTATAGGCTATGTGATGATATTGGAACTTGGAATTACAACCGATTGAAATTGGAATTTCATCAGAAGTTTTATCCTATGCATCTGGTTCATTGTGATTGGAATTATATATATAATTTTTGGCCTCGTGAAGGATAAAGTATTGCTCAAGCTTGGGGAAGTCTAATTCAATGTTATATTCATGCCCCAATCATGAGCTCTCCAGAGAAATTATTATTCAGAATTTTTATGCTCGGCTTTCTCGTAATGATCAATTCATGCTCGATACTTCTTGTACTGGTTCTTTTATGAAGAAGACTATTGAATTCAAATGGGATCTCTTGGGAAGAATTAAACGCAACTCTGAAGATTGGGAGCTCGACAAAGGTAAGGAGTCAGGTATAAACCTTGAGTTTGATTGTGTTAAATCTTTTATGGATACCGATGCTTTTCATTACTTTACCACTAAATATGGCCTTGACTCTGAGATAGTAGCTTCTTTTTGTGAATCATTTGCTACTCATGTTGATCTCCCTAAGGAGAAGTGGTTTAAATATCATCCTCCCATTGAAGTAAAAGTAGTAGAACCTGTTGAAGCTAAAGAAGAGACCACTACTTATAATGTTGATCCTGTTATTCCTACTGCTTATATTGCTAAACCACCTTTTCCTGTTAGGATAAAAGAACATGCTAAAGCTTCAGTTATGGTTCGTAAGAGTTATACAAGAACACCTACACCCCCTGAAAAAATTAAAGTTGAACCTAATGTTGCTATGGTTAAAGATGTGGGTGAAAATATTGATGGGCGTGTTATTTACTTCTTTGATGAAGCTACTAGAATTGCTAAACCTGATGAAAAAGATAAACATAGAGCTGTTGTTGGCATGCATGGGGTCTCTGTTAAAATAGGAGATCACTGTTATCATGGCTTATGTGATTTGGGTGCTAGTGTGAGTGCAATCCCTTTTATTTTATATCAAGAAATTATGAATGATATTGCACCTGCTGAAATAGAAGATATTGATGTTACTATTAAGCTTGCTAATAGAGACACTATTACACCACTTGGGATTGTTAGAGATGTTGAAGTCATGTGTGGGAAAATAAAATACCCTACTGATTTTCTAGTTCTTGGTTCCCCACAAGATGATTTTTGTCCCATTATATTTGGTAGACCTTTCTTAAACACTCTTAATGCAAAGATAGATTGTGAGAAAGAAACTGTTAGCGTAAGTTTTGGGGATGTGTCTCATGAGTTCAATTTCTCCAAATTTCGTAGACAACCCCGTGATAAAGAATTACCTATTAAGGATGAAATTATTGGTCTTGCTTCTATTGCCATGCCTCCTACCGATCCTTTAGAACAATATTTGCTAGACCATGAAAATGATATGCATATGAATGAAAGAAACAAAATAGATGAGATACTGTTTAAACAAATGCCTGTTTTGAAACACAACTTACCTGTTGAGACTCTTGGAGATCCTCTTCCATCCAAGAGTGATCCTATGTTTGAGCTTAAACAACTACCTGATACTTTGAAATATGCTTATCTTGATGAAAAGAAGATATATCATGTTATTATTAGTACTAACCTTTCAGAGCATGAAGAAAAGAGATTATTGAAAACTCTAAGGAAGCACCGTGCTGCTATTGGATATACTCCTGATGATCTTAAGGGCATTAGTCCCACTCGATGTCAGGTCAGAATAAAATTAATATGGAACCTGATGCTAAAGCAGTTGTTGATCACCAGCGACGATTAAATCCAAAAATGAAAGAAGTGGTAAGAAATGAAATATTAAAGCTTTTGGAAGCAGGTATAATTTATCCTATAGCTGATAGTAGATGGGTAAGTCCTGTTCATTGTGTCCCTAAGAAGGGAGGTATTACTGTTGTTCCTAATGATAAAAATGAACTTATTCCACAAAGAATTATCACGGGTTATAGAATGGTAATTGATTTTAGAAAATTAAACAAAGCTACTAGGAAAGATCATTATCCTCTACCTTTCATTGATCAAATGCTAGAAAGACTATCAAAACATACACATTTCTGCTTTCTAGATGGATACTCTGGTTTTTCCCAAATACCTGTGTCACAAGAGGATAAAAAAACAACTTTTACATGCACTTTTGGTACTTTTGCTTATAGACGTATGCCTTTTGGTTTATGCAATGCAATTGCCACCTTTCAAACATGTATGACTACTATATTCTCTGACTTTTGTGAAAAGATTGTTGAGGTTTCCATGGATGATTTTTCCATTTACGGAACTTCTTTTGATGATTGCTTAAGCAACCTTGATCGAGTTTTAAAGAGATGTGAAGAAACTAATCTTGTCTTGAATTGGGAGAAGTGCCACTTTATGGTTAATGAAGGTATAATCTTGGGGCATAAAATCTCCGAACGAGGTATTGAAGTTGATAAAGCTAAAGTTGATGCTATTGAAAAAATGCAGTGTCCTAAAGATATCAAAGGTATAAGAAGTTTCCTTGGTCATGCTGGTTTCTATAGGAGATTTATTAAAGACTTCTCTAAAATTTCTAGGCCTCTTACTAATCTCTTGCAAAAGGATGTTCCATTTGTTTTTGATGATGATTGTTTGAAAGCATTTGAAATACTTAAGAAAGCCTTAATCTCTGCACCTATTGTTCAACCACCTGATTGGAACCTACCCTTTGAAATTATGTGTGATGCTAGTGATTATGTTGTTGGTGTTATTCTAGGACAAAGAGTTGATAAGAAATTAAATGTTATCCATTATGCTAGAAAAAACCTAGACAGTGCTCAAAGAAATTATGCTACCACTGAAAAAGAATTTTTAGCAGTTGTGTTCGCTTGTGATAAATTTAGATCTTACATTGTTGATTCCAAAGTAATTGTTCACACTGATCATGCTGCTAAACCTAGACTCATTAGGTGGGTTCTCTTGCTACAAGAATTTGATTTACATATTATTGATAGGAAGGGAGCTGAGAACCCCGTAGCAGACAACATATCTAGGTTAGAAAATATTCTTGATGACCCACTACCTATTGATGATAGCTTTCCTGATGAACAATTAGCTGGTATAAATGCTTCTCGTAGTACCCCATGGTATGTAGACTATGCTAATTACATTGTTGCTAAATTTATACCACCTAGTTTTACATACCAACAAAAGAAAAAGGTTTTCTATGATTTAAGACATTACTTCTGGGATGACCCACACCTTTGTGAAGAAGGAGTAGATGCTGTTATTAAACGTTGTGTACCTGAGCATGACCAGGAACAAATCCTACGCAAGTGTCACTTCGAGGCTTATGGAGGACACCATGCTGGAGTCAGAACTGCACACAAGGTATTACAATCTGGTTTTTATTGGCCTACTCTTTTCAAGGATGCTCGTAAGTTTGTCTTGTCTTGTGATGAATGTCAAAGAATTGGTAACATTAGTAGACGTCGGGAAATGCCTATGAATTATTCACTTGTTATTGAACCATTTGATGTTTGGGGATTTGATTACATGGGACCTTTTCCTTCCTCCAATGGGTATACACATATTTTGGTTGCTATAGATTACGTTACTAAGTGGGTAGTGAAGGAAATATGCCCTAGAGGCAATAATAAAGTTGTTATTTTATATTTCCTTATTTCATGATAATGGTTTCTTATTCATGCTAGAATTGTATTGATCGGAAACCTAAATGCATGTGTGAATACATAAACAAACACCATGTCCCTAGTGAGCCTCTACTTGACTAGCTTGTTGATAAAAGATGGTTAAGGTTTCCTAACCATGGACATGAGTTGTCATTTGATAATGGGATCACATCATTAGGAGAATGATGTGATGGACAAGACCCATCCGTTAGCTTAGCATAATGATCGTTCAGTTTTATTGCTATTGCTTTCTTCATGTCAAATACATATTCCTTCGACTATGAGATTATGCAACTCCCGGATACCGGAGGAATGCCTTGTGTGCTATCAAACATCACAACGTAACTGGGTGATTATAAAGATGCTCTACAGGTATCTCCGAAGGTGTTTGTTGAGTTGGCATAGATCGAGATTAGGATTTGTCACTCCGAGTATCGGAGAGGTATCTCTGGGCCTTCTCGGTAATACACATCATAAGCTTGCAAGCAAACGACTAAGGAGTTAGTCTCGAGGTGATGTATTATAGAATGAGTAAAGAGACTTGCCTGTAACGAGATTGAACTAGGTATAAAGATACCGACGATCAAGTCTCGGGCAAGTAACATACTGACGGACAAAGGGAATTACGTATGTTGTCATAACGGTTCGACCGATAAAGATCTTCATAGAATATGTAGGAGCCAATATGGGCATCCAGGTTACGCTATTGGTTATTGACCGGAGAGGTGTCTCGGTCATGTCTACATAGTTCTCGAACCCGTAGGGTTCGCACGCTTAACATTCGATGACGATATAGTATTATATGAGTTATGTGATTTGGTGACCAAATGTTGTTCGGAATCCCGGATGAGATAACGGACATGACGAGGAGTCTCAAAATGGTCGAGAGGTAAAGATTGATATATAGGACGATGATATTCGGACACAGGAAGTGTTTCGGGGGTCACCGGGTACTTATCGGGTCACTGGAAGGGGTTCCGGGCACCCCCGGCAAAAGATATGGGCCTTATGGGCCAAGAGGGGAAACGCACCAGCCACAAGGGGCTGGTGCGCCCCCATGTGGGCTGGCCTAGGAGGAGAAGGAAAGAGGGAAAGGGAAAGGGAAAGGAAAGAGTGGAATAGGATTCCCCCTTCCTTCCCTCTCCCCCCCCTCTTTCCTTCCCCCTCGGATAAATAAGGCAGGGGGCGCCACTTGGGGAGGACCCCAAGTAGGATTCGGCCTACTTGGGGCGCCTCCTGGCAACCTCCACTCTCCCTCCCACCTATATATATGAGGAGGAGGGCGCCTAGCACATACCAGACAATTGTTAGCCGTGTGCGGCGCCCCCCTCCACCGTTTAAAACCCTAGTCATATTTTCATATTGCTTAGGCGAAGCCCTGCGGAGATCACTTCACCATCACTGTCACCACGCCATCGTGCTAACGGAACTCATCTACTACCTCGACGTCTTGCTGGATCAAGAAGGCGAGGGATGTCACCGAGCTAAACGTGTGCAGAACGCGGAGGTGTCGTGCGTTCAGTACTTGATCGGTTGAAGCGCGAAGAAGTTCGACTACATCAACCGCGTTGTGAAACACTTCCGCTTATGGTCTATGAGGGTACGTAGACACACTCTCCCCCTCGTTGCTATGCATCTCCATGGATAGATCATTGCGTGTGCATAGAAATTTTTTTGTTTTCCATGCAACGATTCCCAACAATGGCATCATGAGCCAGGTCTATGCGTAGATGATATGCATGAGTAGAACACAAAGAAGTTGTGGGCGGTGATGTTCATGCTGCTTACCACCAACTTCTTATTTTGATTCGGCGGCATTGTGGGATGAAGCGGCCCGGACCAACCTTACATGTCCACGTACATGAGACCGGTTCCACCGACTGACATGCAACTAGTTTTGCATAATGGTGGCTGGCGGGTGTCCGTTTCTCCTACTTTAGTTGAATCGAATTTGACTACTGCCGGTCCTTGAAAAAGGTTAAAACAGCAAACTTGATAATTCACCGTTGTGGTTTTTACCGTAGGTAAGAATGGTTCTTGCTAGAAGCCCGTAGCAGCCATGTAAAACTTGCAACAACAAAGTAGAGGACGTCTAACTTGTTTTTGCAGGGTATGTTGTGATGTGATATGGTCAAGACATGATGTGATATACGTTATTGTAAGAGATGATCATGTTTTGTATGTTATCGGCAACCGGCAGGAGCCTTATGGTTGTCTCTTTATTGTATGAAATGCGATCGCCATGTAATTGCTTTACTTTATCGCTATGCGTTAGCAATAGTTGTAGAAGTAATAGTTGGCGAGACGACCACGACGCAACGATGGAGATCAAGGTGTCGAGCCAGTGACGATAGATAGCATGACGATGCTTTGGAGATGGAGATCAAAAGCACGAGATGATGATGGCCATATCATGGCACATATTTTGATTGCATGTGATGTTTATCTTTTATGCATCTTATTTTGCTTAGTACGGCGGTAGCATTATAAGATGATCCCTTCACTAAATTTAAAGGTAAAAGTGTTCTCCCAGAGTATGCACCATTGCTATAGTTCGTCGTGTTGAGACACCACATGATGATCGGGTGTGATAGACTCTACGTTCACATACAACGGGTGTAAGACAGTTTTGCACACGCGGAATACTTGGGTTAAACTTGACGAGCCTAGCATGTACAGACATGGCCTCGGAACACTGGAGACCGAAAGGCTCGAACATGAGTCATATAGTAGATATGATCAACATAGATATGTTCACCATTGATGACTACCCCATCTCACGTGATGATCGGACATGGGTTAGTTGATATGGATCATGTATCACTTAGACAACTTGAGGAATGTTGATTTAAGTGGGAGTTCATAAGTAATTTGATTAATTGAACTTAATTTATCATGAACTTAGTCCTGATAGTATTTGCAAATCTATGTTGTAGATATATAGCTCGCGATATAGCTCCCTTATTTTTGATATGTTCCTAGAGAAAAATAAGTTGAAAGATGATAGTAGCAATGATGCGGACTGGGTCCGTGATCTGAGGATTATCGTCATTGCTGCACAGAAGAATTATGTCCTTGATGCACTGCTAGGTGACAGACCTATTGCAGGAACAGATGGAGATGTTATGAACGTTTGGCAAAGCTCGATATGATGACTACTTGATAGTTTAGTGCGCCATGCTTTACGAATTAGAACCGGGACTTCAAAAACGTTTTGAACGCCACGGAGCATATGAGATGTTCCAAGAGCTAAAATTGGTATTTCAGACTCATGCCCGTGTCAAGAGGTATGAGACCTCTGACAAGTACTTTGCCTACAAGATGGAGGAGAATAGCTCAACCAGTGAGCATGTGCTCAGAATGTCTGGGCACTACAATCGCTTGAATCAAGTGGGACTTAATCTTCCAGAAAAGATATTGATTGACAAAGTTCTCTAGTCACTATCACCAAGCTACTAGAACTTCGTGATGAACTATAATATGCAAGGGATGACGAAAATGATTCCCGAGCTCTTCACGATGCTGAAATCGGCAAAGGTCGAAATCAAGAAAGAGCATCAAGTGTTGATGGTTAATAAGACCACTAGTTTCAAGAAAAAGGGCAAGGGAAAGAAAGGAAACTTCAAGAAGAATGGCAAGCAAGTTGCCGCTCCCATGAAGAAGCCTAAAGCTGGACCCAAGCCTAAAACTGAGTGCTTCTGCTGCAAAGGAAATGGTTACTAGAAGCAGAACTGCCCCAAACATTTGGCGGATAAGAAGGATGGCAAAGTGAACAAAGGTATATTTGATATACAGATTATTGATGTGTACCTTACTAGTGTTCGTAGTAGCCCCTGGGTATTTGATACCAGATCAGTTGCTAAGATTAGTAACTCGAAACAGGAGTTGCAGAATGAACACAGACTAGTTAAGGGCGAGGTGATGATGTGTGTTGGAAGTGATTCCAACGTTGATAAGATCACCATCGCACACTCCCTCTACCTTCGGGATTAGGGTTGAACATAAATAAATGTTATTTGGTGTTTGCGTTGAGCATGAATATGATTGGATCATGTTTATTGCAATACGGTTATTCATTTAAGTCAAAGAATAATTGTTGTTCTGTTTACATGAATAAAACCTTCTATGGTCATACACCCAATGTGAATGGTTTATTGAATCTCGATCGTAGTGATAAACATATTCATAATATTGATGCCAAAAGATGCAAAGTTGATAATGATAATGCAACATATTTGTGGCACTGCCGTTTAGGTCATATTGGTGTAAAGCGCATGAAGAAACTCCATGCAGATGGACTTTTGGAGTCACTTGATTATGAATCATTTGATACTTGCGAACCATGCCTCATGGGCAAGATGAATAAAACTCCATTCTTCGAAACAATGGAGCGAGCTAATGACTTATTGGAAATAATACATACCGATGTATGTGGTCCAAAGAGTGTTGAGGCACGCGGCAGGTATCGTTATTTTCTGACCTTCACAGATGATTTGAGCAGATATGGGCATATCTACTTAATGAAACACAAGTCTGAAACATTTGAAAAGCTCAAAGAATTTCAGAGTGAAGCGGAGAATCATCGTAACAAGAAAAGAAAGTTTCTACGATCTGATCGCGGAGGCGAATATTTGAGTTATGAGTTTGGCCTTCATTTAAAACAATATGGAATAGTTTCACAACTCACGCCACCTGGAACACCACAGCGTAATGGTGTGTCCGAACATCGTAACCGTACTTTATTAGATATGGTGTGATCTATGATGTCTCTTACCAATTTACCACTATCATTTTGGGGTTATGCATTAGAGACAGCTGCATTCACGTTAAATAGGGCACCGTCTAAATCCGTTGAGATGACACCATATGAACTGTGGTTTGGCAAGAAACCTAAGCTGTCGTTTTCTTAAAGTTTGGCGATGCGACACTTATGTCAAAAGGCTTCAGCCTGATAAGCTCGAACCCAAATCGGAGAAGTGCGTCTTCATAGGATACCCTAAGGAAACAATTGGGTACACGTTCTACCACAGATCCGAAGGCAAGATCTTTGTTGCCAAGAATGGAACCTTTCTAGAGAAGGAGTTTCTCTCGAAAGAAGTGAGTGGGAGGAAAGTAGAACTTGATGAGGTAATCATACCTTCTCTCGAATTGGAAAGTAGCACATCAGAGAAATCCGTTCCCGTGATGCCTACACCAACTAGAGAGGAAGCAAATGATAATGATCATGAAACTTCAGATCAAGTTGTTACTGAACATCGTAGGTCAACCAGAGCAAAATCCGCACCAGAGTGGTACGGTAATCCTGTTCTGGAAGTCATGTTATTAGACCATGGCGAACCTACGAACTATGAAGAAGCTATGATGAGCCCAGCTTTCGATAGATGGCTTGAGGCCATGAAATCTGAGATAGGATCCATATATGAGAACAAAGTGTGGACTTTGGTGGACTTGCCCATAGAGAATAAATGGATCTTCAAGAAGAAGACTGACGTTGATAGTAATGTAAATGTCTACAAAGCTCAACTTGTCGCAAAAGGTTTTTGACAAGTTCAAGGGGTTGACTACGATGAGACTTTCTCACCCGTAGCGATGCTTAAGTCCGTCCGAATCATGTTAGCAATTGCTACATTTTATGATTATGAAATTTGGCAAATGGACGTCAAAGCTACATTCCTTAATGGATTTCTTAAAGAAGAGTTGTATATGATGCAACCAGAAGGTTTTGTCGATCCTAAAGGTGCTAACAAAGTGTGCAAACTCCAGCGATCCATCTATGGACTGGTGCAAGCATCTCGGAGTTGGAATATATGCTTTGATGAGGTGATCAAAGCATATGGTTTTATACAGACTTTCGGTGAAGCCTGTATTTACAAGAAAGTGAGTGGGAGCTCTGTAGCATTTCTGATATTATATGTGGATGACATATTATTGATTGGAAATGATATAGAATTTCTAGAGAGCATAAAAGGGATACTTGAATAAGAAATTTTTTATGAAAGACCTCGGTGAAGCTACTTATATATTGGGCATCAAGATCTATAGGTATAGATCGAAACGCTTAATAGGACTTTCACAAAGCACATACCTTGACAAGATTTTGAAGAAGTTCAAAATGGATCAGTCAAAGAAAGGGTTCTTGCCTGTGTTGCAAGGTGTGAAGTTGAGTAAGACTCAAAACCCGACCACGGCAGAAGATAGAGAGAGAATGAAAGTCATTCCCTATGCCTCAGCCATAGGTTCTATAAAATATGCCATGCTGTGTACCAGACCTATTGTGTTCCTTGCCATGAGTTTGGCAAGGGAGTACAATAGTGATCCAGCAATAGATCACCGGACAGCGGTCAAAATTATCCTTAGAGGACTAAGGAAATATTTCTCGGTTATGGAGGTGATAAAGAGTTCGTCGTTAAGGGTTACATCGATGCAAGCTTTAACACTAATCCAAATGACTCTGAATCTCAATCTTGATACGTATTGAAAGTGGGAGCAATTAGCTAGAGTAGCTCCATGCAGAGCATTGTAGACATAGAAATTTGCAAAATACATACGGATCTGAATGTGGCAGACCCGTTGACTAAACTTCTCTCACAAGCAAAACATGATCACACCTTAGTACTCTTTGGGTGTTAATCACATGGCGATGTGAACTAGATTATTGACTCTAGTAAACTCTTTGGGTGTTGGTCACATGGCGATGTGAACTATGGGTGTTAATCACATGGTGATGTGAACTAGATTATTGACTCTAGTGCAAGTGGGAGACTGAAGGAAATATGCCCTAGAGGCAATAATAAAGTTGTTATTTTATATTTCCTTATTTAATGATAAAGGTTTATTATTCATGCTAGAATTGTATTGATCGGAAACCTAAATGCATGTGTGAATACATAAACAAACACCATGTCCCTAGTGAGCCTCTACTTGACTAGCTCGTTGATCAAAGATGGTTAAGGTTTCCTAACCATGGACATGAGTTGTCATTTGATAATGGGATCACATCATTAGGAGAATGATGTGATGGACAAGACCCATCTGTTAGCTTAGCATAATGATCGTTCAGTTTTATTGCTATTGCTTTCTTCATGTCAAATACATATTCCTTCGACCATGAGATTATGCAACTCCTGGATACCGGAGGAATGCCTTGTGTGCTATCAAACATCACAATGTAACTAGGTGATTATAAAGATGCTCTACAGGTATCTCCGAAGGTGTTTGTTGAGTTGGCATAGATCGAGATTAGGATTAGTCACTCCGAGTATCGGAGAGGTATCTCTGGGCCCTCTCGGTAATACACATCATAAGCTTGCAAGCAAACGACTAAGGAGTCAGTCTCGAGGTGATGTATTACGAAATGAGTAAAGAGACTTGCCGGTAACGAGATTGAACTAGGTATAAAGATACTGATGATCGAGTCTCGGGTAAGTAACATACTGATGGACAAAGGGAATTACGTATGTTGTCATAACGGTTCGACCGATAAAGATCTTCGTAGAATATGTAGGAGCCAATATGGGCATCCAGGTTACGCTATTGGTTATTGACCGGAGAGGTGTCTTGGTCATGTCTACATAGTTCTCGAACCCGTAGGGTCCGCACGCTTAACGTTCTATGGCGATATAGTATTATATGAGTTATGTGATTTGGTGACCGAATGTTGTTCGGAGTCCCGGATGAGATCACGGACATGACGAGGAGGCTTGAAATGGTCGAGAGGTAAAGATTGATATATAGGAAGATTATATTCGGACACCGGAAGTGTTTCGGGGGTCACCGGGTACTTATCGGGTCACCGGAAGGGGTTCCGGGCACCCCGGGCAAAAGATATGGGCCTTATGGGCCAAGAGGGGAAACGCACCAGCCACAAGGGGCTGGTGCACCCCCATTTGGGCTGGCCTAGGAGGAGAAGGAAAGAGGTAAAGGGAAAGGAAAGAGTGGAATAGGATTCCCCCTTCCTTCCCTCTCCCCCCTCTTTCCTTCACCCTCGGATAAATATGGCAGGGGGGCGCCACTTGGGGAGAACCCCAAGTAGGATTCGGCCTACTTGGGGCGCCTCCTGGCAGCCTCCCCTCTCCCTCCCACCTATATATATGAGGAGGGGGGCGCCTAGCACACACCAGACAATTGTTAGCCGTGTGCGGCGCCCCCCTCCACCGTTTACAACCCCAGTCATATTTTCGTAGTGCTTAGGCGAAGCCCTACGAAGATCACTTCACCATCACCGTCACCACGCCGTCGTGCTGACGGAACTCATCTACTACCTCAACGTCTTGCTGGATCAAGAAGCCGAGGGACGTCACCGAGCTAAACGTGTGCAGAACGCGGAGGTGCCGTGCGTTCGGTACTTGATCGGTTGAAGCGCGAAGAAGTTCAACTACATCAACCGCGTTGTGAAACGCTTCCGCTTACGGTCTACGAGGGTACGTAGACACACTCTCCCCCTCATGGCTATGCATCTCCATGGATAGATCATTGCATGTGCATAGAAAAAAATTTGTTTTCCATGCAACGATTCCCAACAGGTAGAAGCTATTCCAACTAGTAGTGATGATCATAACACCTCCATTAAAATGCTTAAAGAAGTTATTTTACCGAGGTTTGGAGTCCCTAGATATTTAATGACTGATGGTGGTTCACACTTTATTCATGGTGCGTTCCGTAAATTGCTTGCTAAGTATGATGTTAACCATAGAATTGCATCTCCATATCATCCTCAGTCTAGTGGTCAAGTAGAATTAAGTAATAGAGAGATAAAATTGATCTTGCAAAAGACTGTTAATAGGTCTAGGAGGAATTGGTCTAAGAAACTTGATGATGCATTATGGGATTATAGAACTGCTTATAAAAATCCTATGGGTATGTCTCCATATAAAATGGTTTATGGGAAAGCATGTCACCTACCTCTTGAACTAGAACATAAAGCTTATTGGGCAATTAAAGAACTCAACTATGATTTCAAACTTGCCGGAGATAAAATGTTATTTTACATTAGCTCACTTGATGAATGGAGAACCCAAGCCTATGAAAATGCCAAATTGTTTAAAGAAAAGGTTAAAAGATGCATGACAAAAGGATACAAAAGCGTGAATTTAATGTAGGTGACCATGTCTTGCTATACAATTCACGTTTAAGATTTTTTGCAGGAAAACTTCTCTCCGAATGGGAAGGTCCTTACATTATCGAAGAAGTTTATTGTTCCGGTGCCATCAAGATCAACAATGCCGAGGGCAATAACCCGAATGTGGTGAATGGGCAAAGAATTAAACATTATATGTCAGGTACGCCCATAAATGTTGAAACTAATTTTATTCATACCATAACACCGAAGGAGTACATAAGGGAAACCTTCCAGCATGCTCCAGAACCATGAAAAGGAATAGGTATGTGATACGGTAAGTAAACCGACTCCAAAACTTTTCCAAAAGCAAGTTTACTCCGTTTAGGAATATTTAAAAAATTAGGAAAATAAGAAGTAGTCCGAATAGCGCACGAGGAGGCGACAAGCCAGGGGGGCATGCCCTACCCCCCTGGGCGCGCCTCCTAGGATTGTGGCCACCTTGTTTTCCCTCTGAACTCTGTTTTCTCCAAGAATACTTGTTTTGCATGGTAAAAATTCATTATATAATCTCCCGAAGGATTTGACCACCGTATCATGACAAAATCCGATGTTACTGTTTCGAGCTATTCTTGCAGCAGATTTAGAGCAAGATGTCTTCGCAAGAGTCGGTCGGGGAGAGTCGTGTCTCCCACCCGACACCGGATCCAAGAGCATACAGCGAAGCTAATCCCTTTGGGTGGTCAACGGAGGAAGAGATGGAAGACGACCTCAAAAGAGTTGATGCCATGGGAGAGGATCAAGAAGCCACTTCTCTCCCTCAACCTGATGGCTGGCATGAAGAATTCACAATCTCAGTCCTACTAGATTCGATCAAACCCCCCAGTGCTAAATTTATCTCTTACAATAACTTGAAAAAGAGTGTTGCTTTTTCCCCGACAGCTAGGATGCATCCATGGGTGGACGGGGCTCTAACTGTCATGGGCAAAGTCCGCAAGGAAATTATGGATCTCAAGCAGCAAAATCTTAAGCTCGAAGAGGAGAATCACATTCTGAAAGGAATCATTGCCAAGAATATTGCACCACCACCTCCGAAGAAAGAGACTTGAGTACATGGGTATGGGCACTCCCCTTGGTTTATTCCAAGCTTGGGGGAGGTGCCCCGGTATCGTATCACCATCACATCTTTGTCATTATCATTTATCTTAGTTCGATCCTTTTGGTTTTATCGTCATCTAGTAGAATAAAAGTTTTAGTATGATCTAGTCATTGAGTTTCTCTTTGTGTTTCATCTATGTAATTGAGTGCAAGAGTTATATAATAAAGAGTTTTGAGTTGTGGGCCTTGCTTTCCTGCTTTGATCTTGGAAAAGAAATTGAATAAAATAAATAAAAAGATTATATAATAATCTTATGGGGAGTGATGACTTCACATATAAGAAGTATGATGCATGAAATTTGTTGAGAGTTGACAAACATAGTATTGGTCATTGTTGCAATTAATAGGAACTAATAAATAAAGAGAGGTTTCACATATAAATACACTATCTTGGACATCTTTTGTGATTGTGAGCACTCATTAAAATATTATATGCTAATAAGTTGATGTTGGACAAGGAAGACGACATAATGGGTTATGTTTTCTTATATCCGAATGGAAGTTATAATGTCCTGGATCCTCCAACAGGTTGAGCTTGCTTCTCATCCTATGCTAGCCAAAAATTCCGCACCAAGTAGAGATACTACTTGTGCATCCAAAAACCTTTAACCCAGTTTTGCCATGAGAGTCCACTATATCTACCTATGGATTGAGTAAGATCCTTTAAGTAAGTTGTCATCGGTGCAAGCAATAAAAATTGCTCTCTAAATATGTATGATCTTTTAGTGTGCGGAAAATAAACTTTATATGAACTTGTGATGGGGAAGAAATAAAAGTGACAGACTGCATAATAAAGTTCTCTATCACAAGCGGCAATATAAAGTGACGTTCTTTTGCATTAAAATTTCAGGCATCCAACCATAAAAGCGCATGACAACCTCTGCTTCCCTCTGCGAAGGGCCTATCTTTTATTTTACTTTCTACCTTTATGCAAGAGTGAGGGTGATCTTCACCCTTCCTTTTATATTTTCTCTTTTTGGCAAGCACTATGTGTTGGGGAAGATCCAGACATATAAATCCACTCGAATGTAGGTGTTCATAAATTATTATTGTTGACGTTACCCATGAGGTAAATGGTTGGGAGGTGAAATTAGAAGCCCCTATCTTCCTATGTGTTTGATTGAAGCTTTGATCTCATAAGTATCACGTGAGTATTAGCAATCAAGAAAGATTAAATGATGGTTGAGTATGTGAACTTGCTAAATAAGAGCTCTTACATTGACTCTTTCTGATGTTATGATAAATTGCAATTGCCTCAATGACCGAGATCATAGTTTGTTAGTTTTCAATAAAGTTTTTGATTCATACTTTACCTTGTGAACGAATTATCACTTTAGCATAAGAAGTTATATAACAATATATTGTTGTTTTAAAAAGATGATCATGATGCCCTCATGTCCGTATTTTATTTTATCGACACCTCTATCTCTAAACATGCGGACATGATTATCGATTTCGGCTTTCGCTTGAGGACAAGTGAGGTCTAAGCTTGGGGGAGTTGATACATCCATTTTGCATCATGCTTTTATGTTGATGTTTACTGCATTATGGGCTGTTATTTCACATTATGGTACAATACTTATTCCTTTTCTCTCTTATTTTACAAAAAGATTTACATGAAGAGGGAGAATGCCGGCAGCTGGAATTCTGGACCGGAAAGGAGCAAATCTGAGATACCTATTCTGCACAATTCCAAATGTCCTGAAACTTTACAGAGAATTATTTTGGAATATATAAAAAATATTGCGCGAATAAACAACAGTAGGGGACCCACCCGGTGGCCACAAGCTTGGGGGCGTGCCCTACCCCCCAGGGGCACGCCCCTAGGGCATGTGGGCCCCCTGGCCATCGTCAGGTGCCCATCTTCTGCTATATGGAGGGTTTTGACCTAGAAAAAATAAGAAGGAAGCTTTCGGGACGAAGCGTCACCGTCTCGAGGCGGAACCTGGGCAGAAGCAATCTAGGGCTCCGGCAAAGCGATTCTGCCGGGGAAACTTCCCTCTGGGAGGGGGAAATCGAAGCCATCATCATCACCAACGATCCTCTCATCGAGGGAGGGTCAATCTTCATCAACATCTTCACCAGCACCATCTCCTCTCAAACCCTAGTTCCTCTCTTGTATTCAATCTTTGTCTCAAAACCTCAGATTGGTACCTGTGGGTTGCTAGTAGTGTTGATTACTCTTCGTAGTTGATGCTAGTTGGTTTATTTGGTGGAAGATCATATGTTCAGATCCTTAATGATATTTATTACCCCTCTGATCTTGAACATGAGCATGCGTTGTGAGTAGTTACGTTTGTTCCTGAGGACATGGGAGAACTCTTGTTATAAGTAATCATGTGAATTTGGTATTCGTTCGATATTTTGATGAGATGTATGTTGTCTTTCCTCTAGTGGTGTTATGTGAACGTCGAATACATCACACTTCACCATGATTTGGGCCTAGGGGAAGGCATTGGGAAGTAATAAGTAGATGATGGGTTGCTAGAGTGACAGAAGCTTAAACCCTAGTGTTGGTGCAATGATAGGCCCCTTATCTTTTGGAGTTTGTTGACATAAACAGTATGGGACTTATGTGTTTGCTAGTGCACACAGAGTAACAGGTCCCTGAGATCACGAGGAGTTTGAGATAAATGACGAAGGTAATCTCCCTGCGCTGCAGTGAAGGTTATCACCAAAGATTATGATAACAAGAGTGACACCTCAAAAATTGCTGAAGTGAAGTAATTGGTTCGGTGCCTGTCCGAGGAAATTGACTGCGTCCGAGGAGATTGAACACAAAATTAAGACGTAGCATTTATTTCGTAGTTCTTCTTCTCTTTATTGAGTCATAGGACCATCATACTATTAAGAGGGGGGTAGTGTTCGAAACTTTGATTCTCTGATGCTAAACCCAAATCCTATGAAAGTTGCAAGAGAAATCTCTTTGTGTTCTGAGCAAATACTTGCCAGCTAGAGACTATGATCTTCTTTGCTGCGAGAGATTTAGATGGTGTGAAACTCATTTAGATGGATGCTCAAGCTAATGATGATGCCGAGAAGAAACTCATTTAGACGGATGCTCAAGCTAAAGATGAAATTGTGGCCATCTCTCCCGGGCTCAATTTCTTCGCCATCGACAATGTGAAACTGCAAAGGAATTGTGGGACATTCTCGAGAAGATAAATGAGGGTGTTTCAACTTAGAAATAAGCTCACATTGATACTCTTCGAGCAAAGTTCAATCGATTCAAGCGCATTGGAAATGAAAGCTGTCAGCAAACCTTCGATCATCTGAGTGACCTAGCAAATGAGTTGCAAGGCCTCGGCGCCAAAGACATCACTGACCATGAAGTTGTGAAGAAGTTGCTCTGATCACTTGACAGTTCATTCGACACACTTATTTTGATGATCAGGAAACGAGCTGATTTCTAAGATCTCGACTCTGCTGATATCATGGAGAGGCTGAACACCCACGAGGAACAAGAAGAAGAGAAGAGAGATCTATATCGTTCAAATCATCGGAAAAGCCATGCTCTCAAGGCTATGGCTGATTCTTCCTCCGAGGGAAATGCCAAAGAAGATTCTGATGACCCTGAAAGGATCAGCAAAGACCTCACACTGATCACGAAAAGATTCTAGCGCTTTCCCAAGAAGAGTCAGTTCCACAAGAAAAGTTCAAGCAACTCTGGCGTTTCAAAATCTTCATCAAAACCTACTGGAGAATACACCTGCTTCAAGTGCAAAAAGCCCGGACACTTCATTTCGGACTATCCTCTCAGGGAAGCTGAAATCCATGCTAGTGGAAGATATGATTTTGGCAACTATCGAGGCAAAAGTAAGAGCAAGAACTACGACTCCGATGATGAGAAGAAAATGAAGAAGTTCTTCAAGAAGAAGGACAAATCCTCCTCAAAATCTTCGTCAAGATCTTCCTCAAGAAATCCTTCCAAGTCCTCCTCCAACCACAAGAATAACTCTCGCAAGGCCAAGGCGTACATCGGCAAGGAAATGGATTCTGATGAAGAAGAATTTTCAGACTCCGAAGAAGCTGATGAATCCGATGAGGATTCCGACTCTGGCATGGCTGGATTTGCATATGCTTCCTCCCCTGCAACAAACTTCTTCGAGAATCCTTCAAGCGATGATGAATCTCCTGCCTACTGCTTCATGGCCAAAGCATCGACAGAAAAGGTGTCCTCCAAAAATCACAAAGTTCACTATAGTGAGCAATATTCTTCTGATGAGGATGACCATGCTAAATTGATCAAAATTGCTAATATTCAACAAAACTCTCTTGAGAAAATTGAGAAAACCCTCAGGAAATCTGAAGGGTTGCTAGTTGAGGAGATGCAGAAAAATCTGTCGTTAACCGAAGAGTATTCCACTCTCAAGTCACGAACGGAAGAACTGTCAAATCATCATGATTTTCTCTCAGCCGACCACGAAAGATTAACCTATGATTACCTGAAAAGGAAACAGGAACTCGAGGCGCTGAGAGAGGCTCATGAGGATCTGATCAAAGAAAATTCTCTTCTCACCCAACAACTTAAAGATAAACCTGAAGTGTTTGTTCCACCTTGCTTAAAATGCCTTGAACAAACCAATGCTGAATCAAATGCTGAATCATCTATGAATGCTAACCCCTCTGTCAAGGAAAATGGTTCTGTTTTTGATGAAAATGCTAGGTTGAAGGATCTTCTTCAGACAGGAATGTTCAGATCTCTCAAAGGGCATCAAACCCTTTGCGATGTTTTGAAGAAATCAATTCTTCACAAAAATCCCAGGAAAGAAGGCATCCATTTCGAAAGGAAACTAAATGAAAATGGCTCCTACTAGGAACCTGATCAATATCCTTGCACTGTCTGGGTGCCTGCCAAGAGCAAAAATCTCGATCCAGCTTTGCTTTCGGGATATAACTCTCCCATCCCTGAATATCCTGATGATGATTCTTTGGACAACTACAAGTTGTTCAAAAATCAACATGGTGAGGTTGTTGCTCGCTATGTTGGACCTAACAGCAGGAATGGATCCCCAAAGGAAGCTATATGGGTGCCTAAGAAAACCATTAAAGCATTACCTGTTACCACATTACTAACCATGCAGGCTCAAAATGCTTGTTACTTCCTTGAAAAAGTTCGACAGAATGAGTACATGCATACCTCATTCAATCACTATACTCATTCATCTGGAAAGAATTTCAATGCTTATTCCTTTGATTATGCTCGCACCTCATCGACAACAACAAAGGAAAGGTAATTGGGCTAGGTAAAATTGCCATATCCAAAGACAAGTCCATTGATGATATTTTACTTGTTCAGTCTCTTGGATTCAATCTTATGTCAGTTGGCAAGCTATGTGATCTAGGCATGCTAGTTCTATTTTCCATATCCAAATGCATTGTCTTTATGGCCTCTGACAATTCCTTCGTCTTCGAGGGAATTAGAAAAGGTGATCTATATATTGTGGATTTCTCTAAGGGTCCCTCAGTCCAAATTTGTTTCCTTGCAAAAGCAACCGAAGGTTGGCTGTGGCACCGTAGGCTTGGTCATGCAGGTATGAGAAACTTGCAAACTCTGGTGAAGAAAAATCATCTCCGTGGCATTCCTGATGTAAAATTCGACAGGATCGTCTTTGTTCTGCATGTGAGGCTGGTAAATTGGCCAAGAAGCATCATTCTTCAAGGACTGTTATGACCACGACAAGACCTCTGGAAATTCTTCATATGGATTTATTCGGTCCTCAAAACTATGCAAGTTTCGGTGGCAGTCATTATGGCCTGGTCATTGTTCATGATTTCTCTTGTTACACTTGTGTATTCTTTCTCGAAGACAAAACCTACACCCAAGATATCTGCAAAAGCTTCGCCAAGAAGGCCCAGAATGAATATGATGTGCGAATTAAGCATGTCAGAAGTGACAATGGGACTGAGTTCAAAAATACTCATATCGATGATTTTCTCAACGAAAATGGCATTACTCATGAGTTCTCTGCCACATACATTCCCCAACATAATGGAGTTGTTGAACGAAAGAATAGAACTCTCATCAAAATGGCGAGAACAATGCTCAGTGAGTATAAAACTCCTATTCGCTTCTGGGCTGATGCTATTAATACTGCTTGTCATGTTACCAATCGTGTTTATCTTCACGAGTTCCTCAGGAAAACTTCATATGAGCTTATCACTGGCAAGAGACCAAATGTTTCTTATTTGCGTGTTTTTGGTGCACCTTGTTACATTCGTGATATGAATCATTCTTCCAAGTTTGCACCTAAGGCACATGAAGATTTTCTTCTTGGTTATGGCTCGAACTCGCATACTTATCGTGTCTATAATTCTCACCATGGGAAAGTTATGTAAACGGTAAATGTGCGGTTTGATGAATCTAATGGCTCCCAAAAGGAGCACCTGCCAAATGTGATAGATGAACCACCGATCTCGGATGCTATTCGGCAAATGGCCATTGGGAGCATCAAGCCAATTGAAGAAAATATACCTGAGTCTTCCGATGATGATGCTCCTATGACTCGTAGCAGAACTCGTCAAGCCACTGCCGAAGAAAATGTGACTCCAAATACTAATGGCAACCCGAATCCAAATGCAGAGAAAAATGGCAATCCTGAAGGGAATGGCGATACAAATGCTGATACTGATGGCAATGATAATGATCATCAATGAAAATCCTCATCCTCGAGTGGCTAATCGAGTTGATCCTTCATTAATTCTCGATGAACTCGAGAATCTAGGTTATCGACCCACAACTCATTCACGCACTCATTTGGCTAACTACTGTGGTAGCTTCTCCTTTGTTTCATTGGCAGAACCTACCAAGTATGAGGAAGCCATGGATGATCCAGATTGGATGAATGCAATGCAAGAGGAGTTGGTGCAATTCGAACTGAATGATGTTTGGGAATTGGTTGACAAGCCAAATCCTAAGAAGCGTAATATCATTGGCACAAAATGGATATTCCGGAACAAGCAAGATGAAAATGGCATTGTTGTGAGAAACAAAGCACGTATAGTCGCTCAAGGGTATACACAGGTAGAAGGTATTGATTTCGGTGAAACTTATGCTCCTGTTGCTCGCCTTGAGGCAATTCGTTGAAAAAGGCTCTATATGGGCTGAAGCAAGCCCCTCGAGGTTGGTATGACACCTTGAAGAAGTTTCTACTCGATAAAGGGTTCAAGCCAGGATCTACTGATCCCACACTTTTCACTCGTGATGTTGATGATGATCTATTCGTATGTCAAATTTATGTGGATGATATTATCTTCGGTTGTACTAACAATGCCTGCAGCTTAAAGTTTGGGAAAATGATGTCCGAGAAATATCAAATGTCTATGATGGGTGAACTTAAGTTCATTCTCGGAATGCAAATACATCAACAGGCAAATGGAATTTTCATATCTCAGGAGAAATATCTAAGAAAGTGTCTGAAGAAGTTCAAAATGCAACATTCCAAAATGAAGGGCTATAAAACTCCTATGCCCATGAATGGTAAGCTCGACGCAGATGTGTACGGTAAGGATTACGATCAGAAGGCTCATCGTTTGATGATTGGTTCTCTTCTTTACCTATGTGCTTCCAAACCTGATATTATGTTGAGTGTTTGCATGTGTGCCCGCTATCAAGCTGCACCGAAAGAATCGCATCACCAAGTGGTCAAGCGTATTCTTAGATATTTGGCTCACACCCCCACCTTAGGTTTATGGTATCCTAAGGAAGCACAGTTTGATCTCGTTGGATATTCAGACTCAGATTACGCAGGTGACTTGGTTGACGGGAAATCTACTTTGGGGACATGTCATTTCCTCGGTAGATCATTGGTTTGTTGGTCATCAAGAAAGCAGAATTGTGTATCTCTCTCTACAGCTGAGGCCGAATATATTGCTGCTGGCGCTTGTTGCACTCAATTATTGTGGATGAAGCAGACTCTGAAGGATTATGGCATCAAGGTCAAGAAGATTCCTTTATACTGTGACAATGAGAGTGCTATCAAATTTGCACATAATCCAGTGCAGCATTCGCGCACCAAGCACATTTGGGGTTTCCCGCCCAAGTCAGGACCACAATCTTTTATGACGGTTGCCACGTGCAATCCAGCAACTGCCACCCTATCCTGTCGGTTGAATGGCAATAGTCTCCGGATTGTGGCCGTTTGATCGGATTCACTCGCCGCGGTTATTTTCCCTCGTATATAAATACCGCAGCACCACCGCACCTTCATCCATTTCTCTTCCTCCTCACCACCGTCTCCTCTGAAACCCTCGCCACAGTGCTCCACCTTGAGCTCGACGCCAACGACCCCTTTGCCACTTCACAGTCAGAAAGCGGTCAACGGAGTCCTTCCTCGCCGCTGCGGGACATCTTTTTCCCCGCGCCGCCGTAGCTGCTGCACATCACCAAGCTAGGGTATGTGTAGTGCGAACTCGGTCTTCCATCCTTCTCGTTCGAGTTCGTCCGCGGTTAAAATTTTCTGTTTTTACCGCATATCTTAGATCTTTATTCCTTAGGTATCTTGTGCGGATGTGGTTTATAGTTGTCCCTCGCATCCGAAAGATTTCAGATCTAGGGTTTGTGTTATGTCTCGTATGAATGGAATGCATAGCACGCTGACTAGTACATTCTTCGAACACACTAGTTCATCCTATACATTTCCTTCATTCGAAACATTTCTCAAAGTCTGCTTCTAATCCTTCATCAAAATGTTTTTGTTTGAAAAATCTTCGCTGTGAGCATTTGTAACCCTGTCCCCATTTTCCCTCGCATCTAACTTTTTCACAGGTGTATGCAATCTGTTGAAGATTCTGCTCGACCAATGAGCATGGCCGATGGAGAGGATATTCTTTCGGGTACAACAGATGAGTCGAAAGCACCAAATGCAAAGGGCCCAACGGTAGGCCCAGCAGCTGGCAAGAGAAAGAGAAAAGAGCCAAGTGCTGACGAGCAAGAAGAAGATGCTCCAAAGAAAAAGAAGGGTGGCAGACAACCATACGCAAATTCAGCAGAATATATCTCTCATGATAATTATAACACTGTTCTAGGAGAATCAAAACGAGAAAGAGACAAGCGTCTACAAAGGATTTGATGCCACTGGGTGCGCAAGTGGTTCAACTATGAGACGATTCATCCTCGGTTTGCGAAGAACTTTGCCTTTCATCCTCCATGGGGTGACTGCCATGAAATTGGTCTCATTTGTGCAAGTGATCCCCAGGAGAGACGGCCGCCACCACCAAATGCTGATAAATCCTCCCTTCGCACTCCCGAATCCTATCCTGATGAATCAGCTAAACACCAGAAGAATGCTGAAAAGAGAGCCAAGAAGGCAGAAAAAGAAAGAGCTCGTGAAGAAGAAAATAATCGCCTTCTCAAAGATGAAGTTGAGAAGAAAAAGGCCGAAGGAAAATCAGAATGACTCTCTAAGCGCAAACATGATCCAAGCACTACTGCATTGAAGAAGAAGAGTGCACTGAAGAAGAAGCTGGCTAAACCAACCGAAAGAAATGCCGTAAAAAATTCTTTCGATAAAGATGATCCACCACCAACCAGAGAGGAAGTTGATGCTACTCTCAGTGAACAAGTGAACATCACAACTGTTGGGAAATGTTGGATGGAAAACAAAAAAACTCAACGCACACGCAATGATCTATCCATGGAGATGCATAGAAATGAGGGGGAGAGTGTGTCTACGTACCCTCGTAGACCGTAAGCAGAAGCGTTTCACAACGCGGTTGATGTAGTCGAACTTCTTCACGCTTCAACCGATCAAGTACAGAACGCACGGCACCTCCGCATTCTACACACGTTCAGCTCGGTGACGTCCCTCGCCTTATTGATCTAGCAAGACGTCGAGGTAGTAGATGAGTTCCGTCAGCACGACGGCGTGGTGACGGTGATGGTGAAGTGATCTCCGCAGGGCTTCGCCTAAGCACTACGAAAATATGACCGGGGGTGTAAACAATGGAGGGGGGCGCCGCACACGGCTAGGCAATTGTCTGGTCTGTGCTAGGCGCCCCCCTCCCACATATATATAGGTGGGAGGGGGAGGGGAGAGGCCAGAGCGTGCCCTAGGGCTGGCCGCCGGCCCCCTAGGGGCCCTGCCTTGCCCTGCGCCCACCTGCCACGTTTTCCCAAGGGGGAAGGAAAGGGGGGAGAGAGAAGGAAGTGGGAATCCTAATCCGCACTTTCCTTTCCCTTCTCCCCTTTCCTTCTCCTCCTTAGGCCGGCCCATATGGGGGGCGCACCAGCCCCTTATGGCTGGTGCATTTCCCCTCTTGGCCCATAAGGCCCATATCTTTTGCCGGGGGTGCCCGGAACCCCTTCCGGTGACCCGATAAGTACCTGGTACCCCCCGAAACACTTCCGGTGTCCGAATATCATTGTCCTATATATCAATCTTTACCTCTCGACCATTTCAAGACTCCTCGTCATGTCCGTGATCTCATCCGGGACTCCGAACAACATTCGGTCACCAAATCACATAACTCAAATAATACTATATCGTCAACGAACATTAAGCGTGCGGACCCTACGGGTTCGAGAACTATGTAGACATGACCGAGACACCTCTCAGGTCAATAACCAATAGCGGAACCTAGATGCCCATATTGGCTCCTACATATTCTACGAAGATCTTTATCGGTCGAACCGTTATGACAACATACATAATTCCCTTTGTCCATCGGTATGTTACTTGCCCGAGATTCGATCGTCGGTATCTTCATACATAGTTCAATCTCGTTACCGGCAAGTCTCTTTACTCGTTCCGTAATATATCACCTCGTGACTAACTCCTTAGTCATTTGCTTGCAAGCTTATGATGTGTATTATCGAGAGGGCCCAGAGATACCTCTCCGATACTCAGAGTGACAAATCCTAATTTCGATCTATGCCAACTCAACAAACACCTTCGGAGATACCTGTAGAGCATCTTAATGATCACCCAGTTATGTTGTGATGTTTGATAGCACACAAGGTATTCCTCCGGTATTCGGGAGTTGCATAATCTCATAGTCGAAGGAATATGTATTTGATATGAAGAAAGCAATAGCAATAAAACTTAACGATCATTAAGCTAAGCTAACGGATGGGTCTTGTCCATCACATCATTCTCCTAATGATGTGATCCCGTTATCAAATGACAACACATGTCCTTGGTTAGGAAACCTTAACCATCTTTGATCAACGAGCTAGTCTAGTAGAGGCTTACTAGGGACACGGTGTTAGTTTATGTATTCACACATGTATTTAAGTTTTCGATCAATACAATTCTAGCATGAATAACAAACCTTTATCATGAATAAGGAAATATAAAATAACAACTTTATTATTGCTTCTAGGGCATATTTCCTTCAATCTCCCACTTGCACTAGAGTTAATAATCTAGATTACATTGTAATGATTCTAACACCCATGGAGTCTTGGTGCTGATCATGTTTTGCTCATGGAAGAGGCTTAGTCAACGGGTCTACTACATTTAGATCCATATGTATCTTGCAAATTTCTATGTCTCCATCCTTGACTTGTTCATGAATGGAGTTGAAGCGTCTCTTGATGTATTTGGTTCTCTTGTGAAACCTGGATTCCTTTGCCAAGGCAATTGCTCCAGTGTTGTGACAAAATATTTTCATTGGATCCGATGCACTAGGTATTACACCTAGATCAGATATGAACTCCTTCATCCAGACTCCTTCATTTGCTGCTTCCGAAGCAGCTATGTACTCCGCTTCACACGTAGATCCCGCCACGGCGCTCTGCTTGGAACTGCACCAACTGACAGCTCCACCATTCAATATAAATATGTATCCGGTTTATGACTTAGAGTCATGCGGATCAGCGTCAAAGCTAGCATCGACGTAACCATTTACGACGATCTCTTTATCACCTCCATAAACGAGAAACATATCCTTGGTCCTTTTCAGGTACTTCAGGATGTTCTTGACCACTGTCCAGTGATCCACTCCTGGATTACTTTGGTACCTCCCTGCCAGACTTATGGCAAGGCACACATCAGGTCTGGTACACAGCATAGCATACATGATAGAACCTATGGCTGAGGCATAGGGAATGACTTTCATTTTCTCTCTATCTTCTGCAGTGGTCGGGCATTGAGTCTTACTCAACGTCGCACCTTGCAACACAGGCAAGAACCTTTTCTTTAACTGATCCATTTTGAACTTCTTCAAAACTTTATCAAGGTATGTGCTTTGTGAAAGTCCTATTAAGCGTCTGGATCTATCCCTATAGATCTTGATGCCCAATATATAAGCAACTTCACCGAGGTCTTTCATCGAAAAATTCTTATTCAAGTATCCTTTTATGCTATCCAGAAATTCTATATCATTTCCAATCAACAATATGTCATCCACATATAATATCAGAAATGCTACAGAGCTCCCACTCACTTTATTGTAAATACAGGCTTCACCGAAAGTCTGTATAAAACCATATGCTTTGATCACCTCATCAAAGCATATATTCCAACTCCGAGATGCTTGCATCAGTCCATAGATGGATCGCTAGAGCTTGCACACTTTGTCAACACATTTAGGATCGACAAAACCTTCTGGTTGCATCATATACAACTCTTCTTTAAGAAATCCATTAAGGAATGCAGTTTTGACGTCCATTTGCCAGATTTCATAATCATAAAATGCGGCAATTGCTAACATGATTCGGACAGACTTAAGCATCGCTACGGGTGAGAAAGTCTCATCGTAGTCAACCCCTTGAACTTGTCGAAAACCTTTTGCGACAAGTTGAGCTTTGTAGATAGTAACATTACCAGCAGCGTCAGTCTTCTTCTTGAAGATCCATTTATTCTCTATGGCTTGCCGATCATCGGGCAAATCCACCAAAGTCCATACTTTGTTCTCATACATGGATCCTATCTCTGATTTCATGGCCTCAAGCCATCTGTCGGAATCTGGGCTCATCATAGCTTCTTCATAGTTCATAGGTTCGCCTTGGTCTAGTAACATGACTTCCAGAACAGGATTACCGTACCACTCCGGTGCGGATCGTGCTCTGGTTGACCTATGAGGTTCAGTAGTAACTTGATCTGAAGTTTCATGATCAACATCATTTGCTTCCTCTCTAGTTGGTGTAGGCATCACTGGAACAGTTTTCTGTGATGTGCTACTCTCCAATTCGAGAGAAGGTACAATTACCTCATCAAGTTCTACTTTCCTACCACTCACTTCTTTTGAGAGAAACTCCTTTTCTAGAAAGGATCCATTCTTAGCAACAAAGATCTTGCCTTCGAATCTATGGTAGAAGGTGTACCCAATTGTTTCCTTAGGGTATCCTATGAAGACGCACTTCTCCGATTTGGGTTCAAACTTATCAGGCTGAAGCCTTTGGACATAAGTGTCGCAACCCCAAACTTTAAGAAATGACAGCTTAGGTTTCTTGCCAAACCATAGTTCATACGGTGTCCTCTCAATGGATTTAGACGGTGCCCTATTTAACGTGAATGCAACTGTCTCTAATGCATAACCCCAAAACGATAGTGGTAAATCGGTAAGAGACATCATAGATCGCACCATATCTAATAAAGTATGGTTACGACGTTCGGACACACCATTACGCTGTGGTGTTCCAGGTGGCGTGAGTTGTGAAACTATTCCACATTATTTTAAATGAAGGCCAAACGCGTAACTCAAATATTCGCCTCCGCGATCAGATCATAGAAACTTTATTTTCTTGTTACGATGATTCTCCACTTCACTCTAAAATTCTTTGAACTTTTCAAATGTTTCAGATTTGTGTTTCATTAAGTAGATATACCCATATCTGCTCAAATCATCTGTGAAGGTCAGAAAATAATGATACCCGCTGCGTGCCTCAACACTCACGGACCGCATATATCGGTATGTATTATTTCCAATAAGTCATTAGCTCGCTCCATTGTTCCGGAGAACGGAGTTTTAGTGCCACAAATATGTTGCACTATCATTATCAACTTTGCATCTTTTGGCATCAATATTATGAATATGTGTATCACTACAATCGAGATTCAACAAAAATAGACCGCTCTTCAAGGGTGCATGACCATAAAAGATATTACTCATATAAATAGAACAACCATTATTCTCTGATTTAAATGAATAACCGTCTCGCACTAAACAAGATCTAGATATAATGTTCATGCTCAACGCTGGCACCAAATAACAATTATTTAGGTCTAAAACTAATCCCGAAGGTAGATGTAGAGGTAGTGTGCCGACGGCGATCACATCGACCTTGGAACCATTCCCGACGCGCATCGTCACCTCGTCCTTAGCCAATCTTCATTTAATCCATAGCTCCTGTTTAGAGTTAAAAATATGAGCAACTGAACCAGTATCAAATACCCAGGCGCTACTACGAGCATTAGTAAGGTACACATCAATAACATGTATATCAAATATACCTTTGTTCACTTTGCCATCCTTCTTATCCGCCAAATACTTGGGGCAATTCTGCTTCCAGTGACCAGTTCCTTTGCAGTAGAAGCACTCAGTTTCAGGCTTGGGTCCAGCTTTGGGCTTCTTCCCAGGAGTGGCAACTTGCTTGCCATTCTTCTTGAAGTTCCCTTTCTTTCCCTTGCCCTTTTTCTTGAAACTAGTGGTCTTGTTAACCATCAACACTTGATGCTCCTTCTTGATTTCTACCTCCGCGGCCTTAAGCATTGCGAAGAGCTCGGGAATTGTTTTGTTCATCCCTTGCATATTATAGTTCATCACGAAGCCTTTGTAGCTTGATGGCAGTGATTGAAGAACTCTGTCAATGACATAATCAACTGGAAGATTAACTCCCAGCTGAGTCAAGTGATTATAATACCCAGACATTTTGAGTATGTGTTCACTGACAGAACTGTTCTCCTCCATCTTGCAGCTATAGAACTTGTTGGAAACTTCATATCTCTCAACCCGGGCATTTGCTTGAAATATTAACTTCAACTCTTGGAACATCTCATATGCTCCATGACGTTCAAAACGTCTTTGAAGTCCCAGTTCTAAGCCATAAAGCATGGCACACTAAAGTATCGAGTAGTCATCAGATCGAGCTTGCCAGACGTTCAAAACATCAGCTTTTGCTCCTGCAGTAGGCCTTTCACCTAGCAGTGCATCAAGGACATAATTCTTCTATGCAGCAATGAGGATAATCCTCAAGTTACGGACCCAGTCCGTGTAGTTGCTACCATCATCTTTCATCTTAGCTTTCTCTAGAAACGCATTAAAATTCAGGGGAATGGTAGCACGGGCCATTGATCTACAACATAGATATGCAAGTACTATCAGGACAAAGTTCATGATAAATTAAGTTCAATTAATCAAATTACTTAAGAACTCCCACTTAAATAGACATCCCTCAAGTCATCCAAGTGATACGTGATCCAAATCAACTAACCCATGTCCGATCATCACGTGAGATGGGGTAGTCATCAATGGTTAACATCTCTATGTTGATCATATCTACTATATGATTCACGTTCGATCTTTCAATCTCCAGTGTTCCGAGGCCATGTCTGTACATGCTAGGCTCGTCAAGTTTAACCCAAGTATTCTGCATGTGCAAAACTGTCTTACACCCGTTGTATGTGAACGTAGAGTCTATCACACCCGATCATCACGTGGTGTCTCAACACGACGAACTATGGCAACGGTGCATACTCAGGGAGAACACTTTTACCTTGAAATTTAGTGAAGGGATCATCTTATAATGCTACCACTGTACTAAGCAAAATAAGATGCATAAAAGATAAACATCACATGCAATCAAAATATGTGACATGATATGGCCATCATCATCTCGTGCTTTTGATCTCCATCTCCAAAGCATCGTCATGATCTCCATCGTCACCGGCTCGACACCTTGATCTCCATCGTTGTGTCATGGTCATCTCGCCAACTATTGCTTCTACAACTATTGCTAACGCATAGCGATAAAGTAAAGCAATTACATGGCGTTTGCATTTCATACAATAAAGAGACAACCATAAGGCTCCTGCCGGTTGCCGATAACTTACAAAACATGATCATCTCATACAATAACATATATCACATCATGTCTTGACCATATCACATCACAACATACCCTGCAATAACAAGTTAGACGTCCTCTACTTTGTTGTTGCAAGTTTTACGTGGCTGCTACGGGCTTCTAGCAAGAACCGTTCTTACCTACGGCAAAAACCACAACGGTGAATTATCAAGTTTGCTGTTTTAACCTTCTTCAAGGACCTGCCACAGTCAAATTTGATTCAACTAAAGTAGGAGAAACAGACACCCGCCAGCCGCCTTTATGCATAGTTGCATGTCAGTCGGTGGAACCGGTCTCATGTACGTGGACATGTAATGTTGGTCCGGGCCGCTTCATCCTACAATGCCATCGAATCAAAATAAGACGTTGGTGGTAAGCAGTATGAACATCACCGCCCACAACTTCTTTGTGTTCTACTCGTGCATATTATCTACGCATAGACCTGGCTCATGATGCCACTGTTGGGAAACGTTGCATGGAAAACAAAAAAAATTCTACGCACACGCAATGATCTATCCTTGGAGATGCATAGCAACGAGGGGGAGAGTTTGTCTACGTACCCTCGTAGACCGTAAGTGGAAGTGTTTCACAATGCGGTTGATGTAGTCGAACTTCTTCGCGCTTCAACCGATCAAGTACCGAACGCACGGCACCTCCACGTTCTGCACACGTTCAGCTCGGTGACGTCCCTCGCCTTCTTGATCCAGCGAGATGTCGAGGTAGTAGATGAGTTCCGTCAGCACAACGGCGTGGTGACAGTGATGGTGAAGTGATCTCCACAGGGCTTCACCTAAGCACTACGAAAATATGACCGGGGGTGTAAACGGTGGAGGGGGGCGCCGCACACGGCTAGGCAATTGTATGGTCTGTGCTAGGCGCCCCCCTCCCACATATATATAGGTGGGAGGGGGAGGGGAGAGGCCAGGGCGTGCCCTAGGGCTGGCCGCCAGCCCCCTAGGGGCCCTGCCTTGCCCTGCGCCCCCCCCTGCCATGTTTTCCCAAGGGGGAAGGAAAGAGGGGGGGAGAGAGAAGGAAGTGGGAATCCTAATCCACACTTTCCTTTCCCTTCTCCCCTTTCCTTCTCCTCCTTAGGCCGGCCCATATGGGGGGCACACCAGCCCCTTGTGGCTGGTGTGTTTACCCTCTTGTCCCATAAGGCCCATATCTTTTGCCGGGGGTGCCTGGAACCCCTTCCGGTGACCCGATAAGTACCCGGTACCCCCCGAAACACTTCCGGTGTCCGAATATCATCGTCCTATATATCAATCTTTACCTCTCGACCATTTCGAGACTTGTCGTCATGTCTGTGATCTCATCCGGGACTCTGAACAACATTCGGTCACCAAATCACATAAGTCATATAATACTATATCGTCAACGAACGTTAAGCGTGCGGACCCTACGGGTTCGAGAACTATGTAGACATGACCGAGACACCTCTCCGGTCAATAACCAATAGTGGAACCTGGATGCCCATATTGGCTCCTACATATTCTACGAAGATCTTTATTGGTCGAACCGTTATGACAACATACGTAATTCCCTTTGTCCATCGGTATGTTACTTGCCTGAGACTCGATCGTCGGTATCTTCATACCTAGTTCAATCTCGTTACCAACAAGTATCTTTACTCGTTCCATAATACATCACCTCGTGACTAACTCCTTAGTCGTTTGCTTGCAAGCTTATGATGTGTATTACCGAGAGGGCCCAGAGATACCTCTCCGATACTCGGAGTGACAAATCCTAATCTCGATCTATGCCAACTCAACAAACACCTTAGGAGATACCTGTAGAGCATATTTATGATCACCCAGTTACGTTGTGATGTTTAATAGCACACAAGGTATTCCTACGGTATTCGAGAGTTGCATAATCTCATAGTCGAAAGAATATGTATTTGACATGAAGAAAGCACTAGCAATAAAACTTAACGATCATTATGCTAAGCTAACGGATGGGTCTTGTCCATCACATCATTCTCCTAATGATGTGATCCCGTTATCAAATGATAACACATGTCCATGGTTAGGAAACCTTAACCATCTTTGATCAACGAGCTAGTCTAGTAGAGGCTTACTAGGGACACGGTGTTAGTTTATGTATTCACACATGTATTTAAGTTTCCGATCAATACAATTCTAGCATGAATAACAAACCTTTATCATGAATAAGGAAATATAAAATAACAACTTTATTATTGCCTCTAGGGCATATTTCCTTCAACAACTTCTATAGTGCTACCTGATCTTCGGGCTCATGCAGTTCCAATAGCACCTGCGAAGAAGATCATTTTGCAAAGAAAGACTCCACCTACGACTTTTACCATGAAGGATTTTGTGGATACAACTCCTCATCCTGAAGCAATAAACATGCAGGATTTGGTAGTTGATGCTCCTGTCTACACTGCCAAGCTAGGCAAACCAATTCCTAAGCCAAAGGTGAAGAAAATCAAGGCACCAACCACCGAGCAACTGCTCCTCGAAATGTTGCACCGAAGGAAAAGGTTGCCAAGTTTGCTCCCAGTTTGACATAATCATTGGCTTCTATACCTCCATCCGAGCAAGTTCCAGTGCAAACTGCTCCGGTTGCACAAACTGATGTTATATCTGATGCTCCACATTATTACAATCATGTATTCATCATGGAGCAACTTGACAAGTTCATTGAAAATCCATTCGATGGTGAAGTGGCATCTTTGCCAATTCCATCTGAAGTTATTTCACAAGCATCTGATGTTGTTCATGAAATGAGAGAAGATTATGTTGAAATCAACTCCCTCACTGCTGAACTCAAAGACCTTGATGATCGAATGAAAACTACATCTTCCAGGTTTGTCATTAAACAACTTGAAGAATCTTACATGGATATCAATCGGGCTTTGAATATCCTCCGTAGCAGAAGATTGGGTTTTCACTCTGATCTGGATGATATTGTTCGCAAGATCTGCAATGAGCATCAAGCACAAGCTATTGGCTATAATGATCTTGTCAAGGGACACATTGATCAAACTGCTCCGCAGACACAAAAGAGGCAAAAGAAAACTGCGAAGAAAAATGCTCCTCCTGCTACGACAGAAATGTCACATGATCACGCTGAAGCTCAGCCTCAGAAGGAAAAATCTCCTAAGCCAGCAATTCCTTCACAACCCACTGCTCAAGTCACTGACGTACCTCCCTCACCAAGGCCAACTAAATCAGTGCCTGTAGCCTCCCATGTAAGAGCTGAAATCCCATCTCAGCAAGTTGTTTCTGAAGACGGTGAAATCCCTCACTCCGAACCCCAAGCTTCTCCCACTCGTGCTACGCCGAATGTTTCGGCTCCTCCCACTGATCAGCAGCAACAGACTCCTGAAGATCAAACGCAACCACCTCCAGTGCCTACTGAACAGGAATCTGCTCTGTTGCCCACTGTTTCTGCAGCTCCAACCCATGTGCCATCTACTCCATCCCAACTGCATTTATAAATCAACACAGCATAAAGAATCTCGGATGTTGGTCTATCTGCAGTCAGATCTACTCGTGCTCGTCATACAGACTCCGTAGTTTATGGAGATGAAGTGATTTCAATTGAAGATGAACTTAAATATCTATATCCTCGTGAACAACTGCCTTTGTTCTCGACTGGTGTTGGCGTCAAAGGGCCACTTTTCAATCGGAACACTCATCCCCAATTCTTTCGAGAAAGTCCATATAAAGGGCCACGCACCTCTAAATCACCTTGTTTCTGGACTCAAGAATAGGCTATCTTTTATTCTCGGATTCTCTATGACAGCCGAAAGATATTTCCTCATGAGTTCCCGGACATCTCAGCTATGAAGAATATTGGCTGTTTTACTCAGTTACTGCAAGATCTGGAAGATTTTAGCCTCATAAATGTATTTGCATTCGAGCATCCATGGAACAGAGAAATCATACTTCAGTTCTATGCAACCTTGTACTTATTTGGTGATGAATCTGATAGCTCAAAGTGGATCATGGAAGGGATGACCGAAGGGAAACGCATAAAATGCACTTCAATAGATTTTGTCTCACATTTTCATTTCCCTCAGTTCGAGCATGGCAAAACTGAGATTAGAGTGCACAACATTGATGTCATTTCAAATGAAATCTTTCGATGCACCATGGACAAAGAAAAGATTCGTGACTACAATGGTCCTCCCTTACCCGAGCATTTGACATTCGAAAATCAGACTCTATACCATTTGCTCACCGACACCATCTACCCTCTGGCCGGGATGAATACTGATAATGTCATCTCTGATGTTCTTCGAAATGCCATCTATCCAATCTCCGAGCGATATGTCTTTGATGTTGATGATATGTTTTTGGGTATCCTGAAAGTTTCTGCTCAGCATCCAAAATGCCTCAAGGTCTATGCGCCATGGATCCAGAAAGTGATTGATCATACTATGCATACAGAATACTTGGCAAAAGTTAGTCATAAAAGCTTCATTCCTCCAGTGAGTGATATACTGCAAGTTATGGAAGATATTTCTTCGGGTAGAGTACCCGTGTCCAGCCCTCAAGATTATCACAATACATTCGATGGGCCACAGCTGCCTCAGTGTGATCGACAGATATCTCATCAACCTCCATCGCACCTCGAAGTGAGTTTGCGCATGCAACAGCTGCTGCTGAAGCACATGGCTGAGGATCGCCGAGAGAAAGAACATCTGGCTGCCGAGCTAAATGCAATCAACAATAGAACTAAAGTGGTGCATATGCTTGCGGCTGAGAATAAGAAACATTTCTGGAAATTGCTTCGCAAGTTCTTCTCCGAAAAACAACTTCTGCATGTCGATCTCAAAGAACTTTATGAGTGTCTTGACAAAGGATTTTCTATTGAAGATTACCAAGATCGCATTACTCCTCCTCTGCCAGCTAGTGAGCCAACAACTGATCCACTCCATTTTAAGCTGTGAAGATTGCTCAAAGAATCTGAAGCTACCTCACCGACAGAGAAACCAGCCGAAGGAAATGTGTTATCTCGTGCTACTCCAGTGGCTGATCCCAATGTGCCTTCATCATCACACCAACACGCTGCTATTCCTGAGGAAAAATCTGCTGCCGTTGAAGATGAAGATACTCCAGTTACTTCCGAATCAGAAGTCTCCTCTGACAGTTCTTCTGGAGATGCCACCGAGTGAATCAAGTTCACAGCTTTTGCACTCATGTTCTTCGTCACCTTTTTGACACTAGTTGACAAAAGGGGGGAGAATTACATCGAGTTTTGATAGATTTGCTTTTGGAGTTTCGTTGTTTGGTTTCGTGTGAGATTTGAACTTATGCTTAAAGACTATTTGCTCTTGGATGTAAAACTTCTGTGCTGTAATGTTAATAACCCCGCCTGCTGCACTATTTCTCTTGAAGCATTTGTATTGCAGGTGGAATTATTATCAGAACTTATAAATGATTGCACTACGATCTCGATGGATTATATATCATCAGTGCGAATCTTTATCTCGTATGATTGAAATTTCCTCTAAATACTTCAATGAATTGTACGAGAATTTTATCTCATATCTGAAACCCTGCATACATCTAGGGGGAGTCTATTTCATCATCGAGTCAAGTTATACGTCTCCAACGTATCTATAATTTTTTATTGTTCCATGCTCTTATAGTATCATTCTTGGATGTTTTACAATCATTTTATAGCAAGTTTATATCATTTTTTGGGACTAACCTATTGACATAGTGCCCAGTGCTAGTTGCTGTTTTTTGCTTGTTTTTTACTTCACAGAATATCAGTACCAAACGGAGTCCAAATGCAATGAAACTTTTTGGAGATTTTTTTTGGACCAGAAGAAAACTTGGGAGCCAAGGAAGGACCAAAGGAGATCCCCGTGGGGACCACAAGAAACCTGGGCATGCCCAGGAGGCCAGGCGTGCCCAGGTGGGTTGTGGGCCCCATGGAGGTCTCCTGCACCGCCTCTTCGCCCTATAAATTCCCAAATATTCCAGAAACCCTAGGGGAGTCGACGAAACACAATTCCAGCCACCGCAAGTTCCAGAACCACGAGATCCAACCAAACACCATCATGGAGGGGTTCATCATCCTCATTGGTGCCTCTCCGATGATGCGTGAGTAGTCCACCATAGACCTAAGGGTCCGTAGGCAGTAGTTAGATGGCTTCTTCTCTCTTTTTGCTTCTCAATACAATGGTCTCTTAGAGATCTATTTGATGTAAACTTTTTTGCGGTGTGTTTGTTGGGACCCGATGAACTTTGAGTTTATGATCAGATCTATATGCATGAATATTATTTGAGTTTTCTTTGATCTCTTATATGCATGATTATTTATAGCATCGTATTTCTTCTTCGAATCTTTGGTTTAGGCCAACTAGATCCATTTTTCTTGCCATGGGAAGAGGTACTTTGTGATGGGTTCGATCTTGCGGTGTCCTCTCCTAGTGACAGAAGGGGCAGTGAGGCACACATGTATCGTTGCTATTAAGGATAACAAGATGGGGTCTATTCCTACATGAATAGATCTTGTCTACATCATGTCATCGTTCTTATTGCATTACTCTGTTTCTCCATGAACTTAATACACTAGATCCATGCTGGATAGCGGTCGATGTGTGGAGTAATAGTAGTAGATGCAGGCAGGAGTCGGTCTACTAATCTTGGACGTGATGCCTATATATTGATCATTGCCTTGGATATCATCATAATTATTCGATCTTCTATCAATTGCCCAACAGTAATTTGTTTACCCACAGTATGATATTTTCTCAAGAGAAGCCACTAGTGAAATCTACGTCCCTCGGGTTTATCTTTTATCATATTGCTTTCCGATCTATTTTTCATCGCATTTGTTTTCAGATCTATTATTCCAAAAACCCAAAAATACTTTGCTACACTTTTTATTTGCATCTTTTTTTTCATGTTTTATTCAGATCTATTTATCCAATCTCATACAGACCAATCTATCTTTTTACCGAGGAGGGATTGACAACCCCTCTTACGCGTCGGGTTGCAAGTATTTGTTCTTTGTGTGCAGGTACCGTTTACATAGTGTTGCTTGGTCCTCCTACTGGATTGATACCTTGGTTTCATAACTGAGGGAAATACCTACCGTAGCTGTACTGCATCATCCCTTCCTCTTTGGGGAATTACCGATGTAGTTTCAAGCCGCATCATCAACTAACACAAATTCACTCTTGTTCGATTTACTTTTCACTTATCTATCTTCACTTCGATGATTATTTGTTTTGCCAACAACCATCCAAAAAGGGGGAGATTGTTGGTGCAATGATAGGCCCCTTACGTTTTGGAGTTTGTTGACATAAACAGTATGGGACTTATGTGTTTGCTAGTGCACATAGAGTAACAGGTCCCTGAGATCACGAGGAGTTTGAGCTAAACGACGAAGGTAATCTACCTGCGCTATAGTGAAGGTTATCACCGAAGATTATGATAACAAGAGTGACCCCTCAAAAATTGTTGAACTGAAGAAATTGGTTCGGTGCCTGTCCGAGGAAATTGACTTCGTCTGAGGAGATTGAAGACGAAATGAAGACGTAGCATTTATTTCATAGTTCTTCTTCTCTTATTGAGTCATAGGACCACCGTACTATTAAGAGGGGTGTAGCGTTCGAAACTTTGATTCTCTGATGCTAAACCCAAATCATACGAAAGTTGCGAGAGAAATCTCTTTGTGTTCTGAGCAAATACTTGACAGCTAGAGACTATGATCTTCTTTGCTGCGAGAGATTTGTCTCAGACCGAGGAGTTAGCATTACTTGTTCCTCAAGTAATGTTACCATTGCTCCCAAATCCGACCGTTGGGAACGTGTCGGTTGGCCATTGGCTGGACCTCGTGTCCAAAATGGTCATTTCCCACCAGGGAAGGTTGCGGCTATAAATAGCCACCCCGCCGGTTTTATCCGACGGCTGCTCCATTTGATTCTGAGAAGATTGTTAAGCAACCCCCTCTTTGAGCGATTTGAGTTTAAAATCCACTGAGAGAAAATCCCTAGAGCCGAAGAATTAGATAGTGGTTCAGCATCACTCGAAATCTAAGTCCAGTACGATCCGCCTATTACTCTTGAGAGTTGTAAACTGTCCAGACGGTTAGGTGTCAATTTTTTCAGAGACTAAGAGTGATTGTGGTTCTTGAAGAAGAAGTCTATAAAGGTTTGGAGATCGCCTCAAGTATCTACCATGAGTGATCGGCATTGGTTGACGAACCAATTGTTGAGGAGAATAGGGTGAAGAGAGTTTATCTTTCATGTTAAGTCACAACCCCTCCAATCAGACGTAGTCCTTGTGCAGAAGGACGAACTAGTCGAACAAATACCCTGTCGCCATCGAGCATCACTGGTTACCTCTGGCACCTATGTTTACCTTTGATATGTTTTCCATCATGTGATTTGTTGCGATGCATGTTGTAGTTTACATTCGGTACTTAGTTATAGCTTCCTATAGTTTTTTTTTCATTCGCTCCGCTGCTGGGTTCCGAGAGTTTTGAGATTTCGAAAGAAATTTTAAAACTCCCATTCACCCCCCGCCCCTCTGGTAGACATACTTCGGTCCTACACCTAGTTTATGCATTGCTTCGTAAGGGGCTGATTTGGATCCACATGTTTCATGCTATGGTTAGATTTATCTTAATTCTTCTTTTGTAGTTGCAGATGCTTGCGAGAGGGGTTAATCATAAGTGGGAGGCTTGTCCAAGTAAGGAAAGCACCCAAGCACCGGTCCACCCACATATCAAATTATCAAAGTAATGAACGCGAATCATATGATCATGATGAAAACTAACTTGACAATAATTCCCATGTGTCCTCGGGAGCGCTTTGCTTTATATAAGAGTCCATCCAACCTTATCCTTTGCTGTAAAAAGGATTGGGCCACCTTGTTGCACCTTTGCTACACTTGTTACTTTCCACCCGTTACGAATTATCTTGTCACCAAACTATCTGTTATCGATAATTTTAGTGCCTATAGAAAATACCTTGCTGAAAACCGCTTGTCATTTCCTTCTGCTCCTCGTTGGGTTTGACACTCTTACTTATCGAAAGGACTATGATTGATCCCCTATACTTGTGGGTCATCAGGAGACTCTGGAGGTGGAGGACGAGGCTACAAACAAGCGGAGGCGGGTCGAGCAAGAACCGCAAGCGACTCCAGCAGGCCTAGACTTCATCAGCAGCCTCCCCGATGATATGTTGATAGTCATCATCTCCCTCCTCCCAATCAAATATTGGGCGCGGACAACAGTCCTTTCCTGGCAGTGGCGCCCCCTATGGAACTCCACCCCTCTCGACCTCATCGACGCTCACAAGCTCTGCCATGGCTATCGCAAAATCTTGGACGCATTGTCCCAGATCCTCGGCAGTCACCATGGCCCAATCAGAGGCCTTATCACCGGCAAGTTCCGTTCCAACGGCAAGGATCGAGCCAAGCTTGACGAGTGGTTCGAGTCCCCCGCCCTAGATCAGCTTGAGGAGCTCAGTTTTAATGATGGGCATATGCGCTCGCTGCCAACGTCCGCACTCCGCCTAGCGCCCACGTTGTGCCTCGCCAGGTTCATGAACTGCCATCCCCCCCCCCCTTAATGATGTGCCCACTCTTTTTCTACCACGACTGAAGCACCTCAAGCTCGTTGTCATCTGCATCCCAAAGGATGACATGGAGCGCCTGCTCTGCGGCTGTACTGCACTCGAGTACCTTTGTCTTCAGGCGATCAGTGGGTTGAGTAGCTTCCACATCACCTCCATGACTCTCCAGACTATTTATGTGTGTTGCTATTGCTGCAACAAGAGAGCACAAAAGGTGTATTACAGTATGGTCATTGAGGACACACCTTCACTTGAGAGATTACTTGTAGTTGATCAACAAGGTCCAACAAGAATTGATGTCATTTCTACGCTAAAATTGACAGTGGCGGGCTACTCGTCTGTCAAATACTCCGAACTTGTTATTGGATCCACACCAGTTCAGGTACAACAGTCGCCTTCTTCCTCTCCTTCTTTAAATTAACATTATTTATAATTTTGAAGATGTATGTTCGTCTGTCATCCAAAAAATTATTCTGATAAGCTTGACCCCGAATCTGCGCGTAGTGAAGGTCTTGGCACTAGATTCTATCGGCCCCAACCTGGACCAAGTTGTCAGTTTCCTGAGATACTTTTCGTGCATGGAGAAGCTATATATCATGGTGATGTTCCTTTCCTATTAAATGTTAACCATAAGGGAGTTCAATTTTTGGTACCTTTTCCCAAGTTTACAATGACAATGTACTACGATTTCTGAAGGAATTTTAGAGGATTTCAGTACATACATGTTTTCCCCCCATATTGGTTGCTTGATTCATATGGTTACAGTCCATAAGCATTTCTCCTTTGGATTCATCTGTACTAGTTTTCTTAGGGAAATTTTCATCCACTCCAACCTCTTGTGAAGAAGGCTACATTTTTCTAGATTGTAATCAAATGCCCATGTTAATCATGTAGGATCGAAGATGGCACGTTAGTGTATTTTAGAAAGCCTGCAAACCAAATAGGCATGTAGTAGTGCTCAAAACTGCATGTAGGCACTAATACGTTCTCTTCTTTGCAGATAAGATTAGGCCCAGTGGTGGATAATGTGATATAATACAACAATCACATCGAATGCCTAGATCTGCATCTCTCAGAAATTACTTTGAACTCCCACCGAGGGACCTTATCGGAGATTATATTCATCAAGTTCTTTGTTGTCAGAGCAAGGGAGCCAAAGGTAATGAGGTTTGCCCTACATTTATTTCGCAAAAATGAATGGTTTGTTGATCAGCGCCGACGGCTGCGGCAGAATGGAAAAGGCTCCGAAGAAGCTGAATTTCATTTTGGAACTTCGGATGACAGAGTAATCAGAAGTCATTATGTCAAGCCCATACATGACTTGTTAGTGGTTGATCCCTTTGCAGAAATGGTGAGGTTTCAAAACAAGCCTTAGAAGTATTAATATCAGTTTGAACCTCTCTTATATCCATGTTCAGCTGATCAGCGCAGGCATTTGCAGCACCATGAGCTGAATTTCATTTGTAATATCAGTTTGAACCTTGTAATCTTCGAATTTGAGCCATATAACTCTGGAATTTGAACCTTGTGATATTTTGGGCTTTTGTGGTACAATCGTTGAAATGGCATTGTATGAGACTCGTATATTGGTAGTACTATTTTGACCTTAATATGCAATGGACTTAGATTTTATTTACCATTCTCGAATGTGTTTCCCCTGTCGATCTCATCGCAAATGATCTGTATAGCTTACTCAACTACGATCTTTGACATTATTGCACATAGTTGGTTTCTTTAACAGTGTGCCCTGTAGAGCACAGAAATAATTATCACACTCGACTGTCCATCATTACCCTTCTGTGTAACTTTGACCTCATCACCCACAGGTAAACAAGTTTTTCCCGGCTCCAGTGAGGGAGGGGCGATGATGGCGGTGCACCTTCGGCTCGCTTCAGTGCTTGTAGTCATCGCTAGGTGGTCTATGAATCTGGATGTAATTTTTATTATTTCTGGTGTTTGTTGTACTACCATGACTAAAGATGAATAGATTGGATGTTTTCCCGCAAAAAAAAAACTTATGGCCGAAGGCATTCCACACGCTTCGTTTTTGCAAAGCTTTTTGCCAATAAACGCCCACGATTTGCCCCTCTTATAGTCAACCCGTGGCCAAACTAGCCGGGCGGGAAGCTTGCACGGTTGAATGGGAACAGGCTCACCAATGATACATTTGGCGCCTCTTCGAGCCCACGCGTGGTAAAACAAAACGCGTGTGGGGTGCTCAAGCGTGCACTGGAATTCTCCGCTATGAACGTGGTGAAAAGACATGACGATTACAGGCCGGCCGGCACCCATTTATTACAGCAGCCATTTAACCCTTGTGTCTCTTCAACCTTTCAATCGCGCCCCATTATTGCAAGAAGCACACCCGCCACAACAAATTCTTAGAGGGTATCCTGTGCGGCTCCAATGGCGCACCGAGCGGCTGCCGACAACGAGCAGAAGTTCACGATGCATGCCATGGTGGACACCCACAGAAGGTTCACGAAGCTCTCAGTGGTGTACACCAACAACCCGGTCTGGGTGGAGCACTCCATCCACACCATGGAGTTGTTGCTTGCTGACGAGAAGTACAAGGTGGTCGGGTTTGACCTCGAGTACACCCGCGCTCGTGTCGGGTCTCGTCCCAAGGTCGTCGTCGCCCAGATGTGCGTGCACAATCATGTCCTCATCTACCACTACTGCCTGGCCACAAGGCCTTTCGAGTGTTTCGCCAGGTTTGTCAACAACCCCCACTACATGTTCGCTACGGTGGACATCACCAACGATGTAAAGGTGCTCAAGAATTCGGGCATCGCCTGCTAGAATCTTGTCGACATCCAGGGAAAATACAAGATCTGGGGTAGCAAGAAGCATGAGAAGGACTCACTGGTTCACCTCGTCGAGGCCATCATCGACCCCAACTACAAAGACATGAAGGATTCCTGCAACAAGGACAAGCGTGACTGGCACTGGGCCTGGATGGAGAAACTCGACAAAGCTCACGTCGTGTACGCGGCCAAGGAGGCATACATTAGATACGAGATGTACAGGGGGATCATTGACATGAGGAAGTGCCTCCTTCCCCAAAATGGCCAGGGATCCAGCCGCAAGCAGAGCAATGGCAAGCGTCGTCACAATAAGAAGTAGATGATTAGATGCTCGTTTCTCCTAGTTTAGTATGCATGTAATTGTTTATTTTGGTGTGTGGAAATGTTATGTGTGTAGTCACTTATGTAATTGTATGCTTAATTTGGTCGTGCAATCATGTTCTCATAAGCATACATGTTGATGTTCTGTAGACAGAGCATAGATGTTGTGCGGGCAGAGCAAATCACATCGCACATGGACTAAACAATGGAACCCGTAGGTGATGATTTCACCAATCGCTCACAATTGTATACCAGCAAGTGTTTGCCCACAACACACATGGCTTGTGAACAGGAAACGTCTGCGTTGTTATCGGTCTTCCCACACATTTCTGATTACTGACCTATTTGCCCACAACACACATAGCTGGTTAAGTTCAACCGTTTCTGTTGTGTTGCCTAATCAAAAACAGTTCATCCGAGTGAACTGTATGTCGTAGATCGCACACACTTTGATCTGGCTGACCGTTTCTGTTGTGTTGCCTAATCACAAACAGTTCATCCGAGTGAACTGTATGTTGTATATCGCGCACACACACCTTCATCTGTCTGACCGTTTCTGCTGTTTTGCTTATCGCAAACAAATCATTCGAATGAACTGTATGCCACGCATCACACACGCAACTATAATCTCAATCGTGTTTGATGTCTCCACCATCGCAAACATTTTGTATCATTTTTGACAGTTTTATTACATCACTGTTTGTGATTAAAGCATCGCACACAGTTTCGTCAAAGGGTCTTTGATTGTAGTGTCGCATTAGCAGCATCATGTAGTAGTGTTGGAGTTCTATCCGATGTAATTCTCTTTTGTGGTGTGTTTGTTGGGATCCGATGAATTGTGGGTTTATGATCAGATTATTCATGAGAAATATTTGAGACTTCTCTAAACTCTTTTATGCATGATTGTTATAGCTTTGTATTTCTCTCCGATCTATCCATTTGGTTTGGCCAACTAGATTGATTTATCTTGCAATGGGAGAGGAGCTTTTTAATGGGTTCAATCTTGCGGTGCTCTATATCCCAGTGACAGAAGGGGACAAGACACGTATTTGCATTGTTGCCATTAAGGGGAAAACGATGGGGTTTATTCATATTGGTTGAGTTTCCTTTGTATACATCATGTCATCTTGCTTAAGGCGTTACTCTGTTTTATACTTAATACTCTAGATGCATACTGGATAGCGGTCGATGGGTGGAGTAATAGTAGTAGATGCAGGCAGGAGTCGGTCTACTTGTCTCGGACGTGATGCCTATATACATGATCATTTCTTTGAATATCGTCATAACTATGCGTTTTCTATCAATTGCCCAACAGTAATTTGTTTACCCACCGTATGTTTTGTGTTAGAGAGAAGCCTCTAGTGAAAACTATGGCCCCCGGGTCTACTTTTATCATATATAAAATCCAAAATTACCTTGCTGCACTTTTTCTATTTTATTTTATTTAGCAATTTATTTTATCTATCTACCACTACAAGATTTGATCCTTGCAAATAACCGCCAAGGGGATTGACAACCCTCTTGTTCGCGTTGGGTGCAAGTATTTGCTTTTGTGTGTGTAGGTGCTGCTACAAGGTTTTGTGTGGTTCTCCTACTAGATTGATAACCTTGGTTCTTAATAGAGGGAAATACTTATCTCTAGTGTACTGCTTCATCCTCTCCTCTTCGAGGAAATCCCAACGCATCACACAAGTAGCAGTCATGGAATAGTGTCATGGCTCTCCACACATGAAGCAGGTTCCGGAAGTAGGATGTGGACCCGCACTAGCAGGCGGTCCGCCAATAGGCCTGGGTGGATCATATGACTAAACTGGGTGAGGCGCCACATAAGATGGCCTTGGTGAATATCCAGGTGGAAGAGCGGAGTTCGGAACCCAAATCTGGAGCTTCTGAGAGCCAGAGCCAAAGGAAGAACCAATTCATGGGTGTGCTTACGAGACTCCTCATAAGTGACATGAGTTGTCTCTGCATTAATGGCCTTATTCACAATAGCCTGGAAAGTATCGCATTGGTGTAAGTGAAGATCACGGTGCAACTTAGGGTTGAGACCTTTCCAGAACCTATCTTGCTTCTTGGTGTCCGTGGACACTTCTTCGGTGGCATAACGGGCGAGGTTCTCAAACTCTCTACTATAAGCATCAACAGCCATCTTACCCTGGGTAAGATTACAGAACTCTTCCCTCTTGCGATCGATAAGACCCTGAGGAATGTGGTGCTCGCGAAAAGCCTCGATGAAATCTCTCCAAGAAGTGATCTGGCCAGCTGGAAGCATAGCCTCATAGTTCTCCCACCATGAACTAGCAGGACCCTCTAGGTGATATGTAGCATAGGTGACCTTGTCACCTTCGTCCACTTCGCAGAACATAGCTTATGAGTGATGCTACGGAGCCAATCATCTGCATCGAGTGGCTCAATGGAGTGATGGAAGGTGGGTGGGTTCAAACTGATGAAGTCATGGATGGTCACTGACTCGTTGGGCTGAAAGGTTGTGTTCTGCTCAATACGTGCCAACAAGCGGTTAGTCTCACGCATGTTCCTCTCAACCTCTAACATGAACTCTGCCAATGAAGGCTGGTCGGGAGGATCCTCCTCATCCTTACCACCTCCGTGGTTCTGGCTACAAGCAACTGAACCTCGGGTAACTGACGGCATCATGAGGAAGAAAACCAAGGGAGAATGATACGTCTCCATCGTATCTATAATTTTTGATTGTTTCATGCCAATATTATACAACTTTCACATATTTTTGGCAACATTTTATATGATTTACTGGACTAACATATTGATCCAGTGCCAGTTCCTGTTTGTTGCATGTTTTTTGTTTTGTAGAATATCCATATCAAACGAAGTCCAAACGCGATAAAAATTTACAGAGAATTATTTTGGAGTATATGTGATTTTTGGGAGGTGGAATCAACACAAAAGGAGGCCCACAACCCCCACAGTACACCAGGGCGCGCCCCAGCCCCTAGGCGCATGGTGATGGGTGGTGGCCACCTCGTAAGGTGGTTTCTACTATTGTTCGGGCGCAAGGAAGCTTATATCCGAAAAAAATTGTGTTAAAATCTCAGCTCAATCGGAGTTACGGATCTCCGGGAATATAAGAAACGGTTTTTGGCCAGAAAAGGGGAACGTGAAATAGAAGAGAACAGACGGATAGATCCAATCTAGGAGGGGCTCCTGCCCCTCTGCCGCCATGGCAACCATGGACCAAAGGGAGAACTCTCCTCCCATATAGGGGGGAGGCTAGGAAGAAGAAGAAGGAGGGGGACTCTCTCCCCATCTCTCCCGGTGGTGCCGGAACAATCATCGTGTGACGGCGATCTACTCCAACAACTCTGTCATCTTCACCAATATCTTCATCACCTTCCCCCATCTATCTACAGCGGTACACTCTCCCGCAACCTGTTGTACCCTCTACTTGAACATGGTGCTTTATGCTTCATATTACTATCCAATGATATGTTGCCATCCTATGATGCTTGAGTAGATTTTTGTTGTCCTGTCGGTAATTGGTGAATTGCCCTGATTGGTTTAATTTGCTTGTGGTTATGTTGCTATCCTTTGGTGCCCATCATATGAGCGTGCGTGTGGATCACACCATAGGTTTAGTTGTATGTTGATAGGACTATGCATTGGAGGGCAAGGGTGACAGAAACTTCTTCTTACCATAGAAATTGATGCATACGGGATTGAAGGGGGACCAATATATATCTTAATGCTATGGTTGGGTTTACCTTAATGAACGTTAGTAGTTGCGGATGCTTGCTAATAGTACCAATCATAAGTGCATAGATTTCCATGTAAGGGATGACATGCTAGCAGTGGCCTCTCCCACATAAAAACTTGCTATCGGTCTAGTAACATAGTCAATTGCTTAGGGACGATTCCGCAAATCCTACCACTACTAATCAACACTCGTTATACTAATTTAATTGTACTTTAATTAGAACAGCACCTACTTTTTATTTTTACGTTCTTTATTATCTAGCAAACTTATCCCTTCACGCCTACAAAGTACTTCTAGTTTTATTCTTGTTCTAGTTAAAACAAACGTTAAGTGTGCGTAGAGGTATATCGATGGTCGATAGAACTCGAGGGAATATTTCTTCTACCTTTAGCTCCTCGTTGGGTTCGACACTCTTATTTATCAAAAAAGGCTACAAACGATCCCCTATACTTGTGGGTTATCAAGAACTTTTTCTGGCCATTGCCGAGGAGCAATAGTGTGGGGTGGATATTCTCGTGTGTGCTTGTTTGCTTTATCACTAAGTAATTTTTTATTTTGTGCTCTTGTTTTCTATCTTTAGTTATGGGTAGGAAACGCAAAATACCAAAAAAAAAATAGTTGTACCCACTAAACCAATGGTTGAAGAACCACCCAAAATCTATCATACTGCTGAAGCTTTCTACTTGGATCATCTTCGATCCCTATGTGCTCGTGCTGAAACCCCAACTAGCTTAGTTGAGGGAAAATCATTAAATGAGCATGCTTATTATGTGCGACACCGCTTATCTCAAAAAGGGAAACTGTTATGGCATCAAATTAATACTATGCAATGTTATGCTTGGAATTTATGTGAATTATATGATTCTACTTGTTGCTCTAAAGACCCTAAGAAACACCTTCCCTACCAATGTGTGTTTAGTGCTAATGGAATCGTATCTTCTTATGCTAAGGGTGTTTATAATTACTATGATGTTGAACAAAATGAAGAATTTGTTGCTTTTAAGGGTGCTTATGAAATTGCTTCTTTGATTGAAAAGCATGATGCTACTCTTTACAAATCTGAAAATTTAGCTATGCTTGAATATTGCTATAAAAAGTATGCCTCTAATGCTTATGTTAAATCATATATTGTGGACTCCTCCGCTTTCCAAGAAGAGACTAATATTTTGCAGGAATCTATGGTAGAAGAAATTGATGAAACTGTGAGCTCATTGGATGAAAAAGATGATGAGGAGAGTGAAGAGCAAAAGGAGGAAGAGCGGATTGATCACCCGTGCCTACCTTCTAATGATATTAACTCTTCAACTCATACATTGTTTAATTTCTCTTTGTGCTTACCGAAGGATGAATGCTATGATGATAGCTATGATCCCGTTAATTCTTTTGAAACATCCCTTTTTGATGAACTTGATGCTTTCTATGCTTGTGGCCAAGATGCCAATATGAATTATGCTTATGGAGATGAACTTGCTATAGTTCCTTATGTTAAGAATGAAAATTTTGCTATAGCACCCACGCATTAGTCCTATTATCTTTTTGAATTCTCCAAACTACACTATATCGGAGAAGTTTGCTCTTATTAAGGATTATATTGATGGGTTACCTTCTACCATTACACGTGATGATTTTGATGAATATAATATGCATGTGCTTGCTGCTCCTACTTGCAATTATTATGAGAGAGGAACTACATCTCCGCATCTATGTTTCCAATACGATAAAATTGCAAGAAACTACTTATGCTATGTATTGGCCTTTACTTGATGTGCATGAATTGTTCTTTTATGACATGCCGATACATAGGAAGAGAGTTAGACTTCGTCATTGCATGATATATTTTGCTTTTTGATCACTACTAAATTACAAATCATTTCTAATTAAAATTGACTTTGATATACCTTGGGATCCGGGTGGATCGATTACTTGAGCACTTTATGCCTAGCTTAATGGCCTTAAAGAAAGCGCTGCCAGGGAGACAACCCAGAAGTTTTAGAGAGTCATTTTATTCTGTTGTGTGTTTTTATAAAGTTTAAAAACAAAAAATATAGAGGGGAACCTAAAACTTTTTCAAAAAGAAAGTGAAAGTGAGAGAGACGAGCATTGTTAAAGTGGGAGCTAGCCTTGAACTTTGTTCAGGCCCATGGAAACTTTATGAATCTTAATTACAGAAACTTTTCAACAAAAATAATTATCCCCTTTGTCGGGGTACACAGACAGGGGTGTATGTTTTCCCCTGACTTGTGCACGGACAGTGAGCCACGAACCCGGAAAAATTGCAACGTCCAAGACAAGGTCAAGGTAAAAGAGATAAGCTCTTTGACAAATCAAAGGGCAAGCTGAGAAGACCGAGTCAAGCCAAGAAGCAAGACACCGCTAAGGGAAAACCTCACTTGCCGGGCAGGAGAGCCTGGCGAGGTCAAGGTTGCCCGGGAAGCAAAACCTCAAGGCCGCCCTGGCAGGCCTGCCGGGGGCATACGGAGGCAAAACGCCCCGCCAAGGCTTCACCGCCCCACCTCACGATGACACATGTCACCGATTGGTGCAGTGTCAAGCCCCGAGATGACTAAGTGGCTGCCTTTCTCCACATGGCAGCCATTTCCTACAGGAATCACCTCCAAATGACACCCGTCCTGCGACGTGTCATGCAGACAGGAGAGAAGGTGGCCAAATAGCCCGGCAAGGCATGTCGGGCATGCCATGATGTGACACTGAGTGGCGCATTTAATGCGTACTGCTCTGTCTGTAGAGGAGATATGATAGCATTGTTCGCTATCTAATTAGTACACAATGACTGATTTGCCACTGTGGTGACCCCTTAATCTATAAAAGGAGGCCCATGGCAATGAGAGAAAGGATTCGGACCCCTGTACACCCATACGGCGTAGCTACTCTCGCCCCGAGGAAACCCTGTCGGGCAAGAGCGTTGTGTTTCCACCACCATCCACCATCAATCCACCAAAGCAGGAGTAGGGTTTTACGCCTCGCGGCGGCCCGAACCTGGGTAAAAACTGCCAGTGTGATCTTTGTCGTGCTACGCTGTGTTCCTCTGCTCTTTGTGCAATGCGCTCAGTCCCCCTGCCGAACCAAAAGGGGCCCTTGGTCCCATAGGTGGTCATGGTTTCCCACGATATCTTTGGCGCACCAGGTAGGGGGCTGCGCCTGCACGAACCCGAGAAGTGTACGAAGCGCGCCATCTTCACCGCCATCTTCTTCATCAACGGCGTCGCCACTCACGGCGCCCGAAGAAATGGCGGGGGTAGAGCCGGAGAGCGACGCCGCTCCCTCGCCGGCCTCGTCCAATTTCTGCCACCTCCGCACGCCGTGGTCACAGCGGCAGCGGAGGCTAGCGACAAGGGCGACAATACCGTCCCGAACGGATCAGACGACAGGAACGCCCAGTGAGCCCCGTTCGGGAAAAGGGGTGATGTGCAAAGGGTATCGGGTTTCTCTCCCTGCCACTCTCACTTGTTTACTATCGAGCTACTCCGGGTAGGCCTCATCAACGTATGAGCCCGCGCGATACTCGGTCTAGCATTTACCCTGCTTAGGAAAATCCTGAGTAGAACGCCGGTGCAAATCCGTTGGTTGACGCCCCGGCAAGTACGCTCCGGCAAGGCCATCCGTGCTGGCGTGACTTTTGTGCCAACTACCGTTGGATTGATCCAAAAGTGTGAAGAGGAGGGGAGAGGAACCAGCCATGCCTAACGTCGCATCCTGCCACTCGCGAGATACTTATACTTCTAGCCGACCCTTGCCGGGAGCTAGAAGTCGATATACGTGCGGCACCGCCCTTCTTGGAATGTGCGAGCTCAGCAAGCGGCCACAGCCGGGAAGAGTAGATGGAAGCACGAATAAGAGCTAAGTTTACTCAATCTTTGCTTTACTTATAAATCAAGAATTTGCATATGTTTATCCCTTGAATGCTGGAGTGTTCGTGTGAAGAAATCTTTCACGAGATGGTACCTTTGCTAGATTCTTGTCTGCACCCTCATTCCGTTCAGAGCCTGCTCGTGGAATGGGTGGCTGCATCGGAAACTACTAAGGAAAAACCTGCCGGGATGCATCCACGCCAAGATAAATGTTAAGGGCCGGACCCTTACGACTTTCGCGGCAATATGATACCGGCAGGCAACCAGAGCATGTATAGAGATTAATCATGTGAACACCGATGGGGTAACATTCAAAAAGGGATAAAACATGCAATTCAGATCTAACAAAGGCATCAAGTTTCACGTAAGCATAAATAGTGCGATGTCTAAACACAGAGCATGCATCATGCTTTGATTACAGAGCAACGCAGCTACGGGCATGACTCAAGGCCGGTCCTCTCGACCTTGGGGAGCAACAGGAACGCCAAGAACCCTGTCAGCGAAAGGGGTATACTTCTCCTCAGTAGCAAAAACGTCTGTGCTGCGCGGCGGCTTCCTGAAGCCGTCGGCAAGGTCAAGGTCCGGGTGGCGGTAGGCGATGTTGCTCAAAACCATGAAGAGGGAATTACGAGCAAGTTTCCGGGATTCAGCCTCGAAGCGACCAGCTCTTCCCTCCTCATGCACCTTTAGCTTGTCGACCAGCTCATTAAAGAAGGCCCCTAGCTTAACACTGGGGGCCTCCTGCTTGCTGGCCAAGTAGACTGGCCCCTCCATGCCCATCGCTGCGGTCTAGGCAGTGAGGCGCTCAGCAACATCAATCAAGCTCTTGATCCAGAGGTCAACCTGCTCAGACTGGTTCGCCAGTTTGGCCTCTGCATCCTTCCGGAGGTGCTTCGCGGTGTCCAGGTCTTTCGTCAGCTGCTGCTCATGGGCCCTGCTGGATTCTGCCGAGCTCTCCAAGGTGCCGATCCTGGCTTTCAGATCTTCGATGGTGCCGTTGGCGCTCTCGAGGTCTTGGTTCTTAGAGGAGAGCTGCGATTGCACATCCTTTAAAAGGATCTCTGCTTTCCGCGTCTCCTCCCTGAGAGTCTCGACCTCCTTGGCGCTCCCGGCAAGCTTCTCTGTCAGCTCGGCCACCTGCTGGTCGAGGTCCACCTTGGCGGAAGAGGCAGTGGCAAGGTCATCGACAAGCCCCTTCAACCGAGCGGTAGAGTCAACAGTAAGGGCATCCAGGGCGGCCTTGTGCTTGTCTTCCAGCTCTTTGGTGCACTGCTGCACAAGGACCTCCAGATCGTCGTCCTTGGCGCGGAGGGCAGCTTCGAGCCTCTCCTCCCGGAGAGAAATGTCCTGCTCCCAGGCGTCCAGAAGTACTTTGTGGTCCACCAGGCACGCCTCCCGAGCGATGACATCCTCCCTCTCCATCGAGACTGTCTCCTGCTGCCTCAGGAGGACCTGGAACTTCTTGTCGTGCCAATCACGCAGCTCAGCCATTTGTCCTTCAGCTTCTGGCCTACCTCATTGGCGGACTTGCGTTGTTCCTTGAGCTCTTGCCATTTCTGACTGTGTCGATCCCGCATCTCCTTGATGCCTGTCGCCACGGACTCCATAAAAGACAAATCTAGAGCAACGACGACGGAGTCATCCACCTCTTCGACCCCTTGGTATAGCAACGCCAAAATACGCTGAAGCTCTTCATTGAGCTCTGTGCTTGTCGCCATTGACGAGCTGGGGGCTCTGGGCCCAGGCTGTGCAAGCACCAACGCCAGGTGGCTTGAGGATGATGGCGGGGCCCCGCCGGGGTGCCAAACAGGGGAAGGGGACCCATGGTTTGGAGGGGTATCTTCTCTTCAATCACCACCCCTGATCCAGACGTGCTGCCAGGGGATTTCTCAGACTCCTTCAGGGGCCCCAGGACACCCCCGGCAGCATGTTCCTGCCCTTCCATGGTAGCAATCTTGGCGGCCTCCTATGCGGCGTCCTTCCCTATGCTGGCCACCTCATCCAGCAAATCTGGCTCCTCGTGTAAAGGGGCTGCAAGCAGATCCAGTAATCAATGACAGAAATATCAGATTGTTAACAAGTTAAGAGCACGAAGCAATATAATGAAAAGGAACAGGGAAAGAAGAGCGAATAAGTTACCCGGAGAGGTCTGCCGGGTGGAAGCTTCAGTCTCTCCGGCAATGTTAGTTGCCGGGCCAAGGCCGGACTCTGTCATGGAGACCCTTGGCGGGGATCCCTCGACCCGATCAAGGGGCAAGGTGGGCCCCTCCTGGAAAGGCTCGTCCAGGGTGGTTCATTCTCCTCCTTTGGCTTCAGTAGAGGGGAGTTCTCCTCCGTCGCTCCCGACGGGCGGAACCACCCCTACACGTTCAAGTTGGCGGCTGGACTGGGGGCTTGATGCCGGGGGACTCGCACCGTCCCCTGCCGAGCCCGTCCCTTCCAATGTCCTCGGTGGCTCCACGCGTCTGAGCCGCTTGGTCAGGTGGATGAGGGTTTCTTCTTCTTCTTCTTCCTCCCTGACAGAGGCGGCAGGCAAAGATTCATCAACAAGCAAGAAAACATGTGGAAATAACGGCGAGGAAGTGAGGAAGTTCTTTCTTACTCCTCGTCGATAAGCATGGAGCTCAACACAAAATCAACAGGTGGAGGAGATGCCCTGCTTCTCTTCTAGGGCAGGGGAGCTGAGCTCTCCGGCAACATTGAGCCCCGCTGGGATGCGGGGGGCTCCGACGAAGACGAGCTCTGTGAAGAGCTCGAATCCAACTGGGAGAAGGAGTCGTCTTCTGTGGCTGCTGGCTTCTAGACAGGAGGGGCCCTGGCCCCAGAAAGACGGGGTGAGTGGCGGCGCGCAGCTTCGGGGATGCTGCTCCTGGAGGAGATCTCCTTCACCTTCTTGGTGACGGGCGCAGGATCGGCGGCTGCCGCTCCCCGATTGGCTACCAGCCTATGAGGGCGTTGATCCAAGACTGGCTCGGGGGCTTGAGGGCCTTCCGCAAGCCACTCCTCTCTAGGTTGTTCAGCCTCCTCAACCTCTTCTTCCTCTAGAGCCTTTGCCACCATGGTATATAGGGCCTCAATCCCGGAAGGCTCGCCCCCGGCAGGCTCGTCCCCGGCAACCTCTTCCCGGACTTGCGCCTCGTCCCTGCCGTGGGAAGAACTTTTGTCTCTGGCCTTTTCCTTTCCCCTTGTTGCCTTCCCGGCCTTCGCCGTTGTTGCAGCCCGGGATGCCCTGTCCTTCTCAAGCCGCTTCCTGATGTACGCCTCCTCCACCCTGGAGGTGTGCTTGTACATATTGACCTCCACCCTGGTAGCTCTTTCCACAAGGGTGGAGGACCACGCCAGCTCTTCATCGAGCGAGGGTAACTGCCAGTCACTTACAAATCCTTGAGCATCGCAATGCGGCATCCATTTCAAGATCTGGTCCCTGGCGGAGTTGATGTTCAGAGGGTTGATGTTGGCGGGCAGTTTGAAAAGTTCGAAGCTGCCAAAAAGCTGGTCACACAACCAGGCATGGCCGTAGACTGAGAAGTTGTTGGCCAGACTAGGAAGTAACCTCATCCTGTCTGCAACATCCCCATAGAGCCAGGCAAACATGTCCCTCTTATGCAATAGCGCAATACGACAGAGAAGGAAGTCGGCCCCCACATGCTCAACGGTTAGCCCGGCAGCCTTCAGACGGGTGATCCTGTTTATTGCCGGGTGGAGCCTATCATCGGTGAGGCCAAACTCCCTCCAGTCATTGCTGCGCTCAATGCATCATGTCCGCGCCTGGCAGAACTCTGGGGCCTCCTCATCCTGGATCCAACACCAATCTCCTCTCCACTCCTCCCATTTGCTGCGCTGTTGGCCAGAGATGTAATCCTAGTTCTCCCTTGGCACTACCCGTGGCATCCAGCTTATGTTCCCAGAGCGATGGTTTTTGTTCTCCACTCGCGGAATGAAATAGTGCCTGAATAGATCAACGTTGGGGGCAACTCCAACAAAATTCTCGCACAAATGAGTAAAGATTGCCATACACGCCATTGCATTTGGAGTGAAATCCAAGAGATGGAAGCCATAAATCACCATCATTGCTTCCAAGAAATCTAAGAAAGCGGAACAGAGGCCACAGATGAAGTACGCGCAAAAGAACCGGTACAAATCTGGCGGGTCCTGTTTCCCCTCCGCCAGAACTTTGGGCGCGTCGTGCCCTTTCGGGACTTCCCTCCCCCACAGATAACCATACCTTGCCTCGAGCACTTCTCCGTCCAGATTCGACGGAAAGAAGACGGCATCCGCCCTTCGCTTCCTGTCCAGCTCCGATGCCCTCTTGCTCGGCCGCCTCATTCCCCGCGGTTGTCCGCTTCCCCCTAGCGGCGATTTTCTTCCCCATGTCTCCGAGAATACTGTAGGGATGTGGGAAGGGAATGGAGAGGAGATTGGTGGCGGGTGCGGGCGAGGAAGAAGAGCAGTTGCTTGGCTTGCGGGGGAAGATGGTGGGGAGGCGAGGCAGACGGTGAATGAGCAGTACCCTTCCGCGTTTTCCTCTCTTAAGGAACAGGACGTGGGGAGGGACGCGACTCTTCAGGAAGTTACCATTTTACATTAACTTCAACCAGTCCCACGCCCCCATGGCCCGCGGTAATTGTGCGAAGTGGACGTTGGATTTACCGGTCATCATGACAAACCGCCATGCGCGCGGCCTTCTTTTGCCACGTGCCCGTGCACTGTTTGGGGCCTAACCCAATGTGCCTAGCGACACGTATGGCTCAGGCCCAAGGGCTTCTGTCGGGGTACACAGACAGGGGTGTATGTTTTCCCCTGACTTGTGCATGGATAGTGAGCCACGAACCCGGCAAGATTGCAACGTCCAAGACAAGGCCAAGGTAAAAGAGATAAGCTCTTTGACAAATCAAAGGGCAAGCTGAGAAGACCGAGTCAAGCCAAGAAGCAAGACACCACTAAGGGAAAACCTCTCTTGCCGGGCAGGAGAGCCTGACGAGGTCAAGGTTGCCCCGGAAGCAAAACCACAAGGCTGCCACGGCAGGCCTGCCAGGGGCATACGGAGGCAAAACGCCCCGCCAAGGCTTCACCTCCCCACCTCACGATGACACAAGTCACCGATCGATGCAGTGTCAAGCCCCGAGATGACTAAGTGGCTGCCTTTCACCACATGGCAGCCATTTCCTACAGGAATCACCTCCAAATGACACCCGTCCTGCGACGTGTCATGCAGAGAGGAGAGAAGGTGGCCAAACAGCTCGGCAAGGCGTGCCGGGCAGGCCATGATGTGACACTGAGCGGCGCATTTAATGCGTACTGCTCAGTCTGCAGAGGAGATATGATAGCATTGTTCGCTATTTAATCAGTACACAATGACTGATTTGCCACTGTGGTGACCCCTTAATCCATAAAAGGAGGCCCATGGCAACGAGAGAAAGGATTCGGACCCCTGTACACCCATACGGTGTAGCTGCTCTCGCCCCAAGGCAACCCTGCCAGGCAAGAGCACTGCATTTCCACCACCATCCACCATCAATCCACCAAAGCAGGAGTAGGGTTTTACGCCTCGCGGCGGCCCGAACCTGGGTAAAAACTGCCCGTGTGATCTTTGCCGTGCTACGCTGCGCTCCTCCGCTCTTTGTGCAATGCGCTCAGTCCCCCTGCTGAACCAAAAGGGGCCCTTGGCCCCATAGGTGGTCGTGGTTTCCCATGACACCCTTGTACAAATCCATTGTATTATAAAAATAATGTGCCAAGATTTTCCTTTAGGATGATTAGATTGCTTGTTGGCATGTGCGGTGCAAAAATAGAAACTTTGGTTGTAGTGCATGATTTTACATTTTTCACTAGTACATCAAAAGTTTCTGAAATTTTTACACAGTACTGCTATCAAATTTTTTTATTTTTTCCTAATTTTTCAGAATTTTTGAAGTTACATAAGTATGGTCAATGTTCAGATTGCTACAGACTGTCCTGTTTTTGACAGATTCTGTTTTTGATGCATTGTTTTGCTTGTTTTGATGAAACTATCGATTGTATCGGTGGTATAAGCCATGGAGAAGTTATAATACAGTAGCTATAATGAAAAAACAAAATATGAATGGGTTTTCAACAGTACTTAAAGTAGTGATTTGCATTATTATACTAACGGATCTCACCAGTTTTCTGTTAAGTTTTGTGTGGATGAAGTATTCAAATATCGAGGACGTCTCGATATGAGGAGAAGGAGGAGAGGCAGGATTTAAAGCTTGGGGATTCCCAAGGCACTCCAAGTAAATATTCAAGGAGACTCAAGCATCTAAGCTTGGGGATGCCCCGGAAGGCATCCCAGCTTTCTTCAACAAGTTTCGGTATGTTTCGGTTTTCATTTCGTTCATGTGATATGCGTAAATCTTGGAGCGTCTTTTGTGTTTAGTTTTCACTTTTCTTTTATGCACCATACTGGTATGAGATAGTCCATGGTTGATTTATAGAATTCTCATTGCACTTCACTTATATCTTTTGAGTGTGGCTTTATAGAATGCTTCATACGCTTCACTTATATCATTTGATGTTTGGATTGCCTGTTTCTCTTCACATGGAAAACGTTATTTGTAGAATGCTCTTTTGCTTCACTTATATTTATTAGAGCATGGACTTTTGTAGAAAGAATTAAACTCTCTTGCTTCACTTATATCTATTTAGAGAGTCAACAGGAATTGGTCATTCACATGGTTAGTCGGAAAATCCTACATGAAACTTGTGGATCACCGAATATGATATGTTTGATTCCTTGCAATAGCACTACAAAAAAAGACACATCCATGATATTTTGGGCCGAACGAAAAAAAAATCTGTCATGCTTATGACACTTCTATGATGATAATTGTGACAAAACCCGGTATCATCATAGATGTGGTGGGCTCCTACTTCTATGACAAAAAATCATGACAGAAAATGGGCTTTTCTTCCTGGGCGGGCCGGAGACGCAGCTGCATGACATTCTTTGGGCCGTCCATAACGGAAAAAAAACGTGGTAGAAGCAAGGGCGAGGAAAATATCGGGGAGTTCCCGGTTACGGTGGGTGGTCGGGGCCGAGCGATGCACGGAGGTTTGCGCGTTTCTCTCGTACACGTACGCGCATGTGTGCTAGGCGTTGGGCTCTAACTGAACCTGAGTGAGGCGTTCGCTTACTAAACCCGAGCAATTGCACTAGCTACGTTACTGAACCCGAGCGATCGATCCCTTGGTTGTTAACTGAACCCAAGTGATTCCTTCGCTACTGCTGCTAACTGAAGGCGATCGAACCTACTGCCTCTTGATGAACAGTGAATATTGTTGGGGGTTGGATGAATAGTTCCCGGTGGGGGTTGGATGAACAGGACCCCGTGGTAGGAGAGGTCGTTGCCGCTGGATGAACAGGACCCCGATCGAGCCGGTTGGGGGTGGATGAACAGGACCCCGTGGAGGGCTGGTGGAATAGTAGCCGGTGGAGGCTGGATGAACAGGCCCCCGTGGTGGGCTGGTTCTACAGTAGTCGGTGGAGGCTGGATGAACAGTAGCTGGTGGAGGCAGGAGGGAGACGCCGTGGATGAACAGTCGCAGGTGGAGGCTGGAGGAGGTCGACGGTTGATGAACAGTAGCCCGTGGAGGCTGGAGCAAGGTAGTAGACGGTGGATGAACAGTAGCCCGTGGAGTCCCATTTTGCGGTACGCCACACCCCTCCCGATGAACAGGACCCCCGTTTCGACCGTAGGAGGTCGAAGAGAAGTCTGTTTCCTCTGTTTTGCGGTACGCCACAACCCTTCCGATCAATAGGACCCCGTTTCGACCGTAAGAGGTCGAAGAGAAGTCTGTTTCCTTCGTTTTGCGATACGCCAGACCCCTCCCGGTGAACAGGATCCCGTTTCAACCATAGGCGGTCGAACAGAAGGTCGTTTCCTCCGTTCTGCGGTACGCCAGGCCTCGTTTCAGCTGTTTCGTCCAAGCCGGTTGGCTCCCGATGAACAGGACGCATTCCGTTGCCTCCCGATGAACATGACGCAGTTTCTCCGTTCCGACCCAGCCGGTTGGCTGCTGATGAACAGGATGCCGTCGCTGCTCTCCGCTGCCTCTCCATGTACACGAGCCCTGACCGTACGTATGCGCGAGTAGGCGTTCGAGACCCCGCCCGTATGTACGTACGTGGCCGTATTTACTTTCTTGCACCCTGGCTGTATGTACGTGTACATGATATAGACGGGACTGCGTGACATGCTACGTCCGCACCTCTACTACAACACGTGCCCTTCCTTACTCGGCCATGGTTGATCACTGTAGCCTGCAGACAGACCGATCGACTAGTATGTATGTACACGTTCGCGACCAGACAGACAACCCTACGTACGGTTCGACCGGGTCGGTCCCAGCTATAAGGGAGGTAAGGAGGCACTTCCTTGCGTGCGAAGATATAGCTGGTGGGTCCCAGCTGTCAGGGGGAGAATCATATTTTTTGCCCGTAATATGGACGCACTTCCTTGCGTGCGAGGATGTAGCTGGTGGGTCCCGGCAGTTAGAGGGGAAACATTTTTTCGCGAAATACGGTGGTCCATCCGGTGGGTCCCTGCTGTCAGGTGGAGGAATCATTATTTTGCGCGTAATAAGGAGGCACTTCCTTGCTCCCAGCTGTCAGCCTCTCCACGTACAGTACTCTTCCGATGGAAGTCATTCCTTGACCACATTGACCACGTCGCGCCGAGAGCACCAAGGCCGTGGACGACGGCAAGGCCTAGGAAGGGGACGACGCGGAGCCGGGGAAGACGCGGCAGTGGATGCCCACGTGGAGAGGAGTACGAGGGTTGACTGGTTTGACTGCGGTGTGAGGCTGCCGTCGCCGCAGAATAACAGGGGTTGTGGGTGAGTAGAGGGATGGCCTGGCCAAAGGTTGGAGTAGGGTGGGGCGGTCAGGCCTGCGCGGCAGCAAAGCCAGCCACGGGAGGCAGGAGCAGCCGGCACGATCGGCGCTGGTTTGGGCGGCTGGAGCAAGAAGACCAGAGGTTGAAGAAACACTACGGCCGTTGGATGGACATCATACGGTCACTGGAGCTAGAATCGTTCATATTGACTAAGTTGACAAAGCCCTCCGTCCGCGTCAACTTAGTAGGCCCACAAGTTAGCCTCCCACTATGGTGGGTCCCAGCTAGCAGGGGGAGTATTCATTTTTTTTGTGCGTAATAAGGAGGCACTTCCTTGCGTGCAAAGATATAGCTGGTGGGTCCGAGCTATCAGCGGGGGGAATGTTTTTTTCGCGAAATACAGAGGCCCTTCCGGTGGGTCCCAGCTGTCAGGTGGAGGAATCATTATTTTGCGCGTAATAAGGAGGCATTTCCTTGCGTGCGGCCGTGGACCCAGCTGTCAGCCTCTCCACATACAGTCCACTTCTGATGGATGTCGTTCGTTAACCACGCCGCGCCGAGAGCACCAGGGCGGTGGACGACGGCGAGGCCTAGGAAGGGAACGACACGGGGCCAGGGAAGACTCGGCAGTTGTTTCCCACGCGGAGGGGAGTACGAGGGTTTACTGGTTCGTCTGCCATCGCCGGAGAATAACAGCAGGTGTGGGTGAGTAGAGGGATGGCCAGGCCAGTGATGGGAGTAGGGTGGGGCGGTGAGGCCTGCGCGGCAGCACAGACGGCCACGGGAGGAGGGAGCAGGCAGTCCCGCCGGTGCTTGTTTGAGTGGCTGGAGCAGGAAGAGCAGAGATTGAAGAAGCACGACGGCCGTTGGATGGACATCCAACAGTCACTGCTCTCGTGTGTTGACTAAGTTGACACGGCTTAGCATGTGCGTCAACCTTTTTTTTAGGAAAGCGTACGCGTCAACCTATAGTAGGCGCACAAGTCAGCCTCAAATCTATGGAAAACAGCATACAGCCCATCTGCCATTATTTCTAATAATATACAGCCCATTTGCTAATTCTTAAGGTTTTTTTGGAGCCCATATTCTTTTTGTTGGCATTACAGCCCATATTGTGGCCACGGTTAAAAAATTATACAAAATTTTACATATTTCGGTGTGGTCCGAACTGTTTTTAATCCTAAAATTTTGAGTCACATTCAAACTAATTTTAAAAATAAATTTATATCAATATAAAATCCAAATAATTGTCCACGCATAAAAATTAATGAAATTTAAAATCTCGAAATGAAAAAAAAATGAAACTAATTGCCGGTTTGATGTGTTTTAAAAATGTACAGCCCATTTCTCATTACTGATAGCCCATTTTCTGGGCAAGTCGAATGAAGCTCTCCTCATCTTGAAAGATTTGCAGCCCAGCAGGGCTGACAAAGCAAGTAGGCCTCGTTTGGGTATTCTCCAAAAGAACAAAAAAATTGGGCTAGCCATTTTCAGAAAGAAAAAAAACTACTGGGCTGGTCTTGTGGTAAACATAAAAGAAAAGGCTGGCTAGACAGGCCAGACTGCCCTGCACAGCCTAGTTGACACCCTGCTTCCGTCTCAAAAACAAAAATAATTGGGCGAGCTGCTGGGTCCCTGGTGGCAGCTGCTCCTAGTGCAATTCTCTCGTTTATTGACTACATTGACAATGGCATGGGACCCAGATGTCAGAAATCCATTAGGAGGAACCATTTTTTTGGCTTGAAATAAGGAGGCACTTGCTTGCGTACTGCCATGACCCTGGTGGGTCCCTGCTGTCATCCTCTCCACGTACAATCATCTCCTGATTGTGTACGCATCAACCTAGTAGGCCCACAAGTCAGCCTCTAAACCCGTGGCGGACAAATACAACCCATTTAAAAAAATAACAGCCCATTCCATAAGTTCAAACAGAAAGTTCAACATTCAGAGCAAAGTAACAGGTCTGATCCAGATATAGAGTACTGAACTTCCATGTTGACAACCATCATAGCCAAGTTAACTATCTACTCCCAGAAATACTCTAGTAGTGTGCAAGTACTAACTTACTCTTAGCTAACTAGACGATGCCGACCGCCATCTACGGTACACGCTAAACGCCGGCACCGACGTCCTCCTCCTCACCTCGGACTTGCCAGAGGTGCAATAGGGCGCGTTGGCCCTTTCCATGCCGGCGTGGTCCACCGAAGCTTTGGCTTCTAAGCGGGAAACCCACTTGACCAGCTGGTAGTAAAATTTGGCGTCGCGAATGCGTGTGTGCCCGACAGCCTCCAAGGCTATTTGCTGGGCGCCGGCCTCCACATAGTCGGCCCAGTTGCGGGCGCTCTGCTCGCGACTCAGAGCGTCGGTGCGCTGCTGCTCCATGCCCCGCTGGCGGCGCAAATCGGCGATATGCTGCTCCTCCGTCAGGCGGTCGTGCTCCAACAAGTCCTCATACTCCACATTGCCATCTAAAGACCGATAGAATGCCTCCTCCCTCCGTCTGCCTTCCGGTGAAAAACCGAACACTAGTTCCAACGGTGACCGCCTCCGGCGTCGCCTATTGCGGACGGGCGGGGGCATGACAGACATGGTGAGAGCGAGGACAAGTGGCGAGCGACGTCGGGGCAGTGGGGGCTTATGAGGATAGGGTGAGTTGGGTGATGGTGCCACCGGAGAACGCCGGGAACCAGTAATTATAGGCGGAAGGTAGGTGAAGCAGCGTGTTGCGGGAAACGTGATGGTCATCGGAATTCAATGCATAAGCAGGCATGGCTTAGCGCGCCAGCTTACCGTGGAAAACTAGAAAAACTGATGTGCCGTCCCATCCCGTCAGTGGTGCGTCCCGTCCATGCTGGATCGCACATTGGCATGACGGTCAAACGAGTGCACTCGAATCATCCAGATGAGGTACTCCCTCCTTGTCAAAAATTATTCCACCACTCCTCATCTACCTTGGTTGGTGAGATTTTTGAATTGAGCCCTGCAAACCGGAAAGGAGGTAGTACATGCGTGATCCGCTATTTATTCGTGTAGGATTGAGTAGGTCGGATAGTGTACGTGTAGGATCGCATTAGCTGATGAACGTTCGCTGGGAGACAAGGCATTTACGAACGTTTTTGCTGGCAGTTTCTTTAGATTCGCATGGCATTTTCTTCAGAATAGCTTGTCAGTTTCTTCAGAGGTAGGCATTTTTATTCAAAAAACTGCCACTTCGGATCTTGCGTCACAACTAAAACTGCCAGGAGCGTATTAGTAGGCTAGCTAGTGATCGATCAGTAACTTGTAAACACTGAGTGAATAGAAATAAAGAACTGCTAGTAACTTGTAAACACTGAGAACATAGAAATAAGGATCATGCTGTGCACAGTAGTAAGAGTCGATCCGTTCGAAATGTTCACATGAGACTCACAGGCCTGGCATTGTAATATGTTCACATTAGTAGCCCAAATTCACAACCAACTAGTACGATTCCCATACATAAGATCAACATGTTAATGCATCTCAATGATTCACAGATCATATACAAATATGTAGCTCCAAAAGCAAAGATCTAGAAAAACATCTGTTCTTCCTACTAACATGGATGCTTCTCTGGGCCAACATTCAGTACAGAGTGAAAGACAAATTTGTTTGTGAAGTCTACAATTCCTCTTGCAAACATAAGTGGTTTCACCAACAGCTGGAACCAAGAGAATGAACCACACATGATGGAGGAACATCCACTGCAATATGATTTGGTCTTCTCTCAATCACACGGCGAGACTATTTTCGGAATACAAACTTTAACTTAGGAAAAATGATGCCCATTGTATAATCAGACCAAATCAATGAAGCACCTAGTGTTGGCCAATAAATAGTACAATACTACTTTTTTGCAGTCCATGAAGTGACTATCCAATCTTTCTGTGTCTATTTTCAAATGGCACTGCATGCAGTGACTATACTATTCTCTTGTGCAGTTCCACCAAAATTGCGGTCACTTTGTTTGTTTGCCAAATAGCAACGGGCAGACATCTGTCTGCACAAATATCAAGCAGCTAGTAAACATATACCCCACCTTGTATTTTTGGTTTAAACACGTCTCTTCCGCTTAGCATCTGTCATGTTTTGCACTGGACAATTTGATACTGTCATGTTTTTCCCTGGACAATTTTGTACTGAATTGATTTGCTGGTACAGAGCAAAATATAGCGCCTACTCTTCATCAGACCAAGGATATCCATGTTCGCAGTGATGGAAGAGGTGAAATCGATACAACCAAAATTGAGCATCCAATCATTGAATCATGTCCTGCACCTCCAATAAATTCACATGCAAACCACTAATATTACTATCTAATGACAGTACAAAAAGAGTAGCAAGATAGTAGCAAACCATGTACCTTCATAATGAACAGCTCATAATGCCACCAATTGGATATAACGGTTTGGAAGAAAACATGCTCCTAATGTTGAACCATTTGGACTTTTTGTGCAGTTCCACTAAAATCGAGCATCCCTGTTTGCATAGATATTGAAAGTGTGATTACTATAAAAGTGACACTAGTTGAAGCATAGACTCACAAATATAAGCATTCCAATTTCTTAATGGGAAAAGGTAGCAAGACTGTTTCTAACCACCTGTTTGAAGGAATAAATAAGGCAACAACGGCTGATGTCAGGAAGGCATACATAGTATTTTCTTAAAAACTGAACCATTCCTGACCTTTCCTCTTCTTTTAAGCATATTTTGTGCAGTTCAACTAAAATAAAATGTCATCACCACCTTGACAATTCAATGACACTGTACAAAAAGAAATGACTTAACATTACATCATGATGTCAGGTATGTAATCGACAAGCATTAGAGACAAACATACAGACCTCCTCCGATAACATAATGAACATTAATTTAACAAAGGTGTGACTAGCTTTACCGGGATAATTTGAGTAAACTCTACACCCTCTGTTACTTAATATAAGACGTTTTTGCAGTTCACTTTAAAGTACCCAAACGTCTAGTATTTAGAAAAACATGTAGTAGTTTTCTTGAGCACATATCTGGGAAAGCTTGCCACACTTTATATATGTCCATACGCTAATGCAACACCATTCGAATAGTACAAATATACACTAATCCAGTGGCTAGTGCAACAGTAGAGTAGTTTTTTATTATGGGGTACAGTACAATGGTTTTACTGAACAGATTTCCATAAGCTAGCACTGGAAGATTTCTATAAGCATTACACTTACACTTACACTTACTAAGCCTTTTGTCCCAAACAAGTTGGGGTAGGCTAGATATGAAACCCTTTCACAAGGACTTCCCAGGAGGTCACCCATCCTAGTACTACTCTCGCCCAAATGGGTTTCATACCCAAAGGACTGGCTAGTTTTTACGTTGGCTCGCCAAGCCTATCACAACCCTTAGATATGAAACCCTTTCACGAGGACTTCCCAGGAGGTCACCCATCCTAGTACTACTCTCGCTCAAATGGGTTTCATACCCATGGAACTGGCTAGTTTTTACGTTGGCTCGCCAAGCCTATCACAACCCTCCTCCTTTACCCGGGCTTGGGACCGGCTATGCCTAGAAGACATAGGCCGAGTTAAGGAAGATTTCTATAAGCATTAACAATACAAAATGTAAAGGTAACAAGTTTCAGCATTGGTATACTAGTTGTGCAACAGCATTAAACCAAATACAGAAGTCTGAAGGTAACTAGCATTATTAACTAATGACAGTATAAAAAAATTGTAAACCATGTACCTTCAAGGTAAATATCATTTCAAACTCGAGGGGACCTCAAAATTGCTATCCCAATCTTGATAATCGATCAAACATAAAAACTTGATCGAACGAATCAAGAGAACAGCCGGAGGAGGAGGTGCCCACTCTTGTACTTTCCTCTTGTCTTCATAATTTTTTGTGCAGTTTAACCAAAATAAAATGACATCAGCGCCTTGGCATTTTGGTGACACTGTACAAAAAAATTGACTTATCTCATGAAAGTGAGGTATGTAAGCTATAAGCATTAATAGTGCAAAAATATGAAGGTAGTAACAAGTTTCATCGTTGGTATACTGGCTGTGCAATAGCATTAGAATGCCTTAGCTGAAAAATCTTTAATACATCCACAATCAACAGCTAACCCTGAAATAATCCAGTGACATTAAATGGCATTGCTTAAATTTATCGGTGGCATTAGACTAAGTGTGGCATTAGTTAAATGTGGCATCACTTTAGTAGTAGCATTGCTTACTTTACCGATGGCGTTATACTAACAGCAAAAAACTGGCAATAAGAGCATGGGAGGCCCATTCGGACAGTGGGCACACCAGTACGATGTACCTCCATGGATGCATAGAGTGGTGAGGGAGGTATGGTTGCCTAGAGCAACAAATATCCAGGTAGCATATGTGGATTACGTCCCATTTTTGTTCTCTTTAGCCACCTTTTTCCTATGTGAGGACAACAAACCGATCGACCTGGTCATTCTCTATTACGTTGTCATGCCTTTCTACCCATTTTCACCCTTTTTCAACCAAGAGACATGAGACTCATTCCTTAGCTACTGATTATCCCCTTTTCAACCTAGATGCGGGTTCGATGCCTAGTCTCTTCGACAGTACTTTCTCCCTTCCTTTCCTTATTCAACCCAGACATGGATTAGTCTGCATGAAGTAGGGTTTCCTTTAATAGTGCAAATTAAGGTTTTCGTCTGCGTGACCAGCAGAGCAGAGGATAGCAAATTGGGAAGATGGTGGAGTGGAAAAAGATCCACATGCAGCGACATGGCAGATGGGGCAATAGAACAAGGGTATGGTTCGAAAAGAGGTAGCATACCTGAGGGTCGGCGGGAAGTGGCTTCGCTCGTGGTCGTCGTCCTCCGCACACACTATGGCAGCGAGCTTGGGGACGGAGGCCATCCCGCGCGGGCGCTAGGTCTGAGAGGATGGCCTTGTCGTCAGTGCGTGACCTCGCTCACCGATGATGAGTGCATCAACGCTGCATGTCCTTTTCTTCCCCGGTGGATCTGTGACCACCGGTGAGGAGGGAGAGAGAGGCCGTCTTTTTTAGATCTGGAGAGAGGGTGATAGTGTGAGAAGTAAGTGGGCAGCCCTTAGCAAGCAAGCGCTGAAGCTCCAGCCTATATATCTTTTTTGATACTAGTACTAGAGGTGGAGTAGTGGTAGAGTAGTTTATATTTTCTCTGCATACAATACCAGTTAGTCGTGCTTCAAAACTGAACGGCACGCCATTAAAAAAATAAAGTCAAGAAATAATGCGCCACCTCGGGCCAACGCGGCCAGATCGCATTTTGCACGAGAAATGACACACCATGTTTCGTTGACATGTGGTCCCGTTCCAACATGTCAGTGAGACGACGGCGAGTCCTTTTGTACAATTTCCGAACAGACGTCTATGTTGGCCGGGGCGCCTCTTCCTGTACTGTGGCAACCGTCCACCGCCTCTTCGCCTTTCCCTCTCGATTTGGAACTACTGTCGCATGCTCTTCCTCCCTCCTCCATTTACCTTCACCCTTCCTTCTGCCATTGTTCAATCGTCTTCTCCATGGAGGGAACAGGCCGGAAACGACCCCGTTATTCTTGCCCCGATCTGAAAGATGACGTGGTGGAGGAACTCATTGATCAGTGCGATGTCATCACCTCGGCTAGCATGGCAGGTTCGTTCAAGACCATTCTCGACTCAACTAATAACATCATTACAAAGAACCCAAGGGTCCAGGAGCGGTTTGATCTCCCCTATCTTCTTCGCCATGACCCTGGTCGTTGGCGCGCGGACGATGGAAGCCTCGCCTTGTGCAAGTTGATGCCGCTTGATAATGATATGTGTGATGTTAAGATGCCATCGCTTAAGGGTAAGGCCTGGGCAGGCGCAAATGGAGATTGGGTTGTTTATATTGGGTACAACTGCGAGTGGGAACTTGTGAATGTGTACACTCATCAGCGGATTCCACTTCCAAAAATCTCAGAGTGCCCTGAGGTTGAGCACACAGATGATCTGCGTATGTTCAAATACGATCATGGTGATTGTCGTCTACGAAAGATAGCAATTTGTCGAGTTCCCAACCGCTCTTGGGATTACACAAACTATGAAGTTGTTGCTATCTTCGACAAGCTTGTTGCCGTCCTTACTTCCACGCCTCGATGGATATTGCTCAAAAATCAATTTATGTACATGGATGAGTACTGTGATGCAATTCAATACAAGCGTCTTGTGTTTGCTGCCACCACTCATGGCACTATTTTTGCATGGAATCCTTATGGTTTCGGTACATTTGTCTTCCACCGTAATTATAATTGTTTCATCCACATGCATGCGGGTTAGCTAGTTTCCCTTTACTAATTAACCTTCTTGTGTGTCCAAGGTCCTGTGAACATTCCACCACCTATACTTTAAAAAATTTATAACCAAGGGGGAGATGACGATGGTGATAATCACAAGCATGAGGATGAGCAGGACCTATATACTCAGTGGCGCCTGGCAACTTATTCCGATGGATCACCTCTTCTTGTCTGTATACAGCGCATTGTTGATGTTACTACTAAGGAAGCAGGTGTTGTCTCCCATGGTCGCACTCTCCGGACATATTCCAACATCCGTTGCAAGGTATTCGGGATGGATACTAGTGTGCTAGTGCCAACACCTTCTCCCTGGTTCAGTATTGATAGTCTTGGAGAAAACTCGCTCTTCCTTGGACAAAACTATCCAATGATGGTGAAATGCGATCCAGCTGCTATTGACACAATGTTACTACCATTTATGAGAAGCAATTGTATCTATACCTCGGACATTGCTATGGTTCCCTACCCTGGCTATCACAATATGCATCCTGATATAGGCCGCTTCAGCCTGGATGATCAGTCATGCGTTGGTCTCGATATTGACAATAGCTGGCCCTTCCCAGAGGCTTACCTATGGTTCAAAGCAAGCGTTTCCAACACCGAGGATTGGTTGAGCTGAAGTTCATTTCATTGCTTGTTATTTGTTGTGTGATAAAAACTTTAGTTTTACTAGAATGTTTTGTTGGAAATAATCTATAATCCAACATGTATCCTCGTTGTCGTTGTGTGTTGATGACTTGTTGTATGTAATGAATGGTACATTTGCATATGCATGTCATAAACTCAATTTATGATTGGTTTTCGAGTCACTTATTGGAGTGTGAGTACCGTAGTAGTATAGCCAGCATCCGGTTATATGAAGTTGCCACATCACATAGAGCCAACCTAATCGTGGAGTATGCTAGCACAATAGTTAGTTCTAGTTAGATCAACTAGAGCTAGGTGTCGCACGGAGGCCGGGAAATATGGTGATAGCATGACTGCGTGAGGTGGGCTTGTAGTACGTAGTATGATGTAGGCACAGGGCTTGCCGTGTTTCCTACTCCTCCGGTCTAAATGTGGAGAAGATTTGGTCGAGTTCTTCCTCCTTTTGCCGACACATGGGACATGTAGCATCTAGGTCGTGTCATGCAAAAAAATGGAGTGCTAGTTGAAGCCACGTGATGTGCATCTTGGGTTAAACTGTAAATAGAATCTTACTCTTGAGTAACTCCAAAAGTGGCCACCGAAGATCTTTATTGGATTTGTTTTTCATCACCAGCACATCGAGGTGAAAGATGTGCATGTTCAGTGGGTCGTCTTGCGTTTTCACTGACATGTGGGACCACATGTGAGCAAAAAGACGATGGGCTCCGCGCGTCTGCTGGCTGGCTGAGAAGAGAGAGAGGGAGAGAAAGGAGGGCTGAGCACGGACTCCAGGAAATTTCGCGACAATGTGAGTAGTACTAGTGGTGTACCGTACTCCTGGAGAGATATAATGTGTTCACTCTACGTAACCAGCACCTCGATATAGTGGGGTGGCATGGGCCATAACTAGCATTAACGTCTAGCAGTACGGCACATGCCACCCACACGAGTCCCATCTGACACCAATTTTCTTGGAGTCCGTGCTACAGCCATCTCTTCTCCCTCCTGTTTTCTCAGCCATCGCGCGGTGGGCGGGGTGGGGGTTTGCCGATAGTCGGTTTGCTCAACTGCGGTCCCACTTGTAAGTGAAAATGCAACACAGCACGCATTCCTCCTTGAGCGGCGTGTCGGACCAACCGTGTGGGGGTGCGACGCGAACACGGCAGGCTTTTCCTTTTGAACTTGTAACTTGTAAAATTTGGTTCTGCTCCATGGCGCGACCGATAGATAGAAATAATGATTTTCCCTAGAGTAATGAGAAGTTTGGTTCTGGTGCGGTTCATGCATGGATTACGTATGAAAATTATGAAGTTGATGCGAAAGGTAAGATAATTACTAGTACAATATACTACTACATGGACTTGACGGAAAGATAAAGATACATACGGATCCATCAACAACATCCTCACGCCCTAGTGCGCCAGGTCACCAACCGATGTGTGAGGAGCAGCGGCATTGGCAGCGAGCTCAACGTGCTTCTGAACAATGCCGTCCAAGGTTGCCCTGCAGTCCAAGAAGGCCAGCGTCCTATCATCCTCCTCTTGCACGTAGTAGTCCTTGTGGACGATTTTCGCGTAGACATGGGTGATTATGTCGATGGTGTCTTGCTGCACCAGGTGCTGTGCGGCGAGCGCGATCTCGAGGTGGACATTCTCCGGCGTGACGGCGGGCAGTCGCAGGGCCACCAATGCGTCGAAGAGGTTGTCACCATAGAGTCGTTGAGGGTGGCGGGCATCGCAGAGCCTGGGCGCGTGGGCTGGAGGCGTACGTCAAGGTCGTCCGCGAGCTTCTTGACGAAGGTGAACTTGTCAAGGAAGCCGACGAGGACCTCGTCGAACAAGGAGACGAAGCTGTTGTCTAAGAGGACTCTCGCCCTGGCGGCCTCAAGCACGATCTGGAGACGTTCCTCGGTGCCGGGCCGCAGGCCGGCATCATGGACCATCTGGCATAGCCGGCTGATGCTCGCGCTCATCGCCTCCATGGGTCTAGCTTCTAGTCAACTAATCTTGCGATTGGAGTGATCACTCTTGCCCTTGGTTAGGGAGCGTAGGTGCGTAGGATTTCGTAGATTGGACTGGCGGGGAGCCTTTATATGAGAAGTGCAGACTACGTTGCATTCACGTGTGTGTTGTCCATCTACTCCTTGGCCCTCCCTCCGTGCCGGTGCAGTATAGTCATCTCACCGAGACCAAGTTGGGGCAAAACGAGAGAACTTTGATGTTTACTGGTTTATTGGTCCCCTTTGCATTTTGCGCCAAGTTTTAACCTTTGATTTAACTAATAAAATGTTAATGCATGTAACCAAAAATGTTGTGCTAAGGCCCTTCCCAGTGCTCCATGGTGGACAGGTGCTAAGCATGCCACATAGGCAAAAAAATGACATGGCGCAGTAATTAAGGAGGAGAGAGAGCACTTTAGTGACCCCAGGAAGAACCAATGCCAAGCACGTGAACCTAGGCAAACCACTTAAATGAAAGAAGTTTACCAATGCAAGGAAGAGTTTATGTGCTAAATCATTAAATACAGTGAGCTTATCAACAACAAGTTAAGCACCTATGCATTGGTGAGTTGAGTTGCTAAGCTATTTAATGCACTTAGCACCTCTTCTAAGCACCTTTGCATTGGAAGAGGTCTAAGTAGTCTCAAGTCATTGAATGCATACGCACCCCATGTCTCCTATTGGGTGATTTCTTTTTTCATGGCAAAAAACAGGGAACGAGGTGCGTAGTTAATGCACTGCACCTAAAAGTTTTGGGATTATTTGGTTTTCGTAACGTGTCTAATGCACCAGTACAGAGGGAGTACAATAGTAGTCTTTGATTGCAATTTTTTGTTGGTAGCTTACCAAGCTGAGCGCTCGGTGAGTACAATAGTAGTCTGATTGATGAGACTTCAGATTTGAGCCATCTACCGGAAGGGAGAGTGTATAATATCATGGGGAACTACGTTCAAAACCAAATAAAACAATACTCCATGTATTTATTTACAGAGGGAGTGGTATATTTTTTGTGACATGCATTACTAGATATTGCTAGTCAAATACTAAGTCCAGACGGACGTGGTAGTACTACTAAATCCAGACGGTGGTGCTAGACTAGTAGTAGTACTACCAATGTAGTACTAGTACTGTACTACCCGTTGGTCAAATTACTCCTCACAGTGAAGTGACAAGACCGTGCACCAAAGATGGCACCTGAGTGTAGGCGCCGTGTTCGGCATACCAAAGTCAGCCTCACCGTGTGCAGTCACTATCATCATGGCTGTAGAGCTAGCCTGCTTACAACTAGCCGTGTTCGACATAATTTCCCGTGCGTTGCCATGAGTATCTCTACTCTTTTCTTATACGAGTAAGATGCACGTGCATTGCACGGAACACCAAGATTGGGGGTGGACGGCGCCGGCAGCGGCCATCACGCCATATTGTTCCATGGCCTTCTAGATGTGGTGGGGAGGAGATAAGGCTCATTGTGAGAGACAATGAGTTGTTTGTAAATAAGGAACAAGTGCGGGCATCTTTTTGCAAAACTGCAGAAGTTTGCTTTGTATGCGTCAGATATAGATCCGACGGCTATTGGTGAAAGATGGCAGGCACACCATCATCACCAACTCAGGACCTCTTTGATTCGCAGGATTTTGAAAATGCAGGAATAGGACACGGCAATATTACAAGTTTCAAACTGATATTACAAATGTTAGGAGTAATGCTGCACCTACGAAGAGGGAATTATTAGGAAGTTTACGTAAGAACTTTCGTTACTTTAGGTGGATGCAGCATTATCGTACAAACTAAAAGCCACCACCCTGACAAGTCACTAATGGGAAAATAAATTTTTGAGTCTCTGGTAACTTGATGTTTCAAAAACAAATTCAGCTTCTGCGGAGACTTTGTCATTTAGGCTTAGACGCTTGCGGTGATCAGCACGCCATTCATTGTTGCGTCAGAGAACGCCAAACCTCATTACCTTGAGCACACTTGCCTCCAAAACAAAGAACCTGGCCAATTTAATCTCAGATGTGCTGCCTCGGTAGTCGATCAAATCAATTTCTGTAAGATGGAGATCAAGGCATTCGATGAGATTGTTATAGTGCAGCACATTTTTCACTTTCGGGTCTTTTTTTATCTGCAAAAGAAGTGAACATATTAGAGTAGCTGGCTGTATTTTTTTCTTAAACGGAGGCAAAAGATTTGCCTCATTCATTAAATAAGAGAGAAGAGTTTTAGAGTGTTACAAATGACCCACACGCCTGGCATGGCAACTACTCGCGCAAATACACCCCGGTTTTTTAGCGCCCGCGAGAACCCAAAGCTTGACGTCGTTGATGATAGCACGGAGAAGAACTAGAGGCGGCATGTTTTGTGTCGGAAGACTTGTCGTGTCATCAAGAGGTACCAATATCATTCGCTCATACGATAGGGTTGGCTCTAAGGCTAGTGATATTTTTTCTCTCTCTTTCTCTTTCCTCTCATTTACCTAGGAGCACGTGAAGAGCTTGGGCATTTGTTGCCTTCCACTATGTGGCCGATGCCATATTTCTCAAAAGTATGCCACATAATACGCATCGATGTCAAATTAAAAGATTTTGGCACCGCTCTAGCGATGTGAGAGAGTTGGCACCGCTGTGCACACAGACCCACATGTATAAACAAATCAATCAAACCAACTGCACCAGCCTCTCACTCTCCCAAACAAGTGCTTTTTATTGCCTCAGTCCTCTCCCTCTCACACGCAAGTGTTTTTTCATTGCGTGAGTTAATTTGGCACCGGAGCAAAGTAGGTGATCCAGATTGGGGCACCAGATGAGCAATGGAGGGGCATCGATGCCAAATGCATCACAAGTGAATTTGGCACGTGTTTTGGCCTACATAGTGGAGGGCCGTTATAGCCCACTTTTGTACTACCTCGTATTTAGTGTAAAATTTTGACCATAGATTTACCTAAGAAAATGCCAAAGCATGTCACCAAAAATTATACCATTTGAAATTATGTTCAAATACGAATCCAACGATATAATTTTTAGTGACATGCATTAACATTTTGTCAGTTAAATCTATGGTCAAATTTTGATACTACAAAATAGGAAGAGTAAGCCAGGATGGAGGTAGTACTTGCTCTTAGGGTAACCATAGAGTTACTAGTCTAAGTTACTTGCCACTATGACTAGCCTAGGCTACTAGTAGTACAACAAAAAAATGATGCAGGTGATCACGTGAGAAAAAATACTAAAAATATTTCTTTCGGTGCAGTGCGTAGATGCAGTTTTGAACACTACACTTGTCATCGTAGTTTGGGAAAATTATGAAAAAATTGAGCTACGTTGTGATTACCATTTACTAATAGGAAAGAAGTTTCACCTCGATGAGTAGCTTCTCCGTGCACGGAAAGCATGTAAGGAATCCAACAACTTGATCCAGATTGGGGCCGATAGATTTTATTGCCAAGATCTTCACTGTGCGCACAGACTGGGTCAAGCTTGTGGGAATCATTTTCTGGATGACAGTCGTAAATACATCAAGAAGAAATTTAAAAATGTGAATTTCAAGAAGACGGAGAAGAAGATGAGTGTTGTACCTGAACGATTACGGATCCAATAAAGAGTTCGGAGAATTTGGCAGACGAGTACACCAACGCTGTCAATTTCGGCGCGTCAATGACCCTAATTTTTGTTGCACCTTCTAGATCAGATACAAGCAATCTCTCAAGGAAAGGCGCATTCTCAATGACCATAACATGGAACAGCTAGAGTGATCTCTTCCCAATTGATGTCTTGTTGCCGGGCCAGCAAGACACATAAATACATCGGAGATTCGTCGAGGTGATGTGGAGGCTAATGAACCCGTGGATCTGCCGAAGACGAAGGTACTCGAGCGCAGTACAGCTGCGGAGCAGGTGCTCCATAGCCTTCTTCGAGATGCCAACGTCGAAGAGGTCGAGATGCTTGAGTTGAGGGAGAAGAAGGGTGGGCGCGGCATTAATCTGGGGAAAATAGCAGGAGCTGAAGCTGGTGCGGCGCAGCGTTGGCGTGAGGCGGAGCGCGGACGGCGGCAGAGAGCGACATCGTCCAGCTTCAAACCTGAGCTCCTCGAGTTGATCTTGGGCGGGGGATAAGAAGCACTCGTCGAACTTGGCTTGGACCTTGCAGTTGGTACTGAACATGCGGATGTCAAGGCGTCTGGCCGGCCCAGGGTGCGATGAAAGGATCTTGGAGACTGCGGCCATGCGTTTGCAATCCCCATCGCAGAGGCAGCTGTCGACGGTGAGGTTGAGGGGGACGCAGCGCCAGAGGGGGCGCCACCGTCGGGAGATCAGGGTGGTCTGCACGGCAGATTTGGTGGGGAGGAGGCCGATGATGACGAGCAGCATGTCGTCGGGGAGGCTGCTGATGAAGTCCAGGATCACCGGATGCGGTTTTGGCTTGAGCCGCCTCCGCTTGTTTGCTGCCTCGCCGTCCATCTCAGCCGGCAGCGACGCTGGTGTACACGTGTGCTGGTGTGTATTGTGTGATGGGTGTGCGCGAGTGCGTCCTTGTGTGCATGCCACCGTGCAGTGGTGAAGTGTGCGCAAGTGCGTCCTTCACGCGAAAGAAGTGTGCCCTCAATTTACTAGCGTGCGGGGTACTACCCCGAGTGGTTTCAACTTTGTTTACTTCACCGCGTGTCAGATGGGCCTCTAGTTTACTTATTTTCACCCACTGCCACATGGGCCAGCACACGAAGATAGAGAACACGACCTGACAAGGCAGCATGTGGACTGGTTGACCGGTCAACTAAACAATATACGGAGCTATACGCTGACACAGTGACCGTATAATCCCTCGGTATAGAGAGTTCGAGTGAGAGGGGAGGCCCATGAGAGATAGTAGAGAGAGAGAAAGAGCTACTCCCTCCGTTCGATAATGTAGTGCCTATATTTTTTTTAAAGTCGAACTTTTGAAACTTTGACCAAGTTTATAAAGAAATTACTTATATCTACAATACCAAAGATAAATGATAGTATGAAGTAAGCACATGTTGTGATGAATCTAATGATCGTTCCAGATGTAAATGTTTTTCTCCACATATACCTGGTCAAACTTTTCTGAGGTTTGACTTTTCAAAACATCCATATGCTTATGGACGTGAGAGAGTACCTAACTAGAGAGAGAGAGAGAGAGTGTGAAATAGAAAGAGTGAGTGAAAAAAGTGTGTGAAAGAGACATGGACAACACACGATAAAGTAGAGAAAAAGCGTGTGTGTCTTATGCAAACATATCACACATGCATCTTCGACAGCGGAAGCGAGGTGAGGAGATAGTTTGTGGTTGTTTGCAACCGAGAGAGAAAGACCCCTAGCACGTGACCAAGAGAGGTCTGACAAACAAGGGAGAGAGGTTGAGAGAGACATATGGAGAAAATGCAGACATGGGGAGGAGAGTGTGTATGTTTGTGACAGAGAGATCCCCTGGAGATCGCGATGGGACTACATGGGTGGGAGATCGAGTGACAAGGTGTGTGCGCGATAGAAGATACCCCGAGAGATATCGAGATAGACGTATGGATGGAAGGAGACAATGTGTGTGCTCCTGATGGCTAGTGAGAGATAGTCATACTTAGGGGGGGAGTGCATGCGCCTATGATGGAGTGAGGGATTATGGTACTTAGGGGGGTGCGTGTCACATAGAGAGAGAACAAGGGCGGAGAGTGTTAGATGGGTCTATGTAGCGCGAGCAAGATATGTGTATGTGTGAACCAGGGAGATATAAAGTTTGAGAGAGATAGAGGAGCCCCGATATGGCTGAGTGGTGCGTCAGATAGCTGAGAGGGGGAAAGAGATATTCCATCCGCTCGATAATACAGTGCATATAAATTTTTTAGAAGTCGAACTTTGGAAACTTTGACCAGGTTTAAGCAAATATTATTTATATCTACAATACCAAAGATACATCATATGAAACTACATCTCATGATGAATCTAATGATATATGTTTGCCGTTCTAGATGTAAATTTTTTTCTCCATGTACATGGTCAAACTTTGTGATGTTTGACTTTTCAATAAATCTATATGCCATGGACCGAAGAGAGTGCCTAAGTTGAGAGAGATCAAGTGCGTGTGAAGGAGAATGAGTGAGTGTGCAAAAAGAGTGTGTGTGTGAAAGAGAAAGGGACAACAAACGATAAATTAGAGAGAGAGTGTGTTTGTTTCTTATGCAAACATATCACGCATGCATATCCGAGATAGAAAAGCGAGGTGAGGAGATACACGAAGATAGCTAGTGTGTGATTGTTTGCAACGGAGAGAGACACCCCTATAGCACATGTCCAATAGAGGTCTAGCCAACAAGGGACAAAGGTCGAGAGGGACGCATGGAGAAGATGGACGCATGGGGAGGGAGAGAGGGTGTGTTTGTGATAGAGAGATCCCCTAGATATCATGAGGGGACTATATGGGTGGGAGATCGAGGGATGAGGTGCGTGTGCGATAGAAAGATGCCCCGAGAGAAATCGAGATAGACCATGCACATGTTTGTGATGGAGACTAAGAATTAGCTAGTCATATACATATAGGGGGGACTGCGTGTGCCTACAATTGAGTGAGAGACCATCATACTTGGCTAGGCGTGAGATTGTGTGTGTGCGTGTGAGATGGAGAGAGAATGAGGGAGAGAGAGAGTTTTAGATGGGTCTATCGAGTGCGAGTGAGATATGCATGTGTATGTGTGACCTAGGGAGATGGAGAGTTTGAGAGAGAGAGGGAAGAGCTCCGAGACGGCGGAGTGGTGCATGAGAGAGTTACGGGCAACGAGCGAGGGAATTTGTGTGCGTACGTTGAGTGCACCCAAGATATTTAGCTTGGACTAGAGAATCATACATAGTGTGCGAGAGAGACCTATACATGGAGTGTGCATGCGAACTAGAAAGACCCCCCCACACACAGAGAGAGAGAGAGAGAGATAGAGAGAGAGGGAGAGGGACCAACAAGGTTTGTGTTTGGATGCGTGCGATAGAATTGAAGATTGTCGGCGAGAGAGAGAGAGCAGGAGTCCGGGAGAGGGGGAGGTCGCGTTTTATGCATCAAAGACTGATATAAACCATGTTTCGATATAAACTTGCATTCAAATATTTGAATTGGAGAACATGTTGTCTGCAATCCACACATGAACGGAGATATGTGTATCAAACAAGTTCATTAATTTGACTTTCAACATGTTCATGGAGTACTATAATACTGTACAACATGCTACTCGATTGAGGTGTTCAATTTTGGATTTAGTTCACTATTTTGACCTGGTGAACGAGCTATTTCATTGAATCGAGATATTTCATTTTGGGTTTGATTCCCGTTTTTGAGTGGGTCAACTATTTGTCATATAGTAAATCGTTAGCAACGAGCATGTAAAAACACATTGGTCCCGAGCATCATCTCTCCATCTAAAAAAGAAGTGGCAAGCTAATATTTCAAAATTTGATTCGAATCAACTTGATAAGGTAGACGTGGATGCTCGTTCTCCCAAAATTTGAAGGAACCGCTAAACACCCTCTGCTCGGTGGAATTCGCCCGAGCAAATAAATGGGAGACGCGAAATTACCGACCTATGTGGGACACGCATCAATTGGCCCATTGTACATCGAGGGTAGGTTCGTAACTTCATCCAAGCGCGCCTTCTCCTCGGCCGAAATGACATGTGCCGAATAATTCATAAACCATGCGCGGCAAAACACCCTCTCCTCGCCCGAAATCGCTTGCGCACACAATTTCAAAACACGCCCGAAATCGTTCGCGCCCACTATTTCAAAACACGCCCTCCTCGCCCGAAATCGCTCGCGCCCACTATTTCAAAACACTCCCTCATCGCCCGAAATCGCTCGCGCCCACTATTTCAAAACACGCCCTCCTCGCCCGAAATCGCTCGCGCCCACTATTTGGGAGAAGCAAAGTTACTCTACTATCCCCGACCCTCGGTACACAGACCCAAGCAAGGCAGGGGTAGAACTATAACTCCCCCCCCCCACACACACACACACATTTCAGACAAATGCGTCCGTAAGACATGGTTCCCCCTCCCAATTCCTCATTCATACCTCGTGGGCGCCAAATCACCTTCTCCCCGGAAGCTCCCTTCTCCCCAGCCGCGAAAGGTGGAATCAACGCAAAAGGAGGCCCACAGCCCCCACAGTACACAAGGGCACGCCCGAGCCCCCAGGCGCATGGTGATGGGTGGTGGCCACCTCGTAAGGCGGTTGATGCTCTTCTTCGGGCGCAAGGAAGCTTATATCCGGGAAAAAAATCATGTTAAAATCTCAGTGCAATCAGAGTTATGGATCTTCGGGAATATATGAAACGGTTTTCGGACAAAAAAGGGGAACGCGAAATAGAAGAGAACAGAGGGATAGATCCAATCTAGGAGGGGCTCCTACCCCTCCGCCGCCATGGCAACCATGGACCAGAGGGTGGGCTCTCCTCCCATCTAGGGGGAGGCCAAGGAGGAAGAAGAAGGAGGGGGCTCTCTCCCCCTCTCCCGGTGGCGCCAGAACACCGCCGGGGTAATCATCATGTGACGGCGATCTACTCCGACAACTCCGTCATCTTCACCAACATCTTCATCACCTTCCCTCATCTATCTATAGCGGTCCACTCTCCCGCAACCCGTTGTACCCTCTACTTGAACATGGTGCTTTATGCTTCATATTACTATCCAATGATATGTTGCCATCCTATGATGCTTGAGTAGATTTTTGTTGTCCTATCGGTAATTGGTGAATTGCTATGATTGGTTTAATTTTCTTGTGGTTATGTTGTTGTCCTTTGGTGCCCATCATATGAGCGTGCGTGTGGATCACACCATAGGGTTAGTTGTATGTTGATAGGACTATGCATTGGAGGGCAAGGGTGACAGAAGCTTCTTCCTACCATAGAAATTGATGCATACGGGATTGAAGGGGGGCCAATATATATCTTAATGCTATGGTTGGGTTTATCTTAATGAACATTAATAGTTGCGTATGCTTGCTAATAGTTCCAATCATAAGTGCATAGAGTTCCAAGTAAGGGATGACATGCTAGCAGTGGCCTCTCCCACATAAAAACTTGCTATCGGGCTAGTAACATAGTCAACTGCTTAGGGACAATTCCGCAAATCCTACCACTACTAATACACACTCGCTATACTAATTTAATTGTACTTTAATTAGATCAGCACCTACTTTTTATTTTTACATTCTTTATTATCTTGCAAACTTATCCCTTCACACCTACAAAGTACTTCTAGTTTTATTCTTGTTCTAGGTATAGCAAACGTTAAGTGTGCGTAGAGTTGTATCGGTGGTCGATAGAACTTGAGGGAATATTTGTTCTACCTTTAGCTCCTCTTTGGGTTCGACACTCTTATTTATCGAAAAAGGCTACAAACGATCCCCTATACTTGTGGGTTATCAGAGAACAAGGATGGAATCAGCATCAACCTAAGGATGCAGAATGTAGTGCAAGTGAATTAGAATCCCTCGAATTCCTAGGATAATTTGGGCAAGCATAACGGCAGTAAATGCTCAAAAAAATGAGACATCATGCAAAGATGTGGTAGTATAACAACTCAACATCATCATGCAAGGATCTGTGATAGTACTAAACAAACTACACAGGAGGTACTCGAGAACTGGAGTATGACTCTACTCAACCATTCATATAAGTCTATGAAATAGTAACTCATGATCCTGATAGATAGATGAGAAATCCTAGTTCCTTAACTCCGTAGAAAAGAAGAGGGTAACTCAAAATAGAGGAACACATGATGAGGAGAAAAAAAGAGCCTTACGTTCCCTTCCACAATCAATTCCCCTATATAACTAAAGCATTTCTAGACTCGACATCGACCAGTTTGGCTTGGTAATCATACAGTTAGACATGCTCTGATATCAAAGCTTTCGGGACCCCGATCCTAAGTCACACCGATCTAGCATGTAACACATCATATCACTTTGTGGCCTCACGCACAATAACCCATGGCTGCCGCCTTTACCTTGGCTGGGACCATTTGCGTCTTTTGGCTCACGTGTATGATTGTGTCGCTAGCATCCATATGACAGAGAACCCGGGTTGACATGACTAGTCATAAACCAAGGTGGCACAAATGTAAAAGGGACAGGCATACGTAACCCAGTAATGCATGTGTCGGTCAGCAGCGAGTGTAACCAAGTCATAGCAAAGCCACAAGGACTATAGTAAACACTGCATGAAATTTCCTCATAGGGATAGACACAGGAGCAAAGAAGGATACATGCCGGTCAACACATGTGTTCCGGAGTAGTAGCGAACTACCATGGCTCAGTGGAAGCACTAGGAGGCATTTCCCTGTAAGGAAGGCTACCAAAGCAGATAACAGGTGTCGAATCCCACACATACCAATGCATTTCAAACATACACACAATATGCACGATATGTGTAGATACAACATGGCGTCACAACATAACTCTACAACTCAAAGTATTTATTTAAGAGGCTCTGAAGAGCCATACATAACATGATATTACAAACATGGGTCTCATGACCCAGCACTCAAAGTCATACAAGCAACAGAAGTATAAACATGTCTGAGTATAGACAACTACAAAATAAAAAGGCTAAGAAGCCTGACTATCTACAAGACCCTCCCAAGGGTACAAGATCGTAGCTGGGAAACAAGCTAATCAGTCAACGTCGAACTCCACGTGGAACTACTAGTGAGACTGGAGTCTCCTCTGCAAAAACATAATTAAGCAACTGTGAGTACGAAGGTACTCAGCAAGACTTACATCAGAACTAACTACATATGCATCAGTGTCAAGAAGGGTGTTGTGGGGTTTAACTGCAGCAAGCCAGCTTTGACTCAGTGGCTATCCTGTACTACGACTACTAGTAATTTCTTTGAGGTGAGAAAGCGCACACAAGTCAACTAGTCACCACAACAATACACCACTATGGATCCTCTCCCGTCTCCCTACGAGAAGGCCATCCGTAGCACTCACGCTTATCTTGCGCATTTTAGAATATCCCTTCAAGTTGTCTATGTACCATATAAGTCTCAAAGTAGTCCATATCTACGGATGCAGCTATTCGAATAGAGCATTAACCCTACAGGGGTGTACTTCTTCACACACGCTCTCACCACTTACCACCATATACACGTCATGTATCTCGGCAACCTTCAAGCGGAAGCCTGGTGAGGATGTCGGCCAGAACCTGACTAACCACGCAAGACTCTAGTCCAGGTTTATCGCCTATCCGAGGCTGAACCCGCAAAGGAAGTTCGGCCGAAGTTTCCATCACGGCCCCAAATGATGTGAGTAGGGTTTCCAAGCCCACCATCCGGGTGCCACTTGGTACACCGTGCCATTGTGCCTAGTCTGTCCCAAGCCCACCTTGTCGGGTGCCACTTGGTAGACAAATAACACGACCTACAAATACTAGAAACTAGTTGCAACTCCTGGACAAAGATCAAGGCAATTAATAAGCCGAGAGAGGTCGAGTTACCGGAACCCAATGCGTGGTAGTAGCTAGTCCTAGATAACATACACAGAACTCGGTTCTTAAGGACGGTCTCAATGAGACAACCCACCATGTACTCCTACATGGCCTCTCATCGCTACCTTTACCAAATCGTGTTCACACACTTAGTTGTCAACATCAGAACATGATCACAACATTCCAATTTATTCCTAGATGAATCAGACCTGACACAACTCTAAGCAATAGCAAGCATGGCATGGATGAAATCACAACATGGCTCAAGCAACTCCTAATCATGCTAGGAAGGTTTAACTATTTACTGTGACAATGACAGGTCATGCAGAGGAATGGGTTCAACTACCGCAACAAGTAATAGTTGAATCGTTGTTGTCCTATTGCAATAAAAGAGAGTATGAGCAAGAGAGTAGGATTGTATAGGAGTAATCAAGGGGGTTTGCTTGCCTGAAAGATCAATAGTAGAGCACTGCTCCTCGAATAGGTACTCGGTGCCACCCGCTGAAGTAGAACCTATCGAGAAGGATAGTACCGAAACAATTAATACACAGCATATGCAACAATATGATGCATGAACATGACATGACAAGGATGTTATGAGTTGTGCTAATGCATCTAGCAACAATTTAAATGAAGTCCATTTGAACCCATGCGAACTCCAAATTAAGCATTTAAAATGTCACTTATGTGTTTTCACTTCTACAGTAGGTATAAATTGCTTTGTCATGCATGAAAATGGAACAGATGGATAGATTGATTTTTTATATAATTTTTCATATATAAATTATTTTAATTTGAGCTACGGTTGAATTTCTATAATTTTTTGAAGTTTATAACATTTTCTGGAATTTCCTTTCTGTTTTGAATTATAATAAATCCAGAAAGGATTTACTGCGTTAGCCTGGCGTCAGTGTGATGTCAGCAGTCAACTGGTGTCGGCGTACGACACCTATGGGATCCTGTGGATCCCTTTTACGATTCGGCAGGGAGAGAGGTATGCACAAAGAGCAGATCCAATGATCAACACGAGGGGATTTTTACCCAGGTTCGGGCCGCTGAGAAGCGTAATACCCTACTCCTGATTTGGTTTATTGTGGGTGTTTAAGCCCAAGCTCCAGGAGCGCTTGCGGTGAACAGTATGTTCGAGCAGCAGCTACGCATGCAGAATGGGCTAGAGAGTCCTCCTCCCTGTAGCTACGCCTTGGGCCTCCTTTTATACGTCCAAGGAGTCACCAACAGTGGCGTACAGTACATATAAGAGGTGTAAAGTTGCTACAGTGTTTACATGTTTATCCCTGACGACTTACGACAAACGCATTAAATGCTCCGTTTAGGTGTCCCTTACTTTCTTGGGGACGAAAAAAGGGTCCGTCCCATCAGCACCGCTTAAGCCCGTCCACCACTAGTGCCATGACACACATCCAGGAGGACAAAACCCAAATGACAGGCTGGTCGCTACGCTGGAGCAGTGGCAGGGTGGCGGGATATTGCTGGGTGCGAGCCTTGCCGGGTCTTCGCAAGCCATCCCGGCAAGTATCTTGCTGGGGATCCGGCCTTTGGGCTTCTGTCTTCTGGTCACTGGCTTGAACGCCTTCTTGAAAGCCTTGCACTTGCTTCCAGCTGACCCCCGGCAGGCCTTGCCGCTGGTATGGCTACAACCGTCCATGCACAAGTATGGGGTACTAAAGGACCCAAACTTTAGTACACCGATAGGAGCCCCCGGGCCTAGGCCATACACGGGTGCGAGGCGTTCTTGGGCTAGGCCCAAACAGTGCACGGGCACGCATGGCGGGAGTTAGCTGTTGCAATTACCTCATTTACCGCACTTCCCCACGGCGCATATTGAATGCGCGATGTGGGATACGTGTGCGGAACAACCGCAGTACAGCGCGCTTGCAAAAGCGCATTCACATTGATTAGAAAGGAGGCAGCCCCGCGCCTTCCCCATAAAAAGGAATTCGCAGAGGCGCCGCTCATTTACCTTTCATCCTTTCCAATCTGGAAACCGTCGTCACCTTCTTCCTCGAACTCAAAGCAGAGCCTCTCCCATCCATCCGCCGCCTCCACCCTCTCATCGCCCTCGGCCCCTGCTTCCTCAGTCGCCATGCCGCCCAAAGCGAGCAAGGGCAAAGAGGTGAAAGCCGTTGATTCGGGTGTGCAGGCGGAGGAGAGCGAGCTGGTGAAGATGAGGAAGGAGCATGTCGTCTTCGCCCCGACGCTCGATGCGAGCGCCCTGAAGGATCGGTATTTATGCATGTGGGGGAGGGAGACGAAGGCTCACCCTGCTACTCGCGTAAACCCAGCTTCCTCCGAGGGTGGCCCAGATAAATTCCCTTTCTTTGCCGCCTACTTTTATTGTGGGCTCTGCCCTCCGTTTTCTGATTTCTTCATCGACAACATGTACACATACGGCTTCCGTCTCTTGGATTTCACGACGAATGCCGTGACATGCATGTCAGTCTTCGCCCATCTCTGTGAAAATTTTGCCGGAGTAATCCCCAGCACAGCCCTCTTTCGCCACTATTTCATTCCCCATATCGAAAAAGGAGACGCCCTTTCTAGTTCTATCGCCTGGATTCCAAGGGCATGGAATAAAGAGATATATCTAGAAGGGCTCTACCGTACGAAGTGGGAAGAATGGTGGGGCAAATGGTGCTGGATTAAGGAGAAAGATCCCCAGCCTTTCTGTCTGCCCCGACAAACAAAAGTGGCCCGCGGCAACGACTGGAGTGCTCTCGATCCTCAAGACGAGAAGCTCACAATCGCAATTACCAGGATCCACCGTCTCAAGGCTGTCGGGCTCACAATAGAAATGGTTGGCGTTGATTTCCTTCGCCGCCGTATCGCCCCTCTGCATAACAAAGGGAGACTAGCCTGGGAGTTCTGTAATGTGGCAAATATCATGAGGCTGCGTCCTGGTTTGAACAATGACTTGACGATCATGGAGCACACAGCTCTCTGCCACAAACTGTTCAGGCCTGGCAGGAAATATAAGTTGCCGGCGAGCGTAATTCCTCTGTGCAACAACTCCGCTCTGACCTCAATCATCGCCATGATGCCGGCGTGTAATGCTCACGGCCTTGACGGAACTTGGGTCGAGCCATCCGCAGAGCAAGCACAGGGGTTCTTTGACAATCTGTCGGAAAGAGCCATCCATGAAGAGACAAATCTCATCCGCCCCACTACTGACGAAGAAGTGGCGTATATCGCCAGCAGGGCGGAAGAGGTGAATCTTGCCGCGGAGGCCGGCAGCGCTGGCTTCGTGGAAGAGGAGGCCAGCGAAGAAGAAGTGATGTCAGAGGAAAATCTTGCCGGGCAGGGTGAGACTGCCGGGGAGCAGAGCAGCACAGCTGCCGGGAGCCCTTCTGTCGAAGACACAACCAAGGAGCAGCTGCACGAGGAGCCCCCAGCTCCAGAGAAGAAGAAGCACGTGCTGGGGAAAGCTGCCTCTGGCGTTCCAGGACATCTACCTTCCTCGAGCGGTGAGGTTCCCGGCAAGAAGGCGGCCGGCAAGGCTGCGCAGCGGCAAGAAGCTCAACAGCAACCTGTGCGACGTACGAGACGCACGACCGCGGCAACAACTGGAGCGGCAGGGGTGTCTCACACGACATCATCAACAGCCGGAGCAACAGGGTCACATCGACCCGCTGCTTCTTTCACATCCAAGTGACCCAGGACCCCTCCTCCACCCCCTCGCACGGGTACTGTAACGGAGGCCGACTTCGACATCTCCGCTTTTAGCCCGGAAAGAGAAGAGTACGGGTCCTGTCACATCTCTTAACTTCTGAGTTTCTAATTTTGCTTAGCTCATCTGTTTTGCTTTGGCCTATCTCCACAGAGACACGGAAACATTGGTGCAAAGGATGGCGAAGAGGGCAAAGACTTCAACAGGTGACGAGCCCCCGGCAAGCACTGTAGGCACACCAGAGCCCATCATCATCAGCCCGGAGCTCAGCCCTCAACGCAGTCCCCAACTCAGCCCCCAGCGTGAGTCCACTACTCATTTTCCGTTGGCGAGCGTTGAGATATTTATCTTTGCTACTGACATCTCCGGGCTCGCAGGAGAAGAACGGCAACAAGGAGAGCCATCGGAGGCCATCCTCGACGTGCCGCCCCCGTCAACCACGCTGCCCAGATATGAATCTCCGGCAAGAGCTTCCACTGGCGAGCCCATTCGTGTTGAAGAGGAGCCAGCAAGCATGGGCACCGGCAGTCCTACATCGGCAACCAATGTGGCCGGAAAAGGAGAAACCACCTCTCAACTGCTCGACACAAGTAAACCACTTGCCTCTGAGTATTTGTCATTCTGTCTTTGTTTTTGTCTTCTTGAACCTCAACCTTGGTCTCATCTCGTTTCCTTCCCCGGTCTTTAGATCTTCCTTCAATGGAACAAATGGATGTTGATATCGTCATCGAGGAGACCGCCAAGGATGCTGCCACCGAGGTCGACAAGATCGCTGCTGACGAGGCCGCCAAGGTTGCACAGGAGGAAACCGCCAAGGGGTCTGCTGAGAGGGTCGGCAAGGAGTCTGGCGACCATACTAACTGCATTCCTGCCGCAGGAGCGCCTGGCGCTACACCAGTCATGGAGCCCCCAGTTGCCGGCGAGGCGGTTGTAGAAGACCAACCGTCAACATCTGAGGTCCCCCCGTCAAGCAGATGCCTTAAGGTTGGCGACAACCTATTCGTCAGCATACCAGGGACGGCAAGCGCTAGGGTGCCAACCGAAGAGGAAATTCTTGATGAAGATGTCATCGCCGCTGCTGGACTCAAGATCGTTGACGAGCCACGCGCCAATAGCAGCGAGTCTAAGGAAGAACAGCTCCTCCAAGCCATGAGCAGCAACTTCCAGAAGCTCCAGGCGTTTCACCGCACCCGAAAGGAAAAGTTGGACTCCAGGGCAGCAGTTGTTGAAGCAGCAAAGGCAGATTTCCAGAAGCGCGTCGAGCAAACGCAAGTCTGGTACGCTGAGGCTTTCCAGGAGCTGATGGCTGGCTGGGAACAACTGAGTCAAAGTTGGAGCGAGTTCCTCTTGAGGCAGTCTGACACCGAGAAGGCACAGGAAGAGGCCGCGCAGTGGGCCGCTGCAGAGGAAGCTCGCTTAACAAAACGCCGCGTCGGGCTCGATGCTCATGAAGAGGACCTTGCTGCTCGCGAGGAGGTGCTTGCCGACAAGCTCCGTAGCAAGGACGAGGAGATCGAAAAGATCATCGCGCAGCGAACCCAGGAGCTGGAGCGGAAACACAAGGAGACGCTCGAAGCTCTGGCCATAGATCACGCCGGCAAGTTGAAGGAGGTCATCGATGCCGCTGAAGCTGCAAAGGCCGCCAAGAACAAGCTGGGCGACAGAGTAAAGAGGCTGGAGGCGGATCTCGAGGATCATGGCAAGGATCTCTCGATGCTCAAAGCCGACAGAGAGAAGACTCTCTACAGCTTGGTGAAGATGCAAACTACCATATCCGACAAGACCAAAAAGCTCACCTCAACCAATGAATCCATCGCTGATCTGAATCTAAAGCTGACCACGCTAGAGAATTCCCTGGAGGACGGCAAGGCTCGCGAGAAGGCTTTGATCAAAGACCTCCGGAATGAGAAGGACCTGCTCAAGAGCACCGCCGCCTCTTATAATGACTTTGAGAAAGGTGTGAAGATCTGGACCGAGCGCCTTGTTGACGTCGCGGAAAGACTTGCAGTAGAACTATCCACCATGGGCCTGCAGAACTTCAACTACTCTTCCGACGACAGGGTGTTTCCGAGCGCCAAGCTGACCATGTTTTTCTAGAGCGTCGTTGATGCCCTGAAGCTGCTCCATTCTGAACGAGCAACCCACCTGGACAATGAATCCCGCAAACTTTGCCAGGCCGTCCTCCTCAAGGTGCTCATCAAAGTGGTGCACAAGAACCCTGGCATCAACCTCACCAACGTTCTCGACAGCTTGCCGGAGAATGTCGACCTCAAGGCACTCAAAGAGCTTGTCGCGCCCATCATCGACAAGGTGAGCCAAGTCAAGAGGGTCGAAGGCCAGCGCAGGGACTAGCCTCTCCGCTTCTTTTTGTCGCCACCATTCCATGCCAAAGACAATTTCATCTTAGGTTAGAATCACGACAACTATCAATGTAATATGACTTGCTATGTTTTGGATGAATGCACGCTATTTCCCTTGTCTGATTTCTTCCTGTATGGCACATGCCCTATGCTTATTGGACACTTGTCGGTGCGCGCGCCCTTGCCGCGAGTGCTTCGAGGAACGGATCCTTAGCAGCCTGCTGGAGGTGTCACTACCGGCAAGATACCTTGACGTTTTCAGTGCAGCCACCTAAGCTATTGACCGGACTCGAAACAGAGTAAGGGCACAATCGATCACGACAAGGTTCCTTCGCGTGCAGGTTTTCCATACGAAGGCCGAAATCATTCAAGGAAAATAACCTCAAAGTAAAAAATTTACTCAAAGTTCTGCAACTTAGCTTTTTGTTGCTCAACTCCTTCCTGCAAGATGTCAACCTTGAATGTCGCCTGTCGGTATCCATACCATCACTCCCCCCGGCAAACTTGCACGCGAGGGAACCTTCTATCCTTTGAGAAAAAGAAAGAAGAGAAGACAAGGATATGGAACCTTGGCGGTTCATTAACGCTTACCGGAAGCAAGTATAATACAATATCCCAGACAAGCATGCATATAGATTAACATGAAAATCGACAGGAATTGTAAAACACTTAAACTTATTCAACTATGCACAGGGTCCGCACCTGGCTTTGTACAAAGTATCACATGCCTTGCCGGCAAAACTCGTACAAAAGTTGGTTGCCGGGAGTCCCGGCAACCGCGCCTTATGGGTAGAACTTACGAAGATGTTCGATATTCCAGGAATTGCTTACTGGAATGCCATCCTCGGTCTCCAGGCGGACAGCGCCAGGCCTGGTGACTCGTACTACCCGATAAGGGCCTTCCACTTTGGCGTCAACTTGTTAGAATTCTTGGCCGACTGAACGCGCCGAAGAACAAGGTCGCCTTCCTCAAGACTTCGGGCATGAACCTTGCGGCTATGGTAGCGGCGCAAGGCTTGCTGGTAGCATGCAGCTCGCACAGCAGCCTGAAGACGATCTTCCTCAAGGAGCATAGCGTCATCTTGCCGCAGCTGCTCTTGCTCAAGCTCATCATAAGTGAGCACTCGAGGTGACCCATATATGAGTTCTGTGGGGAGAACTGCTTCTGCCCCGTACACTAGGGAGAAGGGTGTCTGGCCAGTGGCTCGATTTGGTGTCGTTCTGATTGACCAAAGAAACACTGATAGCTCATCAATCCAGCGTCTTCCGCAAGCCTCCTGCAGAGAACTCAAAGATCTCGATGCTGGAGGTGGGGCCAAATTTGGCATGGGTCATTACCGCCATGCTGCTTCTACCCCGTACACTAGGGAGAAGGGTGTCTGGCCAGTGGCTCGATTTGGTGTCATTCTGATTGACCAAAGAACCGCCGGCAGCTCATCAATCCAGCGTCTTCCGCACGCCTCCTGCAGAGAACTCAAAGATCTCGATGCTGGAGGTGGGGCCAAATTTGGCATGGGTCATTACCGCCACGCCCTTTCCTTCTGTAAGAATAGTTGTTTAAGAAAAACAGTTTTCAGAGGCGCTGCCAGCCCCCGAGCTCATCTTTCAGTAGAAAACTCAAACGATCTCAATGCTTAAGAGAACCCTATCTGTTGTGTTTGCTGCATAATGTGTCTCGCTGGTTCCGCCCTCGTCAGAGTGCTGGACTCGACGACAAGAGCGAAAACTCCCTTGCCGGAGCACACGGCTCGACAACAAGGTTGAAAGCTCCCTTGTCGGAGCGCATGGCTCGACGACAAGGTTGAAAGCCCCCTTGTCGGAGCGCATGGCTCGACGACAAGGTTGAAAGCGGAGTGCATGGCTCGACGACAGGGTTGAAAGCCTCCCTTGTCGGAGCGCATGGCTCGACGACAAGGTTGAAAGCCTCCCTTATCGGAGCGCATGGCTCGACGACAAGGTTGAAAGCCTCCCTTGTTGGAGCGCATGGCTCGACGACAAGGTTGAAAGCCCCCTTGTCAGAGCACATGGCTCGACGACAAGGTTGAAAGCCTCCCTTGTCGGAGCGCATGGCTCGACGACAAGGTTGAAAGCCTCTCTTGTCGGAGCGCATGGCTCGACGACAAGGTTGAAAGCCTCCCTTGTCGGAGCGCATGGCTCGACGACAAGGTTTGCTATTCCTCCGCGGACGAATATTTCCGGTAAAGTTTGTGATTTCAGTGGAGAACTTTGACGTTCTCGATGCCGGCTTCCGGTAAGGATGTTGCCAGCAAGGCTGCGAGGTAATCGCCCACCTGTATACCTGCAACACTGATTCGGGCATGTAATGCCACGACAGCATTTTAACACAACAAGTTAATTGGCTTCTGGCTTTAGTGCAGCTGCTCACATCGCCGGGCGCCGACCGTGGGGACTAGGATCGCAATTAGCCCCGGGAAGGCTCCTCAGCATACGGGTTTACGCAGAAACCTTAGAATAAAACTTGTCGAGCATTTTCCTTGAATGGTTGCATTTTTGTACAATGAGCCCCTACGTCTGCCGGAATGCTCCCCGAATGCGCACGTTCTAGCCGATGGCGCTTAGGATCGGGTCCTGTCTAACAGCCTATCAAGAACACCGCCTCTTTGGGAGCTTAACGCTCTAGAAACAATCGCAGACACATCCGTGTTGCTGGGCGGACCCAGAACAATAAGGGGCGCAAAATGTTTCAAGAGTGCTCCTTCACGCACAGGTTATGTACAAAAAATACCATCAAGGATAAGGCTAAACGGCAAAAAGCAACCAAAGTTTTAGGACTTAGTTTTCTGCAAAGCATGATGTTGACGAAGAGGACGTCGTGTATGGCAAAGAATTTTAGCCGCCACCGCTTCTTTCGCTGCCTCCTCCGCCGCCACTTGTGTGCGCAGGCGTCGGAAGCTTGGATGTAGATGGACCGGCCGCCGTGGTGCCCTTCTTCTTGGGAGCCATAGCAACGAAGATGATCAAGAACTAACGCGCTGATCGCTGGATTAGGTTCGCGCAACCTACTCCCCCTACCTGGCGCGCCAAAGATGTCGGCGTACGACACCTATGGGATCGCGTGGATCGCTTTTATGGTTCGGCAGGGAGAGAGGTATGCACAAAGAGCAGATCCAACGATCAACGCGAGGGGATTTTTACCCAGGTTCGGGCCGCTGAGAAGTGTAATACCCTACTCCTCCTTTGGTTTATTGTGGGTGTTTAAGCCCAAGCTCCAGGAGCACTTGCGGTGAACAGTATGTTCGAGCAGCAGCTACGCATGCAGAATGGGCTAGAGAGTCCTCCTCCCTATAGCTACGCCTTGGGCCTCCTTTTATACATCCAAGGGGTCACCAACAGTGGCGTACAATACATACAAGAGGTGTAAAGTTGCTACAGTATTTACATGTTTATCCCTGATGACTTAGGACAAACGCATTAAATGCTCCATTTAGGTGTCCGTTTAGGTGTCCCTTACTTTCTTGGGGACGGAAAAAGGGCCCGTCCCATCAGCACCGCTTAAGCCCGTCCACCACTAGTGCCATGACACGCATCCAGGAGGACAAAACCCAAATGACAGGCTGGTCGCTACGCTGGAGCAGTGGTAGGGTGGCGGGATCTTGCTGGGTGCGAGCCTTGCCGGGTCTTCGCAAGCCATCCCGTAAGTATCTTGCCAGGGATCCGGCCTTTGGGCTTTTGTCTTCTGGTCACTGGCTTGAACGCCTTCTTGAAAGCCTTGCACTTGCTTCCAGCTGTCCCCCGGTAGGCCTTGCCGCTGGTATGGCTACAACCGTCCGTGCACAAGTATGGGGTACTAAAGGACCCAAACTTTAGTACACCGACAACTGGGTTGCCCAGAGTCAAACCTGACCAGTGGGTCCCACTGGTCAATGACTCAGTTAGATAAACACAGGGGTTAGTGTTAATTGTGGCACTAATCCAAAAGTAATCTGGGGTGGGGCCCACATGTCATAGACCCAGGGTGTTTCATTAGCGGTGGTTTGACCCGGTTTTGACCGGCGGTTAGCCGCTGGCAAGTTTGAACGTGGCGGAGGTGCTCGGAAATCGGCCACATATGACCATTTGCGTTGCAGAGAGGCTCTACATGTAGCGGGCGTTCACGCGCGTCGGACAGTGCAAGTGGCGCAAGCTTGTGTGGCCGGAATCTTTGTAGGCGTCGATCTTTGAGGCGGCCGAAGCTCGGGTGAGCTCAGGATCAAGGCTACGGTGAGCAAGGCGACCATTTCTTGGCACCCACGCGTCTACGCGTGCCTATGAAGTTGTTGGACATGCTTGCATGACCCAAAGGTCACCGAAGCAATGCCGGCGATGAGCTCAGGCGGCGTTGGGATCCGGTGGTCATGGAATCAAGGCTTAGAGCTCGAAATCGAATGCCGGAGAGGAGGGGAAAGATGGCGGGGCTCACGGCGGTGTCGTGGGGAAGCTCAGCATGCTCGGGGACGAACGGGTGGCGGCGAATTCAACGGCGGCGATCCACGGCACTGAGGAAGAAGACGACATCGAGGGCGGCTCTGTAGGGCATCCCAGCTTGTGTGCTTCGACGGAGACGACGAGGACGACGTGGAGGTTCTTGCTGACACATCTGCGAGGTGAGGCGATGGTGGGTTGCCGTGGTGGTACCCGGCGGCACGCTGTGGTGATCTCGGGCGCGGGGTAGAGAGGGGCCCAGAGAAGAGGAGGGCCATGGGAGAGAGGGAAAAGATCAAGGGGCTCCAGGGCATCTTCGTGGCGCCGTTGAAAGGTCTGGGGCGTCGCGGTGGAAGCAGGACGTGGCCGAGTGCGTGCGTGCACGCTGCGGGCACACGCCCTTCGTCCTCCTGGCAGGGACGGAAGACGACAAGGTGGTAGGCCGCTGGGCTAGGCCAGGTAAGTGGCTGCCAGGTGAGTTTCCCTTTTTATTTCTTTTTGGTTTTCTTTTTATGTAGTATGTTTTGATTTAGTTAAAAAAATACCAGATCAATTTTTTTGCTTCTGATAAATTTTTAGTGACTAGTTGGATTATTCAAGAGCCCCTCACAAATTTTAGAATTAGTGGAGCTAGTAAATATTTTATAGCAACTAATAGCCCCAATTCAAATATCTATTGGATTAAAACAAAGCTCGTTTATGTCCTGAAAAAATGTGCACTATTTTTTATTTAGGTTTCACCTTGTGCCATAACTCATGAACATTTTTAAAGGGCATTTTGGGTTCATTGCAAATATTTTTAGTTGGACCTATTTTATTAATGTGATGCTAGGGTTTGATCATTCCCCATTTCAACTTCAAATAAATTTAAACATGATGCAACACAAGATTAGCTAGTCTAAGCGCATACCAGACTAGGGATGTGACATCTAATGATGTAGGGTGGAACCCTAGGGCCGATCTATCATGATTTGGAGGGGGATTCCCGAAGAACACATGAAGAACACAAAGGGGTAATCAGAGGAAACACTCAAATCAACGGGGATTCGATTACACAAGTGCTAGATCTGAGTACACAACAAGACACACGATCCAAACACAAGAAGGGATGATACAAACGGTAGGTAGTCCTTCCCGATCCGTGAGGCGGCGGGGTCTTGAATCCAGGAGGGGATCTTCCCTTGCGGGGTCTTGAATCCACTTGGGGAATCTTCTCCGCGGAGGCCTTGGTCTCCAATGGAGTAGAGGTACAAGTGGATGAGCAAAGCTCTAATCTCAAATGAGCTACAATCTTTGCTAACCCTAAAACGTTGGAGAAGAAGAGTATATATAGTCTAGGGGTGAAGGGTTACATAGGCTTCGGCCCTTTCACTGTGCGCAGACTGGGGCCGGATGTCCGGGCTGGGAGCCAGATGTCCGGGCTTTCAGGACGGGCCGGATGTCCGGGCTGGGGTGGCCGGATGTCCGGGTGGCTGCGGTTGCGTTCTGTGAAGAATTTCGGATTTCCGGACGGGGGCCGGATGTTCGGGGACTGGGCCGGATGTCCGGGCCCTGTAGCTTGTCAGCTGGGCGGCTGCTGTGGACACCTCCAGGGGCCGGATGTCCGGGGTCGGGGCCGGATGTCCGGGTCCTGGGAGCTGTCTTCGGTCCCTTTCATCGTTCCTCTTCATCCTTGTACTTGGAGACTTGTCCGTCTTCACGTGCATCTTCGTGAGGGTCCTCTTGGTACCTGATCATGCATAACATTCCGGACTTAGGTAGTAGCCATGTCTCAAGTGGGTCATATGGAATATCACTAAGGAGAGATGTCACCTCGGTTTTGAGAGCTCTAGCACGTGCTCGTGTCATCGGTCCACTTGGCACTTGGTGAGACGATGGTAGGTCCATGGGGATGACCGTAGGATGCTCCGCATCATCTCCCCCCCCCCCTTGGGAAAGATCCGACCTCGGATTGAAAACCTCATCACCATGGTAGAGAGAGATCCTTGACGTTGAAGATATCGCTCATGTTGTACTTGTTGCGCAGTATGTCGATCATGTATGCATTGTTGTTGTAGCGCTCGATTACCTTTAAGGGTCCGTCGGCTCGAGGTAGAAGCTTGGACTTGTGTTCGTTGGGGAAGCGGTCCTTCCAAAGGTGTAGCCACACAAGATCTTCGGTGTTGAATATCATGGGGTTCTTGTTGATGTTGATCTTGGTCGTGAGGCTGTTGACCTGCGCTCGATGGTGTTCCTTGTATCTTCATGCACCTTCTTGAGATAGCTCGCTCGTGCACCCGCATCCATGTTGATGCGCTCTTGTAGAGGTAGTGGTAGAATGTCCAATGGGGACAATGGGTTGAAGCCGTAGAAGACCTCGAAGGGGGACTTGCCGGTAGTCGAATGTCTTGTGCGGTTGTAGGCGTACTCGGCGATGGGTAAGTATTCTTCCCACTCCTTGAGATTCTTCTTGATCAACATGCGTAGGAGAGTGGATAACGTCCGGTTCGTGACCTCTGTTTGGCCATCAGTTTGTGGATGGTATGCCGAAGAGAATAGGAGCTTGATTCCGAGCTTGGTGCATAGCGTCTTCCAAAAGTAGCTTAGGAACTTGATGTCGCGGTTCGACACGATAGTCTTGGGCACTCCATGTAGACGCAAGATTTCCCTACAAAAGATATTGGCAACATGTGAAGCATCGCCTATCTTGTTGCATGGTATAAAGTGTGCCATCTTAGAGAAACGATCCACAACAACAAAAACGGAATCCTTGCCATTTTGAGTTCTAGGCAAACCAAGCACAAAGTCCATAATAATATCTTCCCATGGGTGATATGGAATAGGAAGTGGCATATAGAGACCATGGGATTGAGCTTTAGACTTAGCTTTGTGACATGTGGAGCATCGGTTGGTGAAGCGTGAGACATCGCGGAACATCTTGGGTCAAAAATAGTTCTTGGAGAGCGTAGCGAATGTCTTGTCGCGTCCAAAGTGACCCATAAGTCCTCATCCATGAGCCTCTTGCAAAAGTAACAAAATGTTGGTGCAGTGAACGGCCCCTTATGTTTTGGAGTTTGTTGACATAAACGGTATGGGACTTATGTGTTTGCTAGTGCACACAGAGTAACAGGTCCCTGAGATGTCAAGAAGTTTGATGCAAACGACGAAGATAATCTCCCTGCGTTGCAGTGAAGGTTATCACCGAAGATGAAGCTAACAAGAGTAACCCCTAAAAATTGTTGAAGATCAAGCAATTGGTTACGTGTCTGTTCGAAGAAGATGACTGCGTTCGAGAAAAATTGAAGACGAAGTGAAGACGTAGCATTTATTTCGGTGTTCTTCTTCTTTCCTTGAGTCATAGGACCACCGTACTATTAAGAGGGGTGTAGCGTTCGAAGCTTTGATTCTCTGATGCTAAACCCAAATCCTATGAAAGCTGTGAGAGAAATCTCTTTGTGTTCCGAGCAAATACTTGCCGACAAGAGACTGTGATCTTCTTCGCTGCGAGAGATTTTGTCTCAGACCGAGGAGTTAGCATTACTTGTTCCTCAAGTAATGTTATCGTTGCTCCAAAATCCGACCATTGCAAATGTGTCGGTTGGCCATTGGCTGAACCTCGTGTCCAAAATAGTCATTTCCCATCTGGGAAGGCTGCGGATATAAATAGCCACCCCGCGCCGGCTTTGTCCGGTGGCTGCTCCGTTTGATTCTGAGAAGATTGTTGAGAAATCCACTCTTTGAGAGATTTGAGCTTAAAATCCACCAAGAGAAAAACCCTAGAGCCGAAGAATTAGATAGTGGTTCAGCATCACTGGAATCTAAGTTTAGTATGCTCCGCCTATTACTCTTGAGAGCTGCAAACTCTCTAGACGGTTAGGTGTCAATTTCTTCAGAGACCAAGAGTGATTGTGGTTCTCGAAGAAGAAGTATGTAAAGGTTCAGAGATCGCCTTCAAGTATCTACCACGGGTAATCGGCATCGGTTGACGAATCGATTGTCGAGGACAATAGGGTGAAGAGAGTTTATCTTCCGTGTTAAGTCACAGCCCCTCCAACCAGACGTAGTCCTTGTGCAGAAGGACGAACTGGTCGAACAAATACCTTGTCGCCATCGAGCATCTTCGGTTATCTCTGTCACCCATGTTTACCTTCGATGCATTTTTTTCGTGTGATTTGTATCAATGCATGACTTAGTTTCTTTTCGGTACTCTGTTCTAGTTCGTTGTACTTTGTTTTTCATTCGTTCCGTTGCTGGGTTCTGAGAGTTTTTGAGTTTTCCGAAGAAAATTTAAAACTCCCATTTTACCCCCCCCCCCCCCACTCTGGTAGACATACTTCGTTCCTACAATTGGTATCAGAGCGAGGTACTCCTTGACTCTTCTCATTTTAGTCTAACAACTTTGGAGTTTAAGTATGTCTTCAGTGAACTACAAATCGCATCTCAAGATTCCCATATTCGATGGGACGGACTACCCCTTCTGGAAGGAGAAGATGAAGATCCGTCTCCGAGCAATAGATGATGATATGTGGAATGTGGTGCAGTTCTGGCTCACAATCGATGTACCTCAAGCTCCTACCGACGAACAAAAGAAGCTCATTCAGCTGGATGCTCAAGCCAAAGATGAGATTGGCGGTCATCTCAATCGAGCGCAATTTCTTCGCTATCACCAGTGTGAAACTGCGAAGGAATTGTGGGATGTCCTCGAGAAAATCAATGAAGGTGTTTCAACTCATAAAGAAGCTCGAAATGATACTCTATGAGTGAAATTCAATCGCTTCAAGCGCATTGGAAATGAAAGCTGCCAGCAAACCTTTGACCGCCTCAGTGACATAGAAAATGAACTTCAAGGTCTTGGCGCCAAAGACATCACTGACCATGAAGTTGTGAAGAAACTGCTTTGATCACTTGACAGTTCATTCGACACTCTTGTCTTGATGATTCTCGAACGTACTGATTTCAAAACCCTCGACTCTGCTGATATCATGGAGAGACTGAACACCCATGAGGAACAAGAAGAAGAGAAGAGAGATATGTATGGCTTAATTCAACGCAAAAATCATGCCCTCAAGGCAGTGGCTGATTCTTCCTCCGATGGAAATGCCGAAGAAGATTCAGATGACCCAGAAAGACTCAGCAAAGATCTCGCACTGATCACAAAAAGATTCCAACGCTTTCACAAGAAGAGCCAGTTCCAGAAAATAAGTTCAAGCAACTCTAGGGGTTCAAAATCTTCATCAAAACCTGCTGGAGAATATACCTGTTTCAAGTGCAAAAAGCCTAGACTCTTCATCTCGGACTATCCTCTCTAGGAAGCGAAATCCATGCTAGTGGAAGATATGATTCTAGCAACCATCAAGGCAAAAGCAAGAGCAAGAACTATGATTCCGATGATGAGAAGAAGATGAAGAAATTCTTCAAGAAGAAGGATAACTCCACTTCAAAATCTTCGTCAAAATCTTCATCAATGAACCCTTCCAAATCCTCCTCCAACCGCAATATTAACTCTCGCAAGGCCAAGGCGTACATCGGCAAGGAAATGGATTCCGATGAAGAAGAACCATCAGAATTCGAAGAAGAAGAAGAAGAAGAAGAAGAAGAAGAATCCGATGATGATTTCGACTCGGGCATGGCTGGCATAGCATGTGCCTCCTCTCCTACGACAAACTTCTTCAGGGACCCATCAAGCGACGATGAATCTCCTACCTACTGCTTCATGGCCAAAGCTTTGAAGGAAAAGGTATCCTCCAAAAATCATAAGTTTCACTCCAATGATCAATATTCTTCTGATGAGGATGACCATGCTAAGTTGATCAAAGTGCTAACATTCAACAAAACTCTCTTGAGAAAATTGAGAAAACCCTCAGGAAATCTGAAGGGTTGTTGGTTGAGGAGATGGAGAAAAATATGTCGCTGATCAAAGAGTATTCCACTCTCAAGTCACGAATGGATGAACTATCAACTCGTCATGAATTCCTCTCAACTGACCATGAAATATTGACCTATGATTACCTGAAAAGGAAACAGGAACTCAAGGCGCTGAGAGAGGCTCATGAGGATTTGATGAGAGAAAATTCTCTTCTCACCCAACAACTTAAGGATAAACCTGAGGTGTTTGTGCCACCTTGTTTAAAATGCTTTGAACAAACAAATGCTGAATCAAATGTTGAATCATCTGTTAGCGCTAACCCCTCGATCGAGGAAAATGGTTCTGTTTCTGATGAAAATGTTAGGTTGAAGGATCTTCTTCAGACAGGAATGTTCAAATCTCTCAAAGGGCATCAAACCCTTTGTGATGTTTTGAAGAAATCCATTCTTCACAAAAATCCCAGGAAAGAAAACATCGGTTTAGAAAGGAAACTGAATGAAAATGGCACCTACTGGGAACCACATCAATATCCTCAAACTGTGTGGGTTCCTGCAAAGAGCAAAACGCTCGATCCAGCATTACTCTCGGGATATGACTCTCCCATCCCTGAATATCCTAATGATGATTCTCTGGACAACTATAAGTTGTTTAAAAATCAACATGGTGTGACTGTTGCTCGTTATGTTGGGCCAAACAGCAGAAATGACCCCTCAAAGAAAGCTATTTGGCTGCCTGAGAGAACTGTTGATGCCTTGCCTATTACTGCTCGATTAACCATGCAGGCAGAAAAAGTTCAACAGAATGAGTACATGCTTACCTCATTCAATCACTATACTCATGCTTCTGGAAGGAATTTCAATGCTTATTCTTTCAATTATGCTCGTACATCATCGAGAAACAATTATGTTTATCGAAAGAAATCATATCCTGCTCGCTCTACTATTTCGAAGCCACCTGCAAAGATGTGGGTGGTTAAGAAAGCCTAATTCTTCTACAGGACTATGTCTCCGGATGTACAGAATGGATAATGGATAATGGATGCACTAGTCATATGACCGGAGACAAGTCGTTGTTTGTCGACCCCAACTTAACTGCTTCTCCTCTGAAGTATATCACTTTTGGCGACAACAACAAAGGAAAAGTAATTGGGCTAGGTAAAATTTCCATATCCAAGGATAGGTCCATTGATGATGTTTTACTTGTTCAGTCTCTTGGATTCAATCTTATGTCAGTTAGCAAGCTATGTGATTTAGGCATGCTAGTTCTATTTTCCATATCCAAATGCATTGTCTTTATGGCCTCTGATAATTCCTTCGTCTTTGAGGGAATTTGAAAAGGTGATCTGTATATTGTGGATTTCTCTAAGAGTCCCTCGGTCCAAACTTGTTTGCTTGCAAAAGCAACCGAAGGATGGTTGTGGCACCGAAGACTTGGTCATGCAGGTATGAGAAATTTGCAGACCCTGGTGAAGAAAAATCATCTCCGTGGCATTCCTGATGTAAAATTCGACAAGAATCGTCTCTGTGTTGCATGTGAGGCTGGTAAATTAGCCAAGAAGCATCATTCATCAAAGACAGTCATGACCACAACAAGGCCTTTGGAAATTCTTCATATGGATTTATTCGGTCCTCAAAATTATGCAAGTTTCGGCGGCAGTCATATGGTCTGGTTATCATTGATGATTTCTCTCGATACACTTGGGTATGCTTTCTCGAAGGCAAAACCTGCACCCAAGACATCTTCAAAAGATTCACCACGAAGGCCCAAAATGAATATGATGTGCGAACTAAGCATGTCAGAAGCGACAATGGTAGTGAGTTCAAAAATACTCATATCGAAGATTTTCTCGACGAAAATGGTATAACTCATGAGTTCTCTCCCGCATACACTCCCCAACAGAATGGAGTTATTGAGCGAAAGAATAGAACTCTCATTGAAATGGCGAGAACAATGCTCAGTGAGTACAAAACTCCCATTCGCTTCTGGGCTGATGCCATTAACACTGCTTGTCATGTTATCAATCGTGTTTATCTTCACAAGTTCCTTAAGAAAACTTCTTATGAGCTTATCACTGGCAAGAAACCGAATGTTTCTTATCTACGTGTTTTGGTGCACCTTGTTACATTCTTGATATGAATCATTCTTCCAAGTTTGCACCTAAGGCACATGAAGGTTTTCTTCTCGGTTATGGCTCAAACTCGCACACGTATCGTGTCTATAACTCTCACCACATGAAAGTTATGGAAACGGTAAATGTGTAGTTTGATGAATCTAATGGCTCCCAAAAGGAGCACCTGCCAAATGTGATAGATGAACCACTAATATCGGACGCTATTCGGCAAATGGCTATTGGGAGCATCAAGCCTGTTGAAGGAAATGCACCTAAGTCCTCTGATGATGATGCTCCTATGACTCGAAGCAGAACTCGGCAAGCCACCGCCGAAGCAAATGCTCCTCCGAATGGAAATGGCAACCAAAATCCAAATGCCGATCAAAATGGCAATTCCGAAGGGAATGATGATACAAATGCTGATGCTGATGAAAATGACAATGATCATCACGAAGAAAATGCGCATCCTCGAGTGGCTAATCGAGTTGATCCTTCATTAATTCTCGATGAAATTGAGAATCCAGGTTATCGACCCACAACTCGTTCACGCACTCGTTTGGCTAACTACTGTGGCAGTTTCTCCTTTGTTTCATTGGCAGAACCTACCAAGTATGAAGAAGCCATGAATGATCCAAATTGGATGAATGCCATGCAAGAGGAGTTGGTGCAATTCAATTTAAATGATGTATGGGAATTGGTTGACAAATCGAATCCAAAGAAGCACAATATCATCAGCACAAAATGGATTTTCTACAATAAGCAAGATGAAAATGGCATTGTGGTGAGAAACAAGGCAAGTCTTGTTGCTCAAGGGTACACACAGGTAGAAGGTATTGATTTAGGAGAAACATATGCTCCTGTTGCATGCCTTGAGGCAATTCGTATTCTTCTCACTTATGAAAATTACAATGATATCTTGCTTTATCAAATGGATGTGAAAAGTGCCTTTCTCAATGGTGAAATTGATGAGGAAGTCTATGTTAGATAGACACCTGGCTTTGAACACCCTGAGTTTCCTAACAAAGTTTTCAGATTGAAGAAAGCTTTATATGGGCTGAAGCAAGCCCCTCGAGCTTGGTATGACACGTTGAAGAAGTTTTTGCTCGACAAAGGGTTCAAGCCAGGATCCACTGATCCCACACTTTTCACTCATGCTATTGATAATGATCTATTCGTATGTCAAATCTATGTGGATGATATTATCTTCGGCTGTACTAACAATGCTTGCAGCTTAGAGTTCGGGAAAATGATGTCCGATAAATATCAAATGTTTATGATGGGTGAACTCAAGTTTTTCTCGGACTGAAAATTCATCAACACGCAAATGGCATTTTCATTTCTCAGGAGAAATATCTGAAAGAATGCCTGAAGAAGTTCAAAATGCAAGATTCCAAAATGAAGGGCTATAAAACTCCTATGCCCACGAATGGTAAGCTGGATGCAGATGTGTATGGTAAGGATTGCGATCAAAAAGCTTATCGTTCGATGATTGGTTCTCTTCTTTATCTATGTGCATCCAGACCTGACATTATGTTGAGTGTTTGCATGTGTGCCTGCTATCAAGCTGCACCGAAAGAATCGCATCACCAAACGGTCAAGCGCATTCTGAGATATTTGGCTCACACCCCCACCTTAGGTTTATGGTATATGCAGTCGGTTGAGGATTCTGCTAGACCGCACAGTATGGCCGATGAAGAAGAGGTATTCATGGGAACAGCTGACGAATACAAAGGTCCAAATGCCAAGGGCCCAACGGTAGGCCCGTCATGCAGCAAAAGAAAAAGGTCTGAACCAAATGAAAACGAGCAAGAAGCAGATGCACCGAAGAAAAAGAAAGGAGGCAGGCAACCTTATGAAAATTTAGCTGAGTATATCTCTCATGATGACTATAAAACTATTCCAGGCGAGTCAAAAAGAGAAATAGATAGGCATCTGCAAACGATTCTACGCCACTGGGTGCGCAAGTGGTTCCACTATAAAATGGTTCATCCTCGGTTTGCTAAGAACTTTGCTTTCCATCCTCCATGGGGTGACTGCCGTGAGATTGGACTCATTCGTCCAGGTGATCCCCAGGAGAGACCACTACCACCTGCAAATGTTGACAAGTCATCTCTTTGCACTCCCGAATCATATCCTGATGAATTGGCAAAGCACCAAAAGAATGCTGAAAAGAGAGCCAAGAAGGCTGAGAAAGAACAAGCTAAAGAAGAAGAAAATCGTCATCTTATCAAATCAGATGTCGAAAAGAAAAAGGCCGAAGGAAAATCAGAAGGGCGTTCAAAGCACAAACATGATCCCAGATCTGCTGCTTTGAAGAAAAAGAGTGTGCTGAAGAGAAGGCCAGCTAAACCAGTTGAGCGTGATGCTGAAAGTGATTCCTCCGATCAAGATGATCCTCCACTCACAAGAGAAGAAATTGATGCGACTCTCTCTGAACAAGTGAATGTCACTACTTCTACCATACTGCCTGATCTTCGAGCTCATGCTGTCCCAATAGCACCTTCGAAGAAGAACCCATTGAAGAGAAAAACACCTCCTGCCACTGTCACAATGCTTGATCAAGTAAATACAACCCCTCATCATGATGCAATCGATCTGCAAGATTTGGTAGTTGATGCCCCAGTAGGCACAGCTAAGCCAGGAGAGAAGATCCTGAAGCAAAAGGTGAAGAAAATCACGGCTCCCTCTGCCGAGCAAAGTGCTCCGCAAGCAAATACAGTGAAAGAAAAGGCTGCTCAATTTGCTCCGAAGTTGACTCAACCAATGGCATCTAAGCCTCTGACCGAGCAATACATACTGCTCCTGTTGCATAGACTGATGATCAATCTATGGCACCTCATTACTTTGACCAAGTGTTAATCATGGAGCAGCTTGACAGATTTCTGGAGAACCTGTTTGATGGAGAAGTGGCATCTTTGCCCATTCCCTCTGAAGTAATTTCTCAAGCTACTGATCTGGTTTGAGACATGAGAGATGACTCTGTTGAGATCAATGACCTCACTGCCTAGCTCAATGAGCTTGATAACCATATGAAGGCTACGAAATCCAAGTTTATCATCAAGCAACTTGAAGAATCATATGTGGATGTCAATCAAGCTTTGACTATCCTCCGGAATAAAAGATTAGGATTTCATTCTGACCTGGATCAGATTGTTCGCAAGGTCTGCCTCAATCATCAAGCTCAGGCCACCGGGTATAATGATCTTGTCAAAGGACATATTGATCCATCTGCTCAGCTGAAGCAGAAGAAGAAGAAGAAGAAGAAGAAGAAAATTGTGAAGAAGAATGTTCCTCCTCCTCCTCCTTCGAAAGAAAAGTCTCCAGAAGCCGTGCCACAGAAGGAAAATTCTCCGGAGCATGCTATTCCCTCGCCAGCTCATGAACCAGCTACAGATGCTCCAACTACGCCAAGGCCAATTGAACAATTGCCTGTGGCCTCCCCTGTTCATGAAGCAAATCCTTCTCAGCCAATTATTTCGGAAGAAGGTGAAATTCTTCAGTCTGCACTTCAAACATCTCCAGCTCATTTTGAACCACATGATTCGGTTCCTCCCTCTGCACCTCAACCGTCTGCTGAAGAAAATCCTCATCGGTCACCAGTGGCTGCTAAAGGTTCAGTGTGTGATAAAGTGTCTGATCCCTCTCCACTGGGAATTTCCTTCAACACAACGAAAAGAACTTCAGATGTTGGTCCTTCTGTAGTAAATTCCGTTTCTGCTCATCATTCAAATTCCGTAATTTATGGCGATGAAGTGATTTCCGTTGAAGATGAGCTCAAATATCCTTATCCTCATGAACAATTGATGTTATTCTCTATCTGTGTTGGTGTCAAAGGGCCACTTTTCAATCGGAACACACATCCTTAGTTCTTTCAAGAGAGTCCGTACAGCAAACCTCGCACATCTGAATCTCCTCGGTTCTAGATTCAAGAACAGGCTATATTTTATTCTCGGATTCTTTATGACAGCCGAAGATTTTTCCTCATGAGTTCACGGATATCGCTGCAATGAAGAACATTGGCTGCTTCAATCAAGTATTGCAAGATATCGAAGATTTTGGCCTCACGCATGTCTTTGCATTTTAGCATCCGTGGAACAGAGAGATTATACTTCAATTCTATGCCACACTGTATATCTCTGGTGATGAAGCTGATAGCACCAAGTGGTTCTTGGAATGGATGACCGAAGGGAAACATATAAAATGCTCTGCAATGGACTTTGTCTCCCACTTTCATTTCCCTCGGTTCGAGCATGGCACGACTAAAATTCGAGTTCACAACATTGATGCAATTTCCGATGAAGATTTCTGTTGCACAATGGATCAAGAGAAGATTCGGGACTACAATGGTCCTCCCTTTCCTGAGCATTTGACCTTTGATAATCAAACTCTATATCATCTGCTCACTTATACCATTTGTCCTCTGGCTGGGATGAATTCTGGCAATGCTATATCTGATGTTCTTCAGAACACCATCCATGCCATCTCCCAAGGATACATCTTCGATGTCGAAGACATGTTTCTGCGCATACTGAAGGATTCTGCACAGCACCCGAAAACTATCAAAGTCTTTGGGCCTTGGATTCAGAAAGTGGTTGACTATACTATGCACACCAAATATTTGGCCAAAGTTAGTCACAAAAGCTTAATTCCTCCTGTGCGTGATATGCTGCATGTCATGGAAGATTTTTCTTCGGGCAAAGTCCCAGTGTCAAGCCCTCCAGATTATCATAACACATTCAATGGGCCACGGCTACCTCAGCGTGATTGACAACCAAATACACAACCTCCTTCACATCTTGAAGTGAGTTTGCGCACTCAACAGCTGCTGTTGCAGCATATGGCTGAGGATCGCCGAGAAAAAGAACATATGGCTGCCGAATTAAATGCCATCAACAACCGTACGAAAGTTGTGCACATGATCACAGCTGAAAACAAGAAGCGCCTATGGAAATTGCTTCAGAAGTTCTTCTCCAAGAAACAATTGAGCAACTCAGATCTTAAAGAGCTTTATGAGTATATTGATCAAGGTTTCTCTGCTGAAGATTTTCAAGATCGTATCACTCCACCTCTGCCAGCTCGTGAACCAACAACAGATTTACTTCGATTTCAACTGCGTAAGTTGCTCGATGAATCAGAAGCCACCTCGCCTACTGAGAAGCCTGCTCCAGAAATCTGCCCCGCAAGAATCAACAAGCTGATCCCAATGTGCCCTCATCTTCTCAGCCCCAAGCCAGTCTTGAAGGAACATCTGATGTTGCTGACGATGAAGATTTACTGGCCATTTCCGAATCAGAAACATCTTCGGGCAGTTCTTCTGGCGATGCCTCCGAGTGAATCAAGTTCACTTCTTTTGCACTCATGTTCTTCGTCACCTTTTTGACACTAGTTGACAAAATGGGGGACAATTACATCGAGTTTCGATAGATTTGCTCTGATGGATTTGATCTCAGTGTTTATTTGGTTTGTTTTCTGAGCTCTATGCCTTAAAGACTATTTGTGCTCTGATGTAAAACTAAAAATTATGTGCTGTAATGTTAATAACCCCGCCTGCTGCACTATTTCTCTTAAAGCATTTGTTTTGCAGGTGGAATTATTATCAGAAGTTATGAATGATTGCACTATATACTCGATGGATTACACATCATCAGTGCGAATCATTACCTCGAATGATTGAAAAATCCTCCACATACTTAAATGAATTGCAAGGAATTTTATTTCATATCATTGACCCTGCATACATCTAGGGGGAGTATATTTCATCATCGAGTCAAGTAACACAAGTTCACTCTTGTTCGATTTACATTTCACTTATCTATCTTCACTTCGATGATTATCTGTTTTGTCAACAACCATCCAAAAAGGGGGAGATTGTTGGTGCAATGATAGGCCCCTTATGTTTTGGAGTTTGTGGACATAAACAGTATGGGACTTATGTGTTTGCCAGTGCACAGAGAGTAACAGGTCCCTGAGATGTCGAGGAGTTTGATGCAAACGACGAAGATAATCTCCCTGGGTTGCAGCGAAGGTTATCACCGAAGATGAAGCTAACAAGAGTAACCCCTAAAAATTGCTGAAGATCAAGCAATTGGTTCGGTGTCTGTTCGAAGAAGATGACTGCGTTCGAGGAAAAATGAAGACGAAGTGAAGACGTAGCATTTATTTCGTTATTCTTCGTCTTTCCTTGAGTCATAGGACCACCGTACTATTAAGAGGGGTGTAGCATTTGAAGCTTTGATTCTCTGATGCTAAACCCAAATCCTATGAAAGCTATGAGAGAAATCTCTTTGTGTTCCAAGCAAATACTTGCCAGCAAGAGACTGTGATCTTCTTCGCTGCGAGAGATTATGTCTCGGACCGAGGAGTTAGCATTACTTCTTCCTCAAGTAATGTTACCATTGCAAATGTGACGGTTGGACATTGGCTGGACCTCGTGTCGAAAATGGTCATTTCCCATCTGGGAAGGCTGCGGCTATAAATAGCCACCCCGCGCCGGCTTTGTCCGGTGGCTGCTCCGTTTGATTCTGAGAAGATTTTTGAGCAACCCACTCTCTGAGCGATTTGAGTTTAAAATCCACCAAGAGAAAAACCCTAGAGCCGAAGAATTAGATAGTGGTTCAGCATCACTGGAATCTAAGTTTAGTACGCTCCGCCTATTACTCTTGAGAGCTGCAAATTCTCTAGACGGTTAGGTGTCAATTTCTTCAGAGACCAAGAGTGATTGTGGTTCTCGAAGAAGAAGTCTGTAAAGGTTCGGAGATCGCCTTCAAGTATCTACCATGAGTAATCGGCATCAGTTGACGAATCGATTGTCGAGGAGAATAGGGTAAAGAGAGTTTATCTTCCGTGTTAATTCACAGCCCCTCTAACCAGATGTAGTCCTTGTGCAGAAGGATGAACTGGTCGAACAAATACCTTGTCACCATCGAGCATCTTCGGTTATCTCTGTCACCCATGTTTACCTTCGTTGCATTTTCTTTCATGTGATTTGTATCAATGCATGACTTAGTTTCTTTTCGGTACTCTGTTCTAGTTCGATGTACTTTGTTTTTCATTCGTTCCGCTGCTGGGTTCTGAGAGTTTTGAGTTTTCCGAAGAAAATTTAAAACTCCCATTCACCCCCCCCCCCTCTGGTAGACATACTTCGTTCCTACACAAACGAAGAGAAGACTCGGGTATACAAAGTTTGTTAGTTCTCATTAGATAATCATCCTTTATATAATATCGTTCCCAAGATGTATGCGTCAAACAGTTGGCATAAGGAATAGCAAAAGTAGGATCATGCTCATACAAATCTTTTGTGTGCTCAAAATCAATGGCATTCAATTCAAGTTGAGTAACAAGCATGCATTTGTGGGAAAGAGCATCTGCCACAACGTTATCTTTACCCTTAATGTACTTGATGACATAAGGAAAAGACTCAATAAACTCACTCCATTTGGCATGTCGCTTATTCAATTCAGTTTGACCTTTAAGGTATTTAAGCGTTTCATGATCCGTATGGATGACAAATTCATGAGGGCAAAGATAATGTTCCCACACATGCAAAACTCGCACTAATGTGTACAACTCTTTGTAATAGATGGGATAATTGAGTTGCGCTCCGGAAAGTTTTTCACTAAAATAAGCAATTGGGCGCTTCTCTTGCATCAACACACCTCCTATGCCATTACCACTAGCATCGCAATGAACTTCAAAAGTTTTATCAAAGTTGGGTAATGCAAGCAATGGAGCATGTGTAAGCAATTTCTTAAGCTCATGAAATGCGGTATCTTGGGATGGTCCCCAAACAAATGGTGCATTCTTCTTACTCAAGGCATGCAAAGGTGATGCAATAGTGCTAAAGTCCTTAACGAATCTACGATAGAAACCGGCTAAGCCCAGGAAACTTCGCACTTGTTGCAAGTTGGTTGGTTGTGGCCAAGTTTTAATAGCATCAATTTTAGCTTCATCTACATGAACACCCTTAGAGGACACAACAAATCCCAAGAAAACAAGCTTGTCAACACCAAAAAGGCATTTCTCCATATTAGCATAAAGGCGCTCTTTTTTTAGAGTTTGCAAACCGGTTCTAAGATGGGTGACATGATCTTTTAGAGACTTGCTAAATACAAGTATATCATCAAAGTAGACCACAACAAATATGCCGATGTAGGGGCAAAGAACAAAATGCATCACACGCATAAAAGTGCTGGGTGCTTTGGATAAACCCATTGGCATGACCAACCATTCATACAAGCCAAACTTGGTTTTGAAAATGGTTTTCCATTCATCACCTTCTTGAATGCGTATTTGGTAATAGCCACTTTTAAGATCAATTTTAGAGAAAATTGTGGCTCCGCTAAGCTCATCTAGCATATCATCAAGGCGAGGAATAGGATATCGATAACGAACGGTGATAGCATTGATGGGACGGCAGTCGGAACACATGCGAAAACTACCGTCTTTCTTAGGCACAAGAATGACCGGGATGGCACAAGGACTTAAGCTTTCACGTACATGTCCATTGTCAATGAGTTGTTGTACTTGCCTTTGGATTTCTTTTGTCTCGTCCGGGTTGAGGGGTGCGCCGGGAATGAGGTCGATGCGGTGTTCGATGCCTCGAAGTGGAGGTAGTCCCGGAGGTAGCTCATCGGGGAAAACGTCCTTGAATTCATGCAATAGCGAAGACAACACTAAAGGTAGATTGTGAGAGGTGTTAGTATCTTTGCACAATAGGACATAGTGGGTGACACTAGATGGGTTCTCACACACTTCTCTCATCTCACTTTTGGTGGCTAATAGAACAAAGTTTTTCTTGTCGCTCATCGTGGAGGCACACAATTTTGGCTTGTGGCGCTCACTCTCTTTTTGGTGGTTCACTCTCTCACTATTCTCTCCATGATGGGTGGTTGCTTGCTTGTCGGTGATCACTTGGCTCGATGACATAGGTCATAGCACATACTCCTTTCCCTTCATCTTGAAGCTATAGTGATTGGTTCGCCCATTGTGGATGACGCCGCGGTCGAATTTCCAAGGTCGTCCAAGTAGGAGATGGCAAACGGACATGGAACCACATCACACTCCAATGTATCCTCGTAAGCTCCAATCTTGAAGGAGACTTGAACCGTGTGCTCCACTTGAATTGTACCGGAGTCGCCAAGCCATTGGACCTTGTAGGGGCGAGGATGTTTCATCTTGACCAATTGTAGCTTGGAACATAGCTCTTCACTTTCCAAATTGCGGCAACTTCCTCCGACGATGATGACCTTCACGGAACGTCCATTGATGCCCGCCTTGGTGTGGAAGATATGGCATCGTTGGTCTTCGTCTTGGTGATGTTGAAGTGTCAAGACCTTGGAGACAATGAGAGCGGGGCTCGAATCATTGTCACAAAAGACTTGGTCATCTTCATCTTCATTCACTTGCCGGTGCATGGCCACATGCTCAAGGGCTTCCATTTCTTCTTCACTCATAGAGTCATAGGTGTCGTCGTCGTTGGCGATCATGATGCGCCGGTTGGTGCACTCGAATGTCTTGTGGCCTCGGCCTCCACAAGTGAAGCATTTAATGGAACTTGTCTTAACGGTCTCATCCATTGGAATTGTAGATGATGAAGCTCTCGGCTTGAAGTTGCTTGTTGTAGGAGGACGACTTGAGGTCATCGAAGTTTTCTTGTATCTTGACTTGTCGCCGTTGCTTGGGGAAGCTTTGATTGAGGTAGAAGGCGTTGTAGTCGTTGAAGCTTGATTATATGAACCGTATGTCTTGGAAGAGTACTTGGCATACTTGTAATCATCTTGCACTTGTCGCTCCGCCTTGGTAGCTTGGTGCACTAGCTCGAGGAGGTTGGAGTAAGGTTGGATGTCGGCGATCTTCTTGATAGGATGGTTGAGGCCATTCAATAAACATGCCATGGTTTGCTCCTCATCTTCATTGACATTTTCTCGAATCATTCCAATCTCCATTTCCTTGTAGTACTCTTCAACGGACTTAGTGCCTTGCTTGAGGAGTTGTAACTTCTTGAAGAGGTCGCGACTATAGTACGTGGGTACAAAGCGCGCTCTCATGACATCCTTCATTTGAAGCCATCTTGTGATTGGTGGGTCACCTTCTGCTTCTCTCCTCTCAATGACTTGCTCCCACCAAATGAGGACATAGTCTTGGAACTCAAGAGATGCCATGGCGATCTTCTTTTCTTCTTCATAGTTGTGCAAGCGAAAGATCTTGTCAACTTTCAATGCCCATGAAAGGTAGTCTTTGGGATCGTTGCTTCCGAAGAACTTAGGCATGGTGAACTTGAGCTTACCATATCGTTGCTCTTCATTGCGTTGTTGTCGAACTTGATGACGGTCTTGCCGTGGTGGAGGATCTTGAGCCGCTTGCTCCTCTTGATTGTTTTGTCGTTGAGGTCGTGGAATTCTTGCACGGTTCCTCATCTCTTGAAGCTCCTCAAGACGGGCGGCTTCTTCTTGTCGCTCTCGGTGGAGGGCCTCTGAAAGTGCAACTAATCCCTGGGTGGTTTTGGTAATTCTTAACAACATATAGCTCATTGAACTAATACTCTTTCAAGATGATCATTTCAGAAAGTTCAATGATTGGCATGGAATGGACTAGAGATGTGGACCCCTCAAAATGCTAAGGACATATATTGGCAAAAGCTCAAGACTCTACATTTTCTTTTTAGTGATCCAAGATCACATTGAGTCCATAGGAAAAGCCAATACTATTAAAAGGGGATGAGGTGTTGCTTAATGGCTTGCTTGCTCAAAATGCTTAGTGATATGCTCCAAAAGCCCTCAACCACTTTCTCATTTCCACATATGTCCTAAACCTAAAGTCAAGCTCGGCCCCACCGATTTGATCTACCCGGCGCCACCGAGTTCACTTGACATAGCCATAGACAGAAACCCTAATCAATTCGGTCTCACCGATACGGATCTCGGTCTCACCGAGATGGGATTGCAAACTCTCTATTTCCCTTTGTAACATTTCGGTCTAACCGAAATGAGTGATCGGTCCCACCGAGTTTGCCTGACCAACTCTCTGTTTGCCTATTACTGAAATCGGTCCCACCGAGTCCATGTGATCGGTCTCACCGAGATCAAGTTATGCCCTAACCCTAGCACATCGGTCCCACCGAGTTGATCACGTCGGTCCCACCGAAAATCCTAACGTTCACATTTTGAACTGAATCGGTTTGACCGAGTTTCACTATTCGGTCTCACCGAGTTTGGTAAATTGTGTGTAACAGTTAGATTTTGTGTGGAGGCTATAAATACCCCTCCACCCCCTTCTCCATTTTCGAGAGAGCCATCAGAACATGCCTACACTTCCACTACTCATTTTCTGAGAGAGAACCACCTACTCATGTGTTGAGACCAAGACATTCCAATCCAACCACTAGAATCTTGATCTCTAGCCTTCCCCAAGTTGCTTTCCACTCAAATCATCTTTCCACCATATCCAAATCTGTGAGAGAGAGTTGAGTGTTGGGGAGACTATCATTTGAAGCACAAGAGCAAGGTGTTCATCATCATCACACCATCTATTACCTTTTGGAGAGTGGTGTCTCCTAGATTGGTTAGGTGTTACTTGGGAGCCTCCGTCAAGATTGTGGAGTTGAACCAAGGAGTTTGTAAGGGCAAGGAGATCGCCTACTTCATGAAGATCTACCCGAGTGAGGCAAGTCCTTCGTGGGTGATGGCCATGGTGGGATAGACAAGGTTGCTTCTTCGTGGACCCTTCGTGGGTGGAGCCCTCCGTGGACTCGTGCAACCGTTACCCTTCGTGGGTTGAAGTCTCCATCAACGTGGATGTACGATAGCACCACCTATCGGAACCACGCCAAAAATCTCCGTGTCTACATTACGTTTGCTCCCTCCAAACTCCTCCCCTTTACCTTCATATGCAATGATTTACATTCCACTGCTATACTCTTAGAATTGCATGTGTAGGTTGATTGCTTGACTTGTGCTAAGTTGCTAAAATCTGCCAAGACTTAAAATTGGGAAAAGGCTAGATTTTTATTTGGTCAAGTAGTCTAATCACCCCCCCCCCCCTCTAGACATACTTTCGATCCTACAATTGTAGACGTACTTGGCGGTTTCGCTCATTGACGGCTCGAGTTGATTCACGTAGAGCTTGTTGGTCTTCAAGGGCTTGTTCCTCATGACGTTGTCGCTCTTGTCGAAGTGCATCACCATCTTGATGGTCGTGTTGGTCTTGGCGTGTTGGAGCTTGCTCTTGGACCAGAGGTTCATTAGCTTGTTGCCGGAGGCATTCGCGTTCACAGAGGCGGCCATGTAAACCATTGCCATGGAATGGATTTTGTGGGGCTTGATGATCTCCATGGTCTTGGCAGCGATGCAAACGAGCTCGAAGAGGACTTGCATCCGAAGAAGATTGTGAAGAATGTCGACTTGAGTGGCTCCGTCTTGAATAGGACGAAGATGTAGAAGAACGGTTGACCAACAAGGCACTAATCTCGTCCATCCTTGCATCATTCTCCTCCTTTTGTGCGACGAGCTTGTTGTCGAAGTAGTCTCTTGTACGTTGCTCGGATTGTCTCAAGTCGCTAGCGAGTAGGTCGAGGCGGTCGCCCAATGCTTCATTCTCTTGATGCAAAGCTCTTTGCGCGCCGAAGAGGTGGTTCTTGGTGATGTAGTTTTTCGGGTCATCATCTTGCTCAATGAAGAGTGGGTTGGAAGAAGTAGTAGGCCTATCCTTCATCGCAAGTAAATGTGTGAGTGGAAGAAAGGAAAGAACTATACCAAATGTACCTTATCCGATGTTGAGAATGGATCAATGATCACTCAATAAAGTAACAAGGAAATAGCATAATTGATACCGGATCTTGTCGATTCTCACACCTATACAAATAAAGCTTTTGGAGTAGCTTGGTGAGGATGGTGGCACAAAATCTTATGCAATTGTTAGCAAGATTCAATAATGTTGAAAAATATTCGCAAATTTGCAAATGCAACAAGTAGACCAATAGCAAAGAATGGTACACGGAAACACACACACGGATAGATAAATGGGGTCGTGCAACCAAGGAACGAGCTCAAAATGTGGAATCCACGGAAAATGCTTGTGTTGCACAACACTAGAGAGACGCTAGCACGATTGCACAATAGGCGGATACGAGAATTGTGCACAACCTACAAAGCAAAATGCAACGACTTCTATCCCAAGTATGCTATTATGTATGATGTTCCGGTGATGTGATCCAAGATGATCGAGTATGACAATCTTAATGTAGTATAATGTTATGGTTCTTACTTAAAAGCTCTTTGCTTATCTTTCTCTTTTGCTTAAAAGCTTGTTGGCTCTTTCTCTTTTGATCTCTGTCTTTGGCCACTTATGCAAAACTTCACGAACAAAAGATAGCAATTGTGTATGCGGGAACAAAATATTGCACTAGTGATGATAAGATGATACCAAGATACGGATACCGAGATGAAATGGTGTGTATGCAATGGAGACGATGATCACTAATGTGCACAAGTAACGTGGCCCGGCAATACTCAAATGGCTAGTCTCGATAGGCAAGTGACGCAAAATGGGCTATGAGGTTAACAATGTAATAGCAAGGGAGAATGTACTAGAGTGTCATCGATGTAACCGTTCCTTGCTTACGGTGGATGGTGTCAAAATGATGACGTTGATGATGTCGATGACGAAGATGAGTGGCGGTGATGTCGGTGTCGAACCGTCCCTAAGTAGACGAAACATGTTAGGAAATGGAAACCGCAACTCAAATTCTCAAAGAACAAAACGTGTCAAAATCGTCGGAAGTTGTAGCGGGTAAGCGATGGTGGTTGCGGAAAGCGGTGGTGGTATGCGGATGTATGGGTGGAAACCCGGTCAAAATTGGCAAAAGTTAGGCGAAGAAGGAGGTGGTGGATGAAGTGGTGCTGCGGGAGGCCAGATGTCCGGGGCTCCAAATCCGTGATGAACTCGGTGGATCTCGTGGGAAAGAAAAAAATTTGGGCAAAATTAGAGGGATTTCATGGATGGAATTGGAGAAAAAGTTAGGAGAAGCTAGATCTACGAGTAACACATCAAATCCACGAATCAAATTCAACAAAACATCATCACACCAACAAATCGCAAAAAAAATTGGGAGGGCTATTTTTGTGGAAATTTTCAAAATTGGGACAAAACACAACAAAATTAGGCTAGAAAACAAAGGGGGAGACTCCAAAATCATGATCAACCTTGGCTCATGATACCAAGATGATGTAGGGTGGAACCCTAGGGCCGATCTTTCATGATTTGGAGGGGGATTCCCGACAAACACAAAGGGGAAAACGAGAGGAAACACTCAAATCAACGGGGATTCGATTACACATGTGCTAGATCCGAGTACACAACGAGACACATGATCCAAACACAACAAGGGATGATACAAATGGTAGGTAGTCCTTCCCGATCCGTGAGGCGGCGGGGTCTTGAATCCACGAGGGGATCTTCCCTTGCGGGGTCTTGAATCCACTTGGGGGAATCTTCTCCGCGGAGGCCTTGGTCTCCAATGGAGTAGAGGTACAAGTGGATGAGTAAAGCTCTGATCTCAAATGAGCTACAATCTTTGCTAACCCTAAAACGTTGGAGAAGAAGAGTAGATGTAGTCTAGGGGTGAAGGGGTACATGGGCTTCGGCCCTTTCACTGTGCGCAGACAGGGGCTGGATGTCCGGACTGGGAGCCAGATGTCCGGGCTTTCAGGACGGGCCGGATGTTCGGGCCGGGGTGGCCGGATGTCCTGGTGGCTGCGGTTGCGTTCTGTGAAGAATGCCGGATGTCCGGGCCCTGTAGCTTGTCGGCTGGGCGGCTGCTGTGGACACCTCCAGGGGCCGGATGTCCAGGGTCGGGGCCGGATGTCCGGGTCCTGGGAGCTGTCTTCGGTCCCTTTCGGCGTTCCTCTTCATCCTTGTACTTGGAGACTTGTCCGTCTTCACGTGCATCTTCGTGAGGGTCCTCTTGGTACCTAATCATGCATAACATTCTGGACTTAGGTAGTAGCCATGTCTCAAGTGGGTCATATGGAATATCACTAAGGAGAGATGTCACCTCGGTTTCGAGAGCTCTAGCACGTGCTCGTGTCATCGGTCCACTTGGCACTTGGCGAGATGACGGTAGGTCCATGGGGATGACTGTAGGATGCTCCGCATCATCTACTATATAATTGGTGCAACAAACCCAAATTGCAAGTACCATACCTTGAACCTGGGTGGGTGGGAAGGCATCAACCCCTTTCCACCACTAGGTGTGCATTGGTCTGATCTGTTGTTACTTAGGCACAGGATCAATAATAACTTGAAGGCAATCTTTGCAGCTGGATTGATCGGTTCTTGAACTAGTTTATCATGTTTACAATGGGGAACTAGTTTATCATGTTTAGAATAGGATTCACTAGGACTGGCGTTGGATAGCCGGCTAGCTTAGTAGCTGGTGTTCTTTTAACGATTGTTCAACGGTTTTTGGTTCAAAAAAAAATCCAACATGCAGGGATATCACATGATAAATCATCTTAGTACAAAGACACCTCAAGGTACTTGTGATCACACACACACACTTGTACGTATACCTTCAACGCTAGCTCGTACATTATATATAACATGGCACGAATGGATGGATGCCTTTAAGCAAAGGTACGTATTGCTAGGTAGAGTGTCTAGCGATCGTTGCCCGTGCTTCTCGTAGTAGCTCGAATCACCCATCGAGGTCTATCCAGCTCCGAGATGCCCGTGCCGCACGTAGTCTTCGTGCATCCGTCCCAGAAACAGACTACCCACCTGCAGTCTGCAGCGTCTTCTTTCTGTATTGGTAGCATTGCATGCAACTCTAGTCGACCGTTCATACATCCTGCTGTAGCCCGGTCGGCCTTATATATTGCCTGAGATGCGTCCAGTAGCGCTACGACCTTCCTTCTGCACTGCACTTCATTGCATTGAGGAGGAAAAATGTTTTGGCTTGCATATGCTCTCGTTTTTCTCGGATGCCTTGGCCTGCCTCCGGCTGATGCTGCCGTTGTCGAGCACACGTTCTATGTACGTATACCTACTAATCTCCTTGGCAATGATGCATTCTCTGCCTCGAGCTGACGACGCCATGGATGGGATTGGTGCAATGCATATGCAGGTGGGCAACCTGACGATCGATCGGCTGGGGCAGCGTCAGGTAATCACGGCGGTGAACGGGCAGTTCCCGGGGCCCATCGTGGAGGCTCGTGACGGCGACGCCGTCGTGGTACACGTCGTCAACTACTCCCCCTACAACATCACCATCCACTGGCATGGCGTCCTCCAGCGCCTCTCCGGCTGGGCCGACGGCCCCAGCATGGTGTCGCAGTGCCCCATCCGCCCCGGCGGCGCCACCTACACGTACCGCTTCAACGTCACCGGCCAGGAAGGCACGCTCTGGTGGCACGCCCACGTCTCCTTCCTCCGCGCCACGGTCTACGGCGCGCTCCTCATCCGTCCTGGCCCCGACAAACCCCACTACCCCTTCCCCACGCCGTACGGCGAGGCCACTCTCCTCTTCGGAGAGTGGTGGAACGCCAGCGTCGTCGACGTCGAGAGGCAAGCCATGCTCACCGGCGGCCCGCCCAACAACTCCGTCGCGCTCACCATCAACGGCATGCCCGGCGGCTACGAGCTGGCCGTGCGGCACGGCGAGACCTACTTGCTCCGCCTTGTCAACGCTGCGCTCAGTTACCAGCTCTTCTTCAAGGTCGCGGGCCACGCTTTCACGGTCGTCGCCGCCGACGCCTGCTACACCGACCCTTACGACACGGACGTCATCGTCCTCGCTCCGGGCCAGACGGTGGACGCTCTGATGCGCGCCAACGCCGCCCCGGGCCGCTACTACATGGCCGCCCAGGTCTACCAGAGCGTGGCCAACGCCACCTACACCACCACCACCACGGGGCTCCTCCGGTACGAGCATGGTGCAACGGCAGCAGCAGCTGGTATGAGTATGATCATGATCCCGAGCATGCCGGCGTTCAAAGACAGCGCGACGGCGCAGGACTTCTACGGCAGCCTGACCGGTCTGCTGCGAGACGGCAAACCGACGGTTCCCCTGCACGTGGACACGCGGATGCTGGTCACCTACGGGCTGGGCATCGCGCCGTGCATGCCAACACAGACGCTGTGCAACCGGACGCGCGGCTCCGTGGCGGCCAGCATGAACAACGTGTCATTCCAGCTCCCCAAGGCCATGTCGCTGCTGGAGGCGCGCATGAGGGGCAACGCCGACGGGGTGTACACCCGCGACTTTCCCGACAGGCCGCCGGTGATGTTCGACTTCACCAACGGCTCCATGAGCAGCAACAGGAGCGTGATGCTGACGTCCAAGGGCACCAGGGTGAGGAGGCTGCGGTTCAACACGACGGTGGAGGTGGTGCTGCAGAACACGGCCATCCTGGGGTCGGAGAACCACCCGCTGCACCTGCACGGCTTCAACTTCTACGTGCTCGCGCAGGGCGCCGGCAACTTCAACGCGCGCACCGCCGTGCGCTCCTACAACCTCGTCAACCCACAGCAGCGCAACACCGTCGCCGTGCCGGCCGGTGGGTGGGCGGTCATCCGCTTCACGGCAGACAACCCAGGTGTATGGGTCATGCACTGCCACTTGGACGCTCATTTGCCTTTCGGGCTAGCAATGGCGTTCGAGGTGGACGACGGCCCGACCCCGGACACCGTTCTTCCTCCGCCGCCGCCAGACTACCCCCAGTGTTAGAAGATTGACCGTTCATGTCTAGCCAACACCAGATTCTCCTTCACTCTCTGCTGTTTATTATCCTCATGGGGCTGTTTGAAATGGGTGTAAAATTAGTGTAGTCACCAGTATTTGGTTCAAAGCCAAGCTAAATACAGGTGGCCACGCTAATTTTACAACCATTCCAAGCGGGGCACATAATTTACTACTGATTTCTAAGGTAGCACATTTATAATTAAGGCCAATAAATGGAGAGAAAATTTATGCATATGATTTACAAATACCGAATCCTGATACTATTTGTTTAAGATAGTAGTAGTACTAGTTTGACTTTACAAATGTCAAAACAATATAGTGCCCCTACCTTTACATATCAGATTTTGTTGAGTATGGCGAGTCTAGTCTTATTCGTAAGACAGGGGCAATCCAAAGCTAAGACAGGGCCAACTAATGTCATTCGCGCGCGTGCACACACACAAACAATAATAATGAAAGGTATAATAATCAAGCAACCTGGAGCAAGACCGTAATAGAGGATTTGGCCTTCTAAGGGCATCCACAATGCCAAATAGGTAGTGCCAAATGCTAAAATGGCTATTGGCATGGTTTCAACCATTGTGAGGGTTGATGCCAAATGAAGAACAGAGGGAACCGATGCTTCTATGAGCATCGATGCCAAGTTAGCCCAACGCAATAGAAAACTATTTGTTGTCAGCGCTTGGGCATGGGGTCAATAGCCGCAACATTCTGGATATAGGAGAGTGGTGGCTAGTTCTTTATCCTATTCTACTCACTGGTGGGACCTACTGTAAAGATGTTTGGAATCACACACATTGTGGACACGATGCTAAATATGGCATCGATGCCACGTCCCGGTTAATGTGCAAATTTGGCAGCATCACATTGTGGATGCCCTAAATAGAAGAAGGGCAACCGGCCAAGGGTAGGAGCAGAGCACAGAGGTAAGGAGCAGCAAGCCCACAGATTCAGGTTGAGATCGGCAGAGGGGACAAATGCAATTTGAAGTGTCTCAATGTCTGCTTAACTAAAACTGTCGATCCCCATGAAATTTACTCTTGATGTACAAATGAAGCAAGTACTGTACAATGTTTGTGCCACCCCATGGAAAATTTAGTGAAGTAACTAGTACCGCATTAGGCAAAAATTCCAACTCGGATTACATAGACAAAATCATGCGCACTTGTGTAACTCTAATTCTTCTGGGGATGAAAAGCAACACTAGTAGCAACGACAATGATGAATCATGATACACTATATGTTTCGTTTTAATGTGTACCTTCACTAATACAGTATGAACTACTTAAAGCTAATAGAAATAACACAGCAAAAGGGACAGAAACATAAACTTTAAAAGTTTAAAATATACAACTTGGCACAATTTTATTTTCTTGTGCTTTGCCAACATCAAGCACTAGCCATGGCCCTTGAAATGAGTACAAGGCAAATATTCATGAAACAAATTAGTCGGATGTGACAAGTGAAACCAGTGATGCCCATCAATCATCTAATTTTCATAATATGTGTGTGTAAAACCAACCATGGCTAATAAGATAACAAGGAAACGTCTGAGCAAATACAGACATAACAAGATTGTACCCTCAAAAGGTATGTCATACAGAATAGTGGACATGCAAAGCAAACAAGGAACCCGTGGTCATACAGGTTGATCACTATATACATTAAGAGCATCTCCACTGGGGGGCACGATTTTGGCCCACTTTTGACGCAAATTGGCCCACTTTTCAGCCCATTTTCGACGCAAGTTGGCCCACTATTGGCGCAAATTGACCAATTTTGGTCCGTATTCGGCGTGCTTCGGCACAAACTCAACAGAAGCTATTTTTTATCACATAGTTCATCACAGAAAATCAATAGAAATCAAATAGTTCAATACAAATTATATAGTTCAACAAATGAAAACTTTTCATCACACGTCGAGCTAGGCGTTGCCCTTGAGCCTCCATAGGTGCTCAACTAGATCCTGCTGCAGTTGTTGATGCACCAGTGGGTCTCGGATCTCCTGACGCATATTGAGGAATGCAGTCTAGGTTGCCGGTAGGTGGTGATCAACTTGGGCAAGAGGACCCTGCCTATAATATGGTTCAGTGTCAAACACTGGTTCTTCCTGCTCGCTCTCAATGATCATGTTGTGCAAGATGACACAGCAAGTCATGATCTCCCACATTTGATCTTTCGACCAGGTCTGAGCGGGGTACCGGACAACAGCAAATCGAGATTGGAGCACACCAAATGCTCGCTCGACATCCTTCCTGCAAGCCTCCTAACCTTCGCAAAGTGGGAGTTCTTGCCTCCTGGCACAGGGTTTAAGATAGTCTTCACAAATGTGGACCATCTCGGATAGATGCCATCTGCGGGTAGTATCCCTTGTTGTAGTGCCGCCCATTGACCTCGAAGTTCACCGGAGGAGAATGACCTTCAACAAGCTTGGCAAAGACAGGGGAGCAGTGCAATACGTTGATGTCATTGTGAGTTCCTGGCATACCAAAGAAGGAGTGCCAAATTCATAGGTCGTGTGTGGCCACTGCCTCAAGTACCACACTGCAACCGCCTTTGGCGCCTTTGTACATCCCCTGCCAAGCAAATGGACAGTTTTTACATTTCCAATGCATGGAGTCGATGCTTCCAAGCATCCCCGGGAATCCTCTTGCTGCATTTTGTGCTAGGATCCGAGCAGTGTCTTCAGCATTGGGTGATCGCAAGTTTTGCGGTCCAAACACTACCACCACTACCCTGCAGAACTTGTAGAAACACTCAATGGTCGTGGACTCGGCCATGCGTCCATAGTCTTCCAGTGAATCACCGGGAGCTCCGTATGCAAGCATCCTCATAGTTGTCGTGCACTTCTGGATTGAGGTGAATCCAAGTGTGACGGTGCAATCCTTCTTGCACTTGAAGTAGTTGTCGAACTCCCGGATGGAAGTCACAATCCTGAGGAAGAGCTTTCGGCTCATCCAATAACAGCGCCGAAATACTTTGTCGTCGTGCAGTGGAGCGTCGGCGAAGTAGTCGGAGTAGAGCAAGCAATAGCCTTCCAGTCGATGTTGGTTCTTTGCCTTCAGCCGGCCCGGCACCGAGCCACCTCGCCGCGGCTTTGCATTGCTCGCGAGCAGGCTGGCCAGGGCGGCGAGGACCATGAGATGCTCTTCGTCCTGGGCGTCGGCTTCGGCTTCCTCCTCCAGCAGCGCCGAGAGCGCCTTCTCGTTGTCCGAGTCCATCGCCGAGCAGACAAATCGCCGAACACTTGGCGGGCGTGGTAGGCGCGCAGCCGCCGGTATTCCAGCCCTGTGCGGCCGGAGCGCCGGAAAGCTCAACCAGGAATGGGGTGGAGGATGCCGCAGCGGAACTCTTTCTCTTTTCCGGCGGGGATTGGCCTATCTAGCGGCGGTGGGTGGGTGGCGGCGTCGGGATCAGCAATGCGGCGGGAGGGCGTGCGCGCGCGCGCGCGGGGGGGGCGAATCTGGACGTGCAAGATGCGTTTTCGCATGACAGTGGTGGCCCAAACGCGTTTTTCCCTTTCGCCGGAGCCCCCAGGCGCCCCCCAGTGCGCTGGGTTCGGCCTGGGATCGCCGGGCCAAAAAACGGGCCGAGCCGGCGGATTTCGGCGTCCTGGAGGCACGACTGGGGGGTTTTTTCGGTGCCGGCGCTAAAAAAGTCGCCCTGGGGGGCCTGTTGGGGGCGCGAGTGGAGATGCTCTAAGCATGGGCATAAGGTTCCCAAGCATCACAAGGTTGTGTTAATAATAACTCCAAAACATCTCAGCTGATGCATCACGGGGCATATATTTCAACTCAACACAATACCACATTTGGAACAGGATTTGAAAATTTGTGGCCACTTGAGTAGCTTCAGACATATAGTTTCTGGATGGAAAGAAACCTTTGTAAATGGTTATGATGGAAAAGGCAAAAGAACTTGTTTCGCACCATTGGCAATGAAAGGGATAATACCCAGAAATCAAAAGGGACCATCCTTCTTTAGGACTCACTTCCATTGGCATCTAATATGCACTGACAGGCACAAATAGCATCATCGGTCTACATTCATGTGTCATGGTGGGGTGGTAATGGTAGTAATCTACTCATATAAGCATTATAGGGATAACCTGTATCACAGCACTCTGCTCACCCACAGAGCCAAGAAAAAGTACTCTACTTCTAATAATTGGGTCAAGGCCTTTCATTGATAGCTTAGTTCTTCTCATTTGTGCTCCCTCCTGTGATGCCCCCGGCTTAATCGTGCACTAACCATACACGCAAATGCACATGATCAAGCCTAAGGACTCACTTGAAGATATCACAACACAACTCTAAAACATAAATAAAGTCATACAAGCTTTATATTACAAGCCAGGGGCCTCGAAGGCTCGAATACATAAGCTCGCATACAAGCGTCAGCGGAAGTATCAGATATCTGAGTACAGATATAAAAGAAAACACAGATAAGCCTTTAAGAAGGCGGGGCAAAAGAAACACTACGATCGAAAAGGCACAGGCCTCCTGCCTGGGACCCTCCGATCCTACTCCTGGTCGTCGGCAAGCTCGTAGTAGTAACCACCCTCGGGGTGGTAGTAGTAGTCATCGGCGGGGGCAGCTGACTCAGGGGCTCCGTCATCTGGTCGCATCAAAAGAATATGGGGAAAAAGAGGAAGCAAAGCAACCGTGAGTACTCATCCGAAGTACTCAGCAAGCAAGGATCTACACTACATATGCAACATTATGAAAGAAGGGTTGTATATGTGGATTGGGCTGCAGAAATGCCAGAATAGAGGGAAGGCCTAGTCCTATCAAAGACTAGCATCTTCAGCGGTCTTGCAGCATTTAGAAGAGTGTAGATTAGTACAACATAAAGTAGTAGCATTAAGTATCAACCTCGGCCAGAGATCCTTTCTCGACTCCCTGCGAGAAAGTAATCCCAGAGCCCTAGTATCCATTTCTCATCACAAGTATCCAGTTCTAATTGTATCGATCGGGATACAACTCCGAGCGTCTGTTACCGAGGATCGGCTATGCATAGATTAGTTCTTCCCTGTAGGGGTGCACCAACTTACCCACCACGCTCGATTAACTCCGGCCGGACACACTTTTCTGGGTCATGCCCGGCCTCGACCAAACGATACGCCGCAACCCGACCTAGGCTTAACAGAGAGGTCAGCACGCCGGACTAAACCTATGCGCCCAGGGGGCTGGGCCCCTCGCCCTGAGCGCTCCTACACGTTACGTTCATGGCCGAGAGCAGACCTAGCAACCCACACTATCAAGGCGGTTGCTTAACGCTGTCCAACCCGGCGCGTGCCGCTCCTTGCTGATGTCCAGTAAGCTTCGGCTGATGCCACGACGCAGAGTGCCCATAACTGTTCCCACGTGATGGTTAGTGCTATCGGGCTAGAGGCCCACTCGGATCAAATATCCAAACCGTTAGTGAATTAGGAGCGTGCGATAACGAGCAGAGACTCACGATCGATGTGACCCCGTCGCCCCATCTCGAGGACTTGCGGCAAGGGCTAGGAATGCCCGGCCATGCCTCGTAATTATCTTGTGGGTACTCTCTCTGGTCACCCAACTACACATCAATCGCATCACATGCTCGTGCGGGTACCTCTCAGGGCCGACCCGACTTTATCATGGTTCATGGTCAAAGTCATAGTAACTGTGTGTCCAAACACCAGGGGGAAAACCTGAGGAATCACCCTCGACGGATCCCACATGATGTAGTCGTCAAGGTGAACTTAGGAGGAATCACCCTCGAGGTTCACACTTGAGGTGTTGCACGATGGCGTCGTTATCGGGAGTGGTGAAGGATGAATCACCCTCGATGACCACGTCCAAATAGCTACTCTACAGAGTTAACATCAGAAGTGCTAAACGAGGTATCACCATCGGCACTCGATGGTAACGTTGCAGTGTCGTACAACTAAGGGGGTGATGTACGGTGCTGGGGCCTGGTCGTCGAGTCTTCCGATGATACAGCGGGGGCAACTGAGACAAGTGGGGTCACTGGGGTCTCTATCCAGCCTATACTAAGCAGTTTAGGATAAGCAGGTAAGGTATCAATAGCAGGTTACAATAAACAGGCTATGCATCAGAATAGGTAAAGCAGTAGCAGCAGCAATTCTAATGCAAGCACAAGAAAGAAGAGAATAGGCGATATAGCCATGCTCAAGGGAGGGGGTGCTTGCCTGGTTGCTCTGCGGCAAGGGCAAGGTCGTCAACGGTGTCGTCGGGCTCCTGAGCTGCGTCGGTCTCGGGAACTACGTCGGTACCGGGGTCTACTGAGAGAGAAGAGGGAGAGGAAACAAATAAATACACAGCAATCATATGCAACACAGAGCATGCAATGTTAATGTGCAGTGCAGGGTTGCCTAAAAGCATTTCTAAGCCATTTTAGTTATTTTTAAGATTTAATTTGGAATTATTAACCGGTGTATATGCACTATTCATCTATCGGAAACAGGCTAAAAGTTACGGGTTCACCTCCGTAGAAGGTCCCGACACGGAAACAGATGTCACGGTTGGATTCGTCTCATCGTTCTGAGCAACTTTCATATATAAAGTTTTTCGATCTGAGCTACGGTTTAATTTCTATGAATTTTCAAAGGTTTTAGACATTTTCTGGAATTATTCAAAATAACAGAAAAGGTTTATTGCGCCAGCATGACGTCACAGTGACATCAGCAGTCAACAGGGCGGCTGACCAGGTCTAACCTGACCAGTGGGGCCCACCTGTCATAAACAGTGGCTTAACAGAGTAAATTAAAACTAATTCAGAGATTAATTAGTGGCAGGGCCCCACACATCAGTGACTAATTAGTTTAACTAATTATTTTTATTTAAAAAACATTTTAATTAACTAATTATGCGGTGGGGCCCGCATGTCAGTGACAGTGACTGCCACATCACCAAAGTTGACCTGGTCAACTTGGTCAGTGGCCCTGGGGGTGGGGCAGGCTGGCCACGTCGGCGTGGCGCCGAAGAGAGCTCCGGCGAGCCTCTCCCGCGGCGGAGCGCGCCGGAGTTGGCCGGAAAACAAGCACAGGGCTCCGTTTGTCGCGCGGCTTACACCATTCGAACGGGCGGAGCGAGGGGCATCCATTCATGGCGGTTTCTCAAGTAGTGGTGGCCGGAGTCGAGCGCGGTGACGACGGCGGCGGCGCCGATGTTCGGGACTACACTGAAACGGTGAAACGCGGCGCGAGCGAACAAGATGAGCAGCGGGGCAGCAACTACGGGGCTTCTTGAGCGCGCTAGGGCGGACGGGCGAGGCCGTAGTGGCTCGGGAGCGCGATGCTCGCAGCCACGGCGGCAGCCGGAGTACAGCAACGCGGCGGGACGGCTACGGCCACGCAAAGGTCCAGGGGAGAAAAGGAGGGGGTAGCGGTGCTCACGTAGGGGCACACGGTGGCCGGCGCGAAGTTTAGTAGCTGCAGAGGAGGGAGATCGACGGCGGCGAGGTTTCGGTGGCCGCGGTTGTTGACGGAGACAAGGAGGTCACTGCGCTGCTCCCCGAGTCAATGCAGAGCTCCAGCTCGATGAAGACGAGGGCCCCGGAGCGCGAGGACACGAAGGCGAGGTCGGAGGGGCTCGGTGGCCGCGTCTGCGAGCGGCGAACGGTGACGAGCCCGCTCATATGGGCTCGGGCAGAGATGGAGGAGGAGCGAGGGAGAGAGGGGAGGAGGCGAAGAATGGAGAGGGAGGCCAGGGGGAATGGACGAGGGGGGATCCTTATCCCCTCAGCGTCGGTGGGTGCCGCGGTGTCGGCCAGGGCGGCGGCGACACGTCCAAGAGAGAGAGCGGGAGGAGAGAGAGATGGGCCGGCCTCAGGCACTATGCACTTAGGCCCAGTGCACAGTGGCATTTTTCCTTTTTCTTTTTCAATTTTCTGTTTTTCTTTTTCCAGAGATGGTTTTTGAATTAAAGGGGCTGCCAAATGATTTTGTTCAAAAGTGAAACTTGGTCACACAAGTACATTGGGATATTCTTCATTGCCACAAAAAGTTTGAGGAGTTTTGGAATCCTTTTGAATTTTTCAAAATTGAATAGGGCATTAACAGTGCTGATTTGGCTCTGTTTTAAATGCTTAGGCCCATGTTGAATTGATGATGATGTTGTATTCCTTAGCAGCAAATGGTTTTGGAATATTTGCTAGAAGGTGAACATTTTTCCAGCAATTTTTGAACCACTTTATTTTGCACTTTAAATTTGAATTGTTTTCAGATAGGAATTTGATTGGAGTTGTTTAACCACTATGATCAAGCAATGCAAATGATGATGACTTGGCATGTTTATCACAAGAGCACAGTGCTTATTACACAGGGGTGTTACAATTCTCCTCCTCTAAAAGAAATTCTCGTCCCGAGAATTCTGGAGGTAGAAGGAAAGAGGTTGGGGTATTCCGCTCGAAGATTATCCTCGCGTTCCCAAGTGGCTTCATCTTCAGTATGGTTCGACCACTGTACTTTCAGGAACTTGGTTGTCTTCTGACGGGTTCGACGTTCAGCTTCATCGAGAATGCGGATCGGATGCTCCTTATAAGAAAGATCATCTTGCAATTCGAGCATCTCGTGATCCACTGCTCGGTGCGGAGACTCCTTGAAGCAACGACGAAGTTGCGACACATGGAAGACGTCGTGGATATGAGAGAATTGCGGTGGCAATTCCAGTTTATATGCCACCTGACCACATCTTGCAACAATGCGGAAAGGACCAATGTAGCATGGAGCTAACTTGCCCTTAATTCCGAAATGGTGCGTGCCCTTCATAGGAGTGACACGCAGATAAGCGTGATCACCAGGTTGATAAGTCAAACCCCATCGTTTGCGATCATAGTTGCTCTTCTGGCAGTCCTGAGCCGCCTTGAGATTTTCTCGAACGATACGGACTTGTTCTTCGGCGTGTTGGATAATATCCGTACCCACAAGTGGTCGTTCCCCAGTTTCTGACCAATTCAGAGGGGTTCGAAACTTACGTCCATAGAGTACTTCGAAGGGGGCCATTTTCAAGCTGGCTTGGTAGCTGTTGTTATAAGAGAACTCGGCATACGGGAGAGATTCTTCCCATTTCTTGCCGAAGGATATAACACAAGCTCGAAGCATGTCTTCAAGCACTTGATTAACTCGCTCGACTTGGCCTTGGGATTGGGGATGATAAGCTGAACTCCAGGTAATATGAGTTCCCATAGCTTCTTGGAAACTTTCCCAGAACTTTGAGGTGAAAAGACCGCCACGGTCCGAACTAATCTCCTTCGGAATGCCGTGGAGTGAAACAATTCTGGAGATATACAACTCTGCTAACTGACTAGCAGTGATAGTCTCCTTGACAGGCAGAAAGTGTGCAACCTTAGAAAGTTGATCGACGACGACAAGAATAGCATCATGACCCTTCTGTGACTTGGGAAGGCCAGTAATGAAATCCATTTGAACCTTATCCCATTTCCATAAAGGAATAGGAAGCGGTTGCAGAATTCCAGTAGGCTTCTGATGTTCTGCTTTAACGCGACGGCAAACGTCACATTCAGCAACATAGCGAGCAATATCCTGCTTCATTTTAGACCACCAGTACCTTTGTCAGAGATCACGATACATCTTGGTACTACCCGGATGAATAGACAGCGGTGTATCATGTGCCTCCTTCATGACCTTGTCAGTCATAAGCTCGAAGCGAGGTACCACAATGCGGTTTCTGAAATACAAGGTTCCATCTTCAGATAGCGAGAAATCCCTGAACTTTTCCAGATGAAGATCTTTCTTCATCAGATCAATTTCAGCATCTTTAGTTTGCGCATACTTAACAGCTTTGTCAAGATCTGGCTGTACCACAAGGTCATTAAGAGAACCCTGGGGAACAATACGAAGGTTCAGTTTGCACAGTTCTTCATAAAGACGAGGCTGATCTCGCCTAACCATGAGGTTGTTGCAATAGGACTTGCAGCTTAAGGCATCAGCCATCACATTAGCCTTGCCAGGGGTATAAGAAATACCACAGTCATAGTCCGTAATTGTTTCCAACCATCGCTGTTGATGGAGATTAAGATCCGGCTGGGTAAACAAATACTTCAAGCTTTGATGATCAGTATATACCTCACACCGGTTACCAAGAAGGTAGTGTCGCCACAGCTTCAATGCATAGATCACTGCAGCAAGTTCAAGATCATGCACTGGATAATTTTCTTCATGCTGACGCAGTTGACGCGAAGCATAAGCAATTACTCTTCGTTCTTGCATTAGGACACAGCCTAATCCTTGACGAGAGGCGTCGCAATATATCACAAAGTCTTTGCGAGAATCCGGAGGAGCAAGCACTGGAGCAGAAGTTAGCTTGTCTTTGAGAGTCTGGAAACCTTCCTGACATTTGTCTGTCCACTCAAACTTAACGCCTTTGTGAAGCAGGTTAGTCAGAGGCTTAGCAATCTTGGAAAAGTTCTCGACAAATCGACGGCAATAGCTTGCAATGCCAAGATAACTTCTCACTTGCTTGACGTTCTTCGGAGGAGTCCAGTCAAGAATAGCCTGAACTCGCTCCGGGTTAACAGCAATTCCATCCTTGGAAATCACATGACGAAGGTATTCAACATGTTCTTTCTTACTCTTCGAATATACCAGAATATCATCTAGATATACCACGACGAACTTGTCGAGGTAATCCATGAAGATGTAATTCATCAGACGGGAGAACGTAGCTGGAGCATTTGTTAAGCCAAACGACATGACAGTGTACTCATAAGAGCCATAGCGAGTAACAAATGCAGTCTTGGGAATATCCTCTTCGCGGACACGGATCTGGTGATAACCCAACCTCAAGTCGAGTTTCGAGAACACAGAGGACCCAGCAAGTTGATCATAAAGATCATTGATCCAGGGAAGCGGGTATTTGTTCTGGATTGTGGCTTGGTTAATGGGCCGATAATCCTGAACCAAACGGTTAGTTCCATCCTTCTTCTTAACGAAGAGTGAAGGTGCTCCCCAAGCAGAGGAACTGGGGCGGATGAAACCCTTCTTAAGTGACTTGTCGATTTCTTCCTTAAGCTCGAGAAGGTGGTGCGGAGGCATCTTATAAGGACGCTTCGCAATAGGAGTTGTGCCTGGTTTCAAGTCGATGACAAACTCGACAACTCTAACAGGAGGTATTCCTGGAAGTTCTTCTAGAAAAACATCCTGGAAATCACGAACAACTGGAATGTTTTCGATCCCCTCAAGCGGAGAAGCGTTCAACGCATTCAAGGCATAAATTTGAGCCTCGGCATTTTGAACGATATGAGCATGGTAATTCACTACCTCAGTCGAGGGGTGCAGGAGTTGGACAACTTTAGGGGCACAATATATTGCGGCAGTATGAGCTTTCAACCAGTCCATTCCCAGAATAAGGTCAATTTCGGACGAGTTCAGGATAATGGGAGATGCACGAAACTCCAATCCTTCAATATCAATTATGACATCGGGGTTGAACAAAGAGGTTTGGCACTGACCCACGGGAGTGTTTACCCTTAAGGTATGGTGTAGCGTTTCACATTTAACGTCATGCATGAGTGCAAAATGTGCTGACATGAATGAATGCAATGCTTCTAAATCAAATAAAACAGAAGCTGGTACTGAATTAACAGGAAGTGTACCCATCACAGTAGCTGGCTGGTCCGGGTCTTCACTCATGTAGACATGATAAGCCTGGCCACGGCCATGAGCAGGCCTGGCATTGTTGTTGCGGGGCTGATTGTTGCCACGGGCATTAGCAGGCAGAGCCAGTTGATTCTGATTCTGGTAGCAGTTCCTGGCAAGGTGACCTGGTTTGCCACACTTGTAGCAGAGCCCACTGTCTGGATGAATTGCAGGAGCTCGGGGTGGTGCAGCTCGAAGAAGCTGCCTCGATGGTGGAGGAGGCGGACGAGGTGCAGCATGGTACGACCTTGGCGCAGGTGCAGTTGGACGGTACATGCTGTGGGGAATTCAGATACGACGCTTCTGTGAAGACGAGCCCGAAGATGAGCCAGCATCACGATAGCGCTTCTGTGACTCCTTGTGCTTGATCTGAGCAGTCTCAACCAGAATAGCCTTGTTCACAAGGGTAGCAAAGTCGGTGAAGTCTTGAGCAGCAAGTGCAAGCTCGATGTCTGGGTGGAGTCCACTACGAAACTTCTCTTGTCTACGAGCATCCGTGTTGATGTCTTCTTCGGCATAGCGGGACGGATCAAGGAATTCCCGCTGATAGGCTTCGACAGTCTTGTTGCCCTGAGTGAGGTTGCGGAACTGGGTTCTCATCCGGTCCATGATTCCCTGAGGAATATAGCGGGCACGAAAAGCAGCCTGGAACTCAGGCCAAGTAACGGCTGTTCCAGCAGGCAGTGTACGCTTGTGTGTGTCCCACCATTGAGCAGCGGGACCCTTTAAGAAAAAGGACGCGAAGGTGACATAGTTGGCAGGGGAGACATTTGCAGACTCCATCTCGTGAGTGATGTCGCGAATCCAGTCATCAGCATCCGGTGCTTATCAGAGTTGCGGAACTGAGTGGGGTTGAGACGCACAAATTCCGACAGAGTTATTGCAGCAGGGTCCTGGTTCTGGTTGTTCTGATGCGGGAACTGAGCCATAATCCCAGTCATGAACTGACGGTTGAGCTCGAATTGTTGCATCATAGCTGCCATATAATCTGGCGGTGGTGGTTGTTCAGGGGCATGACCACGACCACGACCACCTGGTCTAACCATCCTACTAAGTTTCAACAGGGGTAGTTTAGTAAGAGCAATTGCAAGTGTTTAGCGACAAGCATGATGTAACATGACAATAATTAAGCAGTGTAATAGATACTTAACAGTAGTCAATTAAGACGTATAGATCCATTCACTGAGTCGGGTTCATGCGGACAGCATAACGGCGCAAATTTAGAAGCTAGACATGCTAGGCGGCGCGCAGGCACGCGATAAGGAAGTACACAACGAGACATAGCAAAGGCTATATCAACGTCGGAGAAAACTGCTAGAGCGAGGAATGTGCAAGTGACAACACAGGGTGTCCTCGATAAAAGGATCCTGCAAGCAGATCCTGGCCCTCAAATCTTGAAGAAAGGAGGGTAATTTCAGAACTCCGGGTGGATGTGATCACGAGAACCTAATGTTGGAGTTAGTAAAATTTTAACCCGAAAGGAAGAGAGATCAGAGTCCCAGAGTATGGACGAGGAATAAAAGATCCTAATACCACCCATTTGGCGACGTGGGCCCGTAAGCCACACAGCCAAGTTAGTAAAACAGTTTTGGACCACTAGACTCAACTTCGGCCAAGGAGTTGGAAAGGGGGATTCCTACAGGCAGTCGGCTCTGATACCAACCTGTGACGCCCCGGCTTAATCGTGCACTAATCATACACGCAAATGCACACGATCAAGCCTAAGGACTCACTTGAAGATATCACAACACAACTCTAAAACATAAATAAAGTCATACAAGCTTTATATTACAAGCCAGGGGCCTCGAGGGCTCGAATACATAAGCTCGCATACAAGCGTCAGCGGAAGCATCAGATATCTGAGTACAGATATAAAAGAAAACACAGATAAATCTTTAAGAAGGCGGGGCAAAAGAAACACTACGATCGAAAAGGCACAGGCCTCCTGCCTGGGACCCTCCGATCCTACTCCTGGTCGTCGGCAAGCTCGTAGTAGTAACCACCCTCGGGGTGGTAGTAGTAGTCGTCGGCGGGGGCAGCTGACTCAGGGGCTCCGTTATCTGGTCGCATCAAAAGAATATGGGGAAATAGAGGAAGCAAAGCAACCGTGAGTACTCATCCGAAGTACTCAGCAAGCAAGGATCTACACTACATATGCAACATTATCAAAGAAGGGTTGTATATGTGGATTGGGCTGCAGAAATGCCAGAATAGAGGAAAGGCCTAGTCCTATCAAAGACTAGCATCTTCAACGGTCTTGCAGCATTTAGAAGAGTGTAGATTAGTACAACATAAAGTAGTAGCATTAAGTATCAACCTCGGCCAGAGATCCTTTCTCGACTCCCTGCGAGAAAGTAATCCCAGAGCCCTAGTATCCATTTCTCATCACAAGTATCCAGTTCTAGTTGTATCGATCGGGATACAACTCCGAGCGTCTGTTACCGAGGATCGGCTATGCATAGATTAGTTCTTCCCTGCAGGGGTGCACCAACTTACCCACCACGCTCAATTAACTCCGGCCGGACACACTTTTCTGGGTCATGCCCGGCCTCGGCCAAACGATCCGCCGCAACCCGACCTAGGCTTAATAGAGAGGTCAGCACGCCGGACTAAACCTATTCGCCCAGGGGGCTGGGCCCCTCGCCCTGAGCGCTCCTACACGTTACATTCATGGCCGAGAGCAGACCTAGCAACCCACACTATCAAGGCGGTTGCTTAACGCGGTCCAACCCGGAGCATGCCGCTCTTTGCTGACGTCCAGTAAGCTTCGGCTAATGCCACGACGCAGAGTGCCCATGACTGTTCCCACGTGATGGTTAGTGCTATCGGGCCAGAGGCCCACTCGGATCAAATATCCAAACCGTTAGTGAATTAGGAGCGCGCGATAACGAGCAGAGACTCACGATCGATGTGACCCCGTCGCCCCATCTCGAGGACTTGCAGCAAGGGCTAGGAATGCCCGGCCACGCCTCGTAATTATCTCGCGGGTACTCTCTCTGGTCACCCAACTACACATCAATCGCATCACATGCTCGCGCGGGTACCTCTCAGGGCCGACCCGACTTTATCATGGTTCATGGTCAAAGTCATAGTAACTGTGTGTCCAAACACCAGGGGGAAAACCTGAGGAATCACCCTCGACGGATCCCACATGATGTAGTCGACAAGGTGAACTTAGGAGGAATCACCCTCGAGGTTCACACTTGAGGTGTTGCACGACGGCATCGTTATCGGGAGTGGTGAAGGAGGAATCACCCTCGATGACCACGTCCAAATAGCTACTCTACAGAGTTAACATCATAAGTGCTAAACGAGGTATCACCCTCGACACTCGATGGTAACGCTGCAGTGTCGTACAACTAACGGGGGTGATGTGCGGTGCTGGGGCCTGGTCGTCGAGTCTTCCGATGATACAGCGGGGGCAACTGAGACAAGTGGGGTCACTGGGGTCTCTATCCAGCCTATACTAAGCAATTTAGGATAAGCAGGTAAGGTATCAATAGCAGGTTACAATAAACAGGCTATGCATCAGAATAGTTAAAGCAGTAGCAGCAGCAATTCTAATGCAAGCACAAGAAAGAAGAGAATAGGCGATATAGGCATGCTCAAGGGGGGTGCTTGCCTGGTTGCTCTGCGGCAAGGGCAAGGTCGTCAACTGTGTCGTCGGGCTCCTGGGCTACGTCGGTCTCGGGAACTGCATCGGTACCGGGGTCTACCGAGAGAGAAGAGGGGGAGGAAACAAATAAATACACAGCAATCATATGCAACCCAGAGCATGCTATGTTAACGTGCAGTGCAGGGTTGCCTAAAAGCATTTCTAAGTCATTTTAGTTATTTTTAGGATTTAATTTGAAATTATTAACCGGTGTATATGCACTATTCATCTATCAGAAACAGGCTAAAAGTTATGGATTCACCTCCATAGAAGGTCCCGACACGGAAACAGATGGCACGGTTGGATTCGTCTCGTCGTTCTGAGCAACTTTCATATATAAAGTTTTTTGATCTGAGCTACGGTTTAATTTCTATGAATTTTCAAAGGTTTTAGACATTTTCTGGAATTATTCAAAATAACAGAAAAGGTTATTGCGCCAGCATGACATCACAGTGACATCAGCAGTAAACAGGGCGGCTGACCAGGTCAAACCTGACCAGTGGGGCCCACCTGTCATAGAAAGTGGCTTAACAGAGTAAATTAAAACTAATTCGGAGATTAATTAGTGGCAGGGCCCCACACATCAGTGACTAATTAGTTTAACTAATTATTTTTATTTAAAAAAACATTTTAATTAACTAATTATGCGATGGGGCCCGCGTGTCAGTGATAGTGACTGCCACGTCACCAAAGTTGACCTTGTCAACTTGGTCAGCGGACCCCTGGGGCCCACTAGTCAGTGGCCCTGGGGTGGGGCAGGCTGGCCACGTCGGTGTGGCGCTGGAGAGAGCTCCGGCGAGCCTCTCCCGCTGCGGAGCCCGCCGGAGTTGGCCGGAAAACAAGCACAGGGCTCCGTTTGCCGCGCGGCTTACGCCATTCGAACGGGCGGAGCGAGGCGCATCCATTCGTGGCGGTTTCTCAAGTAGTGGTGGCCTGAGTCGAGCGCGGTGACGACGGCGCCGGCGCCGGCGTTCGGGACTACACCGAAATGGTGAAACGCGGCGCGAGCGAACAAGATGAGCAGCGGGGCAGCAGCCACGGGGCTTCTTGAGCGCGCTAGGGCGGATGAGCGAGGCCGTAGTGGCTCGGGAGCGCGATGCTCGCAGCCACGGCGGCGGCCGGAGTATGGCAACACGGCGGGACGGCTACGGCCACGGAAAGGTCCAGGGGAGAAAAGGAGGGGGTAGCGGTGCTCACGTAGGGGCACACGGTGGCCGGCGCGAAGTTTAGTTGCTGCAGAGGAGGGAGATCGACGGTGGCGAGGTTCCGATGGCCGCGGTTGTTGACGGTGACGAGGAGGTCACTGCGCTGCTCCCCGAGTCGATGCAGAGCTCAAGCTCGATGAAGACAAGGGCCCCGGAGCGCGAGGACACGAAGGCGAGGTCGAAGGGGCTCGGTGGCCACGTCTGCGAACGGCGACGAGCCTGCTCAGATGGGCTCGAGCAGAGGGGGAGGAGGAGTGAGGGAGAGAGAGAGGGGAGGAGGGGAAGAATGGCGAGGGAGGCTAGGGGGAATGGATGAGGGGGGATCCTTATCCCCTCAGCGTCGGTGGGTGCCGCGGTGTCGGCCAGCGGCCGGCGAGCGCACGCTCGGCCACGGCGGCGGCGACACGTCCAGGAGAGAGAGTGGGAGGAGAGAGAGATGGGCCGGCCTCAGGCACTGTGCACTTAGGCCCAGTGCACAGTGGCCTTTTTCCTTTTTCTTTTTCAATTTTCTGTTTTTCTTTTTCCAGAGATGGTTTTTGAATTAAAGGGGCTGCCAAATGATTTTGTTCCAAAGTGAAACTTGGTCACACAAGTACATTGGGATATTCTGCATTGCCACAAAAAGTTTGAGGAGTTTTGGAATCCTTTTGAATTTTTCAAAAATGAATAGGGCATTAACAGTGCTGATTTGGCTCTGTTTTAAATGCTTAGGCCCATGTTTAATTGATGATGATGTTGTATTCCTTAACAGCAAATGGTTTTGGAATATTTGCTAGAAGGTGAACATTTTTCCAGCAATTTTTGAACCACTTTATTTTGCACTTTAAATTTGAATTGTTTTCAGATAGGAATTTGATTGGAGTTGTTTAACCATTATGATCAAGCAATGCAAATGATGATGACTTGGCATGTTTATCACAAGAGCACAGTGCTTATTACACAGGGGTGTTACACCTCCGTCCCAAAATAAGTGTGTCAAAGTTGAGACACTTATTTTGGGACAGAGGGTATGTTTCTTTGTTTTTTCTAGGTCAGCTATATTAGCTGCTTATAACTCCATTTATTTTTATTTTTGTATCATAACATTTTAAATTTTATAAAAATGTAAAGTAGGGAGAAATCCCCCCTGGTTCTCTAAAAAAAACTGTATCATGGTAGATACTAACTCCGTCTCAAAATGTAAGGCATTTTTGTAGACTAGTTTAGCCTAAAAAACAGTTTACATTTTGAGACGGAGGTGGTAGTATTTTGCATACTGTCTCTGCACTAGGGATCTACTAGTATTCCTTTCTTCTCTAAAAGTCAGTCTCATGTGATGTTGTTGAAAGAAATCTGGTTGTTTCACCCTCACGGTGGGTGGTGTAACACCCCGGCCAAAGCCACCGGTCCTGGCCGTTACGCCTCACAGGATGTAGACTGGTCCCAGAGACCAACACTAGTCTTTTCTGCGCACTTTATCCTCACTGGTGCGCACCCGGGATCAACTTCCGAGTCTATCACCCGTCCTCAAATGGCTCCAAGCCAAGCACGCTTAACTTTGGAGTTCTTTGCGAATGAGCTCCCAAAAAAAGAAGGAATTCCTTATTGATATGAGTAGTGTCTATCACTTCTATTAAGCTAGGCTCTCACAGGTGGCCTAAAAAGGCTTTTAGCTAATGCACTAGTAGGATCAAACGTGCTAAAGTATATGCTGGGTGACATGGGTGGGGTAGGAAGCAGCATAAATGTCTGGTAAAAGGGGAGGCAAAGCTTTTAGAGATGTGCACTCTTGATGGATCAAATGAGTGTACCATGAATCTTTCACTACAAATCATACTGTTTATTCTGCTTCAGTGTGTCCACAAAATTAAATGTACACGATGAAAGTAGCAAAGCAGAGCAGAGAGGTCCTTGTCCTGGAAGATTCTGTTGAGAAATTAAGCAATTGTTCGATTAATATAATCCAATAATAAATCATGAACATGACATAGGCAGTGCTAATGACATACTGAATTTTGATGATGTACGCACGTACTAGGAAGATAGTAGAAATATCTACGCAAACCACTAGTACTGCACACATGAAAATAAACAGGAGTGGGGTAAATGTGTCATACCCTCCAGTAGGCCAGTCGGCCGTAGCAGCAGCGGAGGCGTTGGCCTAGTCGGCGATCGTCTTGTCAGCAGCAGCCTTCTCGACAGCCACGCGACCGGCATCAGTGCTCATGGTGAAGACGAAGGTGACGCGGAAGTAGTCGACGTAGAGGAAGTAGTCGAAAGAAGCGAGCGGTCGCGTAGGAGACGCTCCCCAAAAACCTAATCGCCTCTCTCCCGTACAGGATCTGGAGAAGCGGGGTTTCGGAGGCCTGCTCTCCCGTCAGCCGTGTACGCGGTAGACGGGATGGGATCACCGAAGGCAGGAGCAGTGAAAGGAACGACCGAGGAGCAGTGGAGGTGTGAAGTGTTCTATTTGGCTGGGCTGCGATGCCTCTATATATAAACAGTCGGGTAGGAGAACGGTCCAGCAATAAACACGTTTAATGGCAGACGTTTCATCTCCATAAAAACACGTTTAATGGCAGACGTTTCATCTCCATAAAAACACGTTTAATGGCAGACGTTTCATCTCCATAAAAACACGTTTAATGACAGACGTTTCATCTCCATAAAAACACGTTTAATGACAGACGTTTCATCTCCATAAAAACACGTTTAATGACAGACGTTTTCATCTTCACAATAAAACGTATTTATTATGGACGTTTCCATTTCTGCAATGAATATGACGTCTCGTATTCATTTTGTGTCTGTAATGGACTCTCCAATTTTGACCGGCAAAACATTGCATCGGCTCGGCTCATTCCCGCAACCCGCGGCGCGCGCGCGTGCGCGTCATGACGAGGCGTGGCCATGTGGGACTAAACATCCCACCACTCCCTTGACAGCATGGGCTCTTAGGGATTTTCTGATATTATTAAATGGGCCTATAGCCCAACTAATATTCAGCAATCCCCCACCAGATCCCGAAGGCCCATGGTGTTGTCCTCTGTTCCAAACTCTGTTTTGATATACCAGTATTTTCAGTGGAGACCCGTTAAGGTTGAACATCCACCTAGAACAAATAGCTACGCTCCTTCACAACTGAACAATGGACTAAGCCTTGAATTGTCAGTTTGGCGTAAAGAAGCTTCACCACATGTCTTACTAGTACTAGGCTGCCGAAGGCTGACCCCTCGAGTGGAGCATATAAGTCACACTCCTGGCCTATTCATGAGCTTACTAGAGATCACCCCAATCTCATAGACTGTGACCAGCAGTCGGGCTCACATAGGTGTGTTCCTCCAAAGATTGCTCTGTAGGATAGCATCTCGCTTACATAAGCTTTGGAACACATTAAGACAGTAGTCATCCTACCATATAGTATCGACAGTATTGCATCTCCAACGGAGTGGGTCAGTATAGTTACTCTCCTCAGTTCACCACTGGCTTGTTATCCCAGGTCCTACTTCACGGGATCTCCGATCACATAGGTTGGGTTACCACCATGGCAACTCATGTGGGTCTCATACCCATCTCCCTCGATGCATTATCTATCACGACACGTGATAGCCCTTTAGTAAAGGGATCTGCCAGATTCTTAGCCGTTTGGATATAATCCAACGCTATCACTCCGGAGTTTCTTAATTTTCTGACAGCTTTTAGTCTCATTCTTATGTGTTTGTTGGACTTCATGTTGTCCTTTGAACTCTTCACCTTGACAATAACTGTTTGATTGTCTCAGTTCATAAGGATGGCCGGAACCGGCTTCTCAACCACTGGCAAGTCCATCAAAAGATCTCGAAGCCATTCTGCTTCGCCACCCGATGTGTCTAATGCTATTAATTCTGCTTCCATTGTCGATCTCGTTAAGATCGTTTTCTTGCAAGACTTCCAGGAAATAGCACCACCTCCAAGAGTAAACATATACCCTGTTGTGGCCTTCATCTCATCAGCATCAGAGATCCAATTCACATCACTATACCCTTCAAGTACCGACGGGTATCCGGTATAGTGAAGTCCGTAGTTCATAGTACCTTTCAAATAGCGCATAACTCTTTCTAAAGCATGCCAGTGTACATCACTCAGTTTGGAAACAAACCGGCTCAGTTTGCTAACAGCAAATGCGATGTCAGGCCTCGTTGCGCTCGCTAGATACATGAGTGAACCAACAATCTGAGAGTATCTCAATTGATCTATAGCTGTGCCTTTAGACTTTCGAATCAGCACAATAGAATCATATAGTGTTTGAGATGGTTTGCAGTCCGAATATCCAAAGCGACTCAACACCTTCTCAACATAATGGGATTGCAGAAGTGTAATCCCACCCTCATCATCTCTCAATAGCTTGATGTTCAAGATAACATCAGCCACTCCAAGGTCCTTCATCTCAAAGTTCTGAGATAAGAAGGACTTAACCTCCTCAATCAACTTGAGGCTAGTTCCAAATATCAGTATGTCATCAACATACAAGCATAGTATAACTCCTTCGTCCCCACCATAGCGATAGTATACACATTTGTCGGCCTCATTAACAACAAAGCCAACAGATGTCAACGTTTCATTAAACTTGTCATGCCATTGCTTAGGCGCTTGTCTCAGGCCATATAAAGATTTCACCAACCTCCACACCTTTCCTTCCTAACCATCTATCACAAAGCCATCAGGCTATTACATGTAGATTTCCTCCTTTAGCTCTCCGTTCAGGAAAGACGTCTTAACATCCATCTGATGGATGAGAAGACCATGCGAGGCCACCAACGAGAGTAATACTCGAATGGTGGTCAGTCTGGCCACAGGTGAATAAGTGTCGAAGAAATCTTCTTCTTCTTTCTGGGCATAGCCCTTGGCCAAAAGCCTAGCCTTGTACTTTTCAATCGTACCGTCGGGCCTAAGCTTCTTCTTGAACACCCACCTACATCCCAATGGTTTGCAACCATAAGGACGTTCAGTAATCTCCCAAGTCCCGTTAGCCATGATGAAATCCATCTCGCTACGGACCGCATCCTTCCAGTAGTCAACTTCTGGAGAGGCATACGCTTCTGAAATAGAAGTGGGATTATCTTCCACGAGGTATATGAGGAAATCATCACCAAAGGTCTTTACAGTCCTTTGTCTCTTGCCCCTACCAAGGGTTTCCTCATTATCCTCCTCATGATTTTCATCATGTGTATGTTCATAATATTCCATTGGAATGGCAGGCTCAGGAGTTTCCTCAGATTTATGTCTAGAAGTGCTTTGCATATCTCTCATGGGAAAAATATCCTCAAAGAATGTAGCATCCTTAGACTCCATAATTGTACCGACCTTCATGTCAGGTACCTCAGATTTCACTACTAGAAATCTATAGCCAACGCTATTCATAGCGTAGCCCAAATTAACACAGTCCACAGTCTTTGGCCCAAGCTTACACTTTTTGGGGATCGGCACATTGACTTTCGCCAAGCAGCCCCAAGTACGTAAGTACTAGAGTGTTGTCCTTCTCTTTGTCCACTTCTCATAAGGAGTGATCTCGTTATCCTTTGTCGGAACTTTATTCAGGACATGACATGATGTCATTATAGCCTCCCCCCACCATGCCTTGGATAAACCCGACGTATCTAACATGGCGTTAACCAAATCAGTTAGAGTACGGTTTTTCCGCTCGGCAACCCTGTTTGACTGGGGTGAGTAGGGAGGCGTCCTCTCGTGAATAATACCGTGTTCCGCACAAAAGGCATCAAACTCTTTTGAGAAGTACTCTCCACCACGATCTGACCGGACTCGTTTAATTTTCTTTTCAAGTTGATTCTCAACTTCTGCCTTATAGATTTTAAAGTAGTGTAGAGCCTCATCTTTAGTATTTAATAGATACGCATAGCAATATCTAGTGGAATCATCTATCAATGTCATGAAGTATTTCTTTCCACCTTTAGTCAACACACCATTCATCTCACAAAGATCAGAATGTATGAGTTCCAGTGGCGCCAAGTGTCTCTCCTCTACTGCCTTGTGAGGCTTGCGAGGTTGCTTAGATTGCACACACGAATGGCACTTAGAACCTTTGGCTAAAGTGAAACTCGGGATTAAATTCGATTTTGCTAACAGCGTCATACTACCAAAACCAATGTGACAAAGACGTGAATGCCAAACTTCTGTTTCATTAATACTCGAATGAATATTGTTCACAACTTTATTACAAAAATCAGCAAGGGAAAAACGAATAGACCTCCGCATTCATAACCTTTTCCAACAAACAGTCCATATTTCGTAACAACTACTTTATTAGACTCGAATACCAACTTAAACCCTTCTCTACATAGAAGGGAACCACTAACGAGATTCTTCTTGATGGCGGGGACATGCTGCATGTTCTTCAGTTGCACGATCCTTCCCGAAGTAAACTTAAGATCGACCGTGCCAACACCATGAACAGAAGCACTCGCGCCGTTCCCCATCAGTACGGACCCGTTCCTTGTGGCCTGATAAGAAGAAAACAATGAAATGTCAGCACACACATGAATATTTGCACCTGTGTCAATCCACCAATCGGTAGACTGACAAACTGAAAATACAGTAAACAAATTACCGTACCCAGATGGCCCACTCTCATTGTTGTTCACAATCATGTTGACAGTCTTGGAGTCCTGTCCTGGCTTCTTGAACTTGTTTGGGCACTTGGCAGCCCAATGTTCATCTGAACCACAAGTAAAACAGTCACCCTTCTTCTTATCTTTCTTGAAGGTCTTCTTGCCCTTCTTCTTAAACTTGGTATTTTGTTGGACACCATTCTTCCCCTTGGGCTTGTGGGGGTTGAAGTTCTTCTGCACCACATTGGCGACAGAGGTCCCTTCAGTCCCTTTTCTGTGCGAGTCCTTTGCCCTCGAATTCTGCTCAACACTCAGATGGCCAATGACATCCTCAACTGAGAATTCACGCCTCTGATGTTTTAGAGTAGTGGCAAAGTTTCTCCAGGAATTGGGTAACTTAGCGATAATGCAACCCGTGACAAATTTTCCCGGCAGCACACACTTGAGAAGCTAAAGCTCCTTAGCGATGCACTGTATATCATGAGCCTGTTCCAATACAGAACGGTTTTCGACCATTTTGTAATCATGGAACTGCTCCATAATATACATCTCGCTCCCAGCATCCGTTGCGCCGAATTTAGATTCGAGCGCCTCCCACAAGTCCTTGGCAACCCGCATATGTAAGTATGCATCAACCAGCTTATCTCCGATCACGCTCAGAACACATCCAACAAAGACGACGGTGGCCTCCCTGAACGCCTTCTCCTACTCAGGAGCGATCGTTCCCGTGGGAGTAACACCAGCGACCCAGAACGCGTTCATCACCATGAGCCATAAGACGGTTTTGGTCTGCCAACACTTAAAGTACGTCCCCGTAAATGGGGCTGGTTTCAGTGCAGCAGCAAAACCATGGATCGAAAATTGCCTACACAAATTAGGTTTTTGGATTGTTGAGAAATTAAGCAATTGTTCGATTAATATAATCCAATAATAAATCATGAACATGACATAGGCAGTGCTAATGACATACTGAATTTTGATGATGTACGCACGTACTAGGCAGATAGTAGAAATATCTACGCAAACCACTAGTATTGCACACATGAAAATAAACAGGAGTGGGGTACATGTGTCATACCCTCCAGTAGGCCAGTCGGCCGTAGCAGCAGCGGAGGCGTTGGCCTCGTCGGCGATCGTCTTGTCAGCAGCAGCCTTCTCGGCAGCTACGCGATCAGCGTCAGTGCTCATGGTGAAGACGAAGGTGACGCAGAAGTAGTCGACGTAGAGGAAGTAGTCGAAAGAAGCGAGCAGTCGCGTAGGAGACGCTCCCCAAAAACCTAATCGCCTCTCTCCCGTACAGGATCTGGAGAAGCGGGGTTTCGGAGGCCTGCTCTCCTGTCAGCCGTGTACGCGGTAGACGGGATGGGATCACCGAAGGCAGCAGCAGTGAAAGGAACGACCGAGGAGCAGTGGAGGTGTGAAGTGTTTTATTTGGCTGGGCTGCAATGCCTCGTATATATAACCAGTCGGGTAGGAGAACGGTCCAGCAATAAACACGTTTAATGGCAGACATTTCATCTCCATAAAAACACGTTTAATGGCAGATGTTTCATCTCCATAAAAACACGTTTAATGACAGACGTTTCATCTCCATAAAAACACGTTTAATGACAGACGTTTCATCTCCATAAAAACACGTTTAATGACTGACGTTTCCATCTTCACAATAAAACGTATTTATTATGGACGTTTCCATTTCTGCAATGAATATGACGTCTCGTATTCATTTTGTCTCTGTAATGGACTCTCCAATTTTGATCGGCAAAATATTGCATCGGCTCGGCTCATTCCCGCAACACGCGGCGCGCGCGCGTGCGCGTCGTGACGAGGCGTGGCCATGTGGGACTAAACTTCCCACCACTCCCTTGACAGCATGGGCTCTTAGGGATTTTCTGATATTATTAAATGGGCCTATAGCCCAACTAATATTCAGCAATCCCCCACCAGATCCTGAAGGCCCATGGTGTTGTCCTCTGTTCCAAACTCTGTTTTGATATACCAGTATTTTCAGTGGAGACCCGTTAAGGTTGAACATCCATCTAGAACAAATAGCTACACTCCTTCACAACTGAACAATGGACTAAGCCTTGAATTGTCAGTTTGGCGTAAAGAAGCTTCACCGCATGTCTTACTAGTACTAGGCTGCCAAAGGCTGACCCCTCGGGTGGAGCATATAAGTCACACTCCTGGCCTATTCATGAGCTTACTAGAGATCACCCCAATCTCATAGACTGTGACCAGCAGTCGAGCTCACATAGGTGTGTTCCTCCAAAGATTGCTCTGTAGGATAGCATCTCGCTTACATAAGCTTTGGAACACATTAAGACAGTAGTCATCCTACCATACAGTATCGAGAGTATTGCATCTCCAACGGAGTGGGTCAGTATAGTTACTCTCCTCAGTTCACCACTGGCTTGTTTTCCCAGGTCCTACTTCACGGGATCTCCGATCACATAGGTTGGGTTACCACCATGGCAACTCATGTGGGTCTCATACCCATCTCCCTCGATGCATTATCTATCACGACACGTGATAGCCCTTTAGTAAAGGGATCTGCCAGATTCTTAGCCGTTTGGATATAATCCAACGCTATCACTCCGGAGTTTCTTAATTTTCTGACAGCTTTTAGTCTCATTCTTATGTGTTTGTTGGACTTCATGTTGTCCTTTGAACTCTTCACCTTGACAATAACTGTTTGATTGTCATAGTTCATAAGGATGGCCGGAACCGGCTTCTCAACCACTGGCAAGTCCATCAAAAGATCTCGAAGCCATTCTGCTTCGCCACCCGATGTGTCTAATGCTGTTAATTCTGCTTCCATTGTCGATCTCGTTAAGATCGTTTTCTTGCAAGACTTCCAGGAAACAGCACCACCTCCAAGAGTAAACATATACCCTGTCGTGGCCTTCATCTCATCAGCATCAGAGATCCAATTCGCATCACTATACCCTTCAAGTACCGACGGGTATCCGGTATAGTGAAGTCCATAGTTCATAGTACCTTTCAAATAGCGCATAACTCTTTCTAAAGCATGCCAATGTACATCACTCGATTTGGAAACAAACCGGCTCAGTTTGCTAACAGCAAATGCGATGTCAGGCCTCGTTGCGCTGGCTAGATACATGAGTGAACCAACAATTTGAGAGTATCTCAATTGATCTATAGTTGTGCCTTTAGACTTTCGAATCAGCACACTAGAATCATATGGTGTTTGAGATGGTTTGCAGTCTGAATATCCAAAGCGACTCAACACCTTCTCAACATAATGGGATTGCAGAAGTGTAATCCCACCCTCATCATCTCTCAATAGCTTGATGTTCAAGATAACATCAGCCACTCCAAGGTCCTTCATCTCAAAGTTCTGAGATAAGAAGGACTTAACCTCCTCAATCAACTTGAGGCTAGTTCCAAATATCAGTATGTCATCAACATACAAGCACAGTATAACTCCTTCGCCCCCACCATAGCGATAGTATACACATTTGTCGGCCTCATTAACAACAAAGCCAACAGATGTCAACGTTTCATTAAACTTGTCATGCCATTGCTTAGGCGCTTGTCTCAGGCCATATAAAGATTTCACCAACCTGCACACCTTTCCTTCCTTACCATCTATCACAAAGCCATCAGGCTGTTGCATGTAGATTTCCTTCTTTAGCTCTCCGTTCAGGAAAGCCGTCTTAACATCCATCTGATGGATGAGAAGACCATGCGAGGCCGCCAACGAGAGTAATACTCGAATGGTGGTCAGTCTGGCCACAGGTGAATAAGTGTCGAAGAAATCTTCTTCTTCTTTCTGGGCATAGCCCTTGGCCACAAGCCTAGCCTTGTACTTTTCAATCGTACCGTCGGGCCTAAGCTTCTTCTTGAACACCCACTTACATCCCAATGGTTTGCAACCATAAGGACGTTCAGTAATCTCCCAAGTCCCGTTAGCCATGATGAAATCCATCTCGCTACGGACCGCATCCTTCCAGTAGTCAGCTTCTGGAGAGGCATACGCTTCTGAAATAGAAGTGGGATTATCTTCCACGAGGTATATGAGGAAATCATCACCAAAGGTCCTTACAGTCCTTTGTCTCTTGCCCCTACCAAGGGTTTCCTCATTATCCTCCTCATGATTTTCAGCATGTGGATGTTCATAATATTCCATTGGAATGGCAGGCTCAGGAGTTTCCTCAGATTTCTGTCTAGAAGTGCTTTGCATATCTCTCATGGGAAAAATATCCTCAAAGAATGTAGCATCCTTAGACTCCATAATTGTACCGACCTTCATGTCAGGTACCTCAGATTTCACTACTAGAAATCTATAGCCAACGCTATTCATAGCGTAGCCCAAATTAACACAGTCCACAGCCTTTGGCCCAAGCTTACGCTTTTTGGGGATCGGCACATTGACTTTCGCCAAGCAGCCCCAAGTACGTAAGTACGAGAGTGTTGTCCTTCTCTTTGTCCACTTCTCATAAGGAGTGATCTCGTTATCCTTTGTCGGAACTTTATTCAGGACATGACATGATGTCATTATAGCCTCCCCCCACCATGCCTTGGATAAACCCGACGTATCTAACATGGCGTTAACCAAATCAGTTAGAGTACGGTTTTTCCGCTCGGCAACCCTGTTTGACTGGGGTGAGTAGGGAGGCGTCCTCTCGTGAATAATACCGTGTTCCGCACAAAAGGCATCAAACTCTTTTGAGAAGTACTCTCCACCATGATCTGACCGGACTCGTTTAATTTTCTTTTCAAGTTGATTCTCAACTTCTGCCTTATAGATTTTAAAGTAGTGTAGATCCTCATCTTTAGTATTTAATAGATACACATAGCAATATCTAGTGGAATCATCTATCAATGTCATGAAGTATTTCTTTCCACCTTTAGTCAACACACCATTCATCTCACAAAGATCAGAATGTATGAGTTCCAGTGGCGCCAAGTGTCTCTCCTTTGCTGCCTTGTGAGGCTTGCGAGGTTGCTTAGATTGCACACACAAATGGCACTTAGAACCTTTGGCTAAAGTGAAACTCGGGATTAAATTCGATTTTGCTAACCGCGTCATACTACCAAAACCAATGTGACAAAGACGTGAATGCCAAACTTCTGTTTCATTAATACTCGAATGAATATTGTTCACGACTTTATTACAAAAATCGGCGAAGGAAAAACGGAATAGACCTCCGCATTCATAACCTTTTTCAACAAACAGTCCATATTTCGTAACAACTACTTTATTAGACTCGAATACCAACTTAAACCCTTCTCTACATAGAAGGGAACCACTAACGAGATTCTTCTTGATGGCGGGGACATGCTGCATGTTCTTCAATTGCACGATCCTTCCCGAAGTAAACTTCAGATCGACCGTGCCAACACCATGAACAGAAGCACTCGCGCCGTTCCCCATCAGTACGGACCCGTTCCCTGTGGCCTGATAAGAAGAAAACAATGAAATGTCAGCACACACATGAATATTTGCACCTGTGTCAATCCACCAATCGGTAGACTGACAAACTGAAAATACAGTAAACAAATTACCGTACCCAGATGGCCCACTCTCATTGTTGCTCACAATCATGTTGACAGTCTTGGAGTCCTGTCCTGGCTTCTTGAACTTGTTTGGGCACTTGGCAGCCCAATGTTCATCTGAACCACAAGTAAAACAGCCACCCTTCTTCTTATCTTTCTTGAAGGTCTTCTTGCCCTTCTTCTTAAACTCAGTATTTTGTTGGACACCATTCTTCCCCTTGGGCTTGTGGGGGTTGAAGTTCTTCTGCACCACATTGGCGACAGAGGTCCCTTCAGTCCCTTTTCCGTGCGAGTCCTTTGCCCTCGAATTCTGCTCGACACTCAGATGGCCAATGACATCCTCAACTGAGAATTCACGCCTCTGATGTTTTAGAGTAGTGGCAAAGTTTCTCCAGGAATTGGGTAACTTAGCGATAATGCAACCCGCGACAAATTTGCCCGGCAGCACACACTTGAGAAGCTAAAGCTCCTTAGCGATGCACTGTATCTCATGAGCCTGTTCCAATAAAGAACGGTTTTCGACCATTTTGTAATCGTGGAACTGCTCCATAATATACATCTCGCTCCCAGCATCCGTTGCGCCGAATTTAGATTCGAGCACCTCCCACAAATCCTTGGCAACCCGCATATGTAAGTATGCATCAACCAGCTTATCTCCGATCACGCTCAGAACACATCCAACAAAGACGACGGTGGCCTCCCTGAACGACTTCTCCTGTTCAGGAGCGATCGTTCCCGTGGGAGTAACACCGGCGACCCAGAACACGTTCATCGCCGTGAGCCATAAGACGGTTTTGGTCTGCCAACGCTTAAAGTACGTCCCCGTAAATGGGGCTGGTTTCAGTGCAGCAGCAAAACCATGGATCGAAAATTGCCTACACAAATTAGGTTTTTGGATTGTTGAGAATTAAGCAATTGTTCGATTAATATAATCCAATAATAAATCATGAACATGACATAGGCTGTGCTAATGACATACTGAATTTTGATGATGTACACACGTACTAGGCAGATAGTAGAAATATCTACGCAAACCACTAGTACTGCACACATGAAAATAAACAGGAATGGGGTAAATGTGTCATACCCTCCAGTAGGCCAGTCGGCCGTAGCAGCAGCGGAGGCGTTGGCCTCGTCGGCGATCGTCTTGTCAGCAGCAGCCTTCTCGGCAGCCACGCGATCGGCGTCAGTGCTCATGGTGAAGACGAAGGTGACGCGGAAGTAGTCGACGTAGAGGAAGTAGTCGAAAGAAGCGAGCAGTCGCGTAGGAGACGCTCCCCAAAAACCTAATCGCATCTCTCCCGTACAGGATCTGGAGAAGCAGGGTTTCGAAGGCCTGCTCTCCCGTCAGTCGTGTACGCGGTAGACGGGATGGGATCACCGAAGGCAGCAGCAGTGAAAGGAACGACCGAGGAGCAGTGGAGGTGTGAAGTGTTCTATTTGGCTGGGTTGCGATGCCTCATATATATAACCAGTCGGGTAGGAGAACGGTCCAGCAATAAACACGTTTAATGGCAGACGTTTCATCTTCATAAAAACACGTTTAATGACAGATGTTTCATCTCCATAAAAACACGTTTAATGACAGACGTTTCATCTCCATAAAAACACATTTAATGACAGACGTTTCCATCTTCACAATAAAACGTATTTATTATGGACGTTTCCATTTCCACAATGAATATGACGTCTCGTATTCATTTTGTGTCTGTAATGGACTCTCCAATTTTGACCGGCAAAATATTGCATCGGCTCGGCTCATTCCCGCAACCCGCGGCGCGCGCGTCGTGACTAGGCGTGGTCATGTGGGACTAAACTTCCCACCACTCCCTTGACAGCATGGGCTCTTAGGGATTTTCTGACATTATTAAATGGGCCTATAGCCCAACTAATATTCAGCAGATTCTACTCCCCACCAAATAGTTCCTGCCTCGGTGGAAATTCAGGAAGCAAGAAACAGTAGTAATGGATCCTATCAGCCACCGAAACATCGTTACTTGGAAAACAGGTTAAATTTTTTGTTGTGGTACAACCGTACAAAGCTTTAAAAAATCCTAAGACCACTCCGAATGTGTTGTTGACAGGAAAAAACATGAAATCTGCATCTAAAACAATTCAATGTAGAAAGATCAGTCAAATAATTAAGAACATGTGAAAAAAAAGAAGTGTGTTGACGGGATGAAGTAGCCAAAACAAAAGTGAAAACAGAAAGCCATTATGTAGTTACATACTCCCTCCGTCCCAAAATAAGTGTCTTGAGCTTAGTACAAATTTGTACTAGAGCTAGTACAAAGTTGAGACACTTATTTTAGGACGGAGGGAGTATTTCCTTATATTTTGGCACTCAAATATTCCAAAAAAATACGTTGGGCTTCATATTTTCACAGTAAGAACTGTCACCAGCAGTTGGACATGATAAACACATGCCCAAGTGCCCACGGGAGGGAGAGAATCTATAAGTACCTTCCATCTCAATTCTCTGATGACAAAGGTTCCAGACTCCACTCCTTTCTACATAAGTGGCTCAAGAATGCATCCAAAGGGATCGCATCGATCCGTTCTTCCTCAACAATAAGAAAGGATCATGCGATCCTTTAGGATGTCTACTCAAGCCATTTTCTCGAAGACATATTCTGCCGTTTGCTCTCAAGACATTCTGGAGCTGGCTCAGAGATGGTACTCACTGGTATTTTTGTGATGTTTATCTTCTCTATTCACTTTAACAGACAACGTTATGTAGGATCTTCATATTATCAAAATATCAATCATGTATGATATTCTGATATAACAAATCCATACGTGTCTCCCCACCACATATGCTTTTCATCTGGACGCCTGTTTTCTAGTTTTAAGCTTGTAGGTTGAAAATTCTCATCTTAGAACTGTATCTCCCTCTCTTACTCTCAGCTGGAAGCCACAAGTATCTATGAAGCCAGTAATTTGAACCCCAACAGGAACATCAGAGGGAACCATCCACATAAGGAGAGTGTGGAAAGCATAGAAATTTACATGATGCAAGAGATGGGCAGGAACAAAGAAGGCAAACAAATTTATCAAATCTGTGTAATGACATCACAACAGTGTGTGTGTATTAGTCTTCGAAAGTAGTAATAACCCGTATGTTTAGCAACTTTCTTTTATAGGACCAGCCAGCACAAATACCTACAATTCTGCACACTTCTATATTGGCTCAAGAACATCACATCTGCATTAGTTATGACTGATGCATCAGTAGTGCACTTTATGCTCTAATTCACTCGAGCAAACAACATTTTAGGAGCACCAAAAGCTTGATGCAAACCATGGAAAATACCATCATAGGTTTAATATAGCAAACTTCTGACCCGATAACATTAATGTCAAGAGAAACACTTACAATTCAATATCAGCTATACATGAAGGCAGTTAAATACTAAATGCAAAAAGGAACAAAACAGCACAAGCTTGCCATCAGAAAGCCATGTGTAATGCTGAAAGAACTCCTCTGTGCGGCGCAGTTGGTCAAAACAGCATGTAGCAGCAAATTAGCTAGCCATCTAGATCATCTCAGTTAGTGGTCATATCCAGAGGACATCTGCTCTTTGTGATGTTCAGTTCTATTCACCATGCTATGAAGCTGAGCGGCCCTTAACTGCAAACAAATACAGCTAGCATATTAGATAACTTTAAAACCTGTTGTACATGAGAAGCATGATAGGTAGAGGTTATAGGCATACCAGGGCTAACAATCTTTATCCTCTTAGTAATAGCTCTGACAGAAGTAACAGATGTAGCTCCTGCACAAACAGGTATGCATGGAAGATTTGTTACAAAAAAGTGATGATAGGATGAACAAAATCAAGACAGTGCAGCATCTTATTAGAGCTTTCTCTAACCTTGTGAATTGATGTCTTCAGTGGGATCGGCTGACATTGGCTTCATTGGATCTGGAAAAGCTGGATCGGCAGTCATGTTGTTACTCTTCACAGTGGGCTGTAGTCTGTAATCATTCAATTTACACAACAGAACCATCTTAGCATTTATAGAATCACCAAGGACAAAAAACCAAAGGCATCCAATAAGAACACAGTAGCATACCTTTGAACTTCAGCATTTGTGGAAGGATTCTCACATTGAAGGCCTTCATTGTCAAGATCGAAGTCAAGCAATAGTTCCGAAAATGAGAAGTCGCCTTCAAATAGATCAAAGTTTGTGAAATCAATGTCAAAGTCATCTTGCTTCTCTCCATTATAGGTAGAGCTAGAGGGCTTCTCAGAAACATGTTCAGCTGAAACTGGCCTTGCATCTGAACTGTCAAAATCTAACCTCCCTTTCACATGTTCCCTTTTTGACGATCTCTGGGTGCTTGATTTTAAGGGGGAGCTGACATGGCAACTCCTCTCGACAGAATAATAGGTGCCCCCTTTCATAGGACTGACTATTAGTCTCTTGGAAGAAACTATAGAGTATTGAGAGGAAGCAAGCTCCTGTTGGGCATGAGCATTTGGAACCACAGATGATGGCCTTTGTGATTGACAAGAAGCAGGTTCATTTCCCATGGGATAGCTTAGTTGAGCTGTACAAGGAGAAGAACTGACATGAGACTGGAGTGGGGTGAATAAGCTTTTTACAACTGATGAGGCTTGGGCCGGCAGTTTTGCAACCACTGAATGTTCAGCTGAACTTGGCTGTGCAGTTTGCAGTTGAGAGGCTGCACTTGTACCTGGCATTAGGGCAGTAAGTCAATAACTGGTGATGCTGCAGGAAATGACTGTCAAGTTATGCTAGTATTTTTAAAAATGTACCTTTTGGGTTCAAGCTTGTGGACGGTCCAGCACATATTCTCTTGGAGGCTGAAGTAGTTCTTGCAGCAGGCTTGGCTGCCTTTCTTTTTTTTGTACGCAAAGAACTGGCTGCTGGGGTGGCCATGTTGTTGGCATTTGAAGAATTATGAACAACAAGCGAGGAGGATGACTGGGTGTAGTGCATCATAGGCGTAGCATATCCAGAGGAGCCTGCAATAATAACAGAAAAGGGACCTTGTTAATTTCAAGATGAACAATAGCACCAGCCACCAGGTGATAGACTGAAATCTAATACACAATGTATGGATGGCAAAAGCTACACGTAATAGGACATGACTAGGCTGCATGTGGAAGGCAATTGGAGGAGAAATACTGCATGTGCCAGTTTTTCAAATGGAAATACAATGTGTTTGGCATCTGTACGAAGCTAGGCTGCCTAAATTTACCAATGCACACAGTCCAATTCTAAAAACTGTAACCAATTGACAGGCCATCTGCTATCTATGTAATTGGTGTGTGGCCCAAATATATCTAACAGTGCAGTTCAGAAACTAAACAAAAATTTAGGCAAGAATTACAACTTATGACAGTACACACTTTCCAAACCATAGGTTTGCAAGTCAAAGGGCAGTTCAAAATTCTCCCCTAAAAGATAGTAAATCAGATGCAAGCAAACGAGGGGTTGGAATCTACTCCTAGAAAATAACATGTGTAAGTAACCGAAGGAATCGCATAGACTAGCACGCATAACGTCGAACAAGTGGGGTGCGCAGGGTGAAAGAGTGGAGGTACCTGTAGGAGGCGGGGGAATGGCCACCGTGGGTGGGTGCGGAGGAGAACAGGTGGTGGGGCCGACGAAGAAGGGCGGGACGAGCGGCGGCGAGGAGGGCGGCGCCGTGAGATGAGCGGACGAGCCGGAATGGTAGTAGGTGGAGACGAGGGTCTGCATGGCCTGCATGGCGGAGTCGACGGCGAGGCGTGACTCCTTGAGGGAGATGTAGTCGTGGAGGATGTCGGCGAGAGGGAGGAGGCCCTTGGGGGGAACGATGTTGTTGCTGGTCTTGGCGAAGAGGTGGGCGGCGTCGGAGCGGAAGGCGGCGAGGGAGGCCGAGAAACCATTGTCGGCGAGGTAGCGCTCGACGAGGAAGGCGACCTGCAGGGGCGTCACCTTCGTCTTGCCCCTGGCCTTGTCGGCGTCGGAGGCGGAGTTGGGGCTGGGGTTGGGGTTGGGGTTGGGAGGAGAGCTCGGCTTCGGCGGCGCCATGGCTAGCAACGGCCGGTACCCTGGAATCCTAGATCTCGATCTCTCCTTTTGTTTCGATCGTCTTTCTATCTCTCTCTCCCCCTCTGTGTGCATCTCGGCGGTTTTTGTTGGTGAATTTGGAGGAGGGAGGGAGGGAGGGAGGGAAAACGAATGGAATTGGAGTGAGAGCGTGGAGGGAAAGGAAACGGGTGAAGCAATGGCGGGCGGGCAAGCTGGCGCGCGCCAACGAATTGAAGTCCCGAATCGATTGCGTTTTTTTCCTTTTCTGGCGCGAACGACGCTGCCGGCTCCCGTCGGTTGGCCCGACAAATAGGAATCTCTATCTCCTAGCCCGCAAGGATTAATTAGTTGCTATAAAGCTTAGTACTCCTACATGGGCCGGCCCATGAAGAAACATTTTTCGGGTTTTTCTATGACATTTTATCCGTTTTTTTTCTCGTTTCTTTATTTTCGTTTTTATTTACTTTATAGTTTCACTTTCTTGGGGGATATAGTCAACATTTTGTAAAACTGTATGAAATGAATCTACTCCCTCCGTCCCACAATATAATACCTAGCTTGCAAACGGGTCTTATACTGTTTCTGGAAAATTGTATGAATATGGATCTAGTTGTGAAAAACATAGTTGGATCTAGTTGTGTATGAATATTTAAAGTGTATGAATATGGATCTAGTTGTGTATGAACTTTTCTGGAAAATTGTTTTTTAACATGAACATGATTTTTTTTACATGTGAAAAAAATTTGAAACAAATAAACCTCTATTTTTGACATGTTAATATTTTTATAAATAGGACGAAAAATCAAACTTATGAATATTTTCATTTTGAGGATATTTTTTTGCTGATTTTTAGGGAAGAACAATATTTTTATTAAATCAAAACTTTAAAGAAAAATTGTGAAATTTATTAGGCTAGCCAATAAAGCAACTCATACTTGGGTCTCCCACTTGGTACCACAAAACCCTCTGTGCATGACTTAATGCCCATTATTTCAAGAATTGACAGGAGGTTATCTGGTATTGCAAACTTCATGAACTATGCTGGCAGACTCACTTATGTTAACTCGGTAATTGCATCCATGCCAATATTTGCTATGTGCACTTTCAGAGTTCATATTACTGTATTGGAACATGTCAACAAAGCTGCTAGAAACTTCCTATGGCATGGAAATGACATCAACAAGAAAGGAAACTGCCTTGCAAACTGGAATATGGTATGCAAACCAAAAGAACTTGGGGGACTGAGAGTTCTCAATCTCAGAATCCAAAACATAGCTCTCATCATGAAGCATCTGCATAAATTTATTACACATGCTGATGTACCCTGGGTCAATCTGGTATGGCAAGCCCACTACAACAACAACACTGCACCACAGGCTAATTCATATAAAGGATCATTTTGGTGGGGATTGCATGAAACTCTATGATCTATATTATTGTCTTACATCATGCACTGCCAACAATGGAGACATTATCCTACTATGGAAGGATAAATGGTGTGGTCAAACCTTAATGGATAAATATCCACAGCTACACTCGTTTGCTCATGATGACAATATCACCATCCATAAAGCCAAACACTCAGACAACTATCAGTCCATGTTCCAGCTACCATTGTCAAATATTGCATTCCAGCAATTTACACAGCTATGCAACACATTGGAGCAGCTAAGAGACAATCAGGATAGAGACAAATGAAACTTCAATTGGGGAGGAAGCATATACAGCACCAAAAAGGTATACAATGCCCTTATGGGAACAAATGAACCACCTCCCCTGCCAATCAGATGGATATGGAAGACAGCTTGCATACCAAGACACAAATTCTTTTTCTGGCTGCTACTACAAGACAGATTGAATACTTGTGATCTCCTGACCAGAAAATAGTTTCACTTGGATCACACACATTGTTCACTATGTGAAGATCACAATATGGAAGACAGAATACACCTTTTCTTTGACTGCACTTTCAGTCAAGGATTCTGGTGGAGTATAGGCATGGAATGGAACACTGATGTAGGAATACACAATATCATACTTGACTGCAAGCAGAGATACAGCATGGACTTTCTCATGGAAATTATAATTATTGGATGTTGGAGCATATGGAACCAGAGAAATGATAAAGTATTTGAAGGAATTCAGTGCTCTATCAGCCAATGTAAGAATGATTTCATCAGCACCTTCCCACAACACTATGATGAGGGTTAAGCCTAGCATCAAGGATGGCATGAGATCCTGGATAGATAGTGTATAAGTAGTCTCTGTATCATACTAACACTAACCCCAATAAAACCATGCAACTACCTTGTTGCTCATTGTAACCTCTTATTGCTGATTATTAATGAAAATGACATACAGTAGGGATTTTCCCTACTGTTACCTGGTCAAAAAAAAAAGCAACTCATGTTTGTGTGTGTTATAGGAGCTATTACACACGACCACTCATATACTCCGCTTATATCTAGGGGATTCGATGCAGGTATAGATGGACCATCGTGTTGCCCATTCACATACATGTTTTCCCCCAAAAGTGTGTTAGAAAATATAAATGGTAAGAAAATACACGTCGTTGCCCATTATCATTTCTATATACTTTTATTATCATTTTACATCATTTTATTATTTTTCTGAACTAACCTATTAACTTAGTGTCGAGTGTCAGTTTCTGTTTTCTGCTCTCTCTTTTTTGTTTCGCGGGAAATCAATATCTACGGAAGTCAAAATACGTTGTTGATTTAACATGATTTTTTTGGGCAATAAAAAACATTGGAAGCTTCGGGAGACGTCGAGAGGGTCCGTCAACCTGGGCTTGTGGTGCGGCCAGGGGGAGTGATCCTGGGCTTGTGGGGCCCATGAAACCGCTTTGACGTATTTCCACCGCCATAAATTTCTATAAATAGAGAAACCATCTGTCGTACCTCCAGAAGACTTTTATCGTAGTCGCAAGCCTCTGTTCTGAGGAGATCCCATCTATAGCCTTGTTTCGGAGCTTGTCGGAGGGGGAAGCTGCTGGAGGGGCCATCTTCATCAACCTTGTTGTCCCCATGATGATATGTGAGTAGTTCCTTTAGGACCTATGGGTCCGTAGTAGTAGCTAGGTGCTTCTCTTTGTCTCTTTTGGATCTTCTACCTTCCCGTTGATCGAGATCAATCCGATGTAATTTTGGGGTGTGTTTGTTGGGATCTGATGAGTTATGAATTTATGATCAGATTGTTCATTGAATATCACTGAATCTTTTGAAGTTTCTTTGCTATATAATTAAGTCACTATGTATGCTTTCCGATCTGTTTGTCTTCTCTCGCCAAGATTGATGAGTAGTTCTTTAGAGGGACTGGTGCATAGTAGTGGGTTCAATCTTGCGGTGTTCTATATCCCAGTGATAGGACGGGGACAAGACATGTATTTGTATTGTTGCCACTAAGGGTAAAACGACGGGGATTTATCTTCTTGTTGTATTTCTTTGTCTACATCATGTCATCTTGCTTATTGTGTTGCTCTATTTCTATTAAACTTAATACCATGCATGCTGGATAGCGGTTTCGGGGTGGAGTAATGGTAGTAGTTGCAATTTTTGTCAATTGCCCAACAGTAATTTGTCTACCATGCCATTGCCTGCTTTCCAGAGAGATACCTCTAGTGAACCTATGGCCCCCTGGGTCCATTCACTGCTGCAGGATACTGCTAACACGACACTACAATCAGAGACCCTTCGACAAAACTGTGTGCGATGCATTAATCACAAACGGTGATGTAATAAAACCGTCAAAAAAGATACAAAACGTTTGCGATGGCAGAGACATCAAAATGATTCAGATTAGAGTTGTGTGTGCAATACGTGGCACACGGTTCACTCGAATGAATTGTTTGCGACGAGGCAGAACAACAGAAACGGGCAGCCAGATAAAGGTTTGTGCGACATACAGCATATAGTTCACTCGGATTAACTGTTTGTGATTAGGCAACACAACAGAAACGGTCAGCCAGATCAAGGTGTCTACGATTGACGGCATACACTTCACACGGATGAACCGTTTGTGATTAGGCAACACAACAGAAACGGTCAGCCAGATCAAGGTGTCTGCAATTGACGGCATACACTTCACACAGATGAACTGTTTGCGATTAGCCACAATAAACAGAAACAGTTAGACAGATCAACGTGTGTGTGTTAGACGGGCACACATTCTAATTAAAAGAAGCGTGCGCGATGGTAATAACGAGCGTGCACGGTTGATGGAACAAGATGTGTGTTGACATCACCTATTGCGATGAACCCTATGGTGCAAACGCCACGTACGCGGCCGAGAACGCGTGCCCACATTACGTGATATGGGGCTAACTCGGTGTAGGCCGATCTTTCATGATTGGAGGTGATTCCCACGAAGAACACGAAGAACACGAAGGGAACAAGAGGAAACGCTCAAATCAACAAGAAACGATCACACATGTGCTAGATCCGAACACACAACAAGATACACGATCCAAAGATAACAAAGGAAAGATACAAAGGTGACTAGTTCATCTCCGTGAGGAGGTCTTGAGTCCGCGAGGGATCTTCCCGTGAGGGGTCTTGAATCCAAGCATGGATCTTCTCCGTAGAGGCCGCGGTCTCTCGATCGAGAAGAACCACAAGGATGAGCAAAGCTCTATCTCTAAATGAGCTAAACCAATGCTAACCCTACTAGGAGGAGGAGGGGGTCTATATATAGTAGTCCACGAGGTAGGAGGGGAAAGGGAGGATACATGGGCCCTTGGCCCGTTCTCTGCGCACAGGCAGGTGCCGGATGTCCGGGCTAGGGGCCGGATGTCCGGTGGCTCACGAAGAGCCGGATGTCCGGGCTGGAGTTTCCCGATTTCTGCTCTCTGGTTAGCATGCTCCGGATTTCTGGGCAGGCGCCGGATGTCCGGCCCGTCGCGGGGCGCCGGATGTCCGGCCGTTGTAGAGTCGTCTGGCGTCTGTCTCTCTATGGTCTTCTTCTGGTTGGTGGTGCCGGATGTCCGGGCTCCTGCCGGATGTTCGGCCGATGTAGCTCCGCGGCGACTCCACTTGAGGCAGCCCTCGCTCCGCTTCCATGTAGACTTGGCGTATGCCTCGAGCATCTCCATGGTCGTCTCCTCGGTTCCTAAGCACATGTAGTGTCTTTGCATTAGGTAGCAACCATGTCTCGCATGAATGGAAAGGGGAAGCATTTAGGAGCGGGTTCACCTTGTGTCCAATGGAGTATGCTTGAGGTCTCATCGTATGTCCACTTGGGGCTTGGGGAGTAGTCGTAGTGTACATGGGGATGATCGTAGGATGCTCCGCGTCATCTCCCCCCCCCCCCTTGGGAAAGATCCGACCTCGGATCGTAAACCTCATCACCATGGAAATGGTTGTCATGGATGAACTCGTAGTTGGACAGAGTTGAAGACATGGCGCAATACAAGTACTCCAAGGTGTCGCTGGAGTGGTATACATGCAAAAAGAGCAAACACAAACGACACTCGGAAATACAATGATTAGCGCACACAAGGTGTCTATCAAATAAGCATGAGTTTGTCCGATAAGATTGTTCGTGACAAGGCACATGAAGCTTAGCTAAATGATGTAGAATGATATATAAAGCATTCATGGGAGCAAAAGCATTTGATGTATGCACAAAGGTGTTGTGAATGTGATTAATGCGACCAGTGTGCAAAATGATGTCATAATGGGACGGTGTATCAAAAGCATGAACATGGTAATTGGTGCTCAATGTGATTATGTTATCATGCAATTGATGGTGGGCAATATCATCATGATGTATGAATATGCCATCAAGGAAGATCACAACAAATTTGCTAAGAAAGTGCACAAGCTCATATATCATGGATGACATGGTAATACAAGATGCAACATGGCAATCATAATGTGAGTCAATCCATGCATAAGATGCAAATTTGTTATGGGTGGTGTTGTACCATAGCTCGATGTCGTGGCATAAGTGGTGGTCCGGTGGTGCATCCAATAAGTCCGAGCACTCCTCAACTTGAAGGTCCATGGGGTCCATCTCCAATGTCGCTCCTCCGTTCACGAGATGTATCATGTAGACAACAAGAAGGAAACAACAACGAAAGAATGACTCATCCAATATGCGTACTTGAGGATGGCTCAAAGAGAAGGAGTTCACCTTTATGAGGATGTCGAAAATGTTGGTGTTGCACATCGTGTACGCCTTCACATGACCAAGTTGTCGCATGACGGCACCGCCTTGTGAATCCCTCAAAATGAAAGAACATGACAAACACTCGAAAAAACAAATGAGGTTAGCGTAAATGCAAAACCTATCATCTGTGTGGTGAGATACCCAACAAGTGTTTTCATCATTCTTATCATAAGAAAGGATAAGGTGTGGCATGGTATGAAAGCATATGATGCGACTACAACCAAAGACATTAGGCTCAATCAAACAAGCATGCATCACAAGTAAGGTGTCCAAGTCTCCAAGATTAATAAGCATAGAATTGTTGCATTCACTACAAGGGGATATGAGAGATGCAACTAATGGAGACAAGAGACAATGATCTAGACAAATCAAGTGAGAGGCATGAACATATATGCTATCAACCCAATGAAACGAGCAAGAATGAATCATGGGTGATGCAACCAAGCAAGTGATCATCGTAAACAAGTCATGCAAGCTAGTAGTGCAAAGATGCAACATACTAGAAGTAATCATGGAAATCATGTCATGTGTGCAAATAGTGAGCATATATAATGCACATGACATATCACAAGCATGAGGTACAAGGAGAACATGGAAATAGCAACAAGGATCTCCACCAAGCATGCAAATACACATAGGATTAGCATAATGGTGTATCATGGGTAAGTGCAAGCAAGGGTCACAATTGCATGGCAAAGGCATGGAAAGAGGCATAACATGCAAAGTGAACACGATATAATGGGCATAACGTGACAAATGGTATATAGCCCATAGCCGTGTGAGAGCCAAGTAAAAGAGATGCGTGTAGTCCTTGCGCAAAGGGAACGGTGGTAAGGATAGTCCACGGGATCCCAAAGCATCGTTGCTCTCAAGAGCTCGTTTCGTCAACTCATGGGATTGTGAGGTTGACGAGTGTTCATAAGTACCTACACAAAACAAAGGCAAAGGGAAAATTGTGTGTGCATGGTATATGTACACATCATCCATCATGATGCGCACGTGCATGTGTTGGTTAGCACAAAATAGCCAATGCTCAAATAAATGAGATGTGTGATATAGAAACATGTCATCCATCATGAGAGGTGTGTTATTATGTAAAGCATAATGGAGACTCAAATTGTGTAATGCATCATGAGAAATATGTAGAGCATTGTTATTCATGGAATGCATATGGTGCACACAATCATGGGGAATATGCAAAGTATGGAGTGCATCAAAATCTCCTAATATGCATGAGGAAACTATGGGGTTCTCCTCATGAGCATTATTGGAAACATCACATGGAGAATATTGACAACATCCAAAACAAAGCATATTCGGAACAATGTGATCATGGCATGGCATAGTAGATGAATTGCGCGAATCATGTAAAGGAAGCATGGCAATATCATCACAAGAGAAAGCACATTCCAATAACCATGACCTCGTCATCTATGCCATAAGTGCAAATAGGATTTATTTTAATGGGGCATGCATAGTTACTATGTTGAGATTGAAATGATGCAATATGGGAGATCTCACTCATAGCATATGACAAGTTTAATGGATTGTCAAACATGACGTGACCGATAGAATTTTCACAAGATATCCTATGGAGCATAGCATCACAACTAGGCAAATTAACATGCTCATCATCATATTCATCATAAATAGGTGGCACATCTAAGCATGTAGAAGACATAGTATGTGATGAATCCATAAGGTGATCAACATCATGCAAGCAATCATTGGTAAGATAGTCCACTAGTGGGACAAGTGAAGCACCATCACCTATGTTACCTTTGGAGCGTCGCTCATGTGTTGTAGGTGAGGTGTCGAAGATCCACTCGTTGTCATCTTCATCTTGATGGAACCATGTGGGTGGTGCATCATCGTCCACCATGGCCATCGTCGTCTCCATTGGGGGTATGGACTCGTCGAGGATAGGCATGTCGTCATGTAGGAGACCTAGCACCAAAGGAAACACACTCGGAGTAGAGGTTAAGTCGTTAGAAATCATGGTGGCCTCACATGTCGTCTCAACTACCTCACTCACTAAGTGGTGTGGCTCACGCACTCCCTCTTGGATGCTCTCACTCGTATGGTTGGTGGAGTCACTCAAATGGCTCTCAACCTCACATAGGATGTGTGGCATGCTCTCATGTGTGGGGCTAGTGGTGGTCACACTCATCCTCTCATAGGAAATGCACTCAATGTCACATATGGTGGAGTCACTCATGTGGTGGTGGCTCTCCTCACATGGCAATTGGGGCATCTCGTCATATGTGGGTGTCGGAGAGATGCAAGTGCAAATGTCCCCATGCTCAACTCCTATCACCGCCTTGGTTGAAGGGATAGTCCCATGCTCAACCTCCTCATCCATAACGCCTCCAAAGATGAATGCCGTAGGAAGTGGCAAATCATCATGCTCCTCCGAGACCAAAGATAATGTCTCATGTGCGGTCTCGTAGCTTTACTCGGAGTATGAGTCCCATTGGGGCGCCGTCTTCATGTTGTTGAAGAGGTTCATGCACGTCGCCGTAGTCGAAGGGGATGGCCCTTGCTCGACCGTCTTGTCGCCGTCTTGTTGTAGGAGGCCCATATGATGTGGCACCTCATAGCTCATCTCCATGACCGAAGGGAATTTCCCATGCTCGGTCATCTTCCTTGAGGGGCTTCCGAAGATGGAAGTGTCGCCCTCGCTTGTAGGTGGTTGCCTTGGACTTGATGACATCGATGTAGGCGTACTCATGGGAAGTAGGCGAAGATGTCGTACGTCCAAAGGCGAAGATGCCTTGATGACACTTGGCGAAGATGCCGAAGTGGTGGTGGTGGTAGCCATAGCTTCCTCTAGGTGGTGCTTGTCTCGCGGTCTTCTCTTGTGCTCATGAAGTTTGGCCGTAGCTTGATGTAGAGCTTGTTGGGACTTGTAGGTTTGCGCGTCTCGAGCATCTTCATGTTGATGGTGTCGTTCGTCGTCGTCGTGCACATGATGCTTGGAGGTGACTTGCCCTTCATGACGATGTGGGTCACGAATGTGATGATGGTCGCCATGGAGGTGTGGACGTGGATGAATTGCGCTTGCATCGCTTGGCCGCTCCGAAGATGGTCGACTTGCTCGCCGCCGCCTTGAAGATGACGAAGGGGAAGAACGGTTGACCAACAAGGCCCGAATCTCCTCCATCCGTGCATCTTTCTCCTCCTTTAGTGCGGAAAGCTTGTTGTCGATGTACTCCCTTTTCCTTGCTTCGGAGTGACGGATGTCGATGGTGAGATTGTCGATGCGCTTTCGCAAAGTAGATTGTGCGCCTTGCATTTGTTGTTGTAGACCGAAGATGGTCGTTTTGGTGATGTAGTTGTTCGCGCCGTCGTTGTCGTCGAAGACCGGAGATGAAATGCTTTGCCTATCCATCACAAGACTCGAGCAAATGTGAGTGGGAGAAAGAGAAGAACTAGACCAAATGTACCTTACCCGATGTTGAAAATGGATCAATGATGTAACACCCCTATGTAATGGTGGCACAGTAATCCATCATGATGATGCTAAGCTACTGTGATTTGCAATGATAATCATGTTGAATAAATCTCTCATTTCAAATTCCTCTCTGAAAACAATTCAAATTCCAAGTGCAAAATGAAGTTGTTCAAAAGTTGCTGGAAAAATGTTCAACCTCTAGCAAATAATCCAAAACATTTGTTGTTAAGGAAAACAACATCACCATCAATTTGCATTTGGGTCTAAGCATTTAAAACAGTGCCAAAACAGCACTTTAAATGCCCTATTCATTTTTGAAAAATTCAAATGAATTCAAAACTTGTCCAAACTTTTTGTGGCAGAGCACAATATTCCATAATAATTGTTCTGGCCAGGCACACACTTTTGCTAAGTATTTTGATGGCAAAAGAATATTGCAAAAGCTTCTGTGTTAAAGTAACATAAAAAAATAGAAAAAGGCTTGGACTGACTGGGCCTTAGTGCACAGTGGCAGGCCCAGCCAGCCCAGCCTGCTCGCCCGCACAGTCGTCGTCCTCTTCGCCTCACCGTCGCCGCGCCCGTGGCTGCGCACGCGCGCCAACGAGACGACGACACGGCGACGCCCGCGGCCAGGCGAGAGGATAAGAGAGAGCCCCTCTGCCTTGTCCTCGCTCTTATCCACTCCTCCCTCACTCTCTGTCGATCTCCCCCTCGTTCCCTCACTCTCCCTGGACGAAGCCGAACGCCGCCATGGACAGGCCGCCGGCGTAGGCACGGCCACCGTGCCTCCCTCGTCTCTCCAAGCTCTCCGTCAGCACCACCTTCGACCTCTCCTTCTCCTCCAACCAAGCACGCGAGGCGGAGGCCACGGCATTGCCGAGATCGAGCCGCCCCCTTTGCCTCAGATTCTGGTGATCACCGGCGCATCAGGCCTCCCTCTGCGCTCCCGATCCCCGAGGGGCCTCCGTGTGCCTGCCCCGTAAGCTCCGCCTCCTTCCTCCTCGTCCTTGCCCCGTTTCCTCCTTCCCTAGCTAGCTGTCCGCGAGCACCGGCTCTGCCATCCGCCATTCCTGATGCGCGGGAGCTTCCGAGCTCCCTCCTGCTCTGTCTAGTCCCGTATCGTGCTCCTGGTAGGCTGCTGCTGCCGCCTAGCCGCTTAGCCTACATGGAATCGAGCCGTAGCCGCCCGTCTGCGCGCTCCCGATTCTGGCCGCCGCCACAGCTCGTCGCCGGTGGCCCTGCCGGCCTCCCCTGCTCGCTCCGACCTCACCATCAGATGCGCGATCGAGTGCCCGATCGTTAGAGCCAAACCGCGCGTGATTTGAGCCCCTGAGCGCGATTTCCGAATGTTGCCGGAGTTCGCCACCATGAGGAGCTCGCCGGAGTAGCTCCGGCGCCGGCTGCCTACGTGGCACCGGCTGGGTCCCACCTCTGAGCCGCCGACAAGTGGGCCCCTGACCGCGTTTGACCGCGTTGACCATGGTCAACGCGGGGCACTGTTCACGGCTGAGACCGCCATGTGGGTCCCCTGTGTCAGCAAGATAATTAGTGTCTAATTGCATTTAGTTTAATTAATCACTATTAGATTAGGTCACTGACAGGCTGGGCCCACTGCCTAAATAACCTTGCTAAGTTAAAACTAAAGCCACTGTTAGCCACTGTGGCTGACATGTGGGGCCCTCTGGTCAGTTTGACCAGGTTCGGGCCACAGTTGACTTGCTGACGTCATCGTGACACACTGCTGACGCAATAAACCTTTTCTGTTAATTTAAATATTCCAGAAATTCTTTAAAACTTAGAAAATTCGTAGAAAATAAACCGTAGCTCAGATCGAAAAACTTTATATATGAAAGTTGCTCAGAACGACGAGACGAATCCAACCGTGCCATTTGTTTCCATGTCGGGACCATCTATGAAGGTGAACCCGCAACTTTTAGCCTGTTTTTGATAGATGAATAGTGCATATACACCGGTTAATAAATCCAACTTTAATCCTAAAATAACTAAAATGATTTAGATATGTCTTTAGGCAACCCTGCACTGCACGTTAGCATAGTATGCTCTGTGTTGCATATGTTTACCATGTATTTACCTGTTTCTTCCCCCTCTTCTCTCTTGGTAGATCCCGGTAACAACGTAGTCTCCGAGACCGACACAGCCCCGGAGATCGACGACCCCACTGACAACTCTGCCTTTGCCGCCGAGCAACCAGGCAAGCACCCCCCCTTTGAACATGCCTATATTGCCTATTCTTTCTCCCTCCTGCTTGCATTAGAATTTGCTACTGCCTTGAGTTATCCTATTCTGATGCATAGCCTGATTTTGTAACCTGCTTTTGATGATTACCTACTTATCCTAAAATTGCTTAGAATAGGATGGTTAGAGACCCCAGTGACCCCACTTGTCCCGATTGCCCCGCTGGATTATCAGAAGACTCGACAACCAGGCCCCAACATCGCACATCACATTCCCTTTATCCGTATGACACTGCAACGCTACTATCGAGTGCCGAGGGTGATACCTCGTCAGCACTTCCGATGTTAACTCTGTGGAGTAGTTACTGGGTCGTGGTCATCGAGGGTGATTCCACCTTCACCACTCCCGATAACGACGCTGTCGTGCAACACCTCAAGTGTGAACCTCGAGGGTGATTCCTCCTAAGTTCACCTTGCCGGATACATCGAGTAGGAATCCAATGAGGGTGATACCTCGGATTCCCTGATGTTATGGACACACGGATACTTGGACTTTACAACTGTTACTTGGAAAGGCGGGTCGACCCTGATGGGTACCCGCGAGTGATGTGGAGACGGGTTGACCTGGAAGGTACCCGAGAGTTAAATATGAGGCGTGGCCGGGCATTCTTAGCCCTTGCCGCAAGTCCTCGAGACGGGGCGACGGGGTCACATCGATCGTGAGTCTCTGCTCGTTACCGCACTACCAATACACTAACGATTTGGATATGTGATCTGAGTGGGCCTCTGGCCCGATAGCACTAACCATCACGTGGGAAAAGTTATGGGCACTCTGCATCGTACGTTTCTTCCGAAAGCTCTGTCAGACGTCTAGCTCAGCATCACGGCCGGGACGGACCGGCGCCATCCAGTGAGAGGTGGTGCCTGGCTTCACCCTGCTCGCAACGACCCGGAGTGCACAGGGCGATGGCCCAAGACCCCTGAGCACTTAGGATATAGATCGACGGGGACCTCTCTGCTGAGCCTAGGTAGGACTATGGTGTGTCGTTTGGCCGAGGCCGGGCATGACCCAGAAAAGTGTGTCCGGCCGGAGTTAAGCGAGCGTGGTGGGTAAGTTGGTGCACCCCTGCAGGGAAGAACTAATCTATGCATAGCTGGATCCTCGGTAACGGACGCTCGGAGTTGTATCCCGATCGATACAACTAGAACTGGATAAATGTGATGAGATATGGATATTAGGGCTCTGGGATTGCTTTCTCGCAGGGAGTCGAGGAAGGATCTCTGGGCGAGGTTGATACTTACTGCTACTACTACTTTATATTGTACTAATCTGCACTCTTCTAATGCTGCAAGACCGTTGAAGATGCTAGTCTTCGATAGGACTAGGCCTTCTCTCTATTCTGGCATTTCTGCAGCCCAGTCCACATATACAACCTTTCTTTCATAATGTTGCATATGTAGTGTAGATCCTTGCTTGCTGAGTACTTCGGATGAGTACTCACGGTTGCTTTGCTTCCTCTTTTCCCCATATCCGTTTGATGCAACCAGATGACGGAGCCCCTGAGACAGCTGCCCCGCCGACGACTATTACTACTACACCGAGAATGGATACTACTACGAGCTGGCGAGAAGACCAGGAGTAGGTTCGGAGGGTCCCAGGCAGGAGGCATGCGCCTCTTCGATCCTAGTGTTTTGTTTTGCCCCGCCTTTTCAAGGCCTTTCTGTTTATCTTTTATATCTGTACTTAGATATCTGATGCTTCCGCTGACGCTTGTATGCGAGCTTATGTATTCGAGCCCTCGAGGCCCCTGGCTTGTAATATAAAGCTTGTATGACTTTATTTATATTTTAGAGTTGTGTTGTGATATCTTCAAGTGAGTCCTTAGGCTTGATCATGTGCATTTGCGTGTATGGTTAGTGCACGATTAAGCCGGGGGCGTCACAAATGATCACTCAATAGTGTAGTAAGGAAATAGCACAATTGGTACCGATTCTTGTCAATTCTCACACCTACACAAGTAAAGCTTATGGAGTATCTTGGTGAGGATAGTGGCACAAAAATTTGATGCAAAATGTTAGCAAGAGTCAATAATGTTGAAAGAGATTCACAAATTCGCGAGTGAAACAAGTAGACCAATAGCAATATGTGGCACACGGAAACACACACACGGATAGATAGACGGGGTCATGCAACCAAGGAATGAGCATAAAATGTGGAGTCCAAGGAAAACGCTCGTGTTGCACAACTCAAGAGAGACGCTAGCACGATTGCTTAATAGGCGGATACGACACTTGTGCACAACCTATAGGAGACAAAAATGCAACGACTTCTATCCCAAGTATGCTATGTATATATGGTTCCCGGTGTTCCTCTCAAGATGATCCAAGATGATCTTATATGCAATGTGGTATGATGCTATGGCTCTTGCTTACAAGCTTCTTTGCTCTTTCTCTTTTGCTTAAAAGCTTTATTTTTTTTTATATGGCCACTATGCGAAATGCACAAACCAAGATAGCAATTGTGTATATGCGGGAACAATCTTGTGACACAAGAGTTGATATGATACCAAGATGATACCAATATGATATGGTATGTATGCAATGGAAGGTATAGATCGATGATCACTAATGTGCACAAGTAACGTTGCCGGCAATACTCAATGGCTAGTCTCGATAGGCAAGTGACGCAAAATGGGCTAGGGGTTATCAATGCAATTGCAAGGGGAATATACAATGGTGTCGTCGAGGTTACCGTCCTTATGTACGATGATGACCTCGCGGCGATGATGAGTGGTGGTGTTCTCGATGTCGAACCGTTCCTAATTAGCCGAAACACCTTAGGAAACGGAAAAAAACCGCGAACTCAAAATCTCAAAGGCAAATGTCAAATGGTGGTAGCGGGAAAGCGGTGGTGGTTGCGGACATATTGGTGGAAACCCGGTCATGGGTTAAGGTGGCGGAAGGGTATGATGGGCTATACACAGTGTCGGAGTTGAAAGCACGGTCCCTAAGTAGCCGAAACACCTTAGGAGACACAACTCACAACACAAACAAAATCAGGTTAAGTTTTGGTGGCGGAAGTGTATGGTGGACAAGCCTATGCGGAAGTTATGGTGGTGGTTGATGAAGAAGCAACCATCCCTAAGTAGCTAAAACACCTTAGGAGACTCGAATCACAACTCAAACAACCACAAATGCTATGGAAAACAAAATGGGTTAGGTTGCGGAAGTCGGTGGTGGTATAGCGGAGGATATGGTGGAAGCCCTAGGCAAAGATGACAAAGTTCCAAAAATTTGATGGAGTCAAATGAATGTGGTAGTATTTTTATGGGATGGGGGACGTCAATAGCTTCAAAACGAGCTAAAGAACGTCAAAATCAGACTTCGGATGAATTAGTTATGGTCAAAACGGTGAAACACGGGAGGCAGAATTCACAGGGGCCGGATATCCTGGGTTGGGGGGGGGGTAGGCCGGATTTCCGGGGGTGAGTGTCCAGAACCGTGCAGATTTGGCGCTCCAGGAGCCGGATGTCTGGCCCGACGATTCCAGATTGGGATTTGGACTTCGAAACTCGATTTGGGGGCGGAAATTGATGATTTCAAGGGCAAAATTGGAGAGATTTTGTGGATGGAAAGTGGAGAAAATTGGGGGAAAGCTAGATCTACTCAAGACACAACGAATCCATGGATCAAAATCAACAAAATATTATCAAACCAACAAATCAAAAAAAATTGGGGCTATTTTTGGTGGGGATTTTCGAAATTTAGGATGAAATCAAGCAAAAGAAGGCTAGAAACGGAGGGGGAAGACTCCAAATTCGTGATAAACGTGGCTCATGATACCATATGATACGGGGCTAACCCGGTGTAGGCCGATCTTTCATGATTGGAGGTGATTCCCATGAAGAACACGAGGGGGAAAACATGAAGGGAACGAGAGGAAACGCTCAAATCAATAAGAAACGATCACACATGTGCTAGATCCGAACACACAACAAGATACACGATCCAAAGACAACAAAGGAAAGATATATAGGTAACTAGTTCATCTCCATGAGGAGGTCTTGAGTCCACGAGGGATCTTCCCGTGAGGGGTCTTGAATCCAAGCGTGGATCTTCTCCGTAGAGGCCGCGGTCTCTCGATCGAGAAGAACCACAAGGATGAGCAAAGCTCTATCTCTAAATGAGCTAAACCAATGCTAACCCTACTAGGAGGAGGGGGTCTATATATAGTAGTCCACGAGGTAGGAGGGGAAAGGGAGGATACATGGGCCCTTGGCCCGTTCTCTGCGCACAGGCAGGTGCCGGATGTCCGGGCTGGGGGCCGAATGTCCGGCGGCTCACGAAGAGCCGGATGTTCAGGCCTCTGGCCGGATGTCCGGGCTGGAGTTGCCCGATTTCTGCTCTCTGGTTAGCATGCTCCGGATTTCCGGGCAGGCGCCAGATGTCCGGCCCGTCGTGGGGCGCCGGATGTCCGGCCGTTGTAGAATCGCCTGGTGTCTGTCTCTCTCTGGTCTTCTTCTGGTTGGTGGTGCCAGATGTCCGGGCTCTTGCCGGATGTCCGGCCGCTATAGCTCCGTGGCGACTCCACTTGAGGTAGCCCTCGCTCTGCTTCCGTGTGGACTTGGCGTATGCCTCGAGCATCTCCATGGTCGTCTCCTCGGTTCCTAAGCACATATAGTGTCTTTGCATTAGGTAGCAACCATGTCTCGCATGAATGGAAAGGGGAAGCATTTAGGAGCGGGTTCACCTTGTGTCCAATGGAGTATGCTTGAGGTCTCATCGTATGTCCACTTGGGGCTTGGGGAGTAGTCGTAGTGTACATGGGGATGATCGTAGGATGCTCCACATCATTATGCCATCCGGGAATAGTGCCGCACTTCGAAATTAGAACCGTCAATAAATTTTGAGCTTGCGTCCTGTCACATTCCAAATTACTACCACGCTATATTTAATTGCAAACTTGTTCACACTGATCAAAACCTAGACGGTTTCTCACTTAGGAGCATATTAGTACTCGTAAATACTACCTACTCCAAGATGACTGCACATTCCTCCTCAACTCCTCATCCACAAAAACAAACAAGTCTTTCATCGTCCTTCCCTTGCGCCTGCCATGGCTCGCATGAGTTCTGGGTCGAGAGATTACTACCAGGGAGAGGCGAGCATGGAAGCGGAAGCACGAGAGATGCCCCGCCTCGCCGCGAAAGCAGCCGACATGTCCCCCGCGCCGCCGAAGTAGCACAGAGGTCCCACCGCGCCGTCGATGCAGCAGACTGGTCCTGCCGCACCGCGGAAGCAGCAGAGATGTCTGATACGTCTCCATCGTATCTACTTTTCCTAACATTTTTGCTCTTGTTTTGGACTCTGATTTGCATGATTTGGATGAAACTAACCCGGACTGACGCTGTTTTCAGCAGAACTACCTTGATGTTGTTTTTGTGCAGAAATAGAAGTTCTCGGAATTGGACGAAACTTTTTGGAGAATTATTTCAGAATATATAAAAAATACTGGAACCAAGAACCACCAGAGGGGGGGCCCTGGCTGGGCACAAGACACCAGGGCGCCCCCCTGGCGCGCCCAGGTGGGTTGTGCCCACCTCGTGGCCCCGCAGACCCTAATTCCAGCACTATAAAATCCTATTTTTGGAGAAAAAATAATGGAGGAAGTTTCATCACGTTTTACGATACGGAGCCGCCGCCGCCTCATGTTCTTCATCGGGAGGCCAGATCTGGAGCCCGTTCGGGGCTCCGGAGAGGGAATTTTCGGTCTTCGTCATCACCAACCCTCCTTCATCACCAATTCCATGATGCTCCCCATCGGGAGTGAGTAATTCCTTCGTAGGCTCGCTGGTTGGTGAGGAGTTGGATGAGATTCATCATGTAATCGAGTTAGTTTTATTAGGGCTTGATCCCTAGTATCCAGTATGTTCTGAGATTGATGTTGTTATGACTTTGTTATGCTTAATGCTTGTCACTAGGGCCTGAGTGCCATGATTTCAGATCTAAACCGTTTATGTTTTCACCATTATATCTATGAACTAGATCCGATCTTGCAAGTCATATTCACCTATTACGTGTTATGATCCGTAAACCCCAGTGTGACAGTAATTGGGATACTTTCCGGTGATGACCGTAGTTTGAGGAGTTCATGTATTCACTATGTGTTAATGCTTTGTTCCGGTACTCTATTAAAAGGAGGCCTTAATATCCCTTAGTTTCCTTATGGACCCCGCTGCCACGGGAGGGTAGGACAAAAGATGTCATGCAAGTTCTTTTCCATAAGCACGTATGACTATTTACGGAATACATGCCTACATTATATTTATGAACTGGAGCTAGTTTTGTATCGCCCTAGGTTATGACTGTTATATGATGAATATCATCCAACAAATTCACCGATCCAATGCCTATGAATTTTCCACATATTGTTCTTGCTAAGTTACTACTGCTGATGTTACTGTTACACTTGCTACAAAAACATTGCTATCACTGTTACTATTTACTGTTACTGCTACCACTGCTATCAAAACTATCATATTACTGTGCTACTGATCACTTTGTTGTAGATATTTAATCTCCAGGTGCGGTTGAATTGACAACTCAACTGCTAGTACTTGCAAATATTCTTTGGCTCCCCTTGTGTCGAATCTATAAATTTGGGTTGAATACTCTACCCTCGAAAACTGTTGTGATCCCCTATACTTGTGGGTTATCAATGTCCCGTCGTGCCGCGAATGCAGCAGAGAGGTCCTCCCACGCCGCGGTAGTCTGGGAAAATGTCTCGCAGTCAGGCGAGGACTCTCACAGGCGCATGCGCGCTATGCTCGATGACCTAATGGGTCGGATCTTCGGCTGGATGAAGCTGCAGGACGAGATGAATGCCTCGTTTGAAAATGCTACCGGCGTCATCCGGGGACTAGGGTAGGACAAGGCGAAGCTCCGCACCGAGCGCGACCTACTGAGGGCGAAGATCGCCGGAAGGGTGAAGGAGCACGAGGAGACCACTGCCTTGTTGAAGAGGACGGGCGTCATCATCAAGAAACTTATGGACGAGAATGCCATGCTCCGCATCGAGCGTGAAAGGCTGGTGGAGGAATCCCTGGATGCTGCCAAGCAGGATATTGAGGACATGAAAGAGATCATCGCCGCTCGCCGCGAGAACTAGTCTCCACGGCCTGCAACGCATCAAGAAAGTAGAGATCAGCAAGCCAGATCATTGTCCGTGTCTTCCTTCTTCTTTTGCCCTTGTGTATTTCGGGCATTGCCACATGTGGCTTTTTTAATTATCTTCCTAAATATGTAAGACAATTATTATCCAGTATCATCATCCTTATATATTCATCAGCCTTGCATAAGTCGCAGTCGATGCTATATAGGTCTGTCGGATCTTACATCAAGATCCGTGCAAAATTTTCTTTTCAGATTTTCTTTTTTCTCTCTTAAATCTCAGTCGAGTGAGACATAGCCATGCCATTAAACAGGGGCTTGGGTGCCATTAATGGAGATGTTGGGAGAGAGGTGGGCGGCGGATGGAGGTCAAAGGGCTCTCCTCCCGATAAGCACGCGCAGGGATCTGATTGCACGCCTCCCGTATTCAAATAGTAAACCCGCACGGTGCCTCCTAGCCAATAAAAAAAGGGATATGTGGCGGTACGTAAATGGCAAGTAGAACGCCCATGATTTCAATAATACATGTGTTTCCGATTGTAATGTGACAACACTTGTTCCAAAATGACTTTGTTGATTGTTAACGTGTGCACCTTCGCAAATCAGACAAAAAATTACCACAACATGTTGGTGCCATGTCATGACACCATGCCAAGTTTCATGATTTTCAGGCGAGTTTTGGATTTACAAAAATTTTAAAACCAACTTTCTCGATGTTTCCGGCTAAGCCATGATGCCCAGATGTTTGAATTCCATTCCCATTTCTTGCATGGGACCTAGAAATTTGCCCAAGTACACATAAATGATTTTTCAACCAACTTTGGCGCACTGGAGCATGTGCTTGTAGTTCAAATTTGAATTATGTGCATTAAATGCCTGTAAACTCAATTAATGTATAAAAAAGGCCAAACGAACCCAGAATAATTCCAAAATTTAGCACGAAACTCCTATTGGTCTATGCTGCCTCTGTAAAAAAATCAAGGCGGGTTAAGGCAGTGTATGTCGTTTCGCACACGGAGGTGACATGTTCCCCCTCGGAACCACGAGCCTTCTTGAGAGAAGCTCCGGTTTGCAAGAAGCTTATACCAAAGCTTGTCCCAATTCGGACAAAAAATTTACCACAACATATTGGTGTCATTTCATGACACCATGCCAGGTTTCATGATTTTCATGCGTGTTTTGGATTTACAAGATTTAAAAACCAAGTTTCTCAATGTTTCCCGTCGAGCCACGACGCCCAGATGTTTGAATTTTATTCCCATTTCTTGCATGGGACCTAGAAATTCACCCAAGGACACACATGTGATTTTTCAACCAACTTTGGTACACTGGAGCATGTGCTTGTAGTTCAAATTTGAATTATGCACATTAAATGCCCAGAAACTCAATTAATGTATAAGAAAGGCCAAACAAACCCGAAATAATTCCAAATTTTAACACGACACTCATATAATTCTATGTTGCCTCTGTAAAAAAATCAAGGGGGGAGGCAAATTATATCGTTTCGCACAAAGGTGACACATTCCCTCTCGGAACCACGAGCCTTCTTGAGAGAAGCTCCGGTTTGCAAGAAGCTTATATCAAAACTTATCCCAATTCGGCCAAAAAATTTACCACAACATGTTGGTGCCATGACATGACACCATGCCAAGTTTCATAATTTTCAGGCGAGTTTTGGATTTACAGGAATTTAAAAACCAAGTTTCTCAATGTTCCCGGCCGAGCCACGACGTCCAGATGTTTGAATTTCATTCCCATTTATTGCATGGGACATAGAAATTCACCCAAGGACACACATGTGATTTTTCAACCAACCTTGGTGCACTGGAGCATGTGCTTGTAATTAAAATTTGAATTATGCACATTAAATGCCCAGAAAACTCAATTAATACATAAAAAAGGCCAAACGAACCCGGAATAATTCCAAATTTTAACACGACACTCATATAGTTCTATGTTGGCTCTGTAAAAAAAATCAAGAGGGGGGCAGCGTATGTCGTTTCGCACACAAAGGTGACACGTTCCCTCTCGAAACCACGCGCCTTCTTGAGAGAAGCTCCAATTGCAAGAAGCTTATACCAAAACTTGTCCCAATTCGGCTAATTTTTTTACCATAGCATGCTGGTGCCATGAAATGACACCATGCCAGTTCAGGCGAGTTTTGGATTTACATAAATTTAAAAACCAAGTTTCTCAATGTTTCCGGCCGAGCCACGACGCCCAGATGTTCAAATTTCAGTCTCATTTCTTGCATGGGACCTATAAATTCACCCAAAGACACACGTGTGATTTTTTAACAAACTTTGGTGCACTAGAGCATGTGCTTGTAGTTCAAATTTGAATTATGCACAGTAAATGCCTCGAAGCTTAATTAATGCATAAAAAAGGCAAAACGAACCCGGAATAATTCTAATTTTTAACACGACACTCATATAGTTGCATGTTCACTATAGATAAATGTTCTAGCAATTCAAACACCATCCTTTCCCTCCGTAACACCATTTTGTCTTTCAAAACAGAATGAAAAAATCAGGTATACCACAAACAGTTTACTAGCAAGAATCGTGTGGGATGCGATATAAAATATCTTGGCGCACCATCTTGTCTAGCTTACGCAGGAAGCTTCGTCGTCTATAGTCCACCACTCGCGCTTGAACCACACTTGCGCGCCAGTTTCTCGCGGCACCGAGCGAAATTTTTCTGCCACCGCGGAAATATCTATCTCCCCCCACCAAAAGCCACATCTCCACTGTTCCTCCTTGCTTTCCAAGTTCAAACCTTCACTGCTGCTTACTGGAAGCGCCGCCTCCTCGCCGGCGACCCTTCTTCTTGCAGTGCTGCCTCCTCGCCGGTGACCCTTCTTCTTGTCGTGCGGCCTCGTCGATATGGTCAGGTAATCCACACCACACCCACACCATCCTCCTCCTTCCCCATCCCACATGCCCCGAGCGATGGCGCGACACCTTCCGCCCAAATTACTGGCCCCGTCCTCCAATTAAGCGCCGCCCACAGCCATTTTGCATGCAGTATAGCATGGAGCTTAGAAGCATCTGGCAGATCTTGGATGAGCACCTCATCTTCGAGGCCACCGTTGACACCGCCACGTGGTTGTCTACTTTAAAATACAGTTCGTGTTGTCTTCTTGAGGCCATCGCCAGTGCCTTCTAGTGATTTGTCCTCTGTAATGTTAATAAGCTATCTGATATTCTGAAATGTAATGTTCAGTTAACATTTTGGTCCAACAATTGCTACATTTCATAGTATTGTTCTCAAGCATTCTTGATTTCGTTAACTGTCTTATCTTCTAGTATATGTTCTATTCTGCAATGTCGTGCTCAGTTAACTGTTTTGGTTCATTTGTTCTGTTGTCCAGTTAACTGTTTGGTTCAATTCTGCAATTTGATTTTCATTTGTTGTGCATACAATTTTGTATTGTTATGCATGTGAGAAATAAATCAAATTTGGATGTACTCAATACATATTCTACTGATAGTATGGCAACTCTCAGTTAACCTGATCAAGATCTTCCTTATATGTATTGCAGGGAAACAATGGGAGGCACTGCGATTTACCATCGAGGTTTGCTCATGCATGGTCCTTTCGCTAATAGCACATTATTGTGCAGTTGCAAGAATCATTCTAATATTTAGGTTTCTTACAATTTGGTCTTGCACATGTAGGTCCTACTGTCAGAGGCTTAGACCCACTGTTCGACCCATTTTGCATATGGTGAAATGAGATGTCCATGAATATCAGTCAAGTCAAGAAACTCAGAAAGATTGTTAGGATAAAGAAACTTGCGACGAATAACAGCAAGGTCTTTGTTTGCACAATGAAGAAGACATCAGTCATCTATAGGATGGTACTAACTCTTTTACCTTGTTTTTGTTGGGGAACGTAGTATTTCAAAAAAATTCCTACGATCACGCAAGATCTATCTAGGAGAAGCATAGCAACAAGCGGGGAGAGTGTGTCTACGTACCCTCATAGACCGAAAGCGGAAGCGTTTAGTAACGCGGTTGATGTAGTCGAACGTCTTCGCGATCCAACCGATCAAGTACCGAACGCACGGCACCTCCGCGATCTGCACACGTTCAGCTCGGTGACGTCCCTCGTACTCTTGATCCAGCTGAGGCCGAGGGAGAGTTTTGTCAGCACGACGACATGGTGACGGTGATGATGAAGTTACCGACGCAGGGCTTCGCCTAAGCACTACGACAATATGACCGAGGTGGAAATCTGTGGAGGGGGGCACCGCACACGGTTAAACAATCAACTTGTGTGTTCTAGGGTGCCCCCCTCCCCACGTATATAAAGGAGGGAGGAAGGAGGTGGCCGGCCTAAGGGGGAGGCGCACCAAGGGGGGGGGAGTCCTACTAGGACTCCAAGTGCTAGTAGGATTCCACCAAGAGGAGAGGGGAAAAGAGGGGGGCTGCGCCCCCAACCCCTTGTCCAATTCGGACTGGGCTTGGGGGGGGGCGCCACCTCCTATTTCCCGTATGGCCCAATAAGGCCCATTACTTCTCCCGGTGAATTCCCGTAACTCCCCGGTACTCAAAAAAATACCCGAATTACTCGGAACCTTTCCGATGTCCGAATATAGCCTTCCAATATATGAATCTTTACCTCTCGACCATTTCGAGACTCCTCGTCATGTCCCCGATCTCATCCGGGACTCCGAAAAAACTTCGGTCATCAAATCACATAACTCATAATACAAATCGTCATCGAACATTAAGCGTGCGGACCCTACGGGTTCGAGAACTATGTATACATGACCGAGACACATCTCCGGTCAATAACCAATAGTGGAACCTGGATGCTCATATTGGCTCCCACATATTCTACGAAGATCTTTATCGGTCAAACCGCATAACAATATACGTTGTTCCCTTTGTCATCGGTATGTTACTTGCCTGAGATTTGATCGTCGGTATCATCATACCTAGTTCAATCTCGTTACCGGCAAGTCTCTTTACTTGTTCCGTAGTGCATCATCCCGTAACTAACTCATAAGTCACATTGCTTGCAAGGCTTCATATGATGTGCATTACCGAGAGGGCCCAGAGATACCTCTCCGATACTCGGAGTGACAAATCCTAATCTTGATCTATGCCAACTCAACAAACACCTTCGGAGACACCTGTAGAGCATCTTTATAATCACCCAGTTATGTTGTGATGTTTGATAGCACACAAGGTGTTCCTCCGGTATTCGGGAGTTGCATAATCTCATAGTCAGAGGAATATGTATAAGTCATGAAGAAAGCTATAGCAATAAACTTAACAATCATTATGCTAAGCTAACGGATGGGTCTTATCCATCACATCATTCTCCTAATGATGTGATCCCGTTCATCAAATGACAACACATGTCTATGGTTAGGAAACTTAACCATCTTTGATTAAAGAGCTAGTCAAGTAGAGGCATACTAGGGACACTTTGTTTTGTCTATGTATTCACACATGTATCAAGTTTCCGGTTAATACAATTCTAGCATGAATAATAAACATTTATCATGATATAAGGAAATATAAATAACAACTTTATTATTGCCTCTAGGGCATATTTCCTTCAGTTTTTACCCCTCGTGCCATTTCAAAATTTATAACAGCGATTTATGCATATCTTTGTTTTCAGTACTTTCCAAAGCAGTTCACCGATGATTACCTCTCAAACCACCTGCATGGTCAAGAGGCGAGGAAGGTATTCATTCAACACCCACGGTACAATATTGAAGTCTTCCTGAAGAGGACGAAGGTTGGGCAGGAAATTATCCATAGCCACTGGCCTAAAGTTGCAAGGACATTCAACATCACTGAAGGCTCAATATTCGCCTTCCGCTTCTGCAGTTTCAGAAAAAGAGATGAGATTCATCTGTCTATTTACCGTGTATGATGCTACTTTCCAAAGGTTTTCGATGTTGCATGTGAAAGTTGGTGCTGTTGTGTAATGGCGTAGCTACCTATATCTCTCTTTGGTGTAACCAAGTGCTGAAGCTATCTGATGTAATTCGATTATGAAATTCTGGTTGTCGTTATACGGATGAAATATCTGGTGTGTTTTATAAGAAATGTCAATTTGATTACTACATGGGTTATCAATAATAGGCCAATTACCCTGCTTATTGGGGTTTTCTATTGTAGACGGTTACTCTGACAACACCGTGGGCGATGAACTCAAACAACCCACACGGTTTCTAGAAAGTAGGCGAGTTGGATCAATTAACAATCAGACACGGCTTCTGGCAGAGAATTGTTTGCGTTAGGCCACCTTGCATAAATGTTTCCACATAAAAATTGTGTGTGATATACATACAAACGGAAACGTTTTTCACGGATTCACTGTGTGGGATGTACATACGAACAAAAATGATTGGGCCTGTATAATTGTCTTCGATGCCTCACCCGATCGCACACGAGCTCATTTTTCCCCGCGTGTGTGACCGGAGGGCCTATCCCCGACGGTTTCTGGGTCGTGTGGGAAGGACCCCCCTATCGCACACACTCACTAGGCGACAGTTTAAAACTCCATCGCAGAAAGGGGGTAAAAACCGTTTGTATAGCACGTCTCTGCACCAATGATTCTCCATCAATACAAGTCTTCTAAAAATTACTCTTTCATTATTTGCTCTTTCATTTTGTCGTTTACTTTATTACGATCTTTCTATCTATTGCCTTTAACCTTGTAACTAGCAAGGACAAGGGGATTTACAACCCTCTTGTCTCGTTGGTGCAAGTATTTTAGTTTGTGTATGTGCAGGTGTTGCTTATCTTGGTAGTCCAGAAGCTCCTACTTGTTCGATACCCCTTGGTTCTTAACTGAGTGAAAACTTTGTTGCTATATATCTACCTCACCCTTCCTCTTTGGGGAAACCCAACGACTACCGCGGGAGTAGCAAAGACATTTATGGCGCTGTTTCCATGGAGTCTTCTTCTACCCAATCAAGTGTCTTTGCACAAACTCTTTATGTGCTTGTTTTATTTCTTGCCTAGTTACCTTTGCCTTTTGCTTTCATTGCCAAAAAATCCAAAATACCAAAATACTTGTTGTTATTTCTGTTGGAAATATGCCCTAGAGGCAATAATATTGTATTATTATATTTCCATTATTCATAGTTGAGAGTTTATATTCCATGCTATAACTGTTATGATCCTGGAATATGCGATTCAGTGGAAAACTCATATGCATGTGTGGAATGATAAACGGTAAACAATAGGTTCCCGGTCTCGCCTCTAAGACCGGCTCAAGTGTTGTTGGTGATCATCTTTTCCGGATCTTAGGATATCGTTAAGTGTAACGATAGTCCTAAAACAACATTGAGGGTATGACGTGAGAAGAACGATCATATTGAATCGACCCAATACTTGTCTGTTATACTATGTGATCATATTGTCTAAAATCATCTGTTATAACACGGAGTGTTAGCATCTGTTTTAGTTCCTCAGACCATGAGAGTTTCTCGGTCACTTCCTACCGGACGGTGGGCTTTGGGGTTGCTCAAACGTCATTTGTAACAAGGTGATCATAACGACAACTTTCGGGCTCACCGGAAAGTTTGACAAGTGACCGGACAGCTCGAGAGTGGGATTTGCTCCTCCGACGATGGAGAGATATTCTTAGGGCGCTCTCGGTGTGATGGCATCCATCATTGTCTGGCCAGACACAGGTGACTACATCACGGGGATGCCGGAACACGTCAAAACGGGAGCAATGGTATAGTGAGCATGGTGATGACTCTGGAGGATACCGATGCACACCGGGTTTTGTGAAGTATCGCGAAGCAAAGGGAACATCACATGATAACCAAAGGTTCACTCGAATATCATTCATGTAATCATAGGGACCGATATGGATGTCCACGGTTCCGCTATCGGTCATTGAACGAAGGGGTTTCGTTTATGTCTATGGTTACCGAACATATAGGGTCACAAGCTTAAGGTAATCACGATTATATCTATGCTACATTTATATCTAGCATCAAGAACATCGCCTTGTTGTGTTTGCGTAGGTAGCTAGTCTTAATTGCTAAAACTGGTTAACCACATAACTAAAATTTTGCTAAAACTGATTAGAGGACATCTAACTTGGTTTTGCAGGGTTTGCATATGATGTGGTATAGCCTTCGTCATGATAATGAGTTTATGTATGAGATGGTTATATGTTGTAATGTTAAGCGGCCTGCGCGTCACTGCATGATGGCTGGAGCCACGGGATTGCCACCTTAATGTAAATATCATAGAGACAGGTTACAGGTGATGGTGGCAAAACGTACACGGAGGACCCCGACGAGGAGAAGGTGTACCAGGTGCGAGACGAGGAGCTATAATTTCGTGCCACGATAGAATTTCAGATTTTGGTGTCACGTCAACGTTTTCTGAAACAGTCGCCACGGCAAGGTTTTCTGAGATTGCCGCCATGGCAATGTTTTTGAAACAGTTGCCTCGGAAACGAAATATTGGCCGTCACGTCGCTTCAACTGGAGATTGAAGACGATCATGGAGGACTCCCAGCGCCCAAGGCTATACCATATCATGCTATTACGAATTGCGTGAGATGTTTACCCCTTTGTTGTTTGCACCCTTTGATTGCACTGTAGTCAATTTATTAGGGTGATCTCTCACAGTAAATATCAAGCTAAAAGGTGCTCTTCCCAGTGTTGCAATCATCTATAACACGTAGCATTCCGGAGTGCGACATGTACACATGAGCACAAATGGATCATGAGGTGTAAGGCGGGGATGGTCAGACCATGCATGCAGATAACACTTGGTTGTCTTGAAGTTCTGGCAGAATAGTTCTGAGCTCGAAGCACAAAGCATCGAAAGATGAACAAGAGTCATATGGAGATATGATCGGCAAAAGATTGCCTACCGGTCAAAATTCTCGTCATTAGTGATGCACACATCAATGGCTGAGAACTAGACTTGGAACTTGAATCACTCACTATCAATTATGAGAGATATTGATTTGAGTGGGAGCACAATTTTGTATTAATTAAGTTTAATAACTAGTGCAAATTAATTATGAAAAATGTCTATGTGTAGTTTGCATTATAGTTGTAGAATTATGGCTCACAGTTCCACCTTTGTTGTTGAAATTGATTGACTGTTATTTATCTGGTTGAAACTTTATGTTTAGAGGATTGTCCTCTAAAAGTGCCAAGAAGGATTTTGTCCTACTGCATCTTTACAATACTCTCTTGCTGATGCTATGGATGACGAGACTCACGTCCTTCGATCCAAAAGCTAAAATTGCATTACGGTCTGCTTGCTTCCAAGAAACCCAAACTTCAAAATGTTTGGGATAGTTATGTGATATTATTGGAACTGAAAATTGTTTTCAGAAACAACAAAGGCTAAAAGATAAGAAATGATTTGTTTGCAAATTCTAGTGAAGTGTTCAACTATGTTTAAGACTGAAATGCGTAAGATCCGGAAGAAAACCAGTCATGTGTTGACGGTGAAAACTTGTAGAGAAAGAACAAAACCAAAGGATGTAATGAGACTTACACGCCTAGGGAACTTCGGGGCTCACGCCACTCTTAAAGTTGTTGTTTCTTTTGAGAGTAAGAGAAATATTGAAGTAAAAATATAAGAAGTAAAAGGCAGAAAGAAAAGAAGACTGGAATGTCTAGCTCAGGTATGAATGTCATACAAGTTATGAGATGCAGAGGTGGTTGGTCAAGTAAAGTGTAGTTCTTGGAAAAAATGATCAATTTGTTGATCACTGATTCTTCAATATTGTGGTTAAAAGGTTAATCACAAGGATATCGACTTGATTGCATGTTATTGCAAATCGTTGTAAGAAACTTTGAACGGCCTAAAATTACCAACAAATAATGAGGTTAAAATATTTTGATGGATTGTAAAGGGTTACAATATTTCTATCAGTATATTTCCTCTATATTTATTATCATAATTCATTTTAGAGTTTTTGTACACTCTAGCCCGTTGCATAGAAGTTGCAAGGAGGTTCTTCATGACAGAACAATAGTTGTTCGATGTTATGAAGGAGGTTGTCCATGACAGAACAATAGTTGTTCGATGTTATGAACAAAAGGGCGTACTCTTAGTGTGAATAAGATGTATGTTCTGAATATTTATAATAAAATTGAACATCCATAACACTGACGCTAAATGTCGCAAGACTAAAAGAATACCACATCTGTGTGGCACTGCATTTAGTCACATTGGAGAAACTAGCATGGAGAAATTTCATAGTGATGAATTTTGAAGTCATCTGATTGAGAATCATCTGACACTTGCAAGTTTCGTCCAATTAGTGAAGTAAACTAAAATAACGTTCACGGGCCATAGAGAACGAGCAACAAAATAATTGGCAATATGCATATCGATGTGTGTAGTCCAATAAGTGTTGTTGCAAGCAGTGGATTTATCTATCTTCAAGGATGACTCAAGTAGATATTTATATTTACTAATTGAGACATAATCTGGATCTTTTGAAGTGTTTCAAAAGGTTTTCAGAATGACGTAGAAATTATTGTAACAAGAAAATTATGTTTCTACAATTGGATTGCAGAAAGAATATCTGAGTTACAAATTTAGCGAATGTCTGATGAGCTATGAATTTTTTTTATAGCTTGCACCTCCTAGAAACACTACTGAGAGTAGATTGTTTTAAGTAGATGCAATCAAACTATGTATGACATGGTGAGATCAAAGATGACATTAATTATTTCGCCAATATGCTTTCAAAGTGATGCTTTAGAGACTGTGGCTTTCACACTGAAAAAGGAGCGTCATCAAATTTATTGAAATAAGTGCTACTTTGTAGGTTATCCCAAATAATTGGGTATTCCTCTATCACTACGCCGAGGCAAAGTGTTTCCATAGAGTGCGGAAGTTTTGAAGAAAACATTTTCTACAAAAGAGTGAGTGGGAGGACGGTGCAACTTGACAAGATTGTAGAATCTTCGTAATCAGCTCAAAGAAAAGAAACACTCGAAGTAATTCTAGAATTTCTTACTGCGGCTGATACAAAAGCCTCTACATGAGATATAGAGACTATGGTCGAACTTGCAGCTGAACTATATAGGTTGGAAAATTCGTGCAGACATTTGTGGTAAGCAGACGAAATATTGTTGGGCAAACAATGAACCTATAAATCACATAGAAGTGTTGATGGGCCCTGACTCCGGAAATTGGCTATATGCCAACATAATTCGAGATAGTATCCATTCACATAATTGAAGCTTAGAACTTGATGAACCCTTCGAAAGACTTAGAGTCTAAAGAATAGTAATGGATCTATAAACTGACAAAGATAAAAATGTTTTATAATGCTTGACTTATTACAAATAGTTTATGACAAGATCAAAGAATTGACTATGACGAGATTGTCTCATCATAGCAATACTTAAAGTCAGTTCGGGTTAAACTAGCAATTATTAATTATGAGATAATACAGATGGATGTTAAAATGATTCCATGAGATGGACATAGAACCAAGGTTGTATGTTTGATACGATCCAAGGTAATTTTGTTGATCCAGAGGATGCTAGTAAGTATGCAAACTTCAAGAGATCCTATAATGATCTGAAGCAAACATAGTGGAGTTGGAATCTTCGTACTGATGAAATGGTCAAATAAATTGATTTCATCGAGTAAAGCGAAGATGCTTGTATTTACAAGAAAGTAAGTGGGAGCATGATAATATTTCTAAACACTATGTGTACATGACATATTGTTGATTGGAAGTTATGTAAATTTCTTGACACGGATTAAGACTTTATTGAAACTAGTTTTTCAGTAAAATACTTAGGCAATAAATAGTCTTGGTATTAGACATAATGATCGATGGAGATAATAGTGTCTAATCAGACTTAAGCCAAAATACATATTGACAAAACACTAACGCGATTTAGTATGAAAAATGTCAAGAAGAGTTTCTTGACAATGTCACATGGAAGGAGTCGGTATCCTGAAATACTGATGAGCGAAATATGATTTCAACCACACTTGTATTCCATGGTATGTAAACAACCAGATATTTCCAATACTCCAAGTTAGTTGTAAGTAAAAAGTTACTAGTATGGTCAAATTGTTGATCATAGGACAACAATGAAAAATGTCGTTAAGGATTTACGACATGTTTCTCACACACGGAGAAAATGAAGAGATTGTTGTAAGGAGTTACATCAATGAAGGCTCATTGTAAGTAGTACATCGATAAAATCTTCATCTCCAAGTGATTTTTCGATTTTCATTTAAAAGTGATTTATGGTGGCACAGTAAGTTGGAATTGGCCCCAAAACTTACTGTGGTGAATTCTATAACAAAAGGCTAAGTATATTATTGCTTTAGAAGCAAAAGTGAATGGTGATGAATCGAAAAGTTCATTCATGAGCTTAGTATGGTTACTAGATGATTGTATCATTGGAACACTATTCTTAATAGTGGTTCCATAACTCAATCTAAGGAATCAAAGGTTCTACCAGTGATTCAATATATATACAAAGCCGGTTTCACACAAATTATGAATTCTTGTGAAAGCATTATAGATGCATAGAAATGCAAATGATACATGCGGATCTGAAGTTGTCAGATTTGATAGGACGAAGTCTATACCAAAAGCAAAACATGGACTCACACCGGATTGCCATTGGTGTAAAAGTTAAAAGTGCTAACTAGATTATTGACTCTAGTGCAAGTGGGAGACTATTGGAAATATGCCCTACAGGCAATAATATTGTATTATTATATTTCCATTATTCATAGTTGAGAGTTTATATCCCATGCTATAACTGCTATGATCCTGGAATATGCGATTCAGTGGAAAACTCATATGCACGCGTGGAATGATAAACGGTAAACAATAGGTTCCCGGTCTCGCCTCTAAGACCGGCTCAAGTGTTGTTGGTGACCACATTTTCTGGATCTTAGGATATCGCTAAGTGTAACGATAGTCCTAAAACAACATTGAGGGTATGACGTTAGAAGAACGATCATATTGAATCGACCCAATACTTGTCTGTTATACTATGTGATCATATTGTCTAAAATCATTTGTTATAACACGGAGTGTTAGCATGTGTTTTAGTTCCTCAGACCATGAGAGTGTCTCAGTCACTTCCTACCAGACGGTGGGCTTTGGGGTTGCGTAAACGTCATATGTAACAAGGTGATCATAACGAAAACTTTTAGGCTCACCGGAAAGTTTGACAAGTGATAGGACAACTCGAGAGTGGGATTTGCTCCTCCAATGATGGAGAGATATTCTTAGGGCCCTCTCGGTGTGACGACATCCATCATCGTCTGGCCAGACACAGGTGACTACGTCACGGGGATGCCAGAACACGTCAACGAGAAAGAAGAACAAAACCGATAACGGGAGCAACGGTATAGTGAGCATGGTGATAACTCTGGAGGATACCGATGCACACCGGGTTTTGTGAAGTATCGCGAAGCAAAGGGAACATCACATGATAACCAAAGGTTCACTCGAATATCATTCGTGTAATCATAGGGACCGATATGGATGTCCACGGTTCCGCTATCGGTCATTGAACGAAGGGGTTTTGTTTATGTCTATGGTTACCAAACCTATGGGGTCACAAGCTTAAGGTAATCATGATCTGTTGAGTGTTAGTAGGATAGGAGTGATGAGAATATACTTGTGAAATTTTTTCATTAATATCCGGAATAGTTCTGAGAGGTTCCGGAAGCGTTTCGGGGTCACCGGAAGGGTTTTGGTGAATATCAGGTAATACCGGGTATTACCGATTAATATATATAGGTGGAAAATGTTTCCGGGGATCTTAAATTATATATATAATGCTATGAAAATGTTTAGAATAAATATATATTTAAGTTAATATCAACGGGCCTAATAAGGCCAAGTGGTGGAAGACCACTTGGGCCATAAAGGCCCAATAGGAGTGGTGCCCCCTTCTCCCCATGGAAAGGGGAGAGGGAGGCCGAATTGGAAGAGGATTCCCCTCCCCTTGGCCGGCCACAAGGGGGAGACTTTCCCCCTTGTGTGGCGCCCCTCGTCCCCTCCCAACCTATATATACTAGAGGATTTCCACCCTTTTGCAACACAAGTTTTGGAGCCTCTTCTAGTTGATCTAGTTCTTGTTGGTCCTAGTTGACTAATTAGAGCTAGCCGTAGCAACCTCTAATCCTCATAATTATAAGCCTCGTGTGGTTCTAATCTCCTTCCTCTAATTCTCCGGTGACAATTAGCTCTAGACGGCGAAGCGCTGCCGGATCATGAAGACCATATGCTTGCAACCAAGTAGAGAAGCCGTGCTTTCGGTCTTCCATTCATGGGATCGTTTGTGAGCGGTTCGCGGGGTCGTCATCAACGTCCGAGGGACTCCAAGTACGATCTACATCGACTCGTCTACTTCTGCTGCACTCCCGGAGTCGGTAACGATCGTTGATCACAACCCGTTATGCATCGTCATATTGTTCCTGAGTGATCGTAGGGCGATTTTTTTTTGTTTTCTACTATGTTTCCCAACAATTTCTGCTTTTGTTGCTATCATGTCTAATCCTAAAAACACTAAGCTTTGTGATTTTTCTAGTACTAATAATAATGAGTTTATTAGTACTCCTATTGCTCCTCCCGCCACTAGTGCGGAGTCTTACGAGATTAAAGCTAGTTTACTAAATATTGTGATGAAAGATCGATTTTCTGGAAATTATAATGAAGATTTTGCTGCCCATCTTAATACATTTGTTGAATTATGTGATAGGAAAAAAATAAGGATGTGGACAATGATATTATAAAACTGTAGTTATTTCCATTTTGTTTGAGAGATAGAGCCAAAGAATGGTTAGTGTCTTTATCAAGAAATAGAATTGATTCTTGGACTAAGTGTAAAGATGCTTTTATTGGCAAATATCGCCTGCCGCAAAAATTATATCTTTGAGGAATAAAATTATGAATTTTAAACAACTTGACCAAGAACATGTTGCACAATCATGGGAAAGAATGAAACTTATGCTTAAATATTGTTCCACGTATGGATTAAGTCTTTGGCCGGTAGTACAAAATATCTATGTAGGACTAAACTTTGTTTCCATAAATCTTCTTAGATGAAATTGCAGGATAAGTGAGGATGGATATGTCATATTCTCTCGTGCCGATAAAAATTATTTCTACTCATATCAAGCTCCATTTCATTCTCTTGATTCCTCGTTTGCTCGAGGACGTGCAACTTTTAAGCTTGGGGGAGTTGATGGATCGAGAGTTTGTGATATTTTTCAAGTGATTCTTTTTTGGTTTCCAGCGGATCTTTGTTACTTCTTGGTTATTTCTAACGCTAATCCTTCAAAAGAGAAGAAAGTTTGTTTTCCATTGTTTGGTAGGAAATATCATATATGGAAGGAAACCAAAGGGAATTACTGCAAATCAAGTCAAATGGAGCAACTTCCATGTGGAGAGCCAAGCCACAAGGCGCACCAGAGCAAAAATACGGCCTTCCATGCGACTGCAAGCGCTCGTATGAGCGGTCGTATGAGGTGCCAACAGATCAACCACGTCTATACAAGCACTTTCGTGAAGGGGCCCAGGGGAGAAGAGAACCCTAGCCGCCACCACATACAGAACAGAGAAGAGGAGATCCGAAGAACCTTTGGAGATCTTCTTAGTTTTGGTCCTTTCATCTCCGTCATCATCTCATCCTTCACTATTGTTAGAGGAATTCCAAGTTGTGAGAGCAATTGTAACTCTATTCATTCTCATCTGGAGATCAAGACTATTCGAATTATCCATTTCATCTTATTGTGGATCTTCACGGTATTATCGATATGGTTTTCATGGGTTTAATCTCTGGTGTGATTGGTTTCTCTCTTATGATGCGTGAGTAATCCCCCATAGGTGTGGGAGATGTAGGTGAGTGGTAAGATTCATTTGTTCCTAATCTATATATCGTCATTTGTATTTGTAGTCTTATGATCTATCTAGTAAGTTATTATATTGTGGTGAACCCTATGCGTGTTGTCCAATTTAAGGGCCCAGGCAAACACGATCTCAAGACCTAGACATGTAACACAATTGTTTAGGGAATTTGTGACCTCTGACATGATAGGTGGAGATATCTATGAGGACCGAACACAATATGAGATAATAGTGATCCACGAAACTTAATGCTTGGTTCCGGTCCAAGGACCTTAATTGTGGAGACGACCACTCTGTGGCAACGGCAAAGCACGACCATAGAATGAAATGTAATCCCGCGAGGAAGAGTTTCATAACCTTAGGGTGATCCACCTGCAGAACGCACATATCAAATACTATGAGTATAATTTAAGGTAACTGGTATTACCGTCGCACTGTCACACTTGATACATACTTACCATGAGCTAAATTCTCTCCATGCCTAATTAGCTAATCTCTTCATTACAGGAAACGCAACTCCACTTTCACGTTTATTTATGTTATTTACTTTTAAGAGTTTATACTGTCATTACTATAAACCTTTTATCCTTGTCATTTTGGTTTATTCGTCCTCTAGGACAGTAATAATATTTGTAGAAGCTCAAGCAGTACTTCACACGAAAAATGTGACAGAAGCGCCACTATAAATACTCTCATCCGCTCTTCGTTGGGACGATAACTAATTGGGATACTTCCACGAAAGTGCTACATAACCCTGTTTGGCTTGCAGGCACCAGCCCCCAGGAGGGCACGCCATGTGAGCTTGTCGGTCCACCGTGGTTCCGTTTGCCCTATTTCAAAGCCTACAAATTCCCAAATATTCCAAAACCCCTGAAGCTAGACCCGAAACAATTTTATCGCCGACGCAAGCCTCTGTTCTTCTGTGATCCCATCTGGATGCCTTTTCCGGTACTCTACCAGAGGGGGAACCATTGGGGAGGCAATCTTCATCGACCTTGATGCCTCCATGATGATGTGTGAGTAGTTTCGTCATGACCTACGGGTCCATAACAATAGCTAGATGGATCTCTCTCTCTCTCTCTCTCTCTCTCTGATCATCAATACAATGATCTCTTCGAATATCTATTCGATGTAATTCTCGCGGTGTGTTTGTTGGGATCCGATGAATTGTGGGTTTATGATCAGATCATTCGTTGAAACTATATGAGTCTTTTGAGAATTAATCTATGTTTGATTTTACAGCTATGTATGATTACCGACCTATAAGTCTTATTTGGCCAATTATATGAGTAGATCTTCAGAGCGAGTGGTGCATAGTAGTGGGTTAGATCTTGCGGTATCCTTACTCTGTGACATGAGGAATTGCAAGGCACGTACTGTATTGTTGCTACTAAGAATAAAACGACGAGGTTCGAACGTATTGTTTGGTCTTACTTTGTCTACATTATGTCATCTTGCCTAAAACGTTCCTCTGTGTTGTCATGAACTTAATACTTTGAGATGCATGCTGGATAGCGGTCTCGGGGTGGAGTAATAGTATTAGATGCAGTTGGATTAACGGTCTACTTTTCACGGACGTAATGCCTATATACAAATCATGTCATGAAGAACCATAATCATAACTATGCGTTATTCTGTCAATTGTAGAGAGATGCCTCTTGTGAACCTATGCCCCCGGGTCCATTCTCCATTATTACTAAAGCCTAAAATTGCTCGCTGTTTTTATTTACTTTTATTTTATTTTATTTGCATACCTATCACTATCAGATTTAATCCTTGCAATTGGCAAGAACAAGGGGATTGACAACCCTCTTGCCTTCGTTGGGTGCAAGCATTTGCTTTGTGTGTGGGATTGACAACCCTCTTGCCTTCGTTGGGTGCAAGCATTTGCTTTGTGTGTGTCTGCAGGTGCCGTTCACGTTGTTTGTGTGCCGTCTCCTTTTGGTTTGCTGAACCTTGGTTCTTAACCGAGTAAAATACTATCTGCTACTATACTACTTCACCCTTCCTCTTCAGGGAAGCCCAACAATTCTACAGAGAGTAGCAGCGGCGAACCTCCACGATGTGAGGCGGGAGTGGCTCTTCGCGGACAAGGAGGAGGAGACGCCGCCAATGACGACGAGGTCAACGGCTCCGGCAAGGGGTCATCGACATCTCCCATGACGACGAGTAGGATTTGGGTAGTTTCCTTTTTCTATATCTCGTTTTATCTTTGTACCATGTACTACGTTGCACAAAGTTGTATGGAAATGAGGGTTTGCAAATGGGGGGTCTGGTTGCCTTGGCGGACAAATGAGGGTCGGTTGGCCCCTATTCGTTGATGCGTCCGCGGACATATACGGGGTCATATTTTCCCAATCCGGTTGGAGATACTCTTAGGACTTGGTCGGAGTCGTGGCCATGGAGCTCAACACCGTTGTCCCCATTCTTCACCACCATGAGTCCACGACCCCATGGCCTTGTCTTCCTTGTTCCCGCCGCCGTCAGACACAGACCCCAGGTTATTCCGGATGCGGAAGGTGGTATAGAGCATGATGATGAGGACACCACCGGTGACCGAGAAGAGGAGGGCAACGAACAGTGCAGTTACAAGGCGGCATAGTGGGACACAAAAGTAAGATAGATATTTCCATGGAAGGGTGTAGCAAGAAAACAGAAGTGAGAGGGAGGTCGGACGAAGAGGAGCGAAACTAGAACACTACTCATTTTTTTCTGTAGGAGAGATAATAGAGCTTATAATTATTATTTTTAGTGAAACCAGAGCTTATAACTCCGATAACATGTGATGCACGTGGTAAGCAATCCAAACTCTTAAAGAGCTTATAACTCCGCTCAACAACTCTCGGCAGGCCGCACTGGGCTGTACCTACACTACACACACACCTAGCCCAATGCTCAATGAACTTAACGCGCACCTAAGACCCAACAAACAGCTTGGCTAGCCAGCAGGGCAGTTGGAGCCTTTTCCTTCAGCTTATGGCTGCGCCGCCCCCATGTCCAAAGTAGCGGTGCTGACAAAAGCTTACCCAAATAGATATTTCAGACTTTCAGGCAATGTTTAGGCAGCCACACATACAGGAATACTTCGTTCGCTGATGCTATTTTATCTCAATAACGAGCGTGTCAAATACTCTATTGACCTAACCCATCCTATAATATATGAAAATCTAGGAGCTGACTAGAAATTGGCCTCACATATCAGCAAATAAGTGGTAGGTACTGGAATCCAGGATGATAAGCCTGAGCGCGGCGGCTGCAGCCGTGACCGACAACAAGCTGAACCCAACAACATTCAGCCAGTGCCAACCTTTCTGGAAGGCAGAAAGTTTGGGCCCCTTCACCATCAGGTACATGTGGTTCGCAAGAACAAACGTGAGGGGGAAGGTGCTCAGGGCGCCGGTCAGGCTCATGAAGTCGCCAAGGAACGGGAGCATCGCAGCCACCAACGTGTTCACCGTCAGGTAGCCTCCTCTCACACCAACTCTGAACACAACATTATGGATTGCAAAAGGCCCACCGCGTCCGCTGCCGAATCTTGTGTCCAAGTACTCATACATTGGGCTTGCAAATATCTAGAAAAGAAACTCAAATGTTAGTTCAGCGAGGGGAAATCATCAACTTTGAGATAAATTGCTTTTTGGACTATAAAGTACGAAGGTAGACCTACATGTAATGCTATGACAGTCTGAAGAAAGGCCGAGAGATTTGCCACAACTTTTATCCAAGCTGGACCATGGACGCTATTCAGTAGATAACTCGAGGTTGACGATCCGTAAGCCCAGTATCCCATAAAGGTCACAGCATACAGAGGCAACGAACCAACAGTGAATTGGAACCAGAGAGCTTTCTCCATGTTCTTGACCACAGGAGGCCTTATGGTTGCCTGCAATGTATACAAGTCACATAAGGTAATCTGATGGCACATAAACTAGTCGTTACCCTTATGTGCTACTACAATGGCTCACTTGAATTTCTGGTAGCATTCCAGTGTTGTACGCAAATACAAGATTTGCTACAGCACCTATCGTAGTGAAGACTCTAGTTGACTCTGATCCAGGAATACTGTAATCTTTTGCAGGTGCTGTTATGCCTTGAAAAAATCAAGTGATGAAAGAAAATGTCATGTTGAAGAAACCTAAAGCATATTTATGGTATGGCAACAAATAGAATGCATACGAAATTATGGTACGAAATATGCCAAGACAGCTGAACAAAGCAGCAAAGGGTAATACCATCTCTAAGCGACAGCACAAATGCTATCACGATATAGATGAGACTGAAAACAGTGGAGAATCCCAACCAAATTCGGAGAGCAGATAGGTAAGGAATTCCAAATGCAAAAAGAGCACAGACAAACCCAGATAATGCTATGCAGTAGGGAAGTTTGAGAAGTCCGTCATCTCTAAAGAGTACGTATATTGCCTGAAGAGAAGAAATCACATCACAAATAAGCCTTGGGAGGACAAAGCATCACAAGTATCTTCGCACAACATAAGAAAAACAATTTAACTGTTTTCCGTGGAAAGAAATTCAACAGATGGATTCCCAGCATATGTTTTGAATACAGATATTTTAACCAGATTGGTTAAGTTAGGTGCTAGTGGATACGCTATTCATACCTTCAGTGCTTGGCCAGCTAAGATGATAAAGCCAGTGTTGATCATGAAAAGATTAATATACTGCAGAGCCCATGTAAGCGCATACATTTTTCTTCCTGTAATCACCAAAATAAAGGTAAATTAGTTATGTTGGGACAAAGAAATTGCATTTGAGTTCCATCCAGATAAAAAAAATCTCAACTGGAGCGGTAAAAAGGGAAGTGCTGTCCAAATGGCAAACAAGTACTAGATTAGAACGAGGTACTATGTATCTTTGACCCAAGGCCTCAACAACCACAACATGCACTCTACAACTAGGACATATGGGTGTCCTCAAAATCAAATAGAGCAAACTCCAGTTTATTAAACGTTATGTCTATCTCATTAGAATGCGGGGATAGAGTGTATGAATATGTACCATATATATGTCCAGCAAGATCTCTGTATCTAATATGGCGTTTCCCACCAATTTCATGAAGGCGACCAAGCAGAGCATTTGCATACATCGAGATTGCAGCAGCCAGGATCAAGCCGCATGTTCCACCAATCCAGCCCAAAGGGACCATAATCGACCCAGAGTATCCAAGAACATATGCACTGTTGACCCCTGTTGTCAGGACAAATCCAACTTGATACCAAGGATCTGAAAACGAGCAGAATCTTTCATGAGTTAAATAGTCACAGATACAAGAACTGCATTAAGAAGAAAACGATTCACGCGCATAACATTTTAAGGTTCTGAACCCAGATCAGAGGAAGCAGTGAGACGGGGCATCACCGAAAATGCAGATTAAATCAGCATTTATTTTTTATTTTATGTCTTCTCATGATCAAAGTATGAGGAATGTAAAAAAACCTTGGAGCGTTACAGAAATCAGTTGGGTTAACATGGTATTAATTTGATAGCAGAAGGTATTATAGATAGGCATTTGAATTGATGGCAACAGAGTGATTAAGATGCACAGGGAGTATCAGATTCACATAGCCGACAAGCAGTTTGGTGAGCTATCCTTGTTGTTATCACGGAGGCAAGAGTGAGGTAGAAATGGTTACCAACGCTAATCTGGTGGGCCGTGTCATCAGAAACGTCGAGCCTGTCGCCCTTTTCATCGTCGGCCATCTTGCAGGGCAGCAGCGGCGCCCTGTCCGTGTCCCCTGAGCCAGGCAAGCAAGAGGAGGAAGAGGTTGACGCCCAGGAAGAAGAAGCGGGAGGAGAAGAGTTGGAGAGGGCTTCCTCGTCGTGCTGTTGCTGCTGCCGCTTGGTGGCCTATAAAAAGGAAGCCGCAGACGTCAGAAAAGTAGCACGCGACAACTGAATTTGGGGATTTTCGTTCTTCTAAGAGAGAAAAACTTGATTAATTTCTCCTTTTCACTCCACATCCATAAAAAAAACATGCATATCTATATTAATAACCTAGTATTAAATTCCTCCTTTGTAGTACTACACATGATCCATAGCACACTTTGTGAAAAGTAATAAAAATAGTACTCCATGTCAGAATATTAATAATGATCACAACAATAATAACAACAGTATCAGCAATATCAGTAATATCAGCGAGAGGAATAATAATACAATTAACCTTTCTGAAAAATCAATAATATAACACCTTCTATTCTGCTAATACATAATAATTAGTAGGGAGTATTATTACTTTGAAGCGATCAATCCATGTCAGAATAAAGGCATTAGTCCATTCATCCGATTCTGTAGCAGAATAGGTTCGTTCTTTCTGTGCGCCGAGCTATCTACTATATGTAATCTGGTAAAAGTAGTGGAAAGGGGGAAGGAAAGAAAGAGAATCCCCACTCACATCCATCTGAAAGGCAGCCGGGCGGGGCGGGGCGGGACTTCCTTTTGGATTTGTTATTAATGCCTTCCTCCTTTGAATTCAATCTGAAGAAGAAAAAAGAGAATGGGATGGAATGGAATCGATCCCCTCCCCCTCCCCACTAACACCACCCCTTTAATTCTCCGCCGACGGTGCCGGCTATGATGATTGATGGCAGCAGCTGCGGCAGCGGCTTGAGAGTTGAGATTAGAATAGGGCCGCGGCAGCAGCAACCGCTCGTCGTAGCTGGCTACTGCTGCACCGCCGCCGCTCTACCTAGGTAGCTAGTGCTGTATAATAGGCCGAGGGGGAGGGCGGGGGAGGAAGAAGAGGAGAGAGGTTGTGCCCGTCTACTGGACTCTCCGTTTGTTTATCTAGACCACAAGGAAGATCGAGTCGAGTTGGTTCATTTGTTAGTTGGTCGCGATTTTTCTGGCAACATCCCATCAAGCAGTTAGTTTATTACGGCGACAAAATCCCAACATCACTTACCGTTACGTATATCTATCTATCTATCTATCTACAAATATCAGTTTCTCAAAAAAAAAAAAATCTATCTATCTTTTTTTGCGAAATATATCTATCTATCTACTACTACTACCAGAGAGGGATTTATCTCCCTACAACTTTATAATCGCATCTCCATTAGGTGCTCTAAATTAGGGCATAAACACATTTTTATAGCAAAAGAGGCAAAAACGCTGCTCCAATAGATGTCTTATTTGCAAACTTTTTTACTCCAATTTTAAGGCATGTGTAATTTGCAGCACTTGGGCTGCTGGCGCAAAACAAAAAGTTGCCGCGCGGGCAGCTACCTGCCGCACTGAACTTTCCCCTCTCTATCCCGTGCAACCATCGCGCCACCTCCGTGCCACCGCCGGATCCGCCCACGTCCATTGGTCCGTCGGTGACCATTGTCCCCTGCAAGGAGAAGAAGAGGGACATGCACATTGTTCCGCTAAGGGTGATCAAGTAGTAGTGATCTTTATGTTTTAGAGTGATCAAGTATTAGGATGAACTTTATGTTTAGTGCAATGTTTGGATGTTTTAAAATGTTTGAAACAAACTATGCAATATGCTTTAAGAAAAAAATGTTTGCATGTTTGAAAGTTCCCTATTTTAGGGCAGCTGTTGGAGATGGATATTTTTCTGTGTCTAAAAAACACTTTTTGATGTTACAAATTTTACTCTAGGCGAACTTTGATGCCCTAAAATAGAGCACTTATTAAAAATGCTATTATCCTACATACCTAAGAGATTCATCCCCACTAACTTACTTATCTCAACATGCAAGCATGTCATCTCACCATAATGCACACATCAACATGCAATCATGCATGGGAAAGACCCATCATAACATTCAATCATGCATGTGAAAATATTTTTATTTAATTATTCTACTTATATTCAATAATAATTGTTCTAATTATACATAATCAAACATAATAAGTCACATTTATTTTAAATTTTGTTTCTCTTCATCAACCAATTCTCGCCGCAACGCGAGGGGTGTCCTCTAGTAGTATTTAAGGGCTTGTTTGGTTTCCGTAGCAACTTTTGCCCGCATTGCATACTTCATCGGTTGGGCCTAGCTGAGGGAAAACAGGCAAAAAAAAACAATATATGCATGTTGTTTGTTTGCATGCATACCCTCTAGCCTGCATGGGGCGTAACGAAAGGTGGACTGTTTAGTTGCCCGCTTGTTTAGGTGGAAACACAAGGCATGATGTTTGGTTTCATGCAACGCATGTTGTCTGGTAACCTCTTCGGCGATGAGGTTACCAACACACAGGGACGTGTAGAACAACCCAAAGACACACAAATAGATAGCATATTAACACAGTTCTAAACCAAAGCAAACAGTTTTAAACATAATACCACACTTAAACAAAGCAGTTTTCAAGCAAAGCAGTACGCCATAGTCGACACTAAACCAGCTGGAGCAACGGAGAGCTATCCTAGACGTTCACGGCGAAGGCGTCGTTATGCCTCCCCCACTTGGTCACCACTTCAATGCCGTCGTCGTTGAAGACGATGACCTTGAGCGTGTCGGGAGTCTGCAACTTGAAGGTCACTGTGTACCTGATATTGACCTGATGGACGGCAACGAAGGTGGTCCAACCCTAATAGAGAGTGAGCCTCTACCGTTCATTAGCCTCATAGTGACCCTCCACGAGTAGCCAGTGTCCGTCTTCAATTTGAACTTCGTCGGCACGGTCGAGAAGTGCTTCGTTAAGTCTAGAGGCATTGGTATGCACTCGAGCTTCGGGGCAAGGATCACCTTGCAGAAGTGAGTTGGCCCACCCTCCTCATGGTAGTGCCCGTAGTTCCGGCGCTTGCCGCTGGGGGGCTCCTCCACCACGATGTCGTCACCTGTGGGCGGCACCTCCTCGGTCGTGTGCGGCACCATCTCCTCGCCCTTGTCCATGGGAGGCACCACCTCCTTGTTCTTGTTCTCCATCTCGATCTGCGTTATGAACATCACCAAGTTCATGGCGTTATGAAGAGTGCAAAGTTCAAAGGTTGATTGGCATCAAAACCTATCGTCCGAAGCCCCTACATTTACCCAGCCTGACGGTCACCACTTACCCACAACCGCACTCAGTTAACCCTCTCTGTCTCTCACTCATCTTCCACCTATCCATCGCCATGAATTCCAACCCCCACCTCCTTCCCCTGGGGCATTGGATGGAGGGTTTTCTTCCTCAGGTGTTTGCTCGGTGACCGCACCAAGTTCGAGAACAGCATGGAAGTGTGCTCGAACTTCAGCAACATCGAAGACATGCACAAGGACGCAAACACTATGGTCAAGAAGGTGACGACGAAGGAGTTGAAGACGCTGATTCCTGACCTAGCGAAGGGCGCTATCTCAGTCGACATCCTTCGCTGGGCCATGAATCAGGCCAACTCCGGTGATGCTGGACAGAGGACAAGGTGGGCTAAGTACAGGGAGTATAGGGCTCCTCAAGACCAGCGTGCCGCAGCTTTCTGGAATAGGACTTTGGTGGCGCTGGAGATCGTCGCTTTGGAGCCGAAGGAGGAAGAAGAAGCGGTGGAAGTGGTGGTTAGGGTGTCGGAGCCAGGCCACCTTACTTTGCCAATTGATCTGGACGACGCCAAGGACGACGAGACGGTGCATGCTATGAACCAGCCGGAGGACAACAACAAGGCCAAGGGTCCCCGCTGCTCCAAGCGCCTCCAGGGTCGCGAGGGCTAAGATTTGAAGCTACTGTGTAAGATTAACCCCAATCCCCATTCCCTTTGTACTCAATCCGGATCCGAACCCTAAAACCCATCGCTACTTAGTACTCATAGTGAAGTTATGATCAATCCTATGGCTATTTACCCCGATTCCACATTCCCCTAGAACATGGATCGAATCTAAACGCGGATCGAATGCGAAATAGTAAGTTAGGAGGTGAAAATAGGGCGTACCGCCATTGCCGAAGTGATACGGGTGATGTTGCTGACGCTGGTGATGGAGACCGGTGGTCGCCTTGCTATTCTTCGATCTGTTGATCGCCACCGCCGCCATTGTGAGAGTGGGAGAGTGAAGAGAGAGCGGCGAGGGAAGGTGAGGGTAATTATGGATGACGCTTCGGGAAACAACACGACTTCTCGAGCGTGGCTCCTCGCGTGCAGCCGTCGCCGCCCACGTGCATCCCACGGGCTTGACTCTGAGAAATCTACCTATTTGGATGTTCCTAGTGGGCCTGGCTGGGAACTGCTTTAAGTTATATGCGATGCAGACCCAATAGTGAACGCAAACGACCAAACATCACAAATTTTTTCTCACACGGGTCTGGTTGGCCTCTATGTGACCTACCAAACACGCCCTAAAGATTGAAATCACTAATTAAGGAGCACTCTTTGCAGTGCGCCACTTGTCGCAACCTGAGAGTTTTTCCTTTTTTCGTAGATCCGTATATTTAAAATGTTTTATCTCTTAAACCTTGCGTCCAAATCTTGAACCGTTTTCACTATTGGATTCCTCGCGTCGAGATCTTCAAAATTAGACCCCATGTTGATAGGTTTTGATGATTTTTTTTACGAAAAAACCGAACCGAGAGCATTTTTTTCCTTTTTCGAAAGAGGCATGATTGTGCCACTCGTGGAAGCAAATCCGTGCCTCCACGAGAAATAAACCCGTGCCTCTCGCAGAAGAAAAAAACACGTTTTTTCCGTTTCTGACTGTGCCTCTCGCGGAAGCAAATCCGTGCCTCCACGAGAAGCAAATCTGTGCCTCTTGCGGAAGGAAAAAAAACGTCTGTGCCTCTCGCGGAAGGAAAATAAAGATAACACTTTTTTTCGTTTCCGAGATGCACGACCGTGCCCTGCGCGGAAGCAAATCCGTGCCTCTCGCAAAAGGAAAAGAAAAGAACACGTGTTTTTTTTTGTTTCCGAGAGGCACGGCCGTGTCTCTAACGAAAGCAAAAAAACGTGTTTTGTAGCGCAATTTTTTTATCCAAAAGCTAAAAGAGACCAGTTAAAACCCGAAAAGCCAAAAAAATCCGAAAAACCCATCCAAAAAGCCGAAAACGCTTGCGAAAAAAAAAATCAGAGGAAACACCCAAAACGTGACACGTGATGACGGCTGAGAGCGCGCCGACTGGCACGCTCTCAGCCCAGCCTAGGAGTACTACTTGCAGGGCTCCCTAAAGAGTACTTCTTTGTTAGTTGCTCCCCCTGCAAATCCCCTCCCTTCCGGATGCCATAAAATCCCACTGATTGATCGACAGTTTTCTATTATTTTCCTGTCGCCATAATCATAATGGCGTGCACGGCAACATAATAGTGTTGCCTTTATGCTGACCAAACAAATGAAAAAATCTTTAACTATGCAAGATTCAGCTGACGACTCCTAAAAGCATCAGCAACATCCTTTTCTGGTGTCTCTCGTTCCAATCAGCGACACGAGCACCGCAATTCAAATATCTCTCTTGTTCGATTCTGCCCCTAATCACCTAGCTAAGCTAAGTCTGTCCACTTGACACTCTCACGACCAATCACCCATGTACAAATCTCCTCATGAAATGATGAGTCTTGGTTAGGGCAGCAAGCAGCATCATATACCCTGTCTGCCTGTCCGCAGCCAACGGGCTGGAGAAGAGAACCAGCGAGGCACTAATATCAGTACTCGATGCGATTATTTCAGATATTCCGCTCTAAAATGACAAGAATTTGTTCATGCCAACCCTAAGGCCTTCTTTGGTGCACAAGATAAAATTATTATAGGAATAAAAAATTTGTAGAAAATGAGATGACGTGTATCTCAAATCCTATGAGTAGAAATAAAATAAAAAGATGTCATTTGATTCACATCATAGAATTTTTTTCTTTTAAATCTAGACTAATGTTTATTTTTCTTTAAAATATGAAGATAGGAACCAATCTTATACAGGAATAGGAATCCATTCCTGTAAACCAAATGGCTCTAAGGAAAAACTCCTAGGCCTAAAATGCAATCTTAAAAGGCCCCGTTACTGAAAGCAAATTTTAAACAGATTTGCTATTTCACATCTAGATGTGAAATAGTTATCACACATCTAAGTCCACAACCACAGGATCAAACTGCTATAAGATTTGTGCAATTGACAAATAACCTCGTAGACTGTCTCCCGTGTGTGAGTCTGGGCCATTTTTGTTCGCTTAGTCCGTTCGTGGATGTGCCCCCGTGTCTGGGCCTTAGTCCTTTTTATTTTATTGTAGTCATTTGTTTTTTCAGCAGTTGGCTGCGTTTTTCTTTACAAGGCTGTGCTATGACTAGGACGTTTTTCTTTCGTCTGTGTCCACTTCCATTCCACACTCTGTCTTTGTTTTTTTGTTTGTTTTCGTTTTTATTTACTTTTTTTATTTCATTTTTGTTTTAAATTATGAACTATTTTAAACTCATGATATTTTGTTTTATTATATTTTTGTATTTTAAGATTTCCGTTTCTTTTTTCTTTTTCCTTTCTTTCTTTCTTCTTTATTTATTTGTTTTAAATTCATCAACCTTTTTCACTCTGTCATCTTTTAACTTTAATTAGTGTGCAAATATTTATTGTGGGTCCTTTTTGTCTTGGGGGCCCCGTGTCACGCAGTCTGTCTGGTGTCTACTTGTCGACCTGTTCGCACGAGCATCTTTTGTTGGATCGTTTTCACGGCGCGATCTGGGGCCCCCATTTTCAGATTGGTTTTGCTAGTTCTCATCTAGATGAGAGTTGACAATGTCTAATCTAACTCGTATACGGTCAGATACACGTGCTTCTGAATCGTGCTCGTTATTCACAAAAAAAAAGTCATGCTCATTGTCGTTGTGTCATGTTTTTTGTTTCCCTCGTGAAGCAGTGAGGCCCGACATGACTTTTTTTAGTGGGTCATTTTTATGCTTGTGTATCGGGTTTATTTTGTGGGCTATAGCTTTCTTGTGAAGGGCCTGTGTCTTTTCATTCCATGTTTTTTTTATTTTTGGTTCGACTGTGTAGCTAGAGGACTGTGTCACTAGATTTTTTTCTTTTCGGATTTGCTAAATCTTAGTGATGACTTGTCTAAGTTTATAACCATCCAATTTGTTTTCTTTAATGTCCGCACAAACTCAACTGGTTGTACCAGTTGCAAGTCCACCTTTGACTCGTAAATGGGCTCGTAGTTTATCCCAGTTACAAGTTCACCGCTGATTCACAACTGGGCATGTGTTTTTTTATCCCAGTTGCAAGTGCACGCTCGACTCGCAACTGGGCTTATAGTTTGTTGTTTTAGTCCCAATTGCAAGTCCGCCCATGAATCGCAAATGGTATTATAGTTATGTAGTTGTCTCAGTTGCAAGTCTGCCCTTGACACGCAACTAGGCCTAGTTTGTTTTATCCCAGTTGCAAGTCCATCCTTGACTCACAACTGGGCCCATCATTTTGTTTCTTTCCAGTTTGCAAGTCGACCCTTGACTCGCAACTTGGCTCATAGTTTCTTAGTTGTCCTAGTTACAAGTCCACCCTCGACTCGCAAATGAGATTGTAGTTGTCCGAGCTGCAAGCCCTACCCCCCACTTGCAACTGGAGACCGTGTTTTTTTTATCCCAGTTGCAAGTCCACCCTTGACTCGCAACTGGGCACATAGTTTGTTTCATCCCAATTGCAAGTCGACCCTTGACTCGCAACTGAGCTCATAGTTTCTTAGTTGTCCTAGTTGCAAGTCCATCCTTGACCCGCAAATGGGCTCGTACTTTGTTCCAGTTGCAAGTCCACCGTCGACTCGCAACTGGGCATCTGTTTTTTTATCCCAGTTGCAAGTGCACGCTCGACCCGTAATTGGGCTCTTAGTTTGTTGTTGTCCTAGTTGCAAGTCCGCCCACGAATCGCAAATGGTATTGTAGTTTTGTGTAGTTGTCCCAGTTGTAAGTCCACACACGGCTCGCAACTGGTATCGTAGTTTTGTGTAATTGTCCTAGTTGCAAGTCTATTCTTGATTTGCAACTGAGCCCATAGTTTTTTTAAACCCAGTTGCAAGTCCACCATCGACTCACAACTGAAATGTAGTTTGTTTTGCATCCCAGTTGCGCGTCCATCCTCGACTCCCAACTAAGCTCGCAGTTGTCCCTATTGCCAATCCACCTTTGACTCACAACTGGTCACATAATTTTGTGCAGTTGTCCCAGTTGCAAGTCCACCATCGACTCGCAACTTGGCTCATAGTTTGTTGTTTCCCTAGCTGCAAATCCACCCTCGACTCGTAACTTGGCTCATAGTTTCTTGATGTTCCAGTTACAAGTCCACCCTCCGACTTGCAGCTAGGCTCGTAGTTTTTTTATCGCCTTAGTTTGCAAGTCCACCCTCGGCTTGCAAAGTGGTATCTAGTTATCCTAGTTGCAAGTCCACGCTCGATTCACAACTAAGCCCATAGTTTCTTATGCCAGTTGCAAGTCTACCCTCGACTCGCAACTAAGACTGTAGTTTGTTTTTCATCCCAGTTGCAGGTCCACCCTCGACTCGCAACTAAGCTCGCAGTTCTCCCTGTTGCAAGTCCATCTTTGACTCGTAACTGGTCTCGTAGTTTTGTGCAATTATCCTAGTTGCAAGTCTACCCTCGACTTGCAACTTGGCCCGTAGTTCATTTTTTATCTATTTGCCCTATTTAGCTGTTCAACATTTTTTTTTCCCGCCCCAACCCATTTTTTCAAATGTCCCAAGTGCAAGCCCATCTTTGAACCATTTTTTTAAAAAGATATGCAACCAAGTCGGAGGGACCCAAGTTTTCATGTGTCATTTTTTTAAAAGCCACCATTTATATGATTTTTTAGTTCCAACCCATTGAGTTAGTTCCCGACCTTTTTCGAAATCTCAAAGTTATATACAAATGAGGCACGCCCTTTTTGAAGCATATCTTTTTGTATATATGACTAGTTTATTCATCAATTCAAAAAATGTTAACGTTTTTCAGAAATTGCATTCTGAATCCAAAATATGCTCTAGTATTTTAGAAAATATCCAGGTTTAAAAAAACAAAATTTCAACAAATGTTCTCATTTCCTGGTTTGATAAATTTACAAGTTGTTTTAGTTCTATGGGACATTTTTAAGTTTCATGGATATTTTTAAAAGTTTCAACTCAAATGATGCTCGCACGCCAGCCCGGGAGAGACATCAGACATGCATTGCCGCATGTGCATGTGCATACATACACTGATACACACATACATGATTCTTCAAGGTATACATGACAAGGAACGGCAGCACAATGCGTACCAGGCAAAAAAAAAAAAAAACCGGCAGCACAATTCGTGCCTGAAGTGAAGGAGCGGCAGTACAATGCGTACTATGCCAAAAAAATGTAGCAGCACAATACGTGTTTTTTTTTAGGCAATAGCAGCACAATACGTGATGTTACAGGAAGGAGCAGGGCGCCAGTGAGGCGGCAATACAAACGTGCTACTCGATCGCATCGCGCACATGTGCTAGGTGAAAACAGAATTTTTTTCATCAAACAAAAAACAAACAAACAAAAAACAAGAGAGGGTGGGCATGTGCTAGGATGAGGTGGCACTGATGTCCTACTTAAATGTGGATTTTTTGTCGAAAGAGACCACCTGCCCAACAGAATTGCCAGAAAAGACCCCCTCCGGATGAAATTGTCAAAAAAGACCCCCTCGGCCGTGGCGGCAGGCGCGGCAGGCGACACGTGGCACCTGCCGCCACACCCGGTAGCGGCACACTGTTCACACGGGGGGACGATTTTCGCACGGCAGAACGGAAACGGGCGCGAGTGAACAGTGCTGTCGCCTACGGGTGTGGCGACAGCACTGTTCATCGCTGGTGAACAGTAATTTCGAAAAAGTAAAAAAAATACAGAAAAATTCAAAAAAATAAAAAATTTGCACCCACTTAGAACACTCGATCGTCTTTTATGGCAAAAAAATTTCAGATTTTTTTGAATTTTTCTGCTATTTTTTTTACTTTTTCGAAATTACTGTTCACCAGGATGAACAGTGCTGCCGCCACACCCGTAGGAGGCAGCACTGTCCACTCGCGCCCGTTTCCGTTCTGCCGTGCGAAAATCGGCCCCCCCCCCGTGTGAACAGTACATGAACAGTGTTGCCGCCACTGCCGAGGAGGTCTTTTTTGACAATTTCATCCGAAAAGGGTCTTTTCTGACAATTCTGTTGGGCAGGTGGTCTCTTTCGACAAAAAATCCTTAAATGTGATATAATATATCACATCTAGATAAGACATAAACACACCCAACTTTAAAAGGCACCCATCACAAAGAACAATGCCCAGCGACGACATCCTGTGTCGCAAACTCTAAAAGGCACCCATCACAAATAACAATGCCCAGCGACGACATCTTGTGCCGCTAAAAAGAGAGTATAGAAGAAGACTAGTATGCTTTTTAATGTAATTTTATTATTTATTGGTCATTCTGCGTCCTATTCATTGTACTGGCCTTTGTTTTCCTCGATATTAACTTTCTTTTTGCAGGCAATATTAATCTGATCTAAGGTGCCCTTTGGGCGTCTTTAAAAAAATGCAATATTGAAACCAAACTCTAAAACGCACCCACGACAAATAACAATGCCAGCATCTTTTGTCTGGGTATAAAAAACAAGATACTCAAACACAGCAGTGAGTAGTATATATCAAATGAATGACAAATCCAGTAAGTTTTACCAGAACAAAGCAGGTTACGGACGTAGGAATATATCAAAACCCACAACACTTTTGACTTGCTTCTTGCAACAAATCATCGGTTACTGATATTTTCCTCCAGAAGAAAAAGCTACCGTAGTACCAATTACCAAGGCAGTCCAGATGTTCACAATACAAAATCAGTTTTCATACAAAATCACTAATCAGATAGGAAAAGGTCTTGCAGTTTTCGTCCATCATAGGCACTCTAAACTGATTAATGGCACATCTGATATCTGAAAGTGTGTTAGCTATATTATAGTCATTTTCAAATGTAGGACAACTTTTATGTACGCCTCCTTGGAGTATGTATTTCCACTGTTCAGTACACATCATTAATTATTCTAAGAAAATTAATACAAGTAGTACAAAAAACAAATTACCATGCAGACCTTAGCTTTTGCAACATACATTTATTACACAGAGAAAAGGTAGATACGGAGTATGGAAATTATCTAAAAACAAGATGATACGCCCCGCTTTGCTATGGGAATTAGTATTTTGTAAGAATTGGTTGTCTGGAATGTGCATATGAAAATGAAATTGATAATACGTACATATGATTTATTGTATCTAATTATTATGTAATTGTAAATATTTACAGAACATAAGTAGCATTTCCATGCATGTTAAGAAAAATAGAAATAGTGGGATTGATGAGGTGACATGTGTGCTGATTTTGGATGTGTGCATGTTGAGAGAAAACATAAATAGCATTTTCCATGCATGGTGAGAGAATTAATTAGTGGGATGATGAGGTGGCATGTGTGCATTTTGAGAGAATTGGGGTCAATTATTTAGGTACTATATAGAATAGACTCGAATGATATTACCATTCAACTCACTATATAGTACCTAGTAATTACTAATGAAGTATATGAAAATGATAAAAAGATATAATCAATTAATCCGTGGTATATGAGAAGCGGGAGTACATAGTACCCTAACTAATGAAGCGTATTAAAAATGATTATAACTTGTCATCTTTATACTTATCAAGATGCAACTGGTCAACCAAAAGCAGCATCCGGTTCCAGGATACAACAAACCTAAAGTAAAGCAAACCCTGGAATCCTGGATGCCATAATACAGCTAGTGGTTCCTAACTGAAAGTAGCAATGGGCATATAGCATGCTCCTAGATCTCCCATAATGATTTCAGCACTCTCGTGCGCATCTACAATATTAATGCAAAGTGGCTTTGGCTAACTGAATTGCATCTTGCTGCATTTTGTTAAGCAACTTGACATAGACCTATGTCACAAAACTGCAACAAGAGTCTCCCGCAAGTTGAAGCTGCCGAAGAAGAAACTCCGAATCTAATAATGCAGGAGTAAATTAAACAGCAGTGGTGAAGTGCGCTTGAAAAGCACAAGTGCATGATTGAGTGGGAGCAATCACCAAAGCAAGCAACTCTAACGCATAAATTGAGGAGGAGCAGTCGCTAAAGAACTCAGTGGATGCATTCAGTAGTATATGGGGATTGAGCAGAAATCGGGTGGAGTTGTGAAATTTTGCCTATATTGTGGAACAAATAATAATATATCATGCCTCAATTTGTCATCAGCTATATTATGTGCATTGGCCGAAAAAACAAATATCATGTTACCCTGTCCATTAGAGATGATAAGATGAGCTCTTGAATAGTACTAGCACATGACTAAGCATACAAAGAAGAAGAAGTGGTAGCAGTGGTGGATGACATAACAATTGACAGGTTACAATTTAGAAAGAGCAATCGAATTCTAATCCCGGTGGGAAGTGCAGAATTTGCGTTGTTCGCTTAGCCCGCAAAATCTGCATTTTCCACCGCACTTACTAGCAACAATTTCCTACTTACAGTTACAGGAGCACACTTGCAGTAGAATCTAGAGGAGAGGATAGCGGCTACTTGTGAGCAGCTGCGGTGACATCGGCAGGGAGGTCCTTGACTCCGACCAGCACAATCTTCTCGTAGACGATGTCGGAGGAGGACGGGTGCATGGGGTACTCCACCGGCGCGACCGGCCGGCGCTTCCCCATGGAGTACCAGACGAAGAGCACGACGAATGTGAAGACGGCGCCGCACGCGGCCGCCAACAGCAGCGAAACCCAGGGGTAGCGGTTGCCCGGGGGAGCGCGGGGGAGGCGATCTGGCGGCGGCGTGGTGAGCGATAAGCCGGTGGGATTGAGAGGCTGGGAGTGCATGAGGTAGGGAGGCCCGTGGTTGGCCCTGAAAGCCCAGCTGAAGAGGCTGCAGTTGGCGTGGGAGGAGGCGAATCCGGCGAGCATGGGCTTGCTGCTGCGGAGGGCGGAGTCGAGATGGAGCGGGTGGGAGAGCAGCGCGCGCGGCGGCTTGGGGAGGCGCGAGGCAGAGAGACGGACCTGGAGCGTGGCGGATGTGGCGTTGTAGTCTATCCAGGAATGCAACTTTTTTGGGATGCCGTGGGGGGCGGTCTGGGCGGCCGTTACACCGGCGAGGTCGATTTGGACTCGGATGTGGCTGGAGTCTGCGGCGGCGAAGACGACGGCGAGGGCGAGGGCGTTAACGGCGGGCGAGGACGAGCTGGGCGCGGCCGGCGCGGGCGTGAGGAAGAATGCGAGGGAGGCGGCGTGAGATTTGGGGCTGGGGTGGAGAGAGAAGGAGAAGTAGGTGGAGAAGACGGCGGCGGCGGGGGCGAAGTGGATGGGTTTGTGGTACTGTACCCGGGCGCGCGGGGAGCGCATGGAGATGTCGCCGGCGGAGGTGGCATTGGCGCCGGTGAGAGCGAGCTGCGCGATGGCGCCGTCGCCAGGGAAGAAATCGAGGGCGAAGGAGGAGGACTGGCGGGCCTTGCCGGCCACGGCGGCGGACGGCAGGAGCAGGAGGAGGAGGAGGAGCAGCAGGTGGAGCGGCATCCTCCCTCCTAGTCCTAGCACAGTGAGAGTGGTGAGAGCTGTCGATCTTGCGTCGCCTGCTTGCTTGGCTTCTCACCCTAGCTCATGTCGACTTCAAATTCCTTGCTTCCCCCAGATAGATAGATTTACAGTGGAGTGAAGCGCAGTAGATTGGCGAAAGGGGGCGTAGTGGGGGTACTGCCGGAGCTAGCTGGTAGCTTTTGTTTGCTCGCTCGCTCGCTAGCTTTTTCCCTGTCGTCTCGTCCCGTTGCTTTCCCCTCAGCTCTCTCTCTCATCACCTGTCACTCACTCGGGAGGCTCACCCATTCATTCATTCATTAATGGGGAGGGGTGTGGGGCGCGTGTTCCACTAGTGCAGAAGCAGCAGCAGCGTGTCATTAATTAAGCTGCAGGAGAGATTAGGAGAGGAGAGGGCAGGGCAAAGCACAAACACAAGAAGCACAACAAGAGTCAGTCAGTGGCAGCAATTCCAGCGCAAGTTACGACTCGACCTCCATCGGTAGTAAAATACACGCATCCGGCCTTCCCAAAAAAATATAATACTGTACGCATGCACTCTTTCTTCGGTGGTCACCACCTCGTTTAATCACCCCTAGCTCCTCAAAAGAAAGAAAGGTGCGCCACACCACCCAGCACCACGGAGCCAAAAGCCGTGCCATCACCAGCCTGCCGGCCTGCTACGATCACTCTCTCTACTCAAAGCGATATTAGAGCATCCTCACTCGCGCCCCAACGGGCCACCTAGGCGAGTTTTTTCGGGCCGCCCCCAAAAAAACTCAGTCGCGCCTTCAGGACGTTGAAATCCGCCGGCTTGGCCCATTTTCTGGCCCGGTGATCTCAGACCGAACCCAACGCACTGGGGGGCGCTTGGGGGCTTCGGCGCAAGGAAAACCCACGCCTGGACCACCACTGTCAGGCGGAAAAGCATCTTGCACTTCCAGATTCGCCCCCCCTCCCCCCGCGCACGCCCTTCCGCTGCCGTGCAGATCCCAACGCCGCTACCCACCCACCGCCGCTAGATAGGCCATTCCCTCGCCGAAAAAGAGAGGGTTCCGCCACAGCAGCCTCCACCCCGCTCCTGGGCAAACTTTCCAGCGCTTCGGCCACGCAGGGCGGGAATACCGGCGGCTGCGCGCCTACCACGCCCGCAAGGTGTTCGGCGATGGACTCGGACGACGAGGAGGCGTTCGCGACGCTGCTGGAGGAGGAAGCCGATGCCGACGCCCAGGACGAAGAGCATCTCGTGGTCCTCGCCGCTCTGGCCGGCCTGTTCGCGAGCAATGCAAAGCCGCGGCGAGGTGGCTCGGCGCCGGGCCGGCTGAAGGCAAAGCAGAGGCATCGACTGGAAGGCTATTGCTTGCTCTACTCCGACTACTTCGCCGACGCTCCACTGCACGGCGAGAAAGTATTTTAGCGTCGTTATCGAATGAGCCGAAAGCTCTTCCTCAGAATTGTGAATTCCATCCGTGAGTTCGACAGCTACTTCAAGTGCAAGAAGGATTGCACCGGCACACTTGGATTCACCTCACTCCAGAAGTGCACGACAGCTATGAGGATGCTTGCATACGGAGCTCCCGGTGATTCACTGGAAGACTATGGACGCATGGCCGAGTCCACGACCATTGAGTGTTTGTACAAGTTCTGCAGGGCAGTGGTGGCAGTGTTTGGACCTCAATACTTGCGGTCACCCAATGCTGAAGACACTGCTCGGATCCTAGCACAGAATGCAGCAAGAGGATTTCCTGGGATGCTTGAAAGCATCGACTGCATGCATTGGAAATGGAAAAACTGTCCATTTGCTTGGCAGGGGATGTACAAAGGCGCCAAAGGCGGTTGCAGTGTGGTACTTGAGGCAGTGGCCACACACGACCTCTGGATTTGGCACTCCTTCTTTGGTATGCCAGGAACTCACAATGACATCAACGTACTGTAGTGCTCCCCTATCTTTGCCAAGCTTGTTGAAGGTCATTCTCCTCCGGTGAACTTCGAGGTCAATGGGTGGCACTACAACAAGGGATACTACCTAGCATATGGCATCTATCCGAGATGGTCCACATTTGTGAAGACTATCTCAAACCCTATGTCAGGAGGCAAGAACTCCCACTTTGCCAAGTGTCAGGAGGCTTGCAGGAAGGATGTCGAGCGGGCATTTGGTGTGCTCCAATCTCGATTTGCTGTTGTCCGGTACCCCGCTTAGACCTGGTTGAAAGATCAAATGTGGGAGGTCATGACTTGCTGTGTCATCTTGCACAACATGATCATTGAGAGCGAGAAGGAAGAGCCAGTGTTTGACACTGAACCATATTACAAGCATGGTCCTCTTGGCCAAGTTGATCACCACCTACCGGCAACCTGGACTGCCTTCCTCAATATGCGTCAGCAGATCCGAGACCCACTGCTGCATCAACAACTGCAGCAGGATCTGGTGGAGCACCTATGGAGGCTCAAGGGCAACGCCTAGCTCGACGTGTGATGAAATATGAGTTTTTATTTGTTGAACTATATGATTTGTATTGATTTGTTGAACTATTTGATTTGTATTGATTTTCTGTGATGAACTATGTGATAAAAAATACCTTATGTTCAATCTGTGCCAAAGCACGCCGAATATGGGCCGAAATTGGTCAATTTGGGCCGATAGTGGGCCAATTTGCGCCGAAAATGGGCTGAAAAGTGGGTCAATTTGCGCCGAACGTGGGTCGAAATTGGCGCCTAGGGGCGACCTTGGGGGCGGTCGCGGCTGGGAACCCGACCGCCCCCACGCCGATTTTTCCGCCGGCGCGCCTCCCAGGCGGCGCTATTTCAAGTCCATGGGGGCCGAATAGCTGGAGATGCTCTTAGAGCAACTCCGACGCGGCGACCCAAACGGACATGTGTTTTTGTCTGTTTGGGTCGGCCAGCGAACGTGCGTGTCTTTTTTGATTTGGGTCGGCAGATGGGTCTAGGGATGGCAGTTTTGCCCATGGGTATGGGTACCCGCGGGTACCCTACCCGAATACAATGGGCATGGGCAAGACTTGAAGAGGTTTTGTACCCACGGGCAATGGGTATCCATACCCGCAAAATATATGGGTAGGGCATGGGTATGAAATTGCGCCCATGGGTAACCTAATGGATACCCACAAAAAATTAATAAATAAAAATAAGTCCTATGACATGTGGTGTCAACATCCAACTCCCATGGCCCAACCCTAAATCTTGTATTCCCTAAACTGGCCATAGCTCATATGCTCACACGCACTTTCTCGCCATTCCCTCTACATCATACGTGTCTCCCCGAAGTGATGAAATCTTGAATTATCGTCGTCGAACTCATGTCCATCTCTCATTCCAACGATGCCTGATTCCTACAGCCACCTCCCACTATGTCGAGCTTCCACCAACCGTTGCTCATACTCGCTTGATTCCTCCAAGAGGCCACCCATCGGATGAGGCCGTGTCGGTGCTATACTGCTCGCTTATCATCACTTGAATTTTAGACCCATTTCTCTACTTTTTAGAAATTTAAATACCATAGATTGTACCCATTTGGGTATAAGATACCCGATGGGTATGGGCATGGTTATCGATTTATACCCATGGGTATTGTAGTGGGTGGGTATAGAAGATTTCTATGGGTATGGGTTTGGGCAGAAGGAGATAGTACCCGCCCATACCCTACCCATTGCCATCCCTAGATGGGTCCAACGGGAGGCATACCTATTTTTGCCCACGTGATCGAATCAAAGTTAATGAAGGATAATTATACATAAATGGCCGGTCAACCGCCGGCCAAAGTCCACATAAACATAAACGCCCGCACGCTGCCTTAGTAGACCGCCTTGCCCTTGTCCTTTTCGTCGTCGTCGCCGCCGGTGAGGTCGATGAAGATCGGAGGCGGCCCAACCCAACCAAACGCGGCTTGATAGGCTGCCAGGGTAGCCTCCTCCGGCGTTAGCTGCGACGGCGGCATAGCGGCGAGGCGGGCGCGCTCCTCCTCCTCAAGACACAGCGGGTCCTCGTCACGGCGCGGCAACTGCTCCCGCGCATCTGCCGCTCACCGTCGGCCTCCTCCTCGGCGAGCCAATGCGCCTTCCAGCGCTCAAGGTGGGTCGCCTCCTCTTCTGGCGTGGAGGCGTAGTAGCAGGGAGGCGCGCTCACCCACTCACGGAGCTGACTGGTTCACAAATAGGACTCCTCGGGCCAAGTGGGGGGCGGCAGTGACCGCTTCCACGTGGGCGTTGGCTCGCGCTTTGGCCCCAGCTCGGCCTTGGGCTCAACTTAGGGCGGCACCAGCGGTGGTGGCGGGACGGACAGGGGCGCGTGGACGGAGTCCCCGTCGCGGACAAGGCAAGGGCGTGCTCCAGCCCATCCCAACGGGCGTCCTCCTCGAGCCGGCTCGCCTTCAGCACGTGCTGCAGGGCCTCCTCGAGGGCGGCTTGGTACTCCGCCTCCGCCTCCTCATCCTCCCGCAATACCTGCGGGGGCGGCGGTGGAATGTCGTGGTCGATGTGGACGCCACGACGGCGCTCCTCCTCGTGCTCTAGCGCAAACCACCGCTCCCAGTTGGGGGAACCTGGCGCATAGGCACGCATGGCGCGCTGCTCCGGCGTAAGGAGCTCACAGTGCCGGCGAACCTCCTCCGCGTGCGCCGCCGGGATGGGGATGCGCTGCGGGTCCAGATGCCAGCCATGCGGCAAGTTCACATCTGGGTACTGCAGGGGCTGGTGGTACTCCCAGTGCCACCGCACCTAGCAGACTGGGATGTACAGCCGCTCTCGCTCCCGCGGTGGCGCGCCGCGTCTAGGCGACGGCGGTGGAGGAGGGAGCCCGCGGGAAGAGCTCACGCCAATGCTGAACCTCCCCTTCCCCTCCCCTTCCCGCTGAAGAAGCCCATGGCTTTGCTAGGGTTTCGGGCGGGTTGGCTGGCTAGGGTTTTGTGGTCGCCGGCGAGGGAGCAAAGGTGACCAGATGTGGACGGGAGGTGGATGAGGCCGGCCCCGTCGCACGCGTCCATTAAAAAGGACGGGCACGCGGCCCTTCCACACGCTGCCAGGCAGGCCCTCGGTAAGTGGCCACGTTAATTACGACCGCTTGGGGTGGTTGGTGGCGACCCAAACAGGTGCGCTCTTTGTCCGCTTTTCGTCCATTTGGGTTGGCCAGGCGGACGTGCGCGTCGGTTTTTTGATTTGGGTCGGCAGGTGCGCCCAATAGGAGGCATACCCATTTTTGCCCATGTGGCCAAATCAAAGTTAATGAAGGATAATTATACATAAATGGCCGGTCAACCGCCGGCCAAAGTCCATTTAAACATAACTAAACATTAAAAAAACTCTAAACACCTACACGCTGCCCTAGTAGACCGCCTTGCCCTGGCCCTTGCCCTTGCCGTCGTCATCGCCGCCGGTGAGGTCGATGAAGATGGGAGGCGGCCCAGCCCAACCGAACGCGGCTTGATAGTGTTGGGGAACGTTGCATGGAAAACAAAAAAAATTCTACGCACACGCAAGATCTATCCATGGAGATGCATAGCAATGAGAGGGGAGAGTATGTCTACGTACCCTCGTAGACCGTTTAGCGAAAGCATTTATTAACGCGGTTGATGTAGTCGAACTTCTTCGCGATCCAATCGATCAAGTACCGAACGTACGACACCTCCGCGTTCAGCACACGTTCAGCTCAATGACGTCCTCGCCTTCTTGATCCAGCAAGACGGGCGAAGTAGTAGATGAGTTCCGGCAGCACGACGGCGTGGTGACAGTGATGGTGAACTCATTCCCGCAGGGCTTCGCCGAGCACTACGGAGAAACTGGACGGAGGACTAAACTGTGGAGAGGGGCGCCATACACGGCTAAGAGATTGTCGTGGGTTTGTGTGGCGCCCCCTCCCTCATATATATAGGTAGGGGGAGGGGAGGCAGCCAGGAGGCACCCAAGGGTGGCCGGCTGGCCCCCTTGGGCTCCTGCCCTCTAGCGCCCCCCCTTCCTTGTATGCCTGCGGGGGGAAGGCAGGAGGAGGTGGCGCCCCCCTTTCCTTCCTCCTAGGTGGAGGGGAAGGAAAGAAGGGCTAGCCCTCCCCCCTTTCCATCCCTAGGGCCGGCGGCCAAGGGAAGGGGCGTGCCAGCCCCTTGTGGCTGGTGTGTTCCCCCCTCTTGGCCCATAAGGCCCATTAACCTCCCGGGGCTTCCCGGAACCCCTTCCGGTGATCCGATGACTACCCGGTACACTCTGAAACCTTTCTGGTGTCCAAATAACATCGTCCTATATATCAATCTTTACCTCCAGACCATTCCGGACCTCCTTGTCATGTCAGTGATCTCATCCGGGACTCCGAACAACATTCGGTCACCAAATCACATAACTTATATAACACTATATCGTCAACGAACGTTAAGCGTGCGGACCCTACGGGTTCGAGAACTATGTAGACATGACCGAGACACCTCTCCGGTTAATAACTAATAGCGAAACCTTGATGCCCATATTGGTTCCTACATATTCTATGAAGATCTTTATCCGTCGAACCTTTATGACAACATACGTAATTCCCTTTGTCTGTCGGTATGTTACTTGCCGGAGATTCAATCGTCGGTATCTTCATACCTAGTTCAATCTCGTTACCGGCAAGTCTCTTTACTCGTTCCGTAATACATCATCTCGTAACTAAGTCCTTAGTCACTTTGCTTGCAAGCTTCTTGTGATGTGTATTACCGAGAGGGTCCAGAGATACCTCTCCGATACACGGAGTGACAAATCCTAATCTCGATCCATGCCAACTCAACAGACACCTTCGGAGATACCTGTAGAGCATCTTTATGATCACCCAGTTATGTTGTGAAGTTTGATAGCACACAAGGTATTCCTCCGATAACCGGGAGTTGCATGATCTCATAGTCGAAGGAATATGTATTTGACATTAAGAAAGCAATAGCAATAAACTGAACGATCATATGCTAAGCTAACGGATGGGTCTTGTCCATCACATCATTCTCCTAATGATGTGATCTTGTTATCAAGTGACAATACATGTCCATGGTTAGGAAACCTTAACCATCTTTGATCAATGAGCTAGTCTAGTAGAGGCTTACTAGTGACACGGTATTTGTTTATGTATCCACACATGTATTTAAGTTTCCGATCAATACAATTCTAGCATGAATAATAAACCTTTATCATGAATAAGGAAATATAATAATAACAACTTTATTATTGCCTCTAGGGTATATTTCCATCAGTATCCCACTTGCACTAGAGTCAATAATCTAGATTACACTGTAATGAATCTAACACCCATGGAGTGTTGGTGCTGATCATGTTTTGATCGCGAAAGAGGCTTAGTCAATGGGTCTGCTACATTCAGATCTGTATGTATTTTGCAAATTTCTATGTCTCCATCCTTGACCTTTTTATGAATGGAGTTGAAGCATCACTTGATGTGTTTGGTCCTTTTGTGAAACCTGGATTCCTTTGCTAAGGAAATTGCTCCAGTGTTGTCACAAAAGATTTTCATTGGACCCGATGCACTGGGTATTACACCCAGATCAGATATGAACTCCTTCATCCAGACTCCTTCATGCGCTGCTTCCGAAGCAGCTATGTACTCCGCTTCACACGTAGATCCCGCCACGACGCTCTGCTTGGAACTGCACCAACTGACAGCTCCACCATTCAATATAAATACGTATCCGGTTTGTGACTTAGAGTCATTCGGATCAGTGTCGAAGCTAGCATCGACGTAACCATTTACGACGAGCTCTTCGTCACCTCCATAAACGAGAAACATATCCTTGGTCCTTTTCAGGTACTTTTGGATGTTCTTGACCGCTGTCCAGTGATCCACTCCTGGATTACTTTGGTACCTCCCTGCCAAACTTATGACAAGGCACAAATCAGGTCTGGTACACAGCATAGCATACATGATAGAACCTATAGCTGAGGCATAGGGAATGACTTTCATTTTCTCTCTATCTTCTGCAGTGGTCGGGCTTTGAGTCTAACTCAATTTCACACCTTGTAACACAGGCAAGAACCCTGTCTTTGACTGATCCATTTTGAACTTCTTCAAAACTTTGTCAAGGTATGTGCTTTGTGAAAGTCCTATCAGTACAAAAAAATACACTTCCGTGATGATACGTGTTTGTCACAGTAGGTCACGTTTTTTGTCATGCATGTACATCCATGACGATTTTATGACAGAATCAAGATACTCATACCTGTGCTGTCGTAGAAGTGTTCCATGACAATACCAAAATTATCATCACGGAAGTGTTCACTTCCATGACGATTAATGGCGCGTCATGGAAGTGTTTTCGTCCAAGGTAATCGACACGTGGCATCCACCATAACGGGTCGCCGTTAAGCTATCGGGTTCGGGTTTGGATCCGATAACCCGTTAACAGCCCTGACCAATGGGGATTTTCCACGTGTAAAATTCTCATTTGCCGGAGGATCCACGCGTCAGCTCCTTGTTGGGATAGATGTCAATCGTCCACTGGACAGGAGTCGCCAATGAAATGTTGACACGTGGGACGGCCCAATAGAGGCCCATATAGGTTTAAAAGCCGGCCCAGGGAAAGGCCCACAATATTTCGTCAGATCTAATGGGCCGTCCCATTCATTTTCTGGACCAAATTGTGGCCCACATCAGATACGGCCCGTTAAATGCCTGCAATATTCCGGGCCAGTTTATGGCCCATATCAGATTCGGCCCGTTAACAGCCTACAATAGTTTGGGACAAATTACGGCCCATAACAGATACGACCCTTTAATAGCTACTGTGCCTTTGGGCCAATTGGGGGCCTGCTTTGCTCTTCGGCTTGTTAATGGCCCGCTTAACAGTTCGGCCCGATATTAGTTTCGGTCTGCTAGTGGCCCTGTGTACATATGGGCCTCTTTCGGCCCAGTTTCACTTTTGGCCATTTAAAGGCCGAGCTGCATCTGGGCCTAATTCTGGTCCGTAGAGACTTTCGGCCTCTTAACGGCCCGTAGTCTTCATGGATACATTTTAGCCCAAACTCCCTATCGGCCCGTAAAAGGCCCTTGATAGTGTTGGGCCTAATTTCGGCCCGCTATGTAATCGGCCTGCTTCCAGCCCGTCCTAAAATTGGGCCCAACAAGGCCCAACAACATTTTGGCCTGTTAATGGCCCGTCATATCACTAGGCCAATAATGGGCCGATGTACATTCCAGCCTGCTGTCGGCCCGTGATTTGTTTGACCCAATTCAGGCTCAATCTACATCTCAGCCTGTTAAAAGCCCATTTTATTTTCTGGCCCAATTAAGGCAAGCGGTTTACTCGGCCTTTTAAAGCCCGAAACTAATAGAGGGCCAGATTAAGTCTAGGCCTACTAAAGGCCCAAGATGATTGTAGGCCCACAGTTCGGCCCATTCATAGTGATTGGTGGCGGGCCAGTTTTAGTGCCGATTTTTTTATATAAACCTAACGTATTGGCTAATTGCGCTCCTATCAAAGATTATGACCTTTTCTCAGAGCGACGACAGAACATACAACAAATAAATTACAACATCGTGACGAAGAATAAACCTAGACTATACAACAAAGAAATTACAGCATATTACATCCCTTGGGCATCAAAGTTCGCCGTCAGTGATAATAAAGGGCAACCAGACAGCAAATTCCATACACTGGGCAGGTCGCCACCAGTGGAAGTAAACACGCCGACAAAATAATAGATAGAACCGACAGCACTTCACCACAGTTCAAGAAAGGTTAGCCCTGCCCAGGAGCTGCAGCGCAAGCAGCTTAGCAACCTGATGAGACTGCGCTTGTTTGACGCTTATATCCACCAACTCAAGCTGCATAGCATCAATAGATGTCCTGTACTTATGGTTAATCTTGCTTAGAGATTGGAGTTCCAGTCGGATTTGAGCGGAAGCATGTCTATCTGCTTGAATTTCAGATTGAAGAAGTCGAACAGATTCAGGCGGCGACTTCATCGACCTTGTGTCACTGCTATTAGCGAGTAAGTTCGACACTACATCAAGACATGACTTTGGGGTTGTATCGCTATCCTCAAGATGTGTTGCCTTCTTCTCTGGAATATATGTTGGAGGGACAAGCAATGGGTTCGTCTCACTATCATTGTGGCAGTTCTTCCTAGCATCAGTGATGTCACCCTGAAAGAGAAACAAGTAGGTAGATAACAGGTTTTGCACGTATTAGCATCAGTGCTATCAATTCATCTCATTTCTTAATCAGAAATAAAGAGACACTATTTAAAATAGCATTAACATAATAGGCATTGTTCATAGTTAAGACGACAGGAAATGGCATTGTGCAGGAGCGGCCAGCTTCACCACACCACTGGATTACAGATCAAGAACACAAGCATACATGTAGTGCTAAACAACGTATAAGCATGAATGGTGAGTGTACTGTCAATTTATAACATTTCAGATTGGTAAATAAAGAGACATGATTTAAATAACATTAACATAATATGGCATTGTTCATAGTTAAGACATAGCAGGATATGACATTGTGCTGGAGTTGGTAGTTTCACCACACCACTGGATTACAGATAAGAACACAAGCATACATGCAGTGCTAAAGAAGATAACTTGCTATGCTTAGTTTAATTTACATGGTATGAATAAGGAACTAGGTTGTGCAACTAAAAACTAAAATTGAGAAGGAGAAACTTATGTTTATGTACTTCTTCGTAATAAACTTTGAACATGCAATTTGATGCAGACGACAAAAATAAACAGCATTTGCAGTCATAGCTATCCAAATATACACAACAAAGTTTGAAGGCTTGAGGAGGACAAACTTACGTTAGTAGTGAAGACCGGCTCTATAAAGCCCTTGTCCATATTAATGGGGAGGGGGGGGGGGGAATTCAAGAACTTTACCACAGACTCTTCTTCAAGAGCATTGCCTTTATTCTACATTTTGTTAAGAGTAAATATAGATGTGATATTATAGGAACAAATGGTGATTATTAAAGCTAAGATGTAGACTATAAATGTAAGTACAACATACATGCAAAAGGCACTGACAAGAGCAATGCAGAGCTAAACTTCTTCAGTAGCATTGGTTTTATTCAATATTTTGGCAATAGTAAATATAGATATGATGTGTAGAAAATGGAGGGCAAGGGAATAAGCTGCAAAGTGTACATGAACAACTAGCTGACAATATAAGTACAATGATGAAGGACAATAGATACTTACAAGAACAATGAAGAGCAAAACTTCTACATAAGCATTGGGTTTATTCTACATTAATGTAAGCATTAATATAGATCTGATAATTTGGAGCAAACAGTGGATAAGCAAGCTATAATGCACAATGATGTCACATAATCCACCAGGTATGAATGTAAGTACAATGATAGGACAACAGGTACTAACAAGAGCAAAGCAGCGATCAACATAGTTGTGATATCCTAGGTTTCGCGGCGCTGGTTCTATCGCCAATATAAGTGGGGTGCTATCTGGTTTCTCCTATACCACCACCTTTTTCAAGGACTTTGCTTGTACTCCCTCAGGTTCTGCAATCACCCTCTTCCTTTTGGATGTCTGAAACACAAGAACATCATTTGAATGGAAAAACATGGTACTCCCTCCATCCAAAAAAGCTTGTCCCAAGCTTGTGGATTGAATGAATGTATTTAGCACTAACTTGGTGCTAGATAAATCCATTTGAGGGACAAGCTTTTTCGGACGGAGGGAGTATGACGACAAATGGAATAGGTATTGATAATGGATGGGCATGGCATCTTCACATATATCATGAGTAAACTAAGCAGATGGCGGTGCAACGAAACAGAAGAAATGCAAGACACCTTATGCAAGATACGTGCAACCAATAAAACCTTGGCAAATTAGAACAGGCACCTTATTGGGTGAACAGGATAGGCCATATGCCTTTGACTCCTTGAGCTCAGAATAGTCATTAGGATCATATGCTGAATACGAATCTGTAGGTCGGGAGCATGTGGATTTCATTGCATCCAGAATGGACCTCAATCCCTTGATGCCAAGTTTGCTACCCATTGAACTGTTCCGCAATATTCTTCTGATGTGCGCATTCTTATATTCATTGTGATTACGTACAATATCTGAGAAGCATGAAAACATAAATAGTAGTGAGATTATCTTTGTAATGAAGAGGATATTCTAATATAATAGGGGCTCCCTGTAAACTCTTGTGTGCTATCAGTGGATTCTGATGAGAGAGCCCATGTGTGCTGTAATATGGTGCGTAGATAAATATAATCTGGCACAACTACAAAAAAATAGGCTCCCTGTTGGGAGCTCCAGATGTAAGGATAGTTAGCAGATGATAGGTTCATAATATACTGTATAGAAAGTTTATTGCCAAATCATGATAACGAGAGCGCACAACCACTAGGCAGATCATAGTGTAGATAAAAGGGGTACACCGTAATAATCATAAATAAATCGGGAAGGCGGAACTAGCTGGAAAATACGGGGTTGTATTACCGCTACTAATATAAAGCCTATCGATCACCTACAAGCCAGCTCTATTCATCTGAAGGCGCACTGCTGTTACTATCAGTCTAGTCTATCAAAGACCGCACAGCTCCCACCATTTCCTGGATATTATGGCAGACCAACTCAAAGTGCTGAAATCATGTAGCACAAGCAGCCCAATAGTGCTGTCGACTGCAGATGTCCCTGCTCCCCTTCCTGACAAGGAACATACTGTACTTACTAAAGAAGAACAGAAGAGGAACATGTTAAAGAATAGAAGGGGAAGCATATTATTGAGATTCCGCTTCTTTCTCTATAATGTTGGTTGCCCACCCATGATGAATCAGAGCGCCCAAATAAATGCCATTCCATGATGTCTCTCTATATGTGGCCACATGCATTTGGAAACTCAAGTGGGAGCATTAGCTGACCAATTAAATGTGTGTCTGTTAACTAATGTCAGTATCATATCACATTCGTATTTGAAGAAGTAAGCCTTGGACGTATGATTCGTGTGTTGTTTAGCTTCAAGAGTGGACTGCTGCTAGTACGACACAAAGCACCTACACAGATCATAGTGTAGATATAATGGGAAACCCCTAAGCATCACGAGTAAAATCAGGAAAGTGGAATTTGCTGGAAAATATGTGCTAGTATTGCCGGAACGGCTAGAAAGGCTTTGGATACTAGCTCTCTACAACTGAAGGCGCAATACTGTTACAATCATCTAACTCTCAAAGGCGACACAACTCCCAGCATTTCCTGGATATTAGGGCAGACCAACACGAAGAGTTGAAAGCGTCCATGACAGGCGACCGAATAGACCTGTACACTACAAATGTCCCTGCTCCTCTTCACTACAAGGAACATACTGTACAACTATTATACTCCCTCTGTTCCTAAACATAAGTCTTTGTAGAGATTCCACTATGGATCACATACGGGTGTATATAGATACATTTTAGAGTGTAGATTCACTCATTTTGCTCCGTATGTAGTCCATGGAGGAATCTCTACAAAGACTTATATTTAGGAACGGAGAGAGTACTTATTAAAGAAGAACAGAAGAGGAACATGCTAAAGAAGAGCAAGCAGATTTTGGATAATAAAATGTTCGTTGCCCACACATGATGAACCAGAGAGCATAAAGAATGCAGCTCCCTGCTGTCTCTCTATATGTGGCGCACGTGCTTTTCGAAAGTAAAGTAGGAACATTAGCTGACCAATTAAACATTTTCTGTTTTAGTAATATCAGCATCATATTAGATTCATATTTGAGCAACAAAGTTTGGAATTATAAGTGGCATGTTGTTTAGCTTGATGGGTTGAGGAGCAGTGCTAGCACGTCTCGAAGCACCTAGGATGATGGTACACTGAATATAAAGGGAATGTCTACATGCAAGTCGCCTGACTATCGTCATTTGGGTCAGTCGACCATTTCAGGCGGTTGGATGAAGATCCTACGTCTCCTAACCCTTCTTCTTCCTCGCCTGTTATTCTTCCCCTACAGACCACCACACGGGCCGCTGGCCGAATCACCGGCCCCCGCCCTCCCCTGAACCGGCCACCACCTCCGGTCTTCCGCCGCCCCCGGCCATCCCTCTAGCTAACCCCAGCCCCCCACCCGCGTCGAGTTTTGCCTCCGGCGAGGCCCCACCATAGCCCGACGACAGCCCCCCACAACCACTGTCCCCACCCGAAACCCTAAGATAGATAATGGGGCAGCCCTCCGGCGAGCCACTTCCTTCCCTCCGGCGAACTCCCAAAAATGGACTGACCCCAATTTGAAATTTAGTCAACTGTCATTTAAGCTAATGTGGAATATAAAAGGGGAAAACCATAAGCATTGCGAGTATAGTGGTGAGCGTGCCATGGCGGATCTGAAGGTGCAAATCGTACAAAGGCAACTTCGCAACCAATGTTTGGTTTCAACTAACAAGTAAGATTCTAAGTGATGGACAAGAAATCACAGTAATGTTGGGAAACGTAGCATACAATTTCAAAAAAATTCTACGCTCACGTAAGATCTATCTAGGAGATGCATAGCAATTAGAAGGGGAGAGTGTGTCTACGTACCCTTGTAGACCGAAAGCGGAAGCGTTTGACAACGCGGTTGATGTAGTCGAACTTCTTCTCGTTCCGGCTGATCAAGCACCGAACATACGGCACCTCCGAGTTCTGCACACGTTCAGCTCGATGACGTCCCTCGAACTCTTGATCCAGCAAAGTGTCGAGGGAGTAGATGAGTTCCGTCAGCACGACGGCGTGGTGACGGTGATGGTGAAGTGATCCGCGCAGGGCTTCGCCTAAGCACCGCGAGAATATGACCGAGGGTGTAATCTGTGGAGGGGGGCGCCGCACACGGCTAACAGATGTTGTTGTGTCCTTTTGGGCCGCCCCCTCTCCTCTATTTATATATGTGTAGGGGCTTGGAGTAGAAGGAATAGTACCACGTGAACAGTAACCATGAATAGTACACACGTGGACTTGGACTCCAAGTCCAATCCTATTCCTACTAGGACACCTTCCCTTTTTGCCTTCCCTAGCCACATGGGCTTTTGAGGACTTAGTGCGCCTAGCCCAATAAGGCCAGGGCGCTTCCCCTTAGCCCATGCCAGCCCTTGGGACGTGGTGGACCCACTTGTGGACTTCCGGAACCTTCTGGAAGCTTCACGGTACAATACCGAAAAAACTGCACTTTTTTCCGGAACCCAAAATATGACTTCCCATATATAAATCTTTACCTCTAGACCATTCCGAGACTCCTCGTCATGTCCGTGATCTCATCCGGGACTCCGAACAACATTCGGTCACCAAATCACATAACTCATATAATACAATATCGTCATCGAACGTTAAGCGTGCGGACCCTACGGGTTCGAGAACTATGTAGACATGACCAAGACACCTCTCTAGTCAATAACCAATAGCGGAACCTGGATGCTCATATTGGCTCCCACATATTCTACGAAGATCTTTATCGATCGAACCGTTATGACAACATACGTTATTCCCTTTGTCACCGGTATGTTACTTGCCCGAGATTCGATCATCGGTATCTTCATACCTAGTTCAATATCGTTACCGGCAAGTCTCTTTACTCGTTCCGTAATACATCATCCCACAACTAACTCATTAGTCACATTGCTTGCAAGGCTTATTATGATGTGTATTACCGAGAGGGCCCAGAGATACCTCTCCGATACTCGTGTGACAAATCCTAATCTCGATCTATGCCAACCCAACAGACACCTTTGGAGATAACTGTAGAGCATCTTTATAATCACCCAGTTACGTTGTGACGTTTGATAGCACACAAGGCATTCCTCCGGTATCCGGGAGTTGCATAATCTCATAGTCGAAGGAATATGTATTTGACATGAAGAAAGCAGTAGCAATAAAACTGAATGATCATTATGCGAAGCTAACGGATGGGTCTTGTCCATCACATCATTCTCCTAATGATGTGATCCCGTTATCAAATGACAACTCATATCCATGGTTAGGAAACTTAACCATCTTTGATTAACGAGCTAGTCTAGTAGAGGCTTACTAGGGACACGGTGTTTTGTCTATGTATCCACACATGTATCAAGTTTCCGGTTAATACAATTCTAGCATGAATAATAAACATTTATCATGATATAAGGAAATATAAAATAACAATTTTATTATTGCCTCTAGGGCATATTTCCTTCAAGTAAAGCAGTGGCGATCTATTTTCTTGCTGAGATAAAAAACTTGAGCAGATACAAAAGAGTACCGCCTCTGGTGTGGTGTCGTGTAAGCATCTGCTGAGGCGTTGAGGGTGCTGCGGTAGCGATGGCTGTCGGCGGCACGGAAGCAGATCTAGGAGGGCAGACGGTGGCGGCGAGGGAAATATCCCAGCGCGGTGGACGAGACGGTCGTACGAGCGGCCTCAGCAAGGTGGACAACGACGCGGATGAAGCGAGAGGACGCGATGCAAGGATCCTGGTCCGAAGCCATGGATGAGAGAGGTCGATCTCTTGTAATGGACGACGGCGTCGGGGTATCAGCTCCGGCATGGTGGAGGAGGATGGCGGTGGATGGGGTGGCGGACAGATGAGACTGGGGTGGAGAGGGTGTTTTGGCGCCCACGGAGTACGAATGGGGAAATGGAGGGAGAGAGGTAGGGGGAACCATGTCTTCAGGGCGCGCTTGTCTCAAATGCAAGAAAATTTACAAACTTAGCCCCTGTTTAAAATTTCCTACATCACAACAATATTTGTCGATTGGGGATAGGACGGTAATCTCGCATACACCGAATATTTGCCGACAGAGATTTCGGCCAAGGAGAGTTTGTTTTGGCGCCCACCGTGTATGAATCGGGGAGGTGAGAGGTGATTTCGGCCAAGGAGAAACTATGTTTTGGCGCCCACCGTGTATGAATCCGGGGAGGTGAGAGGCGGAGGCGGTTATGTCACATTTGAGTGAAATTACAAGCCTACCCCTATCGAAACCTATAGAAATCAAGCCGATAGGCTTTGCGTGTCGGCAGTAGTAATTTCCATCTCGCAGATTTGGTTTCGGGCGGTTACTGCGACTTTCCCCGCTTCGTTCAAATTTTTGCAGAAAAATATTGCACGTTTACCGTGCCAACTCAATTCAAATCCATTTTGTATTCTTTTTTTCTTCGGGCAGGATCCATTTTGTATTCGAATACAAATCTACATACATCATTTTTTATATACTTTCAAAAGCACAACAAAGAATTCTGCTCCTTTATATATAAAATATGATTTACAAATGCAATGATCTCAAAATCATAAGGTTGAATTCAAATTTTTGAAACCAAATTATGTTCGACTTTGAATTCAAATTTTTGAAACCAAATTATGTTCAGCTCAAATGTATGGATCGATAATATCAATATATTAAATAACATACACGCGCGCAAATTCAAATTAGTATGCATGTTTGATAGATCAATTTTGGTTCGAGTATGAATTACATGTATCATCATCTGGAATCCAAATATTTGAATCCCTTTTATGTTGACATCTTCTATGCACACAACTAAATATTTGAATCTCGTTTCACGCCCATCTCTCTGTAGGTCTCTCTCGCGTGCTCCTTCATGTATCTATCATTCTCTTTTCTCCATCTCACCCGCACGCTCACTACATGCTTCTCCATTTTTTGCAAACATGGTCTCTTGTCGTCTCCCTCGAGAAGTGTCACACCCTCTCTATCTTCATAGATTACATGGTTTTCCTTATCTCTCACGTCTCTATCGTGATCTGGTATCACTATAGCTACCTAAGTTTTCTTTTTCACCGCCACACACACACTCTCGCTCGTCTTTCACTTTGCCTTTCTCTCCAGGGTTCTCTCACGCACCCTATATCTTTCTAGATATGACTCCTACCACTAAACTTACTCTCTCCCGCACACACATCATTTGTTGGGGTCTCCTTTCCGTCTTCATCTCCGTTCTAGAACTGACATTATTCATTTGTTTACTGATCACACAAACTATCTCCCCCCTCTCTCTCACTCACCCACACACACACACAACTCCAGCTTTGGATCCCCCTACCGACTACCATCTCTCTCTCACACACACAAAACTCTCGGTTTCGCACCCTTGACTCGTATCTCTCTCACAAATATTGATCGACCAGCCTCTAGATAGGTTTATCCATCCACCGCACACTTTCGCTCCTTATACCTATGTAGATTTTTCGTCCCTTCTTGAGACACGCCCTCTCGATCGTGCACACGCACACTATCGCCTCATTTTATGGTAATACCTCTCGCACACACACTCTTCGTGTCTTTGTCACACACGCACTCTGCCCTCCTCCTCTCTCTCTCTCTCTCACACACACACATGGGCTTTTTGCAATAATATCCCACTTCTCGAATCTTGAAACCAACCACATTCCTCCCTTATCTCATCAAAACAGCCAAAGGAATATATTTTGAGTGAAACATAAGATATTTTTAGTGATATATGTATATCAAAACTAGACTGTTTTCTATCAAATTGGTGAATATGTATTACTCTACTTTGGATGCGTTGCAATGCACTGGCACATTGCTAGTTATTACAATATTATTTTTTGGACACCAGACAAATGCTGGAGTACATATACGAAGTGAAGAGGCGCACGCACACAGTCGGTCTCTCGCAGTCTCGCACATGAGAGTTACGTAAGGCATGGTAAACAAATAAACCCATAGGTGCACGATTGTTGCATGCGTGGGTACCGAGTACGTGGTGGAGTGTACCTTTGTAGGAATAGTCAGCTCACGTGATAATTTGATCTGTAGGAGTTGATGGTCGGGACCACAGGTGAACGACCTGGAGGCGGTGGCTCGCCAGTCGCCACTGATCGAGTTGCCACGTTTAAAATATCATTTTTTTAGCGGGGTAAGAGTTCTGATTTTCAATGGCGCGTTATAGTACTAGTTTTTAGAATGATTGGTATGGAGCAAAAATGGAATTCATAACTACTACCTCCGTCCTGGTTTACTAGACCCCATCGTATTTTGGGTCAAAGTTTGTCCACGAATTTTACTTGTAAAATGTGAATGGAAAATGAGATTTTGTTATACCCAAACAAAGAAGAACCGGAGGGAGTGATTGCTCTGACACGAACGCGACCTCTCATAGCGCAGGCATTGAACCGGCATGCCGGCCAAGAGGGCCCCACTCGCTGCACGCCAGGCTGAACACGCCTCCTCGCCGCATGCAACTGGCTTCAGACTGCCCCGCCTGCCTCCATTGAATCCGCGCGTGTACCGACAACACGTCCTTCTGCGAGCCGGCCGGCATTTTAGAACACAATGCCGGTTGGCTCCTCTCGTCCGCCCGCTATTTAAACGAGGCCTGACGCCTGGCAAGAACCGCACCACACCGCTGCTCCCCATATCCTCCTTGCACCATTTTCTCCACACTCTCCATAGCATCCGGTGAGTAGGAAGACGAGTTCTCCGGCATAAAAGCCGGCTGGGTGCCCCGACGAGCCAGGCAACTCACTGCCCCACCTCCCTCCCCACCCCAGGCCGTCAGTACCATGGGCGAGGCTGCAGGCGGGCAAGCGGAGGAGCAAGCCGCCGCTCCAAGCTGGCCCCTGGTGCATCAACTCGACGCTCCAAGCCTGCTCGTAGAGGAGTGGCCAGTTGCTGCACGCCGGCACACTGGGGACCACGGCATCCAGTGCATCGTGGTTGGCTGCGCCATCCGACGCAAACGTTGGCGGAACCACGGCATGCTAGCGGAGGTGGCCAACACGTCCGTGGCCACCGCCGACACCGAGGAATAGTAGACCACGGGAGCCGCCGCCGCTTAGAACCCACGAATGCTACGACCACCGCATCGCCGACATAGACACCCGGTGTGTTGCCCGGTTTGGCTCAAAACATCATGGACCCCAGTCACGGCCAGCATTAGAAATTATACCTGCTTCCATAAGTTATTCGCGTTTAGTCAAAAAATGTCCAAAAAATAATTAATTAAGTATGGTCTTGACTTGTTGTGTTCGCACTGGTAGTAGGAACTAGAGATTTTCTTTATTTGTAACTCTCCTCACATTTTTTTTACTTTGAAGTGAATCATGGTTGTGGACATTATCTATGAATGTGTAGATATCTGTGAACATGAGTTTGATGTGGAAGTTGAATTGGAATGTTGGGCTTGCGTGTGAACTATACCATGTCCAATGGTTCGTCTGTTATTGTTCGGAAAGTAATGGATGTTATTACATGACCCGAAAAAATATATTTTGTGCCACATCTAGGCATCACAGACTTACATACATCTCAGTAGATGCACGAACATCACAATAGGCATGCTGACTGGATAAACATTTGGACCTACCTATTATGAATGAAAATTTGTATTTACAACAGCTTTAGATAGCAGGAGACGCCTAGCCTGCTCTGCCTCTGCTAGCTTCTTTCTGGCTTCTTCCATCTCTTCTTTGGCTTGGGTGAAGAGAGCATCTGATTGCTCTTTTCGCTTCTTCAGGAACTCAGCTACATTCTCAAGGGCTGCTGCACGTTTTGTTTCAGCCTTTACTAGAGCAATGAGGACACGAACACTTGACGACTCCACCTGGCTTGTGAGTAATCCAACATCATCTGGGAATTTGCACCTTGTGTCTAATCCAATATCATTAGGGAAATGGCACCTTGTGTGTAATTCAGCCTCATTTTGGAAATTTGATCTCGAGGTTGACCATACTTCCCTCCTCGCAGGAACTGCTTCCTGACATGAAGAAGTTACTTCTTTTTTAGATCAATAATCAGAGCTCCCCAGATCCATTAAGTAGAAGCCCGATAAACAGGATTAGGAGAAGTGAATTCAAAAGGAGTAATATAAAAACAGACTGCAAGGTGAGAACACCCACTTCCTACATCAAGCTAAAAAGGAAAGCATTAGGACGATTAAGACTGTGCTTATTACATATCAAACAGAGCCAGCTTATAGAAACTATGACATGTACATCGAAGAACACAAGGCTAAGAGAAATAGAAAAACCAACAGAGGGGTGCACTAAGCCAAGGGTTGCTGCAGCAAAACAACCGGCAACCAGATGATCTCCAGTGTCTCTGTAGGCGCGTTTGACTGACTAGCTTCAACACTAAATTACAAAAGATTCATCCTACGGCATGGTTGGTCCACTGAGTAAATTGAGATCCTACAAATGATTGAGAGCCTAATCAAGTGTACAGAAAATTGTTTGTCTCGCCTATTATTGTTTAATAATCTGCCACACTGCTGGATTGCATGGCAAGAACCCTGGCCAAGCAGACAGCATGGTTTGACGCTGCTTTTGGCTCGGGGCTTGCCTAGGGCCTTGTCTGGTCCTGTGTTCACTACTGCTGCCAGGCACATACCATGTCAAAGTAAAAAAATGGTCAAAAGACAGGGCTCCCTCCGATTTCATTAACGAAACCATCAAGGACACACAAAACATCCACCACTGCTAGTCAGGTTCTCAATGTCAAAGTAATTGAAAGGTTGTTACTTACCAAAGCTCATTTTACAAGTTTGGTGCAGCTCCTCTTTAACTTGCGACGTTCCTTGAAGATGTCCCCAACATCTCGTGTTTGGTCTTCATTGCTCCTCTGCATGTTCGCATTCGTAGTTTTAAAATCTCAACATGGCAAGAAAAATATAGTAATACTCATGCATCTTGTGGGCAACATTAAAGCACTCATCTACCATATTAGCACGAGTTATTTTTAATATCCTACTATGTGGCTCTTCAACTTTGCTATAACTACGTTGTGGTTTCATTTTGAGTGAATATAACAAGGGGGTCACCTCCCTGCTATTCTAAAAAACTTTCCGTCATTTGCGACACTACTGGTTACAAATGAAGAACCTACCCAAGCACAGCGCAATACAGGGGCGACGCACAATTACAAGATGATATTCTGTTCGACAATGCAAGCTATAACCAATTACTTTTACCGGAACAATAGCAGCCAGGAAATTTGAAGGGTAGGTAAGAACATAATCGGAACTGCACATGTACTGCTTAGAGAATCAATATACACATTACCAATCGAGGAGGAGTGCGAAGGTCGCGGTGGCGTCTGTGCATCATGGTCGGCAACGGGAGTCAGTTCATTGTCGATGATGGTGGTGCTGCTGCGCTTGGCGTCGGCTTCCGGGAAGCAGATCCAAGACCATGGAAGACGGCGCCGGGGAAGCGGCTCCGTGTATGACAGCGATGGCGGACCGGCTCCAGTGCGGCGTACGACGTCGTCGATGAGGCAGATGCGCTGTGGTGGACGAGTGCGCCGATGAAGAAGGGGAGGGGCATGAAGGGAAGGTGCTGCGATACCGTGGAGAAGTCTATTTTGCGGTGGGGATAGAAAATGGGGAGTAATGAGGAGTACTCTGGGTGCCGGGGTGGGGTTGGATGGGTGGGGTGAACGTGAAGTTACCAAAACAGCCCCCGACCAACCAGCTTCCGTCGGCCTGTTCGACCAAGGGTATGATGGTAACTTTGCATTGGTCGAATCTGAGTCGCGGGAGATTTTGCCGCCGACCTGAAAATTTGTAACACTACTGTACTAGTACTCCCTACTCCCCGTCTGGCGTGTTGGGTGATTGGGCTGAGCAGCTAGGAGTACTACTAGTACTCGCTCCGATTTTATTTACTCTGCATATTAGGTTTGACTGAAGTCATACTTCCTAAAGTTTAACCAAGTTTATAGAAAAAATATAAACATTTACCATAACAAATCTGTATGATGTGAAAGTACATTCAATAATGAATCTAATGGTGTTGATTTGTTATTGTATATGTTAATATTTTTGTTTATAAACTTTGTCAGAGTTTACAAAACTTTACTTTGACCAATGCTAATACGCGGACTTAAATAAAAATGGAGGGTGTACACATCTGTTTTCTTAGTTTGTCGTGCCATTAATTATTTGTTGTAATTGTGAAATAAATATATTAAGCTATTGACTTCGAATGTAATGGTTTGTACAATTCTATATTTAGAATCATTGTTAAATTCCAAGATGAATACCAGGTCTATAGTACTTCACAATATGCTCAAACTCACATAATCCAACTCAAATGAAAATCTAAATGCATTTCATAGTTATTAATTTGTTGGATGCAACAAAACCAACCATAACTCTACATGATACGGTCTAAAGCAATTTTCACAACACATCCCAATGTGTGAATGACACGTAGAGAGTTTGTGGACATGGAACAATGGCGGGAGAGAGATGCGTGCGCTCAACACACAGGATATGCACCCAGTGGAAGAAAGAGACAGAGGACGGGAAATGTTGTATATATGTGGGCGAGAGAGAGAGAGATGTATAGAGAGGAAAAAGTTAGGTCTGTGAGTAAGATAGAGACATGTAATATATAGGGAGTGAGATGCGTGTGCATCGAGATTTTGTACATGTGGAAGGAGAAGAGACAAGAGGTTTGATGAGAGAGCTCAAAAGAACATGGAATAGAGGGGAATCTTGTGGGTTGAGGGATTGATAATTTTGTTCGGGAGGGATGGACAGAGAGTGAGGGGGGGGGGGGGGAAGGAGTTACTCAGCCGTTGCCACATCATCATGCTTCCAAATGGCCCCGTGGTCTCTAGTGCGGTCTGGTCATCGTCTTTGTTCTTCCTGATGCCCTCCTTGAAGATCAAGGTGGTGTGCATGTGGGGGTGCAGATAAGCACAAGCGAAAGGGGTCGCTATATAACCTTGGATGGGGATGGACAGTGGTGTGTGTGGGGGGAGGGGGGTTTTGTGTGTGTCAAATATTGAGAGAAATCAAACCTATGGAGAGAATATGTGTGCATAGTGAGCATGCGATAGAGGCTAATGGTGCAAGACAGATACATCATGTGCGTCAATGTTTAAGCAATATAGAGACATCGTGTGCGGGATACAAAGATAGGACTATGGGGAGTGTGTTTGCTAGGCAAAGAGACATAGCGAGAGATAAATATGTGTGTGCGTGGTACATGGTGTGTATGTGAGAGAGAGGTACATGCATGCCAAATAGGGTTTTCATGAAGAGATTGTGTGTGTGAGATAGAGAGCAATGTAGGGGCCTTGAGGCGGCAGGGGCTGGGTGAGGGTGTCAAAATGTGTGCGTTGATGCATGTGTTACATGCGATTGTGTGAGGGACGATCAAATCGAGAGAGATGGTTGTTGTGTTATGGATGCTCCTCTCTCTCTCTCACACGCACACACAAAAAACACAAATAGAAGACCGTTCTCTCATGTATACACAACATCTCGGTATATCTCTATGTCTCACTCATACATGATCATTTGCACGTTCACCCCTCTCTATGACTATCACACACACACACACACACACACACACACACACACACCGTCTCCACATTGCCCTTCCGCGACAACACACATGTAGACACATACACGCGTTCTCTCTCCGTTACACACACAAAATCTCTATTAATTTTTTTTGTAGGGGGCACCTAAAATGCCCAAATCCAAATAATCACAAACTGAAGCTAATACAAATATATGGAAATATTGTAGCGTGAGGAACTTTTCCAGCCAAAAAAAAGTAGAGTAATATTCGGGGATTGTTTTTACACACACAAAAAGGTTCGGTCGATGTCCTTCCAGCGCGACCCCATGACGCACCTTTCGATCGACCGCGCGGCCGTGGTGCACGCGCTTGCACAGGATTCTGTATTGATGCTGTGCTAACTAATGTGGTGTATTGGCGCGGCCGCGATGCACGCGCTTGCACAGGATTACGTGTACTAGTATGGTGTTCTTCTAAGTTTGGCCAACCCTATAACCAAGCTCCCATAAGCGCACTCATCAATATGCCGCCGCCACTGTTGCGCATGCGTACAGTCGCTGAGTACTGTACGGTGCAGTACTATCGTTGCCATGTGGGACCTGGCCCCACATGTCATCCGCACTACAGCACCGTACGGTACTGCAGAGGATCTCAACCCCTCACGTCGTCTGCAGTCCCTCCTCGCGATGACGCCACACTGCCAAGCACGCGAGCAGGTCGAGCCGCGTCTATGCCCGCAGCTTACGAAGAGGAGGAGGACGAGCGCGTGCTCCAGCACACCGACGAGGAGGAGCTAGCGTGTCATTGGCGTCTCCGCCTGCGTGGAGGAGGCTCGCATGGTGGCTGTCGCGGCGGAAGCCGGTCGCGCCCGCGCCGAGCCAGCAAACCAGGTGCGGACGTGGAATCTAGCTTCGAGACCTTGAATGCCATGTGTATCCTGCAATTTGAAGGAACAATTTGGGTCAGTCGACTCTTGTGAGCCATTGGATGCAACATGGATGGCCAGAAGAGCTTATTCAACCTCTGAAAATGATGCACTGTTCATCTTCTCTCTCAGGCATCGAGCTGCCAGCCCATCACAGGCCTAACCGCCTGCCACCGCCGCGCCACCCTCCCCTGAACCGCCTGCCACCGCCATGCTCCCCCCACCCCCGCCATCCGTTTAACCCCGGGCACGATCCATTTTTTCTGGCGAGCTGCATTCCACACCCAACACTCATAAGATAGATCATGGGCACCCTGCCACCCTAATATAGATACTGGGGTAGCTTCTCTGCCGTCTTCTTCCTTCGCTCCGTCAAACTACTTTCACAAATCGACTGACCCAAATTATACTACTAGTACGTATTAAGTACAGTAGGAACGCGAAGATACGAGTAGTAGTACCAACTACAAGAAGAACAGTAGTAAGACATACTAGTACTACTGTACGTACTAAAGAGTTCAAATAACGAGAAAGAACATAACGTAGTTCTGCTGGGGGCTCAGCACAACACACCCATGAAATAAAACTAAGCAACTAGTCCGCTTGACACTGCACTGGAACCAGCATGAGCAACAACACTGCCACCTTACTCGAAGTCCTCGTCCACGTCCTCGACTTCGTCCTCGTCCCTCTTCCTCTTCCTCTTCGCCGACACTTCTTTGCTTGAACCGGACACTGGGCTCTGCTTCTTCATCCAACCCTTGTAGATATTTAAACAAAGGTAGGCATCCGTTGCTGTGTACATGATGTGATCTTCATCTATTGTCTTCGACTCCTGTGCAAGATGAAACTTGGGGTGAGGTTTCTTCAGTTCAGCGTACGAAGGATCAATCATGGCTGCTGCCAGGGTCATCATTGAAGGCTGAGAGGAGGACACCAGGCTTTCCTTCTGGAGATCGAAGGGCTGGCCTACAACGAGGCCTATCCGATCCAGGTCTCTCCTGTCGTTCGTAAAGTCTACAGTAATGAATTTCACTCTTTTGTCCTTGAGGAAGAACTCAAAATCCTGGCACCTAACGTCGGCATGGCATATGTGGTAGACCAAGCACACGTTATGTACGCAAACCTGGATCACGGCGGGCTTCTTCATCTCTGCCACCTTTAGAAGCTTCTCCTTTTCCAGGACTGTGGTGTACTCAACATCTAACCCAGCGACCCACTCATCCTTTGAACTTTCGAACATGTGTAGGAAGCGACCAAGGAATGCTTTCACCGTGGTGGATGTACGGGTGTAGATGATGATGAACTCATCGCCGGTGATGGTTCTAACCTTGTACTCACCGCCGATCATGGAGATTTGGGAGGCCATGGATTTTGGAGGCGGGTTAGGAGAAGTGGAACTGGTGTAATGTGAAAGGACGGGACAACTGGGAGCAAACTGTTGTAAGGTAGAAGATGGGGATGGGTAGGGCGTGCGAACGGCGTGGGGTGGTGGCTTGCCCAGTGGATAAACAGCTGCATGCCCCCAAAGAGTTCTCGAGTACTATGCGGGACCCACTAGATGTCATGTCTACTAACCCACATCGTAGGCCTGACGGTATAGCTTCTGCGTGTTCGCACGCCATGCCGGCGCGTGCATGTAACTTTCACTTAATTCCGTCAACCGTCACGCCTCCCACGACCTTCGCCTCCCTCGCGCGGTCGCGCCCTTTGAGACTTCGGACGGCTATAAATGAGCAATTTTTTGCCTACTCCGCATGCATGATACTCCCTCTGGTCCTTTATACTAAAAATATCAATGTCTACAATACCAAATATATATATTATGAAACTACATTTCATAATGAATATAAAAATATTGATTTGACATTGTGATGTTGATACATTTTTCTATAAGTTTGGTCAAAGTAGAGGTACTTTGACTTCAGATAAAACTTATATGCACTATGCAGACTACTTCCTCCGTCCAGGTGCGTTATGATATTGCCATGTCATATATAGTCATCACAACAATCTGCATGCTTGACTCTCCGTCTCCCTCCGGCAGTCCCACCACTCCTCCCCATGTGAAAACAATCTGCATGCATGACTCTCCTCCCCCCGCGCTCGTCCAATCCATTGTGACCAGCAATATTTCCACCCCTCCCCTCCCCCGTAATTTACTCCAACAAAATATGCCCACCTAGCTGTTACGTTAATCACGCAACATATCTTACGTAGGTGTGGCATTGCTCGCTATAAATACTGTGCCTCCCACGACATTCGGAAGAATGCTCACGTTCATCGCCTTTATCTCCTCCTCCCTCTCAATTAAGGACCCGTCGACCACCATGGCATCGCCCCTCCCAAGCCCTAGGCACCCCTCGCTGCCCCACGCGGAGGGTCACGCATCGCCGTTCCGTTCCTCACCGCCACTAGTCGAGGAGGACACGTCGGCGTTCCGTTCCTCGCTGCCACCAGTGGAGGATGACGCGTCGGTGTTCCGCTCCTCGCCGCGACGTGTCGAGGTGGACGCGTCGGCGTTCACACTCTCGCCACCACGCGCATCGGAGGACACGTAGGCTCCCCGCTACGAGGAGAACGTCGCGCCGCCCGCCGAGCCCCCAGCTTGAAGGAGCTTTGGAAAGAAATGGAGGTCACCTTGTGGGAGGCTTTGCCTCCGGCAGAGCGCGCCAAAAAAGAGGAGGAGAAAAAGGCCGAGGAAGAGAAGCGCGCCGCGAGGCATGCTGCCTGGTAGGCCTATGTCGCATTCGAGAGAGTCAGGCAATTGGCTCTTTGGCAGAAGGCTCATGCGAGGGTCGTGTTGGTGGCGGAGGACGCCCGTGCCAAAGCCCTGAGTGCAGTCGGGCCCAAGCGCCTCATCTACGCTTGGTGGTACGTGGATCGGGTGCACACTTCCAGCGAGGAGGAGTACCTGTTGGCGCCGGATCACCAGACCGGTGAGATCGCGCTCGCCTACCGGCAAGCCGCCAATCAGCACCTCGCGAGTTGCGAGGCCGAGGAAGAGGCGTTGTGTCGCCGAGCTGGGAAACGGCCGCGCACCAGGGCACTCGTGGCGCGCCGCAAGCACTCCACCCAGCGCCATGGCTTTTATTAGGAATAATTTAGTGTCGTAAGGCGATCTCATTAGTTTTGGGACGGAAATGATAAATCCCGAACGTTCGGGAATTATTACCGTCGTTAATTAAGTATGTAAAAGGAAAAGTTTTAAAACCTTGTGTATCTGTACGCATTTGTAAGCACGTGCATATAGCACAAACTTAACTATATATCGTAGTACACATCTCTCTCTATATATGCTTGTAGACTGTACTACTACTATTATGAATACACACACGTGCAAATGCACGTTTTAACATTACGATGCGGTTTTTGTAAAAGTGGAAAAACCAACACTAGTCAAGCTTGTGAAACGATTCAATGCAAAAGAAATGCAAAAATGCTCGTTTGATTGTTTACTTTAGCTTCCTTCTCTCTGCGGTTATTTCTCTATTGTACTTTGTACGGAGTATCTCACTGGTCGGGAAGGCATGCAAATTCCCAAACCGCTTCCTACACCCTGTATCAAATTTTTTGCCTAACAAGTTGTGCCGTGCAATTGGAATTCCAACTTGAGTACTACTACTAGGAGTACTAGGGGCCAGTTCTTTTAGGCTTCTAGATTAGTACTCCCATAACTAGATTAGAAGCCCAAATGAATGAGTGAGGCAGCTTATTTTTTAAGCCGCCAAAAGAATTGGCCCTAGGAGTAGTAGCTAGGGATACTAGGAGTAGTAGCTAGGGATCGAGTGTGCGAGATGAACCGGACAAAGTAAATGCAGAGAGATGAAATGCAAAAAAGACAGAGGGATGTGATGGCTGCTTGTCCGTTTATTTTACCAGGCCACTTATTACTGGGAGTGGTGGGGTTTTGTGATATGATGGCTTTACTGCCACGCCACGAGCGGGGTGAGACTCCTGTGCAGTGCCGCCCTCTACACTAGTACTACCTCCGTCGTGGTTTATTAGTCCCCCATGTAATTTGACTGATGATTTAACTGACAAAATGTTAGTGCATGTCACCAAAAACTATATCGTTGGATTCGTATTTGAACATAGTTTTCAATGATATAATTTTTGGTGACATGCATAAGCATTTATCGTAATATATATAATGTTAGTTAAATTTATTGTCGTACTATATATAGTAAGGTGCCGTGCGTTGCACGGAACAGTGAAATGCATTGATCCGGGAGTTGTTTATTTTGACAAAGTATGTGGGGGTCATCTCATGTGTAACGAGTATCGATAGGTTTCTTCGGATATTATTTCTTCTCTAGAGCTCACAAGCATCTAGGTGAATAGTAAATGTAGGCTAAATAGATAAAAAAGTATCTTTTGCAAACAAAAGCGTTCAACTGTTCAACCTGCATCCAAAACTTTTGAAGAAATAACACTTATTGTGCTTTGCAAGAAATGATCTTTAAGAATTATTTTTTGAGTATCGATTTTATTTATTTTTTCTAGACCACCATGAATGTAAATCAGGATGACTTGGAAGTGGGCAGAGGAGATGTTAGAAATGGTTCATCATAAGTCTTTCACCATTACTGTAGTAAAAATTCTCAATTAATCTCATAAATGGCAAGGGAGAACTCTAATGGAGCAAAAGCATACATGGAAGATTCTAGACTAAACCATAAATGGATACACTTTTATTCAAGCGCGATACTCTAACAGAGCAAGATCATGCATGGAAGGTTCTATACTATATAAATTAGAAGTGTCCACATGCTTAGACAACGGCTTACATTGAGCGAGGACTAATGATGAACAGTTAACTTGGTAATGCATATGCCCAGGTGAACCTCCTTGGAGTCCCCGTGCATCATATTGGGGGGAAGATGATACAAGGCCTCTTCCATGTCCACATTGCCGGGAACGGAGCAGCTCGGCACAGTCCCATTCAGCATGATGGAGGCGCCAAGGTCACCTCGTACGCCGGAGGGGCAGTAATAGTGAGCACGGACCAGTACAGCGGCCTCGTGTCAGCGTCAGCGGCGTTGCCTCTTACGCACACTACAGAGATGGGGCGGTAGCCTGCGCGGGCCTTGCCGGTGCCCATGGCCAAGAGGAAGACACTGCCGTCCTCCTCCGCGACTAGCAGGCGGCGGAGCTCCTCCAGCGACTCCGGCACGACGAACGGGTAGCACGTCTCGTACTTGATGTTCACTGCGGGCCAGTAGTGATTGCCGGACGGTGCCATGAGGTGATGCACGAGGCTCGCCAGCGAGCCCTCAAATGGCGGCGTGCACTCATAGCAGTAGCAGGGCACGTGCGCGCATCTGGAACTATGCTCCGCCAGCGAGTGCTGGTCAATGTACCTCTCGCAGCCGAAACTCTTGTAGACGCAGGGCACCTTGCAGGCATCGACTAGGCCGTCAATGAAACGGGAGTGCCTGTATGGGACGTTGCGCCCGCCGCATGGAGCGCAGGAGTAGCACACGAAGCGGTAAATGGTGTACTTACTAGTACTCCCTCTGTTTCTTTTACTAGTCTCTACTCTCTACTCTCTACTCTCTATCTCTACTCTCTACTCTTATAAAAAACCGAGTTGGTGATGATGGTGTGCCTGGCATCTTGCAATACAGACCGTCCGATCTATATCTGACGGATAGAAAGTAAACTATGGCAATTTTGCAAAAGGATACCCACACCTCTCTCGTTCATCTTTATCTCCCAGAACTTCACTGTTGAGTAATTAAAAAAGGAAGCCTCTGGAACAATCTGGCATGGTGGCCACTGCCGGCGTCGTCCATCCCCATGCTTCCGCTAAGTCTGACCACCAATCACCACCATGCCCACTCCTCCTCACCTTATCGCTCATCTTTCTCGAGATATCATTTTTTTTGATGAAATTCTCGAGATACCATTTTTTCGATGAAATTCTCGAGATATCATTAGTTTTTACACATGGGATTACTCCTGCATGGGTCAATCACAACAGGTGTTTTGTAAAAAAATGCATCTTGATGTTCCGTGCAATGCACGGGCATCTTGCTAGTTTGTATATAATTCCAAACACCACGTAGACACGTTCTCTGACCATTTTACAACTATGTTAGTATCATTGTTAGTGGTCAGCCGGTGCAAGTTCTAGACCCGGGTGTTTTAACCTTTTTTTAGTAATGAAATATGGCGATTGTTCGCCATGAGCCCAATCTTGGCGAATCCCACATAACCGTCAGATTTCCATCCGACTGTGGCCTGTTTTTAAGCCATAGTATTGACAAAACCGCCACCCTTGCACACGTACTGTAACTGCGTCGAGGGCGTTTGCAACTGCCATGTCTCCCAGCGAACGTTTGCTGGGGATTGGAGTTAGCACCAATGGCGGTTCGTAGTCGTTCCACGCTCGGGCATTGAAGTTTGTAACTATTTTAATATACTACTCCTCCGGTGCTAGTAGTAGAGCAGAGTCCTACTCGGCACTCCACTATACTACTCGGGCATAGTAGTAGGTACTGTAGTTTATTGTACTAGTACTGTGATCACTCAAGCAAGTTGTCTGGCATCGATATGACCCAACGCTGCTGGGATGTGTCTCGTAAGTCAAGCGGCGTGCTGCTGCTACATTGTCATCATCACCTGTCCACTTCCCGCAGCACATATTGGCTTCTCCATCCTCGTCCGCACATAATCGTCCAATCTTCCATCCCCGCTAGGCGCCTCCCCCCTCTTCCGAAACCCAAACACTAACAATGGCAGAACCCAGCAGCGTCCGCCGAAAGAGTAGCTGGAATTCGCTCCCCACAGTGGTAATCAAGCTCATTGTTTCGCGTGTGAACAATCTCAGTACCATGCCGCTCGCCGCGTGCTCGTCGGGGTTGTACCGTTTACTCAAAGTCCTCAGGCCGGAGCTTTTTAAGCCAGCTCCCTGCTTGCTGATGCCGCCTGATCTTCAGAAACGGCGTGTCATGGAGCATAACGATCGTAGGGTGGTGAACATCAACCCCTTCGACTGCGATCTAATCCCCGTCACCCTCAACTACATTAATGGTATGTACTGGGTCGGCATGAACATGTCTTGGATGGTGCTCGTCGACGGTCGCGACAGCTGGATGCTCATGGAGGTCTACACCCGGCGATTGATCCCCCTTCCTTCGATTAACACTGCACTGCTTTGGCACCGCGGCCAAGAATACTTGGAATCTTACAAAAGCCAACATGATACCAAGTTTGATTTGCTCAAGGTTGTAATCTGCCAAGTGCCCACAAGATCTGCGAATTATAAATACTTCAGGCTAATTGCGTTCTTCAACCGTGGTCTCGCCTATCTGCCAGGCCACTGGGGTAAGTGGATAAATCTGCATGTCCATCGCAGGATCATACACCCTCCATGGCTCTCTGATGCCATTGAACAGAAGGGTTTCATTTACGCTGTGGACTCCTTCTATGGCTGGACGTATTGCTGGCCAACTCCAGTCATTGCTACAACAGGCTGTTACAACAGTATGTTACTTTCCTATGATATCATGATGGCTTGCTTATATTACTGTCAACATTTACTGAAAAAATATTCATGCTCATAACATGCTGTTCTTAAGATTGACTACAATAGGAGCCCTTTTTTATTTGACTCCAACTTGATATGATGTTGTAGGCCGCCTGGTGTTCCTACCCTTCCTAATCCCAGAACCTTTCAAAGAAAAGTGGCATGGCAGTTGTAGGTGGTTCCTGGCTCGATCAGACGATGGCGAACGATTGATGATCGTTCACATGTACCGGACGTGTTGTTTCGCGGAATACAATCACAGTCACTGCAAGGTCTTTGAGCAGGATCCCAGCTTCTCTAGGCCTTCAGGAATTTTTGACAGGATGCCGGTAAGTAGCCTTTGTACACGCTCTTTGTTTCTCGGATTGAATTATCCGATTAACCAGGAGATAACCGACGGCAAGGATCATGATGGCAGCGCGGTTTCGTTCATCAGGAAAAACTGTGTGTACACAGCGTACCATGCGTCTCTCCATGCACCATACCCTGATATGTGCCACCATGCTCTGCAGCCCAAAGTAGGAGAGAGGGTCACAAGTATCAGACTTCGACCTGCTGGCTGGAGTTTCCCCCATCAGGCACCCATCTGGTTCAAGCCGTCAACCAATCTCCACAGCTTAATAAATAGTAATGTCTAACTGAGCCAGTTAGTTAGATGCGTACATTTGGTGTAGTAGGATCTTTATTTAGTTTGATGCATACACTTGTTCTTTTTTGGTAGCCCTTTTGTAATGTTGGCTGATGTTTGGTTTGGAAGAGAGAGCTACGTCTTTAATCTTCTGGCCTGCTTACTGCTTCTGTTGCACCCCCAGCCCTGGTTGCTGCAGCTGCTGTTTTCAATGTACAATCAGTAATATATTTTGTCTGTTGGTTGAATAAATGTGTTGTTAGAACGACCAACACAATGTTTTGGAAGTCGTTGCATGGTCTGATCCTTTAGTGTCCCGTACGTAGCGCATACTATTTTGGTTATGGAACACATTTTCCACTTGTCGATCACATGCAGCCCAGTGATGAAGGCCCAATAGAGGAGCCCATAATTAACTGGAAGGGAGGCTCTCACATGAATCCGGCCCAGGTACATGCTCATGGTCCTCTAAACATAAATAAATAAATAAAGCTAAATGCTCACGCACCAGTTCTTTAAATTTACGATTTGAAAAGTCAAATTTTAACAGGAGGATATTATTTCCTATGAGAGTGTCGTTACATTCAGTCGATATTATTCTTAGGCAAAGATAGTGACTAGTCTTTTTTCTCCCACCATTTTCTTCCTGCAACCAGTGGACCCATGCAAATCGTAGTCAACGTCGTAAATATTTCTGGTCAATTATTATTTTTCGATAAGAATGCCCAACCCAGCCCAACACACTGGCGACACCACTTTATCCCAGGGCTTCTGAATGTGCTCGGCTTCACACCTCAAGAAGAAAATTGTCTAAAAAAAAACCTCAAGAAGAAAAAGGTGCTCCGCAGCATTTTACAATAAGTTGTAGCCATATAATATTAATTCTTATAATCCAGCATAATGAGTTTTTGGGTCTGACCGGTCCAGCCGCCAAAACCAAACCTGCGCCGGCGGGAGCGCCTGTTCCCGCCTTCTACAGCTGGTTGCGCTCCCATGCACGCATCGCCGCCCTGTCGTACCCTGAAATGCTGGCCAAGCCATTCCTTTACTCCCCCCGACATCCTATTCTTCTCCGGCGACGACAGCCTACCCCGCACCAGAACCAGTGAACCCTCATACTCCCCTCCGCCTACGGCCATACTCTCGCATGTTCCCCGGCTCCTGTTCATTCCCGTCCGAGGCCTCGCCGTCGTCCTCCACCTTGGTGCGCTCGTAGCGGCGCTGCCGTCCGGCCCTGTCAACATAGTGAATTGGGAGAGGACTGTAGTTGTGAGTATGATAGTACGGACTCATCAGGTCCACTCCCGAACACAAGCAAGCACCTCTTTACTACAAAGATGCACCCCTAGATTTTTTACTCTAATCCACCCTGCTGATATCTGGGACCCACATCATTGTCAACGTATAGTCAATTAATGACAGAATTGCACACCTTTTTTTCTTTTGAGGATTTGTTCAGAGGAGCAGGCTATAAACTGGGTTGTGTGGTCTCTGTGGACCGTCTAACGACATGACCAGCCCAACAGTTTTTTCTTTGGGAAAATAGGTAGCCCACTATTTCTTTTTGAAGAATACCCATGCTAGGCCTATTTGTTTTCTCTGACTTACTGGGCTGCAAATCTTTGAAGACGAGAAGGGATGCATTCTGGCCTGGCCAGAGAGTATGAGCAGTAAATCTTAAAAGTAATATGAAAGGGGTTACAAATTCCAAAATAAATAAATAGCAAATGGCAATTAGTTTTGTTTTTTGTTTTTGTTCTTCACTGATATTTTATATTTCATTGGATTTTAACATAACATAGTATTACTTTATTTTTAAATTAGTTTTAGTATGGATACTAACTTTTGGATTAAAAATATTTTGTTCCCCAGCAAAAATATGCGAATTTTTAAAATTTTGCATATTTTTTAGTTCAATTTTTTAACCCTGGTACTGACCAGAAAATGGGCAGCAATTCTAAAAATAGAAAATGGGCTGCAATAAATTCCATATGAATTAGCAAATGGGCTGTAAATTATAAAAATAATAGGAAATGAGTTGTACACGCCACAGATTTTGAGGCTGACTTGTTTACGCAAGACTTTGTCAACTTATAGTCAACACACGATTCTACCAGCAGTGACTGTTGGATGTCCATCCAACGGCCGACGTGCTTCTTCAAACTCTGATCTTCCTGCTCCAGCCGCCTAAACCAGCGCCGGTGGGACTGCCTGCTACCTCCTCTTGTGGCCGACTGTGATGCCGCGCAGGCTTCACCGGCCCACCCTACTCCCTCCGCTGGCCTGGGCATCCCTCTACCCACCCGCACCTCCTGTTATTCTCCGGTGATGGCAGCCTCACGCCGCAACTGGACCAGTCAACCGCCATACTCCCCTCAGCGTGGGCATCCACTGTTGTGTCTTCACCGGCTCCAGGTCGTTCCATTCCTAGGCCTCACCATCAACATGGTCAACATTCAACAAACGATAGCCATCGGAATAGGGATGTACGTGGAGAGGCTGATAGTAGGGACCCCCATGGTCCATGGCCGCACACAAGCAACTGCCTCCTTATTACGCGAAAAAATGATTCCTCCCACTGACATCTAGGGCGCACCGGTTCGGAGGCTGACCTATGGGCCTACTAAGTTGAAGCGTACACATGGCTTTGTCAACTTAGTCAACAAACAATTCTAGCAGCAATGACCGTTGGATTTTAATTGAACGGTCCTGCTGCTTCTTCAATCTCTGATCTTCTTGCTCTAGCCGCCCAAACCAGTGCTGGCGGGACCGCCTGCTCCTGCCTCCAGTGGCCGGCTGTGCTGCCGCGCAGGCCTCACCGCCCCACCTTACTCCCACCGCTGCCAGGCCTTCCCTCTACTCACCCACACCCCCTGTTATTCTCCGGCGACGGCAGCCTCAAACCGCAGCCGAACCAGTCAACCCTCATACTCCCCTCCACATGGGCATCCACTGCTGCGTATTCCCCAGCTCTGGGTCATTCCCTTCCTAGGTCACATCGTCGTCCACCACCTTGGTGCTCTCGGACGGTACGGCATCGTCAACGCGGTCAACGAACGACAGCCATCAGAAGAGGACTTTAAGTGGAGAGGCTGACAGCTGGGTCCATGGCCGCATGCAAGGAAGTGCCTCCTTATTATGCGCGATTCCTCCACCTGACAGCTCGGACCCACTGGAAGGGCCTCTGTATTTCGCGAAAAAACGTTCCCCCCTGACAGCTGGGACCCACCGGCTTTATCTTCGCGCGGAAGGAAGTGCCTTCTTACCCCCTGACAGCTGGGACCCATCAGGTTGAAGCGAAGGTAGCATTATCTGTCTGGCCGTGAACGTGTACGTACATAGCGGTCGATCGGTCTCTCTGCAGCGACGTACCATGGACGAGTAAGGAGCGGCACGTGTTGAAGTAGAGGCACCGACGTAGCATGTCACGTAGTCCCGTCTATATCGTGTACACGTACGTACAGCCACACTGCAAGATTGTAAATACGGCTACATTCGTACATACGGATGGGGTCTCTAACACGTACAGCGACGTTGTCCTGTTCATCGGCAGCTAACCGGCTGGGTCGGAATGGAGTAAACAACATCGCGTGTTCATCGGGAGCCAACCGGCTTGGACGGAACAGCCGAAACGAGGTCTGGCGTACTGCAGAACAGAGGAAACGGGCTTCTGTTCGACCGCGTACGGTCGAAATAGGGTCCTGTTCATCGGGAAGGGTCAGGCGTACCGCAAAACAGAGGAAACGGCCTTATGTTCGAGCTCCTACGGTCGAAACGGGGTGCTGTTGATCGGGAGGGGTATGGCGTACCGCAAAACGAAGGAAACGGCCTTCTGTTCGAGCTCCTACGGTCGAAATGGGGTGCCGTTGATCAAGAGGGGTGTGGCGTACCGCAAAACGGAGGAAACGGACTTGTGTTGGAGCGCCTACGGTGGAAATGGGGTCCTGTTCATCGAGAGGGGTGTGGCGTACCGCAAAATGGGACTACACGGGATACTGTTCATCCACCATCTACTGCCTCGCTCCAGCCTCCACGGGCTACTGTTCATCCACCGTCGACATCCTCCAGCCCCCACCAGACACTGTTCATCCACCGTCGACTTCCTCCAGCCTCCACCAGTACTGTTCATCCACGGGGGTCCTGTTCATCCATCCTCCACCGGCTACTATTCAACCAGCCCTCCACGGGGTCCTGTTCATCCAGCCTCCATCAGCTACTATTCAACCAGCCCTCCACGGGGTCTTGTTCATCCATCCCCAACCAGCTCGGGTGTGTGAAGGCCAACTCGATCGGGGTCCTGTCCATCCAGCGACAACGCCTCAACTACCACGGGGTCCTGTTCATCCAACCCCCACCGAGAACTGTTCATCCAACCCCAACAATGGTCACTGTTCATCAAGAGGCAGCAGCAGGTTCGATCGGCTTCAGTTAGCAGTAGTAGCAAAGGAATCGCTCGGGTTCAATTAACAGCCAAGGGATCGATTGCTCGGGTTCAGTAACGTAGCTAGTGCAATCGCTCGGGTTTAGTAAGCGAATGCCTCGCTCGAGTTCAGTTAGAGCCCAACGCCTCGCACACAAGCGCATACGTGTACGAGAGAAACGCGCAATCCCTCCGTGCATCGCTCGGCCCCGACCACCCACTGTAACCGGGAACTCCACGACATTTTCCTCGCCCTCTCTTCTACCATGATTTTTTCCGTCATGGACGGCCCAAAGAATGTCATGCAGGTGCGTCCCCGGCCCGCCCAGGACAAAAAGCCCATTTTTTGTCATGATTTTTTGTCATATAAGTAGGAGCCCACCACATCTATGATGATACGTGGTTTTGTCAGAATTATCGTCATAGAAGTGTCATAAGCATGACAGAAAAAAAATTCATTCGGGCCAAAATGTCACGGATGTGTCTTTTTTTTGTAGTGTATTAAGCGTCTCGATCTATCCCTATAGATCTTGATGCCCAATATATAAGCAGCTTCACCGAGGTCTTTCATTGAGAAATTCTTATTCTAGTATCCTTTTATGCTATCTAGAAATTCTATATCATTTCCAATCAACAATATGTCATCCACATATAATATCAAAAATGCTACAGAGCTCCCACTCACTTTCTTGTAAATACATGCTTCACCGTAAGTTTGTATAAAACCATATGCTTTGATCACCTCATCAAAGTGTATATTCCAACTCCGAGATGCTTGCACCAGTCCATAGATGGATCGCTGGAACTTGCATACTTTGTTAGCACCTTTAGGATCGAAAAAACCTTCTGGTTGCATCATATACAACTCTTCTTTAAGAAATCCACTAAGGAATGCAATTTTGACGTCCATTTGCCAGATTTCATAATTATAAAATGCGGCAATTGCTAACATGATTCGGACAGACTTAAGCATCGCTACGGGTGAGAAAGTCTCAACGTAGTCAACCCCTTGAACTTGTCGAAAATCTATTGCGACAAGTCGAGCTTTGTAGACAGTGACATTACCATCAGCGTATGTCTTCTTCTTGAAGATCCATTTATTCTAAATGGCTTGCCGATCATCGGGCAAGTCCACCAAAGTCCACACTTTGTTCTCATACATGGATCCTATCTCAGATTTCATGGCCTCAAGCCATTTATCGAAATCTGGCCTCATCATAGCTTCTTCATAGTTCGTAGGTTCGCCATGGTCTAGTAACATGACTTCCAGGACAGGATTACCGTACCACTCTGGTGCGGAACGTGTTCTGGTTGACCTACGAGGTTTAGTAGTAACTTGATCTAAAGTTTCATGATCATCATCATTTGCTTCCTCTCTAGTTGCTGTAGGCATCACGGGAATGGTTTTCTGTGATGTGCTACTTTCCAATTTGAGAGAAGGTACAATTACCTCATCAAGTTCTACTTTCCTCCCACTCACTTCTTTCGAGAGAAACTCCTTCTCTAGAAATGACCCATTCTTGGCAACAGAGATCTTGCCTTCGGATCTGTGGTAGAAGGTGTACCCAATAGTTTCCTTAGGGTATCCTATGAAGATGCACTTCTCCGATTTGGGTTCGAGCTTATCAGGCTGAAGCCTTTTGACATAAGTGTCGCATCCCCAAACTTTAAGAAATGACAGCTTAGAGTTCTTGCCATACCATAGTTCATACGGTGTCGTCTCAACGGATTTAGACGGTGCCCTACTTAACGTGAATGCGGCTGTCTCTAATGCATAACCCCAAAATGATAGTGGTAAATCGGAAGAGACATCATAGAACGCACCATATCTAATAAAGTACGGTTACGACATTCAGACACACCATTACACCATGGTGTTCCAGGTGGCATGAGTTGTGAAACAATTCCACATTGTTTTAAATGAAGGCCAAACTCGTAACTCAAATATTCGCCTCCGCGATAAGATCGTAGAAACTTTATTTTCTTGTTATGATGATTCTCTACTTCACTTTGAAATTCCTTGAACTTTTCAAATGTTTCAGACTTGTGTTTCATCTAGTAGATATATCCATACCTACTCAAATCATCTGTGAAGGTCAGAAAATAACTATACCCACCGCGTGCCTCAACACTCATTGGACCACATACATCGATATGTATTATTTCCAATAAGTCATTAGCTCGCTCCATTGTTCCGGAGAACGGAGTTTTAGTCATCTTGCCCATGAGGAATGGTTCGCAAGTATCAAATGATTGATAATCAAGTGATTCCAAAAGTCCATCCGCATGGAGTTTCTTCATGCGCTTTACACCAATATGACCTAAACGATAGTGCCACAAGTATGTTGCACTACCATTATCAACTTTGCATATTTTGGGATCAATATTATGAATATTTGTATTACTATGATCGAGATTCAAAAAGAATAGACCATTCATCAAGGGTGCACGACCATAAAAGATATTACTCATATAAATAGAACAACCATTATTCTCCGATTTAAATGAATAACCGTCTCGCAATAAACAAGATCCAGATATAATGTTCATGCTCAACGCTGGCACCAAATAACAATTATTGAGGTCTAAAACTAATCCCGAAGGTAGATGTAGAGGTAGCGTGCCGACGGCGATCACAGCGACCTTGGAACCATTCCCGACGCGCATCGTCACCTCGTCCTTAGCCAATCTTCGTTTATTCCGTAGCTCCTGTTTCAAGTTACAAATATGAGCAACTGAACCAGTACCAAATACCCAGGCTCTACTATGAGCATTAGTAAGGTACACATCAATAACATGTATGTCAAATATACCTTTGTTCACTTTGCCATTATTCTTATCCGCCAAGTATTTGGGGCAGTTCCACTTCCAGTGACCATTTCCTTTGTAGTAGAAGCTCTCAGTTTCAGGCTTGGGTCCAGCTTTGGGCTTCTTCACGGGAGCGGCAACTTGCTTGCCATTCTTCTTGAAGTTCTCTTTCTTTCCCTTGCCCTTTTTCTTGAAACTAGTGGTCTTGTTAACCATCAACACTTGATGCTCCTTCTTGATTTCTACCTCCGCAGCCTTAAGCATTGCGAAGAGCTCGGGAATCGTTTTCGTCATCCCTTGCTTATTACAGTTCATCATGAAGCCTTTGTAGCTTGGTGGCAGTGACTGAAGAACTCTGTCAATAACACTCTCAACTGGATGATCAATTCCCAGCTGAGTCAAGTGGTTATGATACCCAGACATTTTGAGTATGTGTTCACTAACAGAACTATTCTCCTCCATCTTGCAGCTATAGAACTTGTTGGAGACTTCATATCTCTCAACCCGGGCATTAGCTTGAAATATCAATTTCAGCTCTTGGAACATCTCATATGCTCCGTGACGTTCAAAACGTCTTTGAAGTCCCGGTTCTAGGCCGTAAAGCATGGCACACTGAACTATCGAGTAGTCATTAGATCGAGTCTGCCGGACGTTCATAACATCATGGCATCAAGGACATAATTCTTCTGTGCAGCAATGAGGATAATCCTGAAGTTACGGACCCAGTCCGTGTAGTTGCTACCATCATCTGTTAACTTAGCTTTCTCTAGGAACGCATTAAAATTCAGGGGAACGGTTGCACGGGCCATGATCTACAACATAGATATGCAAAAACTATTAAGACTAAGTTCATGATAAATTAAGTTCAATTAATCAAATTACTAATGAACTCCCACTTAAATAAACATCCCTCAAGTTATCTAAGTGATACATGATCCAAATCAACTAACCCATGTCCGATCATCACGTGAGATGGGGTAGTCATCAATGGTGAACATCTCTATGTTGATCATATCTACTATATGACTCACGTTCGACCTTTCGGTCTCCAGTGTTCCGAGACCATGTATGTACATGCTAGGCTCGTCAAGTTTAACCCAAGTATTATGCATGTGCAAAACTGTCTTACACCCGTTGTATGTGAACGTAGAGTCTATCACACCCGATCATCACGAGGTGCTTCGAAACGACGAACTTTGGCAACGGTGCATACTCGGGGAGAACACTTTTATCTTGAATTTAGTGAAGGGATCATCTTATAATGCTACCGCCGTTCTAAGCAAAATAAGATGCATAAAGGATAAACATCACATGCAATCGAAATATGTGACATGATATGGCCATCATCATCTTGTGCTTTTGATCTACATCTCCAAAGCATCGTCATGATCTCCATCGTCACCGGTTCAACACCTTGATCTCCGTCATTGCGTCGGGGTTGTCTCGCAACCTATTGCTACTATAACTATTGCTAACGCAGAGCGATAAAGTAAAGTAATTACATGGCGCTTGCATTTCATACAATAATTAAGAGACAACCCTAAGGCTCCTACCGGTTGTCGATATTACAAAACATGATCATCTCATACATCAACATATATCACATCATATCTTGACCATATCACATTACAACATGCCCTGCAAAAACAAGTTAGACGTCCTCTACTTTGTTGTTGCAAGTTTTACGTGGCTGCTACGGGCTTCTAGCAAGAACCGTTCTTAACTACGCAAAAACCACAACGGTGATTATCAAATTTGCTATTTTAACCTTCTTCAAGGACCGGCCGTAGTCAAATTCGATTCAACTAAAGTAGGAGAAACAGACACCCGCCAGCCACCTTTATGCAAAACAAGTTGCATGTCAGTCGGTGGAACCGGTCTCATGTGTGTGGACAAGGTTGGTCCGGGCCGCTTCATCCCACAATACCGCCGAATCAAAATAAGACGTAGGTGGTAAGAAGTATGACTATGACTGCCCACAACTCCTTTGTATTCTACTCGTGCATATCATCTATGCATAGACCTGGCTCGGATGCCACTGTTGGGGAACGTTGCATGGAAAACAAAAAAAATTCTACGCACACGCAAGATCTATCCATGGAGACGCATAGCAACGAGAGGGGAGAGCTACGTACCCTCGTAGACCATTTAGCGGAAGCGTTTCTTAATGTAGGTGATGCAGACGAACTTCTTCGTGATCCAACCGATCAAGTACCGAACGTACGACACCTCCGTGTTCAGCACACGTTCAGGTCGATGACGTCCTCGCCTTCTGGATCCAGTAAGACAGGCGAAGTAGTACATGAGTTCCGGCAGCACGACGACGTGGTAACGGTGATGGTGAACTCATTCCCGCAGGGCTTCGCCGAGCACTACGGAGAAACTGGACGGAGGACTAAACTATGGAGAGGGGCACCGCACATGGCTAAGAGATTGTCGTGGGTTTGTGTGGCGCCCCCTCCCTCATATAACACTATATCATCAACGAACGTTAAGCGTGCCGACCCTACGGGTTCGAGAACTATGTAGACATGATCGAGTCGCCACTCCGGTCAATAACCAAAAGCGGAACCTGGATGCCCATATTGGTTCCTACATAATCTACGAAGATCTTTATCGGTCAAACCTTTATGACAACATACGTAATTCCCTTTGTGTGTCGGTATGTTACTTACCCGAGATTCAATCATCGGTATCTTCATACCTAGTTCAATCTCATTACCAGCAAGTCTCTTTACTCGTTCCGTAATACATCATCTCGTAACTAACTCCTTAGTCACTTTGCTTGCAAGCTTGTTGTGATGTGTATTACCGAGAGGGCCCAGAGACACCTCTCCCATACACGGAGTGAAAAATCCTAATCTCGATCCATGCCAACTCAACAGACACCTTCGGCGATACCTGTAGAGCATCTTTATGATCACCCAGTTATGTTGTGACGTTTGATAACACATAAGGTATTCCTCCGGTATCCGGGAGTTGCATGATCTCATAGTCAAAGGAATATGTATTTGACATTAAGAAAGCAATAGCAATAAACTGAACGATCATATGCCAAGCTAACAGATGGGTCTTGTCCATCACATCATTCTCCTAATGATGTGATCCCGGTATCAAGTGACAACACATGTCCATGGTTAGGAAACCTTAACCATCTTTGATCAACGAGCTAGTCTAGTAGAGGCTTACTAGGGACACGATATTTGTTTATGTATCCACACATGTATTTAAGTTTCCAATCAATACAATTCTAGCAAGAATAATAAACCTTTATCATGAATAAGGAAATATAATAATAACAACTTTATTATTGCCTCTAGGGCATATTTTCATCAGTCTCCCACTTGCACTAGAGTCAATAATCTAGATTACATTGCAATGAATCTAACACCCATGGAGTCTTGGTGCTGATCATGTTTTGCTCGCAGAAGAGGCTTAGTCAACGGGTCTGCTACATTCAGATCCGTATGTATTTTGCAAATTTCTATGTCTCCATCCTTGACCTTTTCACGAATGGAGTTGAAGCGTCTCTTGATGTGTTTGGTCCTTTTGTGAAACCTAGATTCCTTTGCTAAGGCAATTGCTCCAGTGTTGTCACAAAAGATTTTCATTGGACCCGATGCAGTGGGTATTACACCCAGATCGGATATGAATTCCTTCATCTAGACTCCTTCATGCGCTGCTTCCGAAGCAACTATGTACTCCACTTCACACGTAGATCCCGCCACGACGCTCTACTTGGAACTGCACCAACTGACAACTCCACCATTCAATATAAATACGTATCCGGTTTGTGACTTAGAGTCATCCGGATCAGTGTCGAAGCTAGCATCGACGTAACCATTTACGATGAGCTCTTCGTCACCTCCATAGACGAGAAACATATCCTTGGTCCTTTTCAGGTACTTTAGGATGTTCTTGACCACTGTCCAGTGATCCAGTCCTGGATTACTTTGGTACCTCCCTGCCATACTTATGGCAAGGCACACATCAGGTCTGGTACACAGCATAGCATACATGGTAGAACCTATAGCTGAGGCATAGGGAATGACTTTCATTTTCTCTCTATCTTCTGCAGTATTCGGGCTTTGAGTCTGACTCAATTTCACCCCTTGTAACACAGGCAAGAACGCTTTCTTTGGCTGATCCATTTTTAACTTCTTCAAAACATTGTCAAGGTATGTGCTTTGTGAAAGTCCTATTAAGCATCTCGATCTATCCCTATAGATCTTGATGCCCAATATATAAGCAGCTTCACCGATGTCTTTCATTGAAAAATTCTTATTCAAGTATCCTTTTATGCTATCCAGAAATTCTATATCATTTCCAATAAACAATATGTCATCCACATATAATATCAGAAATGCTACATAGCTCCCACTCACTTTCTTGTAAATACAGGCTTCACCGTAAGTCTATATAAAACCATATGCTTTGATCACCTCATCAAAGCGTATATTCCAACTCCGAGATGCTTGCACCAGTCCATAGATGGATCGCTGGAACTTGCACACTTTGTTAGCACCTTTAGGATCGACAAAACCTTCTGGTTGCATCATATACAACTCTTCTTTAAGAAATTCATTAAGGAATGCAGTTTTGACGTCCATTTGCCAGATTTCATAATTCTAAAATGCGGCAATTGCTAACATGAGTCGGACAGACTTAAGCATCGCTACGGGTGAGAAAGTCTCATCGTAGTCAACCCCTTGAACTTGTCGAAAACCTTTTACGACAAGTCGAGCTTTGTAGACAGTGACATTACCATCAGCGCATGTCTTCTTCTTGAAGATCCATTTATTCTCAATGGCTTGCCGATCATCAGGCAAGTCCACCAAAGTCCACACTTTGTTCTCATACATGGATCCTATCTCAGATTTCATGGCCTCAAGCCATTTACGGAATTTGGGCTCATCATTGCTTCTTCATAGTTCATAGGTTTGCCATGGTCTAGTAACATGACTTCCAGGACAGGATTACCGTACCACTCTGGTGTGGAACGTGTTCTGGTTGACCTACGAGGTTCAGTTGTAACTTGATCTGAAGTTTCATGATCATCGTCATTTGCATCCTCTCTAGTTCCTGTAGGCATCACGGGAATGGTATCATGTGATGTGCTACTTTCCAATTTGAGAGAAGGTACAATTACCTCATCAAGTTCTACTTTCCACCCACTCACTTCTTTTGAGAGAAACTCCTTCTCTAGAAAGGACCCATTCTTGGCAAAAAATATCTTGCCTTCGGATCTGTGGTAGATGGTGTACCCAATAGTTTCCTTAGGGTATCCTATGAAGACGCACTTCTCTGATTTGGGTTCGAGCTTATCAGGCTGAAGCCTTTTGACATAAGTGTCACATCCCCAAACTTTAAGAAATGACAGCTTAGGTTTCTTGCCAAACTATAGTTCATACGGTGTCGTCTCAGCAGATTTAGACGGTGCCCTATTTAACGTGAATGCGACTGTCTCTAATGCATAACCCCAAAATGATAGTGGTAAATCGGTAAGAGTCATCATAGAACGTACCATATCTAATAAAGTACGGTTACGATGTTCGGACACACCATTATGCTATGGTGTTCCAGGTGGCGTGAGTTGTGAAACAATTCCACATTGTTTTAAATGAAGGCCAAACTCGTAACTCAAATACTCACCTCCGCGATCAGATCATGGAAACTTTATTTTCTTGTTACGATGATTCTCTACTTCACTCTGGAATTCCTTGAACTTTTCAAATGTTTCAGACTTGTGTTTCATCAAGTAGATATATCCATACCTACTCAAATCATCTGTGAAGGTCAGAAAATAACTATACCCGTCGCGTGCCTCAACACTCATTGGACCGCATACATCGGTATGTATTATTTCCAATAAGTCATTAGCTCGCTGCATTATTCCAGAGAACGGAGTTTTAGTCAGCTTGCCCATGAGGCATGGTTTGCAAGTATCAAATGATTCATAATCAAGTGATTCCAAAAGTCCATCCGCATGGAGTTTCTTCATGCGCTTTACACCAATATGACCTAAACGGCAGTGCCACAAGTATGTTGCACTATCATTATCAACTTTGCATCTTTTGGCATCAATATTATGAATATGTGTATTACTACGATCGAGATTCAAAAAGAATAGACCATTCATCAAGGGTGCATGACCATAAAAGATATTACTCATATAAATAGAACAACCATTATTCTCCGATTTAAATGAATAACCGTCTCGCAATAAATAAGATCCAGATATAATGTTCATGCTCAACGCTGGCACCAAATAACAACTATTGAGGTCCAAAACTAATCCCGAAGGTAGATGTAGAGGTAGCGTGCCGACGGCAATAGATGTAGAGGTAGCGTGCCGACGGCAATCACATCGACCTTGGAACCATTCCCGACGCGCATCGTCACCTCGTCCTTAGCCAATCTTCGTTTATTCCATAGCTCCTATTTCGAGTTACAAATATGAGCAACCGAACCAGTATCAAATACCCAGGCACTACTAAGAGCATTAGTAAGGTACACATCAGTAACATGTATATCAAATATACCTTTGTTCACTTTGCCATCCTTCTTATCCACCAAGTATTTGGGGCAGTTCTGCTTCCAGTGACCATTTCCTTTGCAGTAGAAGCACCCAGTTTCAGGATTGGGTCCAGCTTTGGGCTTCTTCACGGGAGCGGTAACTTGCTTGCCATTCTTCTTGAAGTTCTCTTTCTTTCCCTTGCCCTTTTTCTTGAAACTAGTGGTCTTGTTAACCATCAACACTTGATGCTCCTTCTTGATTTCTACCTCCGCGGCCTTAAGCATTGCGAAGAGCTCGGAAATCATTTTTGTCATCCCTTGCATATTATAGTTCATCACGAAGCCTTTGTAGCTTGGTGGCAGTGACTAAAGAACTCTGTCAATAACACTCTCAGCTGGAAGATCAATTCCCAGCTGAGTCAAGTGGTTATGATACCCAGACATTTTGAGTATGTGTTCACTGACAGAACTATTCTCCTCCATCTTGCAGCTATAGAACTTGTTGGAGACTTCATATCTCTCAACCCGGGCATTAGCTTGAAATATCAATTTCAGCTCTTGGAACATCTCATATGCTCCGTGACGTTCAAATCATCTTTGAAGTCCCGGTTCTAGGCCGTAAAGCATGGCACAATGAACTATCGAGTAGTCATCAGATCGACTCTGCCACACGTTCATAACATCTGTAGTAGCTCCTGCAGCAGGTCTGTCACCTAGGGGTGCATCAAGGACATAATTCTTCTGTGCAACAATGAGGATAATCCTCAAGTTACGGACCCAGTCCGTGCAGTTGCTACCATCATCTTTCAACTTAGCTTTCTCTAGGAGCGCGTTAAAATTCAGGGGAACGGTAGCACGAGCCATGATCTACAACTTAGATATGCAAAAACTATTAAGACTAAGTTCATGATAAATTAAGTTCAATTAATCAAATTACTAATGAACTCCCACTTCAATAAACATCCCTCAAGTTATCTAAGTGATACATGATCCAAATCAACTAACCCATGTCCGATCATCACGTGAGATGGGGTTGTCATCAATGGTGAACATCTCTATGTTGATCATATCTACTATATGACCCACGTTCGACCTTTCGGTCTCCAGTGTTCCGAGACCATGTCTGTACTTGCTAGGCTCATCAAGTTTAACCTAAGTATTCTGCATGTGCAAAACTGTCTTACACCTATTGTATGTGAACGTAGAATCTATCACACCCGATCATCACGAGGTGCTTCGAAACGACGAACTTTGGCAACGGTGCATACTCGGGGAGAACACTTTTATCTTGAAATTTAGTGAAGGGATCATCTTATAATGCTACCACCATTCTAAGCAAAATAAGATGCATAAAGGATAAACATCACATGCAATCAAAATATGTGACATGATATGGCCATCATCATCTTGTGCTTTTGATCTCCATCCCGAAAGCATCGTCATGATCTCCATCGTCACCGGTTCGACACCTTGATCTCCATCATTGCGTCGGGGTCATCTCGCCAACTATTGCTACTACAACTATTGCTAACACATAGCAATAAAGTAAAGCAATTACATGACGCTTGCATTTCATACAATAATTAAGAGACAACCCTAAGGCTCCTGCCAGTTGTCGATATTACAAAACATGATCATCTCATACATCAACATAAATCACATCATATCTTGACCATATCACATCACAACATGCCCTGCAAAAACAAGTTAGGCGTCCTCTACTTTGTTGTTGCAAGTTTTACGTGGCTGCTACGGGCTTCTAGCAAGAACCGTTCTTAACTACGCAAAAACTACAACGGTGATTATCAAGTTTGCCGTTTTAACCTTCTTCAAGGACCGACCATAGTCAAATTCGATTCAACTAAAGTAGGAGAAACACACACCCGCCAGCCACCTTTATGCAAAACAAGTTGCATGTCAGACGGTGGAACCGGTCTCATGTGCGTGGACATGTAAGGTTGGTCTGGCAAGCTTCATCCCACAATACCGCCGAATCAAAATAAGACGTTGGTGGTAAGAAGTATGACCATCACCGTCCACAACTCCTTTGTGTTCTACTTGTGCATGTCATCTATGCATAGACCTGTCTCAGATGCCACTGTTGGGGAACGTTGCATGGAAAACAAAAAAAATTCTACGCACACACAAGATCTATCCATGGAGATGCATAGCAACGAGAGGGGAGAGCTACGTACCCTCGTAGAACGTTTAGCGGAAGCGTTTATTAACGCGGTTGATGTAGTCGAACTTCTTCGCGATCCAACCGATCAAGTACCGAATGTACGACACCTCCGCGTTCAGCACATGTTCAGCTCGATGACATCCTCGCCTTCTTGATCCAGCAAGACGGGCGAAGTAGTAGATGAGTTCTGGCAGCACGACGGCGTGGTGACGGTGATGGTGAAATCGTTCCCGTAGGGCTTCGCCGAGCACTACGGAGAAACTGGACGGAGGACTAAACTGTGGAGAGGGGCACCGCACACGGCTAAGAGATTGTCGTGGGTTTGTGTGGCGCCCCCTCCCTCATATATATAGGTGGGGGAGAGGGGAGGCAGCCCGGAGGCGCCCCAAGGGTGGCCGACCGGCCACCTTGGGCTCCTGCCCTCTAGCGCCCCCCTTCCTTGTATGCCTGCGGGGGGAAGGCAGGAGGAGGTGGCGCCCCCCCTTTCCTTCCTCCTAGGTGGAGGGAAGGAAAGTGGGGCTAGCCCCCCATTTCCATCCCCAGGGACGGAGGCCAAGGGAAGGGGCGCGCCAGCCCCTTGTGGGCTGGTGTGTTCCCCCCTCTTGGCCCATAAGGCCCATTAACCTCCCGGGGCTTCCCGGAACCCCTTCCGGTGATCCGATGACTACCCGATACATTCAAAAACCTTTCTGGTGTCCAAATAGCACCATCCTATATATCAATCTTTACCTTCGGACCATTCCGGAGCTCCTCGTCATGTTCGTGATCTCATCCGGGACTCCGAACAACGTTCGGTCACCAAATCACATAACTCATATAACACTATATCGTCAACGAACGTTAAGCGTGCGGACCCTACGGGTTCTAGAACTATGTAGACATGACCGAGACACCTCTCCGGTCGATAACCAATAGCGGAACCTGGATGCCCATATTGGTTCCTACATATTCTATGAAGATCTTTATCGGTCGAACCTTTATGACAACATACATAATTCCCTTTGTCTGTCGGTATGTTACTTGCCCGAGATTCGATTGTCAGTATCTTCATACCTAGTTCAATCTCGTTACCAGCAGGTCTCTTTACTCGTTCCGTAATACATCATCTCGTAACTAACTCCTTAATCACTTTGCTTGCAAGCTTCTTGTGATGTGTATTACCGAGAGGGCCCAGAGATACCTCTCCGATACACGGAGTGACAAATCCTAATCTCAGTCCATGCCAACTCAACAGACACCTTCAGAGATACCTGTAGAGCATCTTTATGATCACCCAGTTACGTTGTGACGTTTGATAGCACACAAGGTATTCCTCCGGTATCCGGGAGTTGCATGATCTCATAGTTGAAGGAATATGTATTTGACATTAAGAAAGCAATAGCAATAAACTGAACGATCATATGCTAAGCTAACAGATGGGTCTTGTCCATCACATCATTCTCCTAATGATGTGATCCTGTTATCAAGTGACAACACATGTCCATGGTTAGGAAACCTTAACCATCTTTGATCAACGAGCTAGTCTAGTAGAGTCTTACTAGGGACACGGTATTTGTTTATGTATCCACACATGTATATAAGTTTCCGATCAATACAACTCTAGCATGAATAATAAACCTTTATCATGAATAAGGAAATATAATAATAATAACAACTTTATTATTGCCTCTAGGGCATACTTCTGTGAGATAGGCCGCCAGGGCAGCCTACTCCGGCGTCTGCTGCGATGGCGGCATTGCGGCGAGGCAGGCGCATTCCTCCTCCTCAAGCCACAGTGCCTCCTCGTCGTGGTGCAGCAACTGCTCCCGGCGCATCTGCCGCATGCCGTCGGTCTCCTCCTCGGTGAGCCAATTCGCCTTCCAACACTCAAGGTGGGTTGCCTCCTCTTCCAGCGTGGAGGCATAGTAGCAGGGAGGCGTGCTCACCCACTCGCGGAGCTGGCCGGTCCACGAATAGGACTCCTTGGGCCAAGAGGGGGGCGGCGGTGACCGCTTCTGCGTGGGCGTTGGCTCGTGCTCTGGCTCTGGCTCGGCCTTGTACTCGACGAGGGGCTACACCAGCGATGGTGTCGGGATGAACAGGGGCGCGTGGACGGGGTCCCCCGCCGCGGACAAGGCAAGTGCGTGCTCCAGCCCAGCCCAACAGGCGTGCTCCTCGAGCCGGCTCGCCTCCAGCGCATGCTGGAGGTCCTCCTCAAGGGCGGCTTGATACTCTGCCTACGCCTCCTCATCCTCCGGCACTATCTGCGGGGGCGGCGGCAGAACGTCATGGTCGATGTGGACGCCACGATGGCGCTCCTCCTCGTGCTCTAGCACAAACCAACGCTCCCAGTTGGGGGAATCTGGCGCGTAGGCATGCATGGAGCACTGGTTCGGCATAAGGAGCTCACCCCGCTAGCGAACCTCCTCTGCGTGCGCCCGCGCGGACCACGGCGCCGCCGGGATGGGGATGCGCTACGGGTCCAGATGCCAGCCATGCAGCAAGTTCATATTTGGGTACTGCAGGGGGTGACGGTACTCCTAGTTCCACCATGCCTGGTGGACTGGGATGTACAACCGCTGTCTCTCCCACGGTGGCGTGCTGCATCTAGCCGGCGGTGGTGGAGGAGGGAGCCCGCGGGAAGAGCTCGCGGCGGCGCTGAACCTTCCCTTCGCGCTGAAGAAGCCCATGGCTTTGCTAGGGTTTCGGGCTGGCTAGCTGGCTAAGGTTTTGTGGTCGCCAGCGAGGGAGGAAAGGTGGCCAGGTGTGGACAAAAAGTGGATGAGGCCAGCCCCGTCGCACACGTCCATTAAAAAGGACGGGCACGCTGGTCCTCCACACACTGCCAGATGGGCCCTCGGTAGGTGGCCGCGTTAATTACAACCGCTTGGGGTGGTTGGCCGGCCGACATGTAGGGCCGCGGCGGACACCAAAGGGACGCGCAGTGCGTCCGCTTCATTGTCGCATCGACTCATTTAAGGTTAATTTTGGGCCTGAAATGCGTCGGCGCGGACCAAAAGTTGAGCATTTTGGGTTTGGGACGGCGCGTGGGGCCGGTGTTTTTTTCCGCGGTGATCCGAACGAACATGGACGGATGAAATAGGTCGCCCAATTAGAGTTGCTCTTAGAGAGGCGTCTACAGCCGTTCTTTGGCGTGAAAATCTCTCGGATGAATCCACTAACATGGACTAGTAACCTGCTGGATCGTGAGTTTATAAACAGGGACGATGCGGCTGTCGGCGTTCTGGGAACGGGGGTACCCAGGTCCGCCTGCCTGCGGCCCAGCGCATGACTTCACCGAAGGCCCGGCGTGGCCCAACTCCAGAGCCCCGCGGACAAGACCCTTGCGAGGCCCCCGCCTCGCGAGGCGAACGACACCAAGGCCTCCCGTGGAGCGGCTCCCCGAGCCTGCCTCCCAAGGAGTGGAGATCTCTATGCAGGTACCCAGCCTCACGAGGCTCGCGATGACGACCAAGGCCAGGCGGGTGCAGGCCAGGATAGTTTCCACTTCGGTGTTAAGGAGGCAAGGACAAGCGTGGCTTCCCAAGGAATCCCGGAAAGGTTTCCATTCCAGTGCAACAAGACCAAGACCATGAGCTCGACAGGACAGATGTCATCGCCGAGCGCACCACTGCGTCACGACCTGAAGCTTTGCAGGCGAACACCACCTTTTGTCAGGATAAGATATACCCTTGTCCCCTTTCAAATTGGCCGTTGTGGAATCCCTTCCCGCCTAAGCTATGAGGGAAGAGGACCAAGGCCACTATAAATATAGGTTAGACTCCACCGTAGGGAGGGACCGAATTCCATCGAGCCCTCAGGCCTTTGAGCTCTCCCGAGGCAGCTCACCCACTGTACTTGTTCATCCTCAACCTCCTCGCTAGGCCAAACCACCATAAAGCAGGAGTAGGGTTTTACACCGCAAGGTGGCCCGAACCTGGGTAAACTCCCGTGTCCACTTCTTCTTCGTCTCGCTCGCGTGAACTCGTCGGAGCCAAGCCGTGGGGTGGCGAGTGGTGAGCCACGGCTAGGCTAGATCCTTCGCACACGCCCCAGAGTTCGAACCTAGTTTGGGTCCACGGAACCCCAGACTCTGACATTTGGCACACCAGGTAGGGGCGTGTCGAAGCTCTCCCTTCCACTTCGCTTCGTCCCTGCATTGTCGCTTCCATGGTCGATGCCTGCCGAGTTCACGCTGAGCGCTGGGCCGCTCGCATCACCCAGACGGCGCCCATGGGCCGCGGTGTTCCTCGCCGCTCCGCCTCTCCCACAACAAACGCTGCAGCTGACCCCGCTGCTCATGAGCAATAGGACTCTTCGCTGCCACCCTCCATGCAGCGTGACGGCCACACCGCCACGCCTTCCCTCACTCCCGCCACGGCGTTGTCCTCCCATGCTTGTCGCGGGCCGGCGAACGCGCAAGCTGCGCTCCTCATGGCGCGTGAGTTGCTGCGCTACCGCCCTGCCAACGAAGGCTACGGTGCCTGGCTTGGTCGCATCACCGAGCTCGTCAAAGTCGCTGGCGAGGCCCCGGCACCCTCCCACTCGCTCCGTCCCCCGCCCTCCCGTGCGGGCGATCTGGCTCACTGTGCGCCTCTGATAACCCACAAGTATAGGGGATCATTTGTAGCCTTTTTCGATAAATAAGAGTGTCGAACCCAACGAGGAGCTAAAGGTAGAACAATATTCCCTCAAGTTCTATCGACCACCGATACAACTGTATGCACACTTAACGTTTGCTTTACCTAGAACAAGAATAAAACTAGAAGTATTTGTAGGTGTGATAGGTTTGCAAGATAATAAAGAACATGAAAATAAAAGTTAGGTGTTGTTTAGATAAAGAAACAATTAAGTTTAGTAAAACGAGTGTGGATTAGTGGTGGTAGGATTTGCGGAATTGTCGCTTAGCAATTGACTACGTTGCTAGACCGATAACAAGTTTTTATGTGGGAGAGGCCACTGCTAGCATGTCGTCCCTTACTTGGAAGTCTATGCACTTATGATTGGAACTATTAGCAAGCATCCGCAACTACTAACGTTCATTAAGGTAAAACACCCAACCATAGCATTAAGATATATATTGGTCCCCATTCAATCCCGTACGTATCAATTTCTATGATTAGGCTGAAGCTGCTGTCACCCTTGCCCTCCAATGCATAGTCCTGTCAACATACAACTAACCCTATGGTGTGATCCACACATGCTCTCATATGATGGGCGCCAAAGGACAGCAACATAACCACAAGCAAATTAAACCAACCATAGTAATTCACCAATTACCGATAGGACAACAAAAATCTACTCAGACATCATAGGATGGCAACATATCATTGGATAATAGTATGAAGCATAAAGCACCATGTTCAAGTAGAGGGTCCATCGGGTTGCGGGAGAGTAGACCGCTGAATATATATGGGGGAAGGTGATGGAGTGGTTGGTGAAGATGACGGAGTTGTTGGAGTAGATCGCCGTCACACGATGATTGCCCCGGCGGCGTTCCGGCGCCACCGGGAGAGAGAGGGGGAGAGAGCCCCCCTCCTTCTTCTTCTTCTTCCTTGGCCTCCCCCTAGATGGGAGGAGGGTTCCCCCTCTAGTCCATGGCCTCCATGGCGGCGGAGGGGCAAGAGCCCCTCCGAGATTGGATCTCTCTCTCATTTCTCTTCTGTTTCGCGTTCTTGTTTTCTGGCCCTTCACCATTTCTTAAATTCCCGGAGATCTGTAACTCCGATTGCGCTGAAATTTTTACATGATTTTTTTCCATAAATTATCTTTCTTGCGCCCGAAGTAGGGCCCAAGACACCTGGGCGCGCTAGGGGGTGCCCGGCGCGCCCTGGTGGGTTGTGGAGGCCATGGGCCTCCGTTAGCGTTGATTCCACCTCCCAAAAATCATAAATATTCCAAAATAATTCTCCGTAAATTTTTATCGCGTTTGGACTTCGTTTGATATGGATATTCTGCGAAACAAAAAAATGCAACAAACAGGAACTAGCACTGGGCACTGGATCAATAGGTTAGTCCAATAAATCATATAAAATGTTGCCAAAAGTATGTGAAAGTTGTATAATATTGGCATGAAACAATCAAAAATTATAGATAGGATGGAGACGTATCAGCATCCCCAAGCTTAATTCCTGCTCGTCCTCGAGTAGGTAAATAATAAAAAGATAATTTTGGATGTGGAATGCTACCTGGCATAATCTTGATCATATATCTAATCATGGCATGAATATTAAGACACGAATGATTCAAAGCAATAGTCTATAATTTGACATAAAGACATCAATACTCAGGCAGCCCAACAAACAATCATGTCTTTCAAAATATCAACGCGAAAGAAAGTTATCCCTACAAAATCATATAGTCTTGTCATGCTCTGTCTTCATAACACAAAGTATTTATCATGCACAACCCCGATAACAAGTCGAGCAATTGGTTCATACTTTTTAACGCGCTTTACCTTTCTCAACCCTCATGCAATACATGAGCGCAAGCCATGGATATAGCACTATGGGTGGAATGGAGTATGACGATAGGGGTAAATATAGAGAAGACAAAAAGTAAGAAAGTCTCACATCGACGCGGCTAACCAACTGGCTATGGAGATGCCCATCAATTGATATCAATGCGAGCAGTAGGGATTGCCATGCAACGAATGCACTAAGAGCTATAAGTGTATGAAAGCTCAAAATGAAAACTAAGCGGGTGTGCATCTAACTCTATAATGAAAAATTCCCACTAGTATATGAAAGTGACAACATAGGAGACTCTCTATATGAAAAACATGGTGCTAATTTGAAGCACAAGTGTGGAGTTAGCATGCCCCTTCTCTCTTTGTTTTTTTTTTCCTTTTTCTTCTTTCTTTTTCCTTTTTTTCTCTCTTTGTCCGGAGTCTCATCCCGACTTGTGGGGGAATGATAGTCTCCATCATCCTTTCCTCACTGGGGCAATGCTCTAAAAATGAATAATGATGATCATCACACTTCTATTTACTTATAACTCAAAAGAAATAAAAATGACAACTCGATACCTATAACAAAGTATGACTCTATATGAATGCCTCTGGCGGTGTACCAGGATGTGCAATGATCTAGCATAACAACGATATCAAAAAACGGACAAGCCATGGAAATATCATGCTAGCTATCTTACGATAATGCAAAGCAATATGACAATGAATGCTCAAGTCATCAAAACGGAAGCGGTGGAAGTTGCATGGCAATATATCTGGCTATGGAAAGGCCATAATAGGTAGGTATGGTGGCTGTTTTGAGGAAGATATAATAAGGCTTATGTGTGATAGAGCGTATCATATCACGTGGCTTGAATGCACTGGCGAAGTTTGCACCAACTCTCGAGGTGAGAAAGGGCAATGCACGGTACCGTAGATGCTAGCAAATTGCGGAAAGGTAAGAGTGCGTATAATCCATGGACCTACATTAGTCATAAAGAACTCATATACTTATTGCAAAAGTTTATTAGCCCTCGAAGCAAAGTACTACTACGCATGCCCCTAGGGGGATAGATTGGTAGGAAAAGACCATCGCTTGTCCCCGACCGCCACTCATAAGGAAGACAATCAATAATAAATCATGCTCCAACTTCATAGCATAACGAGAGACTATACGTGCATGCTTCGGGAATCACAAACCTTAACACCAATATTCTTACTAACCACAACCATTTACTAGTACCTCCCACATATTACCATCTCTATATCTCAAAACTATTGCAAGGAATCAAACATATCATATTCAGTGATCCACAAGTTTTATGTAGGATTTTATGACTAGCCATGCAAATGACCAATTCCTGTTGACTCTCTAAATAGGTATAAGTGAAGCATGAGAGTTTAATTATTTATACAAAATACCATGCTCTAATAAGTATAAGTGAAGCAAAATAGCATTCTACAAATAACGGTTTTCTATGTGAAGAGAAACAGACAATCCAAACTTCAAATGATATAAGTGAAACACATGAAGCATTCTATAAAGCCATACTCAAAAGATATAAGTGAAGTGCAATGAGCATTATATAAATCAACCATGGACTATCTCATACCAGCATGATGCATAAAACAAAAATGAAAACTAAACACAAAAGACGCTCCAAGATTTACACATATCACATGAATGAAACGAGAACGAAACATACCGATACTTGTTGAAGAAAGATGGGATGCCTTCCGGGGCATCCCCAAGCTTAGATGCTTGAGTCTCCTTGGATATTTACTTGGGGTGCCATGGGCATCCCCAATCTTGAATTCTTTCCTCTCCTCCTTCTCCTCATATCGAGACCTCCTCGATCTTTGATCACTTCATCCACACAAAACTTAACAGAAAGCTTGGTAAGATCCGTTAGTATAATTGTAACATCCCAAATTTTCAATTTGGAATGTTATACATAGGTCATCATATGCATATCATATTTTATTTGCATTTCGTTTGTGATCCTAGAAATCTTAAGCAACTCAAGGACCCACGGAGAGAGTTGGGGATTTCGTTTATTTTCATATTTGAATTTTCTCAAATATTGAAAAGAGGATCATTTTGGTTTTATTTATTTTTCTCTTCGAAATATTTCATATTAAAAATAAATGAGAGGAGATAATATGACTTCTCCAAAATAAAAGAAATATTGGAGGAAAAATGTTAAAATCAAATAAATAATTTTATTTGGATGTTATCGCTATTTTATTTGAATTAGAAAAATATGCGTTTTTTCGAAATTGCATTAGAGTCCCAAATAAATGTTCACCTTGTCCGGTAGATTTTTAGAGGACGGGGAAAATTTATTTCAGGATTTTTGGAGTCAGTTTAGTATTTCTTTTCTTTGTTTTTCTGCGCGGAATTATTAAAAAAAAAAACTCCGCGGACCGAACTGGGCCGAAGCCCAGCCGGCCCGGCACCGCCGCCGCCTCCGCTCGCGCGCGCCCGTGCTTGAGCCGGACTCCGCCGAAGTCCGGGACGCCCCCGCCACCGCGGCTTGCCCCCTCCCCAAGCCGAGCCCCCCCTCCGAGCTCCTTAAATACCGCCGCCATCCCGCCTTCGCCTCACCCCGAGCCGCAGCAGCAGCAGCAGCCGCAACCGCCGCCGCCCACCGCCTGCCGCGCCTGCCGCCGCCGCCGCTGCAGCGCCGCCGTCGCTTGCCGTCCGCGCCGCCGCGTCGCACCCCGCTGCCGCCCCTCAGCGCCTCGCCTCGCCGGAGCCGCCGCCTCGCCACCGGAGCCGCCGCCGTTTTTTTTCGGTTTAGGTAAAAACCGATCGGTTTTTTTTTAAACCCTAGATCCCATTTTTTCTTCCGGTTTAGTTATTTACCGAACGCCCGTTCGTACGTTCGTTTTAACGAATGGTTTTCACCCGTTAGTCACAGACAGCGAACGTTCGTTAGTTAGCCTGTTCGTCAGTTTTTCTTTTTCCAGGGTTTTTCGCGATTATTTTCGATCGCGATTTCTGATCCGATTTTTCGTTTTAGTTTATCTTTTCGCTCGTTTATCGGAATCAGGCGATTCAAGCGCCTAGAGTTTCGTCTCGAAGCCCTCTTTCTGTTTAATCAACTTAAACAAGTTTTTGCTACTGTAAAATTTGACTTTAGTCCAGATTAGTAATCGAAGCTTGTTTCTTTCGCAGTTTGAGTTTCGTTGCTTCGTTTGATTTGATTCTTTTTGCAAACCGGAGTTCTTAAGTTGAACTTTCTGGTTAGATCTCTTATTGTAGTTTTACCTGTGCTTCTAGTTGAGTGCTTATTGTATGCTTGTTTGTTTGCGATAGAGTACCCGGAGTGCGAAGCGTGCTACTACGAGTCTCTAGGATTTGCAGATCGTCAGCAAGGCAAGTAACACATTGATCATAATTCTTTCATACCCAGTTTTTATGCATTAGTTTCAATCCTCAAACACTGCATGATTAGGATGTGATTAACTTGTGGGTATTGGGAAGTAGATGATGAGGTAGAACCTATTGCCCTTTATTATCAAACCCTTGGGAGTTACTTCTATGTTATGCTTATATTGCCATGCTATGCTCGTAGACGTGGATTGGGTTTTGAGTGTATCCATGACAGATGTGAGATTGTTAATTAATGGTTAACTTAAGGTGGCTACTTAAACACACATCTGGGTGGATTGGTTGCGGGCACCTGGGGATATACCAGTGCTGTCCATTTGGTTCGCCACCCAGGCTCAAAGGGATCATAAGATTATTCATGCTAGAAACTTCCGTGTGCAGCCACAAGCTATTATGGGCTCTAGCATAGTTGAGTATGTTGCATGACCTCTTCCAGTGGTAGGCTAGCAGATGTAGGGGATGTAGGTTGGTACTGTCTACCCAGGGTTAGAGTTAATGCTTCTGAAAGACTGTGTCTCGGTCATCCGTTTCTCAAACACCATGTAGTGCGAGAAATCCAACGGAGGAGATCGAGTCTTGTGGGGAAAAGTGCACAAACCTCTGTAGAGTGTACAAACTAATCATGGTTAGCCGTGTCCCCGGTTATGGACATCTTGAGTATCTGGTATTTGAATTATTGATTTGATCTCATCACTCTAAATTAATTTGTTGGGTTTAATGATTACTTTTAATTGGGATTGAGAGGGGGATTTACCTTCTCAATGTTTTCAACAAACTCAGTAGTAAATAAAAATTTATTCCTTTGTTATAGGGAAAAATTTGCTTTTCGCAAAACAATATAACCCTAGAGCCTTCCACCAGCCATATATGCATGTAGTGATAGCATTTATCTGTTCATTGCTCTATTGTGTTATATTGCCAGCATATTCCATGTGCTGACCCGTTTCGGGCTGCAACATATCATGTTGCAGACTTTTCAGACGAAGAGTAAGGTGCGCTAGGTCGTTGTCATGCACTCAGCTATGCCGTTGGAGTTGATGGACTCACTTTATCTTCCAAGCCTTCTGCTGTTATCTTATTTAGATGGCCTTACGCCATATTTATTGTAATAAGTTCTCTTTTGAGACATTCGATGTAATAAGTGTGTGATTGCACTCTGTTATAAATCCTTCGAGTACTGTGTGTGTCAGCATTACCGATCCAGGGATGACACTTATGCACAGAGACTTCGATCCATTCGGGTCGGGTCGCTACAATAATAAAGCAAATCACTACTTTAAGTACTATTGCAAACCAATTCATATTTTGGTTTTGCATTGTAGCTACTGTATTATAACTTTTCCATGGCTTATACGACCGATAAAATCGATAGTTTCACCAAAACAAGCAAAACAATGCATCAAAAACAGAATCTGTCTTAAACAGGACAGTCTGTACCAATCTGAACATCTACCATACTTCTGTAACTCCAAAAATTCTGAAAAATTAGAAAACAATATTTTTTTACATAAATACTGTGCAAAAAATTTCAGAAACTTTTGACATTCCAGTAAAAAATGTAAAATTGTGCACTACAGGCAAAGTTTCTGTTTTTACACCGCACATACCAACAAGCAATCTAATCATCCTAAAGGCAAATCTTGACACATTATTTTTATAATGCAATGGATTTGTACAAGGGGATAATTATTTTTGTTGAAAAGTTTCTATAATCAAGATTCACAAAGTTTCCATGGGCATGAACAAAGTTCAAGGCTAGCTCCCATTTTCACGGTGCTCGTCTTTCTCATTTTCACTTTTCTTTTTGTGAAGTTTTAGGTTCCCCTCTATATTTTTTAAACTTTATAAAAGCACTCAACAGAATATAATAAATCTCTAAAACTTCCGGGTTGTCTCCCTGGCAGCGCTTTCTTTAAAGCCATTAAGCTAGGCATAAAGTGCTCAAGTAATGGATCCACCCGGATCCCAAGGTATATCAAAGCCAATTTTAATTAACAATGATTTGGCATTTAATAGTGAGCACAAAGCAATATATATCATGCAATGATGAAGTCTAACTCTCTTCCTATGCATCGGCATGTCATAAAAGAACAATTCATGCACATCAAGTAAAGGCCAATACATAGCATAAGCAGTTTCTTGCAATTCTATCATGTTGGAAACATAGAGAGGCGGAGATGTAGTTCCTCTCCCATAATAATTGCAAGTAGGAGAAGCAAGCACATGCATATTATATTCATCAAAATCATCATGTGCAACGCTAAAAGGCAACCCATCAATATAATCCTTAATAAGCGCAAACTTCTCCGATATAGTGTAGTTTGGAGAATTCAAAAAGATAATAGGACTATCACGTGTGGGTGCAATAGCAACAATTTCATTCTTAACATAAGGAACTATAGCAAATTCATCTCCATAAGCATAATTCATATTGGCATCTTGGCCACAAGCATAGCAAGCATCAATTTCATCAAAAAGGGATATTTCAAATGAATCAACGGGATCATAGCAATTATCATAGCATTCATCCTTCGGTAAGAACGAAGGGACATTAAACATGTATGAGTTGGAGGGTTACTCTCATTAGAAGGTGGGCACGGGTAGCTAATCCGTTCTTCCTTCTTTTGTTCTTCGCTCTCCTCATCATCTTTTTCATCCAATGAGCTCATAGTTTCATCAATTTCTTTTTCCATAGACTCCTACAAAATATTAGTCTCTTCTTGGATAACGGAGACTTTCTCAATAAACTCATTAATATAAGCATTAGAAGCATAGTTTTCATAGCAATATTTAAGTATGGCAAAATTTTCAGATTCGTAAAGAGTAGTATCATACTTTTCAATCAAACAAGCAATTTCATAAGCACCCTTAAAAGCAACAAATTCTTCAATTTGTTTAGCATCATAGTAATTATAAACACCCTTAGCATAAGAAGATAGAATTCCATTATCTCTAAACTCACATTGATAAGGAAGGTGTTTCTTAGGGTCTTCAGAACAACAAGTAAAATCATGTATTTCACATAAATTCCAAGCATAGCATTGCATACACTACAAAAAAATACACTTCCGTGATGATACATGTTTGTCATAGTAGGTCACGTTTTCTGTCATGCATGTACATCCATGATGATTTTATGACAGAATCAAGATAGTCATACCTGTGCTGTCGTAGAAGTGTTCCATGACAATACCAAAATTATCATCAGGGAAGTGTCCACTTCCATGATGATAAATGGCGCGTCATGGAAGTGCTTTCGTTAAGGGTAACCGACATGTGGCATCCACCGTAACGGGTCACCGTTAAGCTATTGGGTCCGGTTTTGGATCCGATAACCCGCTAACAGCCACGACCAATGGCGATTTTCCACATGTAAAATTCTCAGTGGCCGACGGAACCACGTGTCAGCTCTGCGTTAGCACATATGTCACTCATCCAATGGGCAAGATGCGCCTATGATATATTGACACGTGGACCGGCCCAAAAGTGGCCCATAAAGATTAAATGGGCCGGCCCAGCTAAAGGCCCACAAGATTTTGCAGACCATAATGGGCTGGCCTAGCTAAAGGCCCACAAGATTTTGCAGACTATAATGGGCCGGCCCAGCTAAAGGCCCACAAGATTTTGAAGACACTAGTGGGCCGGCCCGTTAACAGGCTGCCATGTTTTGGGCCAAATGCCGGCCCATATTTGATCCGGTCCATTAACAGCCTGCCACGTTCTGGGCCTAATAAGGGCCCATATGAGATCCGGCCCATTAATAGCCTACCATGTTCTGGGCCATATTACGGCCCATATCAGATCCGGCCCTTTAAGAGCCTTTCATTCTTTGGGCTAAATTATGGCCCATATCAGATCCGGCCTGTCAACTGGACGCTGTGCTTTTGGGCCCACTTGAGGCCCGGTTAGGATTTCTGTTTGCTAAAGGCCCATTTAATAGTACGACCTGATATTAGTTTCGGCCTGTTAAAGGCCCGTTTAACATTTTGGCCCTATATTTATTTCGGCCTGTTAAAAGCCCGTCATATAGTTGGGCCTAATTATGGCCCACTTTGCATCCGGCCTGCTTACAGCCGATAATCTGATTGGGCCAAACAAGGACCGAGACAATTTTGGCCTGTTAATGGCCCGTGATGTGATTGGCATAATCATGGGCCGGGGTCTATTTCGGCCTGCTGTCGGCCCGTGAGCTGTTCGGCACGTTTCAGGCCCAACCTACTTTTCAGCCTACTAAAGCCCATTGAATTTTCTTGCCAAAATAGGGCCAACGGTTTACTTGGCCTATTAAAAGCCCGAAACTACTAGTGGGCCAGTTTACATTTAGGCATGTTAACGGACCAAGATGACTGGGCCCATGATGCGGCCCATATATAGTGATTTGCATGACGGCCCGATTATGTACCGTAATTTTACAGTTTGGCCAGTTTACTTTTCATGGAGCGAAGACATGATATATATACAGTAAAATCACTGCAGCATCATGAATAAGAAAAAACCTAGACTATACAACAAAGAAATTACGGCATATTACATCCACTGGGCATCAAAGTTCGCCACTATGATAATGAAGCACAAGCAGACAACAAATTACATACACTGGGCATCAAAGATCACCACCAGTGCAAATAAACACGCCGACAAAATAATATACAAAATCGATAGCACTTCAATAGAGTTCAAGAAAGGTTAGGCCTGCTCGGGAGCTGTAGCGCAAGCAGCTGAGCAAGCTGATGAGACTGCGCTTGTTTGACGCTTATATCCTCCTCACTCTGAAAGAGAAACAAGCAGACGGATGACAGGTTTTGCACATATAAGTATCAGTGCTGACAATTCATCACATTTCTTATTGGCGAATAAAGAGACACAGTTTAAAATAGCATTAACACAATATGGTATTGTTCAGGTTAAGACATGGCAGGAAATGACATTGTGAAGGAGTTGGCAGCTTCACGACACCACTGGATTATAGATCAAGAACTCATAAGTATCAATGGTTAGTGTGATGTCAATTTATCCCATTTCAGATTGGCAAATAAAGAGACGGTTTAAATAATAGTAGAATAATATGACATTGTTCATACTTAAGACATTGCAGAATATGACATTGTGCTGTAGTGGGTAGTTTCACCACACCACTGGATTACGGATCAAGAACATAAGCATACATGCAGTGCAAAAGAAGATCACTTGCTCTGTATAGTTTAATTTACATGGCATGAAGAAGGAACTTGGCTGTACAACTGAAAACTTAAATTGAGAAGGACAAACTCTTGTTTATGAACTTCATAATAAATTTTGAACATGCAATTTGATGCAAACACCAAAAATAAACAGCTGTTGCAGTCATGCCTAACCAAATATACACAACAAAGTTTGAAGGCTTGAGAAGGACAAACTTACATTAGTGGTGAAGACCAGCTCTATAAAGCCCTTGTCCATGCTGATGGGGGGGGGGCAATTCAAGAAGTTTACCACAGAATTTTCTTCATAAGCATTGCCTTTATTCTACATTTTGTTAAGAGTAAATATAGATGTGATAATATAAAAAAATGGAGAATATTTAAGATAAGATGAAGAGTGATGCTACATAACCAAGTAGCTATAAATGTATGTACAACGATACAGGCAAAAGGTACAGCCAAGAGCAATGCAGAGCTAAACTTCTTCAGTACCATTTGTTTTATCCAACCTTATGGTAAGAGTAAATATAGATCTGATGTGTAGAAAATGGAGGGCAAAGGAAAATAAGCTGCAGAGTGATGGTACATGAACAACTAGCTGTCAATATAAGTACACTGATAAAGGACAGTAGGTACTTACAAGAACAATGCAGAGCTAAACTTTTTCATTGGCATTGGGTATATTCTACATTAATGTAACCATTAATACATATCTGATAATTTGGAGCGAACAATTGATAAGCAAGCTATCATGCATACTGCTGTCACATAATGAACCAGGTATGAATGCAAGTACAGTGATACAGGACAACAGGTACTAACAAGAGCAAAGCAGCGGGCAGCATATTTGCGATATCCTGTCGTCCTTTTCAAACCGGAATTCTTCTTCGAGCAGATTTGCTGCAAAAGAGATCCGTAAGGCACATGCAAAAAAGTAGAAGTTCAAATTGTCATGTGATATCATAGATAGTACCTCATCCTGGGGACGAGACCAGTGCATAACAAGGTTTTTCCATTCAATGTCTTCTAAATTTAGCACAGGAGACTTCACTGGAAATTCGTTTATAGACTTGCCATCAAAGTGTGTTTTCCTCAAGTAACACCGATACTGCTGCAATGCTTCCTTGAAAAGCGCAAGCAAGCTTTGCTTGTCATGACTATCCAGATTGACCCTCGCCTACTTACAACAATGTAATGTAAATCATTGATGTGTTCAATCAACAGAAAACAGGAAAATAATCACCATGAATAATAGCACTTACACGTAAGTGGGACAGGAAGATGTGAAAATGGTGTTTGTCTTCACTATAATCTTCCCATGATGGGAATATATGCACGTAGTCCCTAACAACATTGAAAGCATTGTCTTTTAAACTGGGAATAACTGGAATGGGGTTCCAATCTACAGGAATTGGCTGTCTCTGTAGTTGGGATAGGTCTTCGGCCGGTGGACTTACTGTACTTTTTGCTGGAGTGGGATTTTTCTGTGGTACGGCAGGTGCTATGGCAACTGAAATCGGCATACCTTTTGCTGGAGTGCAGGTCCTGTGTGGTGGGGCTAGTGGTGTGGCCAGTGAAGTATGGGTACAGTCTGCTGGAGTCGGTCCTACATTTTGTGTCACTGGTTGTAGAGCCAATATAAGTGGGGTGCTATCTGATTTCTCCGGCACCACCATGTTTTTCAAGGACTTTGCTGGTGCTCCTTCAGGTTCGGCAATCACCCTCTTCCTTTTTGATGTCTGATGCACAAGAACAACATTTGAGTGAAAAAACATGGTATGATGATAGATGGAATATGTATTGATAATGGATGGGCATGGCATCTTAACATATATGATGAGTAAACTAAGCAGATGGTGGTGCAACAAAGTAGAAGAAATGCAAGACACCTTATGCAAGATACGCGCAATCAATAAAACCTTGCCAAATTAGAACATGCACCTTGATGGGTGAACAGGACAGGCCATCTGCCTTCGACTCCTCGAGGTCAGAATAGTCATTAGGATCATATTCTGAACAAGAATCTACAGGTGGGGAGCGTATGAGTTTCATTGCATCCAGAATGGAACTCAATGCCTTGGTGCCAAGTTTGTTAGTCATTGCAGTGTTCCACAATATTCTTCTGATGCGCGCATTCTCATATTCATTGTGATTACGTACAATATCTGAGAAGCATGAAAACATAAATAGTAGTGAGATTATCTTTGTAATGCAGAGGATATTCTAATATAATAGGGGCTCCCTGTAAACCCTTGTGTGCTATCACTGGATTCTGATGAGAGAGCCCATGTGTGCTGTAATATGGTGCATGCATTAATATAATCTGGCACAAGTACACAAAAAAATAGGCTCCAGAAGTAAGGATAGTTGGCAGATGATAGGTTCATAATATACTGTATAGAGAGTTTATTGCCAAACCATGATAACAAGAGCACACAACAACTAGGCAGATCATAGTGTACATAAAAGGGGTACACCATAACCAGCATATATAAATCGGGAAAGTGGAACTGGATGGAAAATATGGTGTTGTATTGCCGCTACTAATTGAAAGCCTATCGATCATGTACAGGCCAGCTCTATCAGCTGTTGACTGCAGATGCCCCTGCTCCCCTTCCTGACAAGAAACATACTGTACGTACTAAATACAAAATAACAAAAGAGGAACATGTTAAAGAACAGAAGAGGAAGCATATTCTTGAGATTCCGCTTCTTTCCGTACAATGTTGGTTGCCCACTCATGATGAATCACAACGCCCAAAGAAATGCAATTCCATGCTGTCTCCCTATATGTGGCCACATGCATTTGGAAAATCAAGTGGGAGCATTAGCTGACCAATTAAATGTGTGTCTGTTAACTAATATCAGTATCATATCACAATTCGTATTTGAAGAAGTAAGCTTTGGACTTATGATTGGTGTGTTGTTTAGCTTCAAGAGTGGACTGCTGCTAGTGCGACACAAAGCAGCTACACAGATCATAGTGTAGATATAACGGGAAAACCGTAAGCATCACAAGTAAAATCAAAAAAGTGGAACTTGCTGGAAAATATGGGCTACTATTGCCGGTACAGCTAGAAAGGCTTCGGATACTAGCTCTCTTCAACTGAAGGTACGGTACTGTTAATATCAGTGTAACTCTGAAAGGCGACATTGCTCCCCGCATTTCCTTGCTAATCTTATAGGATTCAAGTGGGCAGGACACTACAATTCCTATTCCTATGTTTACAAAATCCTACGAATCAAAGAGGCCCGAAGAGTTGAAAGTGTCCATCACAACCGATCGAATAGACCTTTACACTTCAAATGTCCCTGCTCCTCTTCACTACAAGGAACATACTGTACTATTATACTCCCTCCGTTCCAAAATATAAGTCTTTGTAGAGATTTCCACTATGGATCACATACAGATGTATACAGATACATTTTAGAGTGTAGATTCACTCATTTTGCTCCATATGTAGTCCATGGTGGAATCTATACAAAGACTTGTATTTAGGAACGGAGAGAGTACTTATTAAAGAAGAACAGAAGAGGAACATGCTAAAGAAGAGCAAGTAGATTTTGGATAATAAAATGTTCATTGCGCAGTGCCCACACATGATGAACCAGAGCGCATTAAGAATGGAACTCCCTGCTGTCTCTCTATATGTGGTGCACGTGCTTTTCGAAAGTAAAGTAGGAACATTAGCTGACCAATTAAACATTATCTGTTTTAGTAATATCAGCATCATATCAGATTCGTATTTGAGTAAAAAATTTGGAATTATGAGGGCACGTTGTTTAGCTTGATGGATTGAGGAGCAGTGCTAAGCAGCTACGATGATGGTACTGAATATAAAGGAATGTCTGCATGCAAGTCACATGACTTTCGTCATTTGGGTCAGTCGACCATTTCAGGCGGTTGGATGAAGATTCTACGAGGCCGTCGGAGGCGCCACGCCGCCGCGTCATACGCGCGGGCGGCCTCGTGGGCGGTGTCGAAAGTGCCTAGGCCGTGGCGCATCTCGCCGAACCGGATCTTGGCGGAGAAGGCATCGGAGGGGTGCGCGCAGACGCCGCGGTAGCCCCAAGAACTAGCGCGCGCCCGGCCGATTTTCCCTCGCGCGCGCGATCCTTTCCCTATGTCCCTGCTATCTCTACTCTCTACTCTTATAAAAACAGAGTTGGTGATGATGGTGTGCCTGCCATCCTGCAATATAGGCCGTCCGATTTATATCTGATGGATAGGAAGGAAACTATGGCAATATTGCAAAAAGATACCCACACCCCTCTCCACATTTGCAAATAAGGCCTTCCCTCGTTCATCCTTTTCTCCCACAAGATAAACTACTCATACAAATGCATCTTGATGTTCCGTGCAACGCATGGGCATCTTGCTAGTTCTAAAAAACTTTCCATCATTTGCCACACTACTGGTTGCAGATGAAGAACCTACCCAAGCACAGCGCAATACGGGAGCGACGCACAATTACAAGGTGATATTCTGTTGGACAATGCAAGCTATAACCAATTACTTTTACTGGAACAATAGCAACCAGGAAATTTGAAGGGTAGGTATGAACAAAATTGGAACTGCACATGTACTGCTAAGAGATTCAATATACACATTACCAATCGAGGAGGAGTATGATGGTCGCGGCGGCGTCTGTGCATCATGGTCGGCAACGGGAGCAGTTCATTGTCCACGACGGTGGTGCTTCTGCGCTTGGTGTCGGCTTTCGGGAAGCAGATTCGAGACCGTGGAAGGCGGTGCCGGGGAAGAGGCTCCATGTATGACGACGACGGTGGACCGGCTCCAGTGCGGCGTACGACGTCGTCGATGAGGCAGATGCGCTGCGGTGGACGAGTGCGACGATGAAGAAGGGGAGGAGCACGAAGGCTGCGATGCCGTGGAGAAGTCTATTTTGCGGTGGGGATAGAAAATGGGGAGTATTCAGGTGTACTACTCTGGGTGCCGGGGTGGGGTTGGCTAGGTATGGTGAGCCTGAAGTTACCAAAATAGCCCCCTACCCACCAGCATCTGTAGGCCTATTACGAAGGGTATGATGGTAACTTCGCATTGCTCGAATCAGGGTCGCGGGAGATTTTCCCGCCGACCTGAAAATTTTGTAACACTGAACTCCCCATCTGGCATGTTGGGTGATTGGGCTAAGCAACTAGTAGCGAGTAGTACTAGTAACTACTAGTACTCCCTCCGTTTTTATTAACTCTGCATATTAGGTTTGACCGAAGTCAAACTTCCTAAAGTTTATAGAAAAATATAAACATTTACCATAACAAATATGTATGATGTGAAAGTACATTCAATAATGAATCTAATGGTATTTATTTGTTATTGTATATGTTAATATTTTTTTGTTATAAACTTTTTGAGAGTTTACAAAACTTGACTTTGACCAATGCTAATACGCGGACTTAAATAAGAACGGAGGGAGTACACATTTGTTTTCTTAGTTTGTAGTGGAATTAATCATTTGTTGTAATCGTGAAATAAATATATTAAGCTACTGACTTCGAATGTAATGGTTTATGCAATTCAATAGTTAGAATCATTGTTGAATTCCAAGATGTATACCAGGTCTATAGTACTTCACAATATGCTCAAACTCACATAATCCCAATCAAATGAAAATCTAAATGCATTTCATAGTTATTACTTTGTAGGATGCAACAAAACCAACCGTAACTCTACATGATCCATTATAAAGCAACATTTTGAACACATCCCAATGTGTGAATGAAACATGTAGAGAGAGCTTGTGAAGATGGAGCAATGGCGGGAGAGAGATGTGTGCGCTGAACACACAAGATATACACCCCATGTAAGAAAGAGAAATAGGGCAGGAAAGATTGTATGTATGTGGGCGAGAGAGTAGGAGACAAACCTCACGAGAGAGAGAGAGAGAGAGAGAGGAAGAAGTTAGGTCTGTGAGAAAGATGGAGACATGTAATATACGTGAGATGCGTGTGCATCCGGATTTTGTACATGTGGAAGGAGAATAGACAACGGGTTTGGTGAGAGAGCTGGAAAAACATGGACAAGAGGGGAAGGATCTCGTGGGTTGAGGGATTGATAATTTTGTGCGGGAGAGAGGGGGGGGGAGTCAGTCAGCCGTCGTCACATCATCCTGCTTCCAAATGGCCCCGCATTCTCTAGTGCAGTCTGGTCGCCGTCTTTGATCTCCTCGATGCCCTCTTTGAAGATTGAGGTGGTGTGCATGCTGGGGTGTAGAGAAGCACAAGCGAGAGTGGTCGCCATATAACCTTGGATGGGGATGAATTGTGTGCTCGGGGGAGGGGGGAGTGTGTGTGTGTGTGTCAGATATTGAGAGAAATCAAACCTATGGGGAGAATGTGTGTGTATGTGATGGAAAGCTACATGCTAAATAGGGTTTTCATGAAGAGATTGTGCGTGCGAGATAGAGAGCGATGTGCGGGCCTTGAGGCGGGCAGGGGCCGGGTGAGGGTGTCAAAATGTGTGTGTTGATGCATGTGTTACATGCGATCGTGCGAGGGACGGACGAATCGAGAGAGATGGTTGTTGTGTTACGGATGCTCCTCTATCTCTCTCTCTCGCACACACACACAAGTACAAATAGAAGACTGTTCTCTCATGTATACACAACATATCGGCATCTCCCTATGTCTCACTCATGCATGATCATTTGCACATTCACACCTCTCTATGTCTCTATCACACTCACACTGTCTCCACATTGCCCTTCCACCACAACACACATATAGACACATACACGCGTTCTCTCTGAGTCAGACACACAGAATCAGTATTAAAAAAAATGTCTAGGGCGCACCTAAAATGTCCAAATCCAAATAAGCATGAACTGAAGCTAAATTCAAATATATGGAAATATTGTAGCGTGAAGAACTTTTCCAGGAAAAAAAAGTAGAGTAATATTCGGGGATTGTTTTCACACACACAAAAAGGTTCAATGGATGTCCTTCGAGCGCGACACGGTGACGCACTGTTCGATCGACCGCGCGGCCGCGGTGCACGCGCTTGCACAGGATCCTGTATCGATGCTGTGCTAACTCATGTGGTAGTATAAGCGCTGCCTCAGTCTAATGTTTACGTTTACTAGTACGGTGTTCTTTTAAGTTTGACCAACCCTATATAAAACTAAACTAAGCTCCCATACGCGCACTTATCAATATGCCGCCGCCGCCTTTGCGCATGCCGGCGCCCGCCTTCTCCGGCCGACCATTTCTCGCCCATCACCGCCGTGTCCCCGCTATCCCTGTGCCATGAAGCCGAAGGCTCCCCCGCTCACGTCGTCTGCAGTCCCTCCTCGTGATGCCGCCGCGCTACCAAGCACGCGAGCAGGTGGAGCCGCGTCTATGCCCGCAGTGTACAAAGAGGAGGACGAGCGCGGCTCCAACACGCCGGCGAGGAGGAGCTAGTGTGTCATTGTCGTCTCCACCCGCGCGGAGGAGGCCAGCATGGTGGCTGTCGCGGCAGAAGCCGGTCGCGCCCGCGCCGAGCCTGCAAACCGGGTGCGGATGTGGAATCTAGCTTCGAGACCTTGAATGCCACATGTATCCTGCAATTTGAAGGAACAGTTTGGGTCAGTCGACTCTTGTGAGCTGTTGGATGCAACATGGACGGCCAGAAGAGCTTATTCAACCTCCGAAAATGATGCACTTTTCATCTTCTCTCTCAGGTATCGACTGCCAGCCCGCCACAGGCCTAACCACATGCCGCCGCCGCCCCGCCCTCCCCTGAACCGCCTGCCACCGCCATGCTCCCCCCACCCCCGCCATCCATTTAACCCCGGGCATGATCCATTTTTTCCGGCGAACTTTATTCCACACCCAACACTCGTAAGATAGATCATGGGCACCCTGCCACCCTAATATAGATACTAGGGTAGCTTCTCTGCCATCTTCTTCCTTCGCTCTGTCGAACTTCTTTCACAAATCGGCTGACCCAAATTATACTACTAGTACGTATTAAGTACAGTAGGAACGCAAAGATACGAGTAGTAGTACCAACTACAAGAAGAACAGTAGTAAGACATACTAGTACTACTGTACGTACTAAAGAGTTCAAATAACAAGAAAGAACATAACATAGTTCTGCTGGGGGCTCAGCACAACACACCCATGAAATAAAACTAAGCAACTAGTTCGCTTGACACTGCACTAGAACCAGCATGAGCAACGACACTGCCACCTTACTCGGTGTCCTCGTCCACGTCCACGTCCTCGACTTCGTCCTCGTCCCTCTTCCTCTTCCTCTTCGCCGACACTTCTTTGCTTGAACCGGACACTGGGCTCTGCTTCTTCATCCAACCCTTGTAGATATTTAAACAAAGGTAGGCATCCGTTGCTACGTACACGATGTGATCTTCATCTATTGTCTTCGACTCCCATGCATGGTGAAACTCCGGGTGAGGTTTCTTCGGTTCAACATACGAAGGATCAATCATAGCTGTTGCCAGGGTCAGCATTGAAGGCTGAGAGGAGGACACCAGGCTTTCCTTCTGGAGATCGAAGGGCTGGCTTACAACGAGGCCTATCCGACCCAGGACTCTGCTGTCGTTCGTAAAGTCTACAGTAACGAATTTCACTCTTTTGTCCTTGAGGAAGAACTCAATAACCTGGCACCTAACGTCGGCATGGCATATGTGGTAGACCAAGCATACGTTATGTACGCAAACCTGGATCATGGCAGGCTTCTTCATCTCTGCCTCCTTTAGAAGCTTCTCCCTTCCCAGGACTAAGGTGTACTCAATATCTAGCCCAGCGACCCACTCATCCTTTGAACTTTCGAACATGTGTAGGAAGCGAGCAAGGCATGCTTCCACCGTCGTGGGTGTACGGGTGTAGATGACGATGAACTCATCGCCGGTGATGGTTCTAACCTTGTACTCACCGCCGATCATGGAGATTTGGGAGGCCATGGATTTTGGAGGCATGTTAGGGGAAGTGGAACTGGTGTAATGTGAAAGGACGGGACGACTGGGAGCAAACTGTTGTAAGGTAGAAGACGGGAACGAGTAGGGCGTGCAAATGGCGTAGGGTGGTGGCTTGCCCGGTGGATAAACGGTTGCATGCCCCCAAAGTGTTCTCGAGTACTATGCGGGACCCACTAGATGTCATGTCTACTAGACCCACATCGTAGGCCTGACGGTATAGCTTCTGCGTGTTTGCACGCCATGCCGGCGCGTGCAAGTAACTTTCACTTAATTCCGTCAACCGTCGCGCCTCCCACGACCTTCGCCTCCCTCGCGCGGTCTCGCCCTTTGAGACTTCGGACGGCTATAAATGAGCAAATTTTTTTGCCTACTCCGCATGCATGATACTCCCTCTGGTCCTTTTTATTCCGCGTAAGATTTGTGTTAAGTCAAAGCTTGCAAAGTTTGACCAAATTTATACTAAAAATATCAATATCTACAATACCAAATATATATTTTATGAAACTACATTTCATAATGAGTATAAAAATATTGATTTGACATTGTGAATGTTGATACATTTTTCTATAAGTTTGGTCAAAGTAGAGGTACATTGACTTCAGACAAAACTTATTATATGCCCAATGCAGACTAGTTCCTCTGTCCAGGTGCGTGCCATGACCTATATAGTCATCACAACAAGGTTAGCTATTAGAGTACTACTACCTCCCTTCTGGTTTAAAGGGCTCGATTCAAAAATTTCACCTACTCTTACCAAGATAGAGGCGGTGGAATAGTTTTTGTAGTCTGCAAAAGTACTCAATTAATGCTCTCGTTCTTCACAAAAAAATGTGTTTATCAATGCATTTATCGCATTGCATGCATGCATGAACACTAGTAAATGACCAAGATTTTTACATGCATTAGTCAATATTCTCTTTAGGCTACTCATAGTGGAAAGTATCATATACTAGTATCATGTGCATGATACTAGTGTATGATAATCATATACTATTATCATGTGCATGATACTAGTGTATGATACGGGACGACCTTTATAGTGCCATGCATGACACAAAGTAGCATAGCATTTAACATGATACGGTATCTACCTATGTTACTCTAACCCCCTTCTCTTCTTTAATTCTTTGCCACATCAGCATGTTTGCTATTCCCGTGTGCATGATACCAGCTAAGATACCACCACTATGGCCAGCCTTAATCATCGCATGCAATAATTTAGTGCACCTTGAAATCTGAACATGTGTGGGGCGTGTATGTTTTTAATGACTTGAGACTATACCTAGCCCGGCATGCAATGGTCAGTTCATTACATGTAAGATGACTTATTATACACCGTTCCCCATACCTACAGGAAGCCCGTTCGTCTCCAAATATTTTCCTCTCCATGTGTGAAAACAATCTGCCTGCTTGACTCTCCTTCTCCCTCCGGCAGTCCCACCACTCCACCTGTCGGTGTACTAAGTATTGGGCCATTAGTACCCCGTACTTGTGCATGGGCAGTTGTAGCCATACTCGCGGCAAGGCTTGTCGGGGAACAGTTCAAGGTTGACTCAGGCTACCAGAGAAATTCTCAAGTCAAAGATCTGAGGATCAGCAGATAAGGAGAGCTAGAATCCGAAAGCCAGCTTCCCCGGCAAGATCTTGCCGGGGTGGCCTGCGAAGCCCGGCAAGATTCGGCACCCGGCAAGGTTCGGCGCCCGGCGAGATTCGGCGCCCGGCGAGATTCGGCGCCCGGCAAGATTCGGCGCCCGGCAAGATTCTGTTGCTGTGCCACCCTCTGGCACAGCAACAAGCCCGACATTCTGGGTCCTTCTTTGGATGCGTGGCAACGCGCCAGTGGAGGAGAGCTTAAGCGGTGCTGATGGGACGGCCCCTTTTTCCATCCCCAAGAAAGTGAGGACACCTAAACAGACACCTCACGGTGCATTAAATGCGTTCGTCCTAATCCGTCAGTGGTTAGGTATGATAACCCTGTAGCTACTTTACACCTCAATGTATATACATTTTGCCACTGTGGTGACCCCTTTGAGCATATAAAAGGAGGCCCAAGGCAACTGCTACAAGGCGGAGGATCTTCTGGCCCATTCTGCATGCGTAGCTGCTCTTTGAACATACGGTTCATCGCAAGCGCTCCTGGGGCCTGGGCTCAAGAACACTGATAATAAAACAAAGCAGGAGTAGGGTTTTACGCTGATTAGCAGCCTGAACCTGGGTAAAATCGCCTCGCGTCGATCGTTGGTTCTGCTCTTTGCGCATACCTCTCCCCCTGCCGAATCGTAAAGGGATTCCTTGAGGGTCCCATAGGTGTCGCACGCCGACATCTTTGGCGCGCCAGGTAGGGGTTGGTAGGTTGTGTGAACCTGATCCAGTGATCGGTGCCTTAGTTTCTTCATCATCTTCATCATCATGCCACCCAAGAAGAAGAGCGCCGCAATGGCGCAACCATCCACGTCCGTTTTACCTGTGCCCTCCCATACGGGCGATGGCGTGGGTGCAGAAGGAAGAGGATTAGAGCCTCCACGGCGTTCTGGTGATCCAAGCCAGGTGAGCGGCGTCGTTCGCAGCGGCAGCGGCAACCCACACGCCGCTAGATCCAGAGATGGAGCAGTGTTGCCTACGGGTGGCACAACGAATTCCAGAGATTAGAGGACGCTTTCTGGGGCTCCCGCGCCGGCGCCAGCGTCACGGCCTTCGCAGGCCGTGCACGATGAGCAACGTCATGGCGCTGGTGGTTCAGGGCATCCCCATGAAAAGATTTCTGCGCATCGATCCCAGGGTGCGCGGGCCCAGTATGCACACCGAGCTGCCAGCGGAGGTGGCGCGCGGTCGCGTGACCGTGACGGTGCTCCTTCTAACATGGCTAGGAGTCAGAGCACCTCACGTACCTCACACCTGTCGCCGCCGCCTACGCCAGCGGAAGCCTTGGCACGTGCGCAGCTGCTCCTCGATTTCCCTCCTTCTTTGGAGAAAATGGAGGAGTGGCGAGCTACTATCCAGAGCCTCATTGGCTTCGCCAACAAGGATGGGCCACAGGAGGCAGGGCCCTCATAGCGGCGGCCCATCGATCCGGCACGAGCCGATGTGGAGAAAACCAGAGGTGGTGCAACCACGGTGCACTCCCCTCCGCGACACCAACGGCGGTCGACAACCTAGCGGGTCGATCGCCGTGATGGTGATTCCACGGCGTCGTCCGATCCACGGATGCGCCGCGACCAGCGTCAAGTTCTCCATGAACGAGGCAAAGAGGATGCTCGAACCACCATCGAGCGGCGACGGGAAGCGCGCTATCAATCTGATAAGCGCGCAGGGCCGGCTGTCGACAAGCCTGTGCCAGGGGACGCAGGTGACTTGCCTTACGAGGTAGGGACTCCAGCGTTTACCCGTGAGCTGCGGCAAGTCCAGTGGCCCAATTCCCGAACCTTCAAGCCAGAGGTCCCGGAGAAATATGACGGCAAGACCCATCCCTCGGAGTTCCTGAGCATCTACACCATTGCGGTGCAGGCTGCCGGGGGCCGAGATGACAAGATACTTTCCAACTACTTCACGTTGGTGCTCAAACCCAACGTCAGGTCGTGGTTGATGCATCTGCCGGAGAATTCTATTTCTTCTTGGTCAGATCTGTGCCATCTGTTTGTTGGCGCCTTTGTTGGAGGCCACCAAGCTCCTGGCCAAGAGAGTGATTTGCATATCATCCCTCAGAAGGAGGGCGAACCCCTGCGCAAGTTTATGCAGAGATTTAGCCGGGTGCAGTACAATATTCCTGACGTTCACCCTGCTGCTGTTGTTAGTGCGTTTCACCAGAACGTGCGTAACCGCAGAATGCGGGAAGAGCTGGCAATGAACAAAGTCAAGAGTATTGCCGAGCTTTACGCTTTGGCCGACAAGTGCGCCCGAGCTGAAGAGGGAAGGAAACTCCCTGGTGAGGCTGTTGGCGCGGGGAGCGAATCAGAAGACGAAGACGCTGCAACCCCGTCAAGGAAGGGCCGGCGGCGGAATAAGAAGCGCAAAGGTAAGGTTGTGCTTGCTGTCGAGGAATCCGGCAACCCCGGCGCCGCCAAGAAGGCCAAGGTTGACGACCCCAGCAAGGAACTTACCGGGTGCTCCTCATGCCAGGCCTTGGCGGCTGCCGACAAGTCAGAAAACTCCGGCAAGCAGTACTGCAAGATCCATCGCACCAAGGGTCACGATCTCCAAAACTGCCGACAAGTTGAACAGCTTGTCGAGAAGCAGAGGGCTGAGTATGAAAAGCGAGATAAGGAGAAGGCCCATGACGGTGCTGAGGGGTCCGGCAAGAAGTGCGGTGGCCGAGGGGGTCCCCGCGGCAAGGCCAAGCAACAGAGGGAGAGGCCCGCTCGAGGCCGTGACAAAGAAGAAGATGATGATGAAGAAGATGATGAGTCTAGTGAGCAAGAATTCCAGAAAGCTACAGAGGCCATGTGTATCGACGGGGGCGCCTCGTTGCATTCTTCCCACCATCGGCTCAAACAGTGGGTGCGAGAAGTCAATGCAACAGAGCCATCGCTGGATGCATGTAAGCCCCTGAAGTGGTCCAACACGCCTATCATTTTCGACGCCGAGGATCACCCTGATCGCACAACCGCGGTCGGGTGCTTGCCATTGTTGGTCTCACCAACAATCCGCAACCTCAAGGTGACGAAAATGCTAGTTGACGGTGGGGCCGGGCTGAACCTAATCTCACCGGATGTGCTCAAGAGGCTCCAAATTCCTGATGAAGATCTCGAAGAAACGGGCACGTTTCAAGGGGTCAACCCAGGAAGAACCCAGCCAAAGGGCAAGATTACGCTACCGGTGACATTTGGTAGCGAGCTCAACTACAGGACCGAGAAGGTAGTGTTTGATGTCGCCAAGATCCCTATGTCATACAATGGGATCCTTGGTCGGCCAGCGCTGGCTAAGTTCATGGCGGCATCACACTACGCGTATAATGTTTTGAAGATGCCCGGGCCGTTGAGTGTCATTACTATCCATTCCGATAAGAAGGATGCGCTCATCTGTGCCGACCAACTCTACCGGGAAGCAGTTGCAGCAACTGCCATCAAGGCATCTGCTCCTGCCGCTGGAACCCCCGGGGGGAAGAAGAAGACCGGCAAGAATCTTGGCGCGAACTCCGGCAAGCGAACCTCCTCGGAGTGCTGCGCTTCCGTTGAGGACGCACCAGAGAGTTCCACTGGCAAGAACAAGAGATCCAAGGCTGCTCCACTAGGGACCAAGAAGGTGCCCGTCAAAGAGGACGGAACGGGAGGAACTTTCACCATAAGTTCCACCCTTGATGACAAATAGGAAAGCGCGCTCATTGCCTTCCTGCGGGCGAATGTCGATGTGTTTGCATGGCAATCGTCTGACATCCCCGGTGTTCCCAGGGAGGTAATTGAGCACCACCTTGCTGTCTGTCCTCACGCGCGGCCCATCAAGTAGAGAGTCAGGAAGCAGGCCTTGGAGCGGCAAGAATTCATTGCCGAAGAAATCAGGAAGCTGGAGGTGGCAAGATTGGTCAGAGGAGTGCTCCACCCAACGTGGTTGGCCAATTCGGTCGTAGTGCGCAAGGCGAATGGGAAATGGAGGCTGTGTATCGATTATACAGATATCAATAAAGCCTGTCCAAAAGATCCCTTTCCCTTGCCGCGCATCGACCAGATTGTGGACTCCACCGCTGGTTGTGATCTACTGTCTTTCCTTGATGCCTATTCAGGGTATCATCAGATCTTCATGGCAAAAGAAGATGAAGAAAAGACCGCATTTATCACCCCATGTGGTACGTATTGTTTTATACGAATGCCTTTCGGGTTGAAAAGTGCTGGTTCTACATTTGCCAGAGCGGTCCAAATTGGTTTTGAGCCTCAGCTCCATAGAAATATAGAGGCATATATGGATGATATAGTGGTCAAAACCAAGGACAAAGCGACGCTCATACAAGATCTAGAAGAAACATTTGCAAATCTGCGCAAGATCAACTTAAAGCTCAATCCTGAGAAGTGCGTGTTTGGTGTTCCTTCCGGCAAGCTTCTCGGATTCTTTGTATCTCAATGGGGAATCGAAGCGAACCCCGACAAGATCAAAGCTATCGAGCAGATTGAAGCACCAAGACGCGTCAAGGATGTCTGTAGTCTTGCCGGCTGTGTTGCTACTCTAAGCAGGTTTATTTCCAAATCTGCTGAGCGCGCCCTGCCCTTTTTCAAAATTTTGAAGAGGGCAGGTCCAATGAAATGGACTCCGGAAGCGGAGGCTGCGCTGCAAGATTTGAAGAAATACCTTTCTTCTCCGCCGACACTAGTCGTGCCTAAACCACAAGAGCCGTTGCTGCTATATCTAGTAGCGACAAATCAAGTGGTTAGTGCCGCATTAGTGGCGCAGAGAGAAGCTAATGAGGAAGCAACACCAGCGGCAGGACCGTCAGGCGACACGGCAGGATCTTCCCCGGCAAGGGTTGATCCCGGCAAGACAGGATCTGCCCTGTTTATTTTGTTAGCTCTCTTTTGCAAGGAGCTAGGTCAAGATATTCTGGCGTGCAGAAGTTGCTTTTCGGCCTCCTTATGGCCTCGAGGAAGCTGCACCATTATTTTCAAGCACATGAAATCACCGTCGTCACTCGCTTCCCGTTGCAACGGATTTTGCAAAATCCAGAAGCAACCGGCAGGATTGTGGAGTGGGCGTTGGAGTTGTCGAGCTTTGGCCTCAAATTTGAAAGCACTTCGACAATTCAGAGCAGGGCCTTGGCAGAGTTCATTGCGGAATGGACCCCAACGCCAGACGAAGAGGTTCAAGAAACAACTCTCCCCGGCAAGGAAATCGATCAGGAATGGGGTATGTACTTCGACGGGGCTTTTTCACTGCAAGGCGCCGGTGCCGGCGTGCTGCTTGTCGCACCCACTGGAGAGCACCTCAAGTACGTAATCCAAATGCATTTTCCCCGGGAGAGTTCGACGAACAACACTGCAGAGTACGAGGGCTTGCTTGCCGGTCTCAGGATCGCAGCAGACCTTGGTATCAAGAAGCTCGTCATCAGGGGCGATTCGCAGCTTGTCATCAGGCAAGTTAACAAGAGTTATCAGAGTCCATTGATGCAAGCCTACATCAATGAAGTGAGAAAAATGGAAGAGCACTTTGACGATCTGCAAATGAAGCACATCCCTCATGCCGAGAACAGTATTGCTGACGACCTGTCAAAGCGCGCTGCCCTCAATTTGCCTGTGGAACCAGGAACTTTTGTGCTCCATTTGACTCAACCATCCATGGCGCCGTCAATGCGGCAAGAAAAGAGAAGAAAGTTGAATTCTGGACAGTACTTTTCGGCAGAGCTCCCTGGAGCCGCCGGCAAGGAACCTGCCGGGATCAACGACAAACCTGCCGGGGAACGACAGGCTCCGGCGGAACCTCACGCTTTCGCTGTCGAGACAAATGTTCCCCCGACGGAGGAGATGCCTTTAGTCCTAGCTGTCGAGCCCCAGGCTCCAACATGGGCGCAGCACATTGTCCATTTCCTTCAGACAGGAGAACTCCCGGAGGAACAGGAAGAAGCGGAAAAGGTAGCCCGTCGGTCTGTTATGTACAAGTTCGTCGATGACGTCCTATATAGAAAGAGACCGAACGGTGTGAAATTGAAGTGCATTCCTCGGGAGGATGGACTAGTGCTGTTGGCGGAAATACATGGAGGCATATGTGGCTCTCACATAGGATCAAGAGCACTTGTCGGGAAAGCATTCCGGCAAGGTTTCTTTTGGCCCACCGCTCTCTAGGATGCAACTGCACTAGTAACCAAGTCTGAAGCGTGCTAGTTTCATTCGAAGAAATCGCATCAGCCAGCTCAAGCTCTTCAGATGATCCCTCTCTCCTGGCCATTTTTGGTCTGGGGGCTCGACATACTGGGCCCTTTCCCCCGTGCTACCGGGGGCTTTGAGTACTTGTACGTTGCTATCGACAAGTTCACAAAGTGGCCGGAGGTGGAAGCAGTGAGGAAGGTGACAGCACAATCAGCCATCAAGTTCCTTAAAGGGATAGTTTGCCGTTTCGGTGTGCCCAACAGGATCATCACCGACAACGGCACGCAATTCACAAGTCACACCTTCATGCAGTACGTCCAAGACCTTGGCGGCAAAATTTGTTTTGCCTCTGTTGCTCACCCGAGAAGCAACGGTCAAGCGGAGAGGGCCAATGCTGAAGTGCTGCGCGGTCTCAGGACCAGAACCTTTGACAGGCTGAGAAAGTGCGGAAGACGCTGGATTGATGAATTGCCAGCGGTTCTTTGGTCAATCAGAACGACACCAAATCGAGCCACCGGCCAGACACCCTTCGCTCTGGTCTACGGAGCGGAAGCAGTTCTCCCCACGGAACTCATGTACGGATCACCTCGAGTGCTCGCTTATGATGAGCTTGAGCAAGAGCAACTACGGCAAGATGACGCTGTGCTCCTTGAGGAGAATCGTCTTTAGGCTGCTGTGCGAGCTGCACGCTACCAGCAAGCTTTGCGCCGCTACCATAGCCGTAAAGTTCATGCCCGAAGCCTTGAGGAAGGCGACCTTGCTCTTCGGCGGATTCAGTTCGCCAAGAATTCAAACAAGTTGACGCCGAAGTGGGAAGGCCCTTATCGGGTAGTACGAGTCACCAGGCCCGGCGCTGTCCGCTTGGAGACCAAAGATGGCGTTCCAGTGAGCAATTCCTGGAATATCGAACATCTTCGCAAGTTCTACCCATAAGGTGCGGTTGCCGGGGGCCCCCGACAACCACCCTTTTGTACGAGTCTTGCCGACAAGGCATGTAATCCTTTGTACAAAGCCAGGCGCAGACCCTGAGCCCAGATGACTAAGTTTAAGTGTTGTGCAGTTCCTTATTGATTTTCATGTTTTTATATATATATGCATGTTTATCTAAGAAGTTGTATGACACTTGCTCCCGGTAAGTTCTAACGAACCGCCATGGTTTCATATCTTTATTTTCTCTTCTTTCTTTTTCTCAAAAGACAGAAGGATTCCTCGTGTGCACGTTTGCCGGGGGGGAAGGAGGATATGGGTACCAGTTGGCGACGTTCAGAATTGACGCTCACCGGAGGAAGGACAGCGACAGAAAGCTAAGTTCTAAAACTTAGGGCAAGTTTCCTTTATTGCAAAGTTATTTTCCTTGGACGATTTCGACTTTTGTATGGAAAACCTGCACGCGAAGGAACCCTTGTTGTAATCGGTTGCGCCCTTATTTTGTTTCGAGTCCGCTCAACGATTTAAGTGGCTGCACTGAGAACGCCAAGGAGCCTTGCCGGCCGCTGCACCTCCAGCAGGCTGCTGAAGTCCCGCACCTAGCGCTCGCGGCAGGTTGCGCGCCGGCAAGTTTTTCAGTAAGCGTAGGGTGAACTCCATACATAAAGAAATCAGACAAGGGAGATAGCATACATATACCCAAACATAAGCAAGTTATATTACACTAATACGTTGCCACAGTTCTAACTTAAGACTTAATTGTCTTTGGCATGGAATGGCGACGGCAAGAAGAGGTGGAGCAGTTAATCTCTGTGCTGGCCTTCGACCCTTTTGATTGAATCCACCTTCTCAAGGATAGGCGCGACAAGCTCCTCAAGTGCCTTGAGGTCTGCATCCTTTGGCAGACGGCCGAGCACGTTGGTGAGGTCGATGCCAAGATTATTGTGCATCACCTTGATGAGTACCTTGCGAAGGATGGCCCGGCAAAGCTGGCGGCATTCGTTGGCCAGTTGGGTCGCCTGGTTAGACTGAAGCAGCTTCAGAGCATCAATGATGCTTTCGAAGAACATCGTGAACCTGGCACTCGAAGATATCCTTTCTTCAGAGGAATACTTGAAGTTTGACAGGCCCATTGTTGACAGTTCTGCCGTGAGTTTCTCTGCAGCATCGACAAGGCGTTCAGTCCAGATTTGCACGCCCTTCTCGTAGTCAACTTGGGCGGCGACAGCACTCTTGAGCAGGTTCCTCTCTTCCTGGAGATCTTTGCATAGGGCCTTCTCACGGGCCCTGCCATCCTTGAGAGACTTCTCCAACGTGGTCAGCTTCAGCCTCAGATCGGCAATGGCGTCATTTGCTGAAGAGAGCTGCTTGGTCTTGTCAGACATGGCAACTTGCATCTCCGCCAGGGTGTGGAGGGTTTTTTCCCTATCGCTTTTGAGCGTCGAGAGCTCCTTGCCGTGTTCTTCAAGATCCACTTCCAGTTTCTTGACTTTGTCGCTCAGCTCATTCTTGGCGGCCTCTGTAGCCTTGGCAGCATCGACGGCCTCCTTGAGCTTGCCGGCGTGATCTACAGTTAGAGCTTCGAGCGCCTCCTTGTGCTTCTGCTCCAGCTCCTGGGTCCGCCGCGCGACAAGCTTCTCGATATCTTCATCTTTGCTGCGAAGCTTGGCGGCGAGCGCCTGCTCACCTGCGGCAAGGTCTTCCTCATGAGCATCAAGCGCAATGCGACGCGCCGTCAGGAGAGCATCTTCAGCAGCAATTCTTTGCGTAGCTTCCTCTTGCGCCTTCTCCATGTCAGATTGTTTCAAGAGGATCTCTGTCCAGTTTTGGCTCACTTGTTCCCGGCTGGCGGTCAACTCTTGGAGGGCCTCGGCGTACCAGACTTGCATTTGTTCGACGTGCCTCTGAAAATCTGCTTCGGCCGCCTCGACAACTGCCATTCTGGAATCTGCTTTCTCTTTCCGAGCACGGTGAAGTGCCTGGAGCTTGCGGAAATTTTGGCCCATGGCCTGAAGGAGCTGATCCTCTTCAGATTTGCCACTGCTGGCGCTTGGATCATCAACAATCTCGAGCCCAGCAGCGGTGATGATTTCTTCATCAAAGACTTCCCCTTCGGCCAGTGCCCCAATGCTTGCCGTCCCCGGCAAGTTGACAAATAGGTTCTCGCCAACTTTGAGATATTTGCTGGATGAGGGGCCTTCGGATGTTGACGGTTGATCCTCAGCAACCGCCTCACCAGTAGGAGGGGGCTCCGTGGCCAGCGCAACGCCTGGCGCTCCTACGGCAGGAATGCCGTCAGTACGGTCACCAGCCTCCTTGCCGCCCTCTTCAGTAGACTCCTTGGCGGGTTCCTCCTGTGCAGTCTTGGCGGCCTCATCGGCAAAAGCACCACCGGCTTCTACAGTGGCGTCCATGGCGGCTTCGCTGGCAGCGATTTTGTTGGCTTCGGCGGCAACATCCCTGGCGGTCTCCTCGATGACAGCTTCGATGTCCATGTGTTCCATCTCAGGGAATTCTGAAGGACAAGGGAGAGAAACAGAATGAGATCAAGATTGAAGTTCAAGAAGACAAAAGAAAGAGAGATAAAGGAAAGAATAGCAAGCGCACTAAGGCAATTGGTTACCTGCATCGGGCTGTCGAGAGGTGGCCTCGCCCCTCCCGGCAACCTCGGTTGCCGGGGGTAGGATGCCAGTATCCATGGTTGTTGGCTCTTCCTCCTCCAAGACAAGCTCGTCGGTGTGATCTCTTGCCGGGGATGCGCTTGAGGGCGATGTGGTTGACAGAGGAGGCGCAACGAGGGTATCTCCTGATAACTCCCTTTGTTGCCGTCCTTCTCCTGCAAGCCCAAAGATATTAGCGGCAAGGATAGGAACCTCAGCATTCCCCAACGGAAAAAAGAGTAATGAACTTACGCCGGGGGCTGCGTCGAGGACTAAGATCCGGGCTGATGGTAGTAGTTTCCGGCGCGCTCGTGAAGCCTGCCGGGGGCTCGTCGCCCGTGGAAGTCTTTGCCCTCTTCGCCATCCTCTCCGTCAAGGTTTCTGCATCACTGCGGAGACAATACAAGCAAGTCAATAAGATTGATCCAGAATTTGGAAGATAAAGGCTTTGGCAAGATACTCACTCTTCGTCTTCTCGCTCTGGACTGAAGCCGGAGATGTCGAAATCGACCTCTGTTGCAGTGTCTGTGTGGGGAGGCAGAGGAGGGGTCCTAGGTCACTTGGCTGTAGCAGGCACGGGGGGTTGGCGTGTTTCCGCCACCTCAGCATCCGGTGCGGTAGTGCGAGACACCCCTGCCGCCTCAGCAGTTGCCGCTGGTGTGGGTCTCGCACGCCGCGCAGGTTGCTGTCGAACTCCTTGCCATGGCGCAGTCTTGCCGGCCGCTTCCTTGCTGGGAGCCTCGCTGGTCGAGGAAGGATGGCTTGCCGGGATGCCAGATGCAGCCTTCCGAAGAACACGCTTTGTCTTCTTCGGGGCTGGGAGCTCTTCTTGCGGTTCTTCTTCGGCCGCGTCTTCGTCGGACGAGCTCTCAGCGGCTGTGCTGCTCTGTCCCCCGGCAGCCTTGTCCTTCCCGGCAGGATTTTCGTCCACCACTACCTCTGCGTCACTGGTTTCCCATTCTGTGAAGCTGGCGCTGCCAGCCTCCACAGCAAGATTCACCTCCTCCGCCCTAGTGGCGATATATGCCACCTCTTCGTCGGTGGTAGCTCGGATGAGGTCTGCTTCTTCCCGGACGGCCCTCTCCGTCAAGTTATCAAAGAACTTATGTGCCTCTTCCTCGGATGGCTCAACCCATGTCGCGTCGAGACTGTGGGCGTTGAACAGTGGCATGGTGGCGATAATCGACCCCAGGGCAGAGTTGTTGCACAGAGGGACAATTCTTGCCGGCAACCGATGCTTGTTGTCGCGCTGGAATAGCCTTTGACGAAGAGCGCCAAGTTGCATAGCAGTCAAATTGTTGTTCAATCCAGGGCGCAGTCTCATGACGTCTGCTGCGTTTTGGTATTCCCAAGCTGGTCTCCCTTTATTCTGCAAGGGGGCAATGCGGCGGCGGAGGAAATCGAAGCTAATCTTCTCCATTGTCAGCCCGACAGCTTTTAGGCGAAGGATCCTGGTGGTGGCGATTGTGAGTTTTTCATCTTCAGCAGCGAGATCGCTCTAGCCACTGCCGCGGACCGCTTTCTGCTGTCGAGGCAGACAGAACGGATGGGGATCTGCTTCCTTGATCCAACACCACTCAGCCCGCCATTCGTCCCACTTCTCGTGGTAAACCCCTTCTGGGTATATTTCCTTATTCCAAGCCCTTGGAATCCAGGCGATAGAACCAGAGAGGGCCTCCCCTTTTTGGATACGAGGGAAAAAGTAGTGGCGGAAAAGGGCAGTATTGGGAACCACTCCGACAATTTTTTTGCAAAGATGGGCAAAGATGGACATGCACAGTACCGCATTCGGCGTGAACTCAAGAAGATGGAAGCCGTATGTGTACATAATGTCGTTAAAGAAGTCAGAAAGTGGGGGACAGAGCCCGCAATAGAAATAAGCAGCAAAGAAGGGATATCTGTCTGACCCGCTCTTGGAGCAAGAACCTGGAATCACGCGAGTGGCGGGGTGAGCCTGCGTCTCCCTCGCCCACATACACTGGTACCGCCCCTTCAGAGCTTTCGCATCAAGCGACGGGGCGAAGACGACGTGCTTCTTCCGCATCTTCACCAGCTCACTCTCTGGGACATCGGCTTTCGTCTCCTTGCCCTTGCCTTTGCTGGCCTTGGGCGGCATGACAGATGCAGGGGCGGAAGCCGGGGATGGAGTGGGTGTGAAGGCGACGGGCGGATCAGGGAAGGCTTTGCTCTGAGCTCGAGAGAAGGAAGACAATGGCGGCGACCAGATTGAGAAGAAGAGGGAGGTAAATAGGCTGTGCCTTTTGCAGTTTCCCTTTTTATGGGGAAGGTGCGAGGCCGCCTCTTTTACTCCCCAATGTGAATGCACCTCTGCAGGCGCGTTCAGCGCATGTAGTGGGGGGCACAGTAAACGGGATATTTACGAGCAGTTAATTCCCTACCTCGTGTGCCCGTGCACTGTTTGGGCCTAGCCCAACAACGCCTCGCACTCGTGTGTGGCCTAGGCCCGGGGGCTCCTGTCGGTGTACTAAGTATTGGGCAATTAGTACCCCGTACTTGTGCACGGGTAGTTGTAGCCATACTCGCGGCAAGGCTTGTCAAGGAACAGTTCGCGGTTGACTCAGGCTACCAGAGAAATTCTCAAGTCAAAGATCTGAGGACCAGCAGATAAGGAGAGCTAGAATCCGAAAGCCAACTTCCCTGTCAAGATCTTGCCGGGGTGGCTTGCGAAGCCCGGCAAGATTCGGCGCCCGGCAAGATTCTGTTGCTGTGCCACCGCTCTGGCACAGCAACAAGCCCGACATTCTGGGTCCTTCTTTGGATGCGTGGCAACGCGCCAGTGGAGGAGAGCTTAAGCGGTGCTGATGGGACGACCCCTTTTTCTATCCCCAAGAAAGTGAGGACACCTAAACAGACACCTCATGGTGCATTAAATGTGTTCGTCCTAATCCGTTAATGGTTAGGTATGATAACCCTGTAGCTACTTTACACCTCAATGTATATACATTTTGCCACTGTGGTGACCCCTTTGAGCATATAAAAGGAGGCCCAAGGCAACTGCTACAAGGTGGAGGATCTTCTGGCCCATTCTGCATGCGTAGCTGCTCTTTGAACATACGGTTCATCGCAAGCGCTCCTGGGGCCTGGGCTCAAGAACACTGATAATAAAACAAAGCAGGAGTAGGGTTTTACGCTGATTAGCGGCCCGAACCTGGGTAAAATCGCCTCGCGTCGATCGTTGGTTCTGCTCTTTGCGCATACCTCTCCCCCTGCCGAATCGTAAAGGGATTCCTTGAGGGTCCCATAGGTGTCGCACGCCGACACCACCCCGTGTGAAAAAAAATCTGCATGCATGACTCTCCTCCCCCTGCGCTCGTCCAATCCGTTGTGACCAGCAATATTTCCACCCCTTCCCTCCCCCGTAATTTACGGACGCTGCTTCGGTGCCGTAACTGCACCTGCAGTTGGGTCAGTGACATGTGGGCTAGCCGTCTGTTAGGCCCACATGTCACTTACCCAACTTTGGGTGCAGTTACGGCACTGAAGCTCAGTCCATAATTTACTGCAACAAAAATATGCCCACCTAGCTGTTACGTTAATCACGCAACATATCTCACGTAGGTATGCCATTGCTCGCTATAAATACTGCGCCTCCCGCGGGATTCGGAAGAACGCTCACGTTCATCGCTATCTCCTCCCCCTTCCTCTCACGTTCACCACCATGGCATCTCCCCTCCCAAGCCCTAGGCGCCCATCGCTGCCCCGCGCGGAGGGTCACGCGTCGCCGTTCCATTCCTCGCTGCCACTAGTCGAGGAGGACACGTCGGCGTTCCGTTCCTCGCTGCCACAAGTGGAGGATGACGCGTCGGTGTTCCGCTCCTCGCCGCGACGCGTTGAGGTGGACGCGTCGGCGTTCCGCTCCTCGCCGCGACGCGTCGAGGTGGACGCGTCGGCGTTCCCAGTCTCGCCAGCACGCGCGTCGGAGGACGCGTCGGCTCCCCGCTACAAGGAGAACGCCGCGCCGCCTGCCGAGCCCCCCCAGCCTTGAGGAGCTTTGGAAAGAAATGGAGGTCACCTTGTGGGAGGCTTTGCCTCTGGCAGAGCGCACCAAAATAGAGGCGGAGAAGAAGGCCGAGGAAGAGAAGCGCGCCGTGAGGCATGCTGCCTGGCAGGCCTATGTCGCGTCTGAGAGAGTCAGGCAATTGGCTCTTTGGCAGAAGGCTCATGCGAGGGCCATGAGGGTGGCGGAGGATGCCCGTGCCAAAGCCCTGATTGCAGTCAGGCCCAAGCGCCTCATCTACGCTTGGCGGTACATGGACCAGATGCACACTTCCAGTGAGGAGGAGTACCGGTTGGCGCCGAATCACCAGACCAATGAGATCGCGCTCGCCAGCCGGCAAGCCGCCAATCAGCACCTCGCGAGTTGCGAGGCTGAGGAAGAGGCGTTGTGTCACCGCGCTAGGAAACGGCCGCGCACCTGGGCACTCATGGCGCACCGCAAGCGCTCCTGCGAGCGCCATGGCTTTTATTAGGAATAATTTAGTTTCGTAAGGCGATCTCATTAGTTTTGGGACGGAAATGATAAATCCCGAACATTCGGGAATTATTAGCGTCCTTAATTAAGTATGTAAAAAGAAAAGTTTGGAAACCTTGTGTATCCGTACGCATTTTGTAAGTACGTGCATATAGCACAAACTTAACTATATATCGCACTACACGTCTCTCTCTATATATGCTTGCAGATTGTGCTACTACTATTTCTTATGTACGTGCAAATGCATGTTTTAACATTACGATGCGATTTTTGTAAAAGTACAAAAACAACACTAGTCAAGCTTGTGAAACGATTCAATGCAAAGGAAATGCAAAAATGCTCGTTTGATTGTTCTTTAGCTTCCTTCTCTGTGGTTATCTCTCTATCGTACTTTGTACGGAGTATCTCACTTGTCGGGAAGGCATGCAAATTCCCAAACCACTTCGTACACCCTGTATCGAATTTTTTGCCTAACAAGTTATGCCGTGCAATTGGAATTCCAACTTGAGTACTACTACTAGGAGTACTAGGGGCCAGTTCTTTTAGGCTTCTAGATTAGTAATCCCATAACTACGTAGTTTAGAAGCCCAAATGAATGAGTGAGGCAGCTTATGGGAAAAGCTGGGGAAGAGACGACTTATTTTTTAATCCGCCAAAAGAACTGGCCCTAGGAGTAGTAGCTAGGGATCGAGTGTGCGAGATGAACTGGACAAAGTAAATGCAGAGAGATAAAATGCAAAAAAGACAGAGGGATGTGATGGTTGCTTGCCCGTTTATTTTACCAGGCCACTTATTACTGGGAGACGTGGGGTTTTGTGATATGAAGGCTTTACTGCCGTGCCACGAGCGGGGTGAGACTCCCGTGCAGCGCCGCCTCTACACTAGTACTACCTTCGTCATGGTTTATTAGTCCCCCATGTAATTTGAGTGATGATTTATTAACTGACAACATGTTAGTGCATGTCACCAAAAACTATATCGTTGGATTCGTATTTGAACATAGTTTTCAATGATATAATTTTTGGTGATATGCATGAGCATTTATCGTACTATATATAATGTTAGTTAAATTTATTATCGTACTATATATAGTAAGGTGCCCGTGCGTTGCACGGAACAGTGAAATGCATTGATCGGGGAGTTGTTTATTATGACAAAGTATGTGGGGGTCATCCCATGTGTAACGAGTATCGATAGGTTTCTTCGGATATTATTTCTTCTCTAGAGCTCACAAGCATCTGGGTGAATAGTAAATGTAGGCTAAATAGATAAAAAAGTATCTTTTGTAAACAAAAGCGTTCAACTATTCAACCTGCATCCAAAACTGTTGCAGAAATAACCCTTATTGTGCTTTGCAAGAAATGATCTTTAAGAATTATTTTTTGAGTATCGATTTTGTTTATTTTTTCTAGACCACCATGAATGTAAATCAGGATGACTTGGAAGGGGGCAGAGGAGATGTAAGAAATGGTTCATCATAAGTCTTTCACCATTACTGTAGTAAAAATTCTCAATTAAACTCATAAATGGCAAGCGAGAACTCTAATGGAGCAAAAGCATACATGGAAGATTCTAGACTAAACCATAAATGAATACACTTTTATTCAAGCGCGATACTCTAATAGAGCAAGATCATGCATGGAAGGTTCTATACTATATAAAAAATAAGTGTCCACATGCTTAGACAGTGGCTTACATTGAGCGAAGACTAATGATGAACAGCTAACTTGGTAATGCATATGCCCAGGTGAACCTCCTTGGAGTCCCCGTGCATCATCTTGGGGGGAAGATGATACCAGGCCTCTTCCATGTCCATATTGCCAGGAATGGAGCAGCTCGGTATAGTCCCATTTAGCGTGATGGAGGCGCCGAGGTCGCCCTCGTACGCCAGAGGGGCAGTTGCAGTTAGCACGCACCAGTACAGCGGCCTCGTGTCAGCGTCAGCGGCGTTGCCCCTGACGCACACTGCAAAGACGGGGCGGTAGCCTAAGCTGGACTTGCCGGTGCCCACGGCCAAGAGGAAGATGCTGCCGTCCTCCTCCGCGACTAGCAGGTGGCGGTGATCCTCCAGCGACTCTAGCACGGCAAACGGGTAGCACGTCTCGTACTTGATGTTCACCGCATGCCAGTGGTGATTGCCGGACGGTGCCGTGAGGTGATGCACGAGCCTCGCCGGCGAGCCCTCAAATGGCGGCGTGCACTCATAGTAGTAGCAGGGCGCGTGCGCGCATCTGGAACTATGCTCCGCCAGCGAGTGCTGGTCGACGTACCTCTCGCAGCCGAAACTCTTGTAGACGCAGGGCACCTTGCAGGCATCGATTAGGCCGTCCAGGAAACGGGAGTGGCTGTGGGGATGTTGCGCCCGCCGCATGGAGCGCAGGAGTAGCACACGAAGCGGTAGATAGAGTACTTACTAGTACTCCCTCCGTTTCTTTTACTACTACTACTCTCTACTACTTTCTATCTCTACTAGATGGAGTATCTATCTATATATCTATATCTATATCTATACTCTTATCTATATCTATATCTATATCTATATATCTATATACTCTTATAAAAACCGAGTTGGTGATGATGGTGTGCCTGCCATCTTGCAATATAGACCGTCCGATCTATATCTGACGGATAGAAAGCAAATGATGGCAATTTTTTGCAAAAGGATACCCGCACCTCTCTCGTTCATCCTTATCTCCCACAACTTCGTTGTTGAGTAATTAAAAAAGGAAGCCTCTGGAACAATCTGGCATGGTGGCCGCTGCCGGCGTCGTCCATCCCCATGCCCCCGCTAAGTCCGACCACCAATCACCACCGCGCCCCACTCCTCCTCACCTTATCTCTCATCTTTCTCGAGATATCATTTTTTCGATGAAATTCTCGAGATACCATTTTTTTTGATGAAATTCTCGAGATATCATTAGTTTTTAGACATGGGATTACTCCTGCATGGGTCAATCACAACAGGTGTTTTGTAAAAAAATACATCTTGATGTTCCGTGCAATGCACGGGCATCTTGCTAGTTTGCTTATAATTCCAAACACCACATTGACATGTTCTCTGACCATTTTACAACTATGTTAGTATCATAGTGGTCAGCCGGTGCAAGTTCTAGCCCCGGGTGTTTTAACCTTTTTTTTACTAATAATATCTGTCGATTGTTCGCCATGATTCCAATCCTGGTGAATCCCACATAACCGTCAGATTTCCATCCGACGGTGGCCTGTTTTTAAGCCATAGTATTTGACAAAACCGCCACCGTTACACACGTACTGTAACTGCGTCGCGGGCATTTGCAACTGCCATGTCTCCCAGTGAATGTTTGCTGGGGATTGGAGTTAGCACCGATGGCGGTTCGTAGTCGTTCCACGCTCAGGCATTGAAGTTTGTAACTATTTTACAGTATACTACTACTCCGGTGCTAGTAGTACATCAGAGTCCTACTCCACTATACTACTCGGGCATAGTAATAGGTACTGTAGTTTATTATACTAGTACTGTGATCACTCAAGCAAGTTGTCTGGCATCGATATGACCCTATGCTGTTGTGATGTGTCTCGTAAGTCAAGCGGCATGCTGCTACTACATTGTCATCATCACCAGTCCACTTCCTGCAGCACATATTCGCTTCTCCATCCTCGTCCAAACATAATCGTCCAATCTTCCATCCCCGCTAGGTGCCTCCCCCCTCTTCCGAAACCCAAACACTAACAATGGCAGAACCGAGCAGCATCTGCCGAAAGAGTGGCTGGAATTTGCTCCCCACAGAGGTAATCAAGCTCATTGTTTCGCGTGTGGACAATTTCAGTACCATGCCGCTCGCCGCGTGCTCGTCGGGGCGGTACCGTTTACTCAAAGCCCTCAGGCCGGAGCTTTTTAAGCCAGCTCCCTACTTGCTGATGCCACCTAATCTTTAGAAACGGCATGTCACACAACATAACGATTGTAGGGTGGCGAGCATCAACCGCCTCGACTGCAATCCGATCCCCGTCACACTCAACTACATTAACGGTATTTACTGGGTCGGCATGAACACGTCTTGGATGGTGCTCGTCGACAGTCGCGTCAGTTGGATGCTCGTAGAGGTCTACACCCAGCGATTGATCCCCCTTCCTTCGATTAACACTGCACTGCTCTGGCACCGCGGCCCAGAATACTCGGAATCTTACAGTAGCCAACATGATACCAAGTTTAATTTGATCAAGGTTGTATTCTGCCAAGTGCCCACAAGATCTACGAATTATAAAGACTTCAGGCTAATTGCGTTCTTCAACCGTGGTCTCACCTATCTGATAGGTCACTGCGGTAAGTGGATAAATCGGCACGTCCATCGCAGGATGATACATCCTCCATTGTTCTCTGATGCCATTGAACACAAGGGCTTCATTTACGCTGTGGACTCCTTCTATGGCTCGACGTATTGCTGGCCTGCTCCAGTCATCACTACAAATGGCTGTTTCATCAGTATGTTACTTTCCTATGATATCATGATGGCTTGCTCATATTACAGTCAACATTTACTGAAAAAATATTCATGCTCATAACATGCTGTTCTTAAGATTGACTACAATATCAGACCTTTTTTATTTGACTCCAACTTGATATGATGTTGTAGGCCGCCTGGTGTCCCTACCCTTCCTAATCACAGAACCTTTCAAAGAAAAGCGGCATGGCAGTTGCAGGTGGTTCCTGGGTCGATCAGACGATGATGAACGATTGATGATCGTTCGCACGTATCGGACGTGTTGTTTCGCGGAATACAATCACAGTCACTGCAAGGTCTTTGAGCAGGATCCCAGCTTCTCTGGGCCTTCAGGAATTTTTGACTGGAGGCTGGTAAGTAGCCTTGGTACACGCTCTCTGTTTCCCAGACTGAATTATCCGATTAACCAGGAGATAACCGACGGCAAGGATCATGATGGCAGTGCGGTTTCGTTCATCAGGCAAAACTGTGTGTACACAGCGTACCATGCGTTTCTCCATGCATCATACCCTAATATGTGCCACCACGCTCTGCAGCCCAAAGTAGGAGAGAGGGTCGCAAGTATCAGACTTCGACCTGCTGGCTGGAGTTTCCCCCGTCAGACACCCATCTGGTTCAAGCCGCCAGCCAAACTCCACAGCTTAATAAATAGTAACGTCTAACTGAGCCAGTTAGTTAGATGCGTACACTTGGTGTAGTAGGATCTTTATTTAGTTTGATGCATACACTTGTTCTTTTTTGGTAGCCCTTTTGTAATGATGGCTGATGTTTGGTTTGGAAGAGAGAGCTGCGTCTTTACTCTTCTGGCCTGCTTACTGCTTCTATTGCACCCCCAGCCCTGGTTGTTGCTGCTGCTGTTTTCAATGTCCAATCAGTAGTATATTTTGTCTATTGGTTGAATAAATGTGTTGTTAGAACGACAAACACAATGTTTTGGAAGTCATTGCACGGTCCGATCCTTTAGTGCCCCATACATAGCGCATACTATTTTTGGTACGGAACACATTTTCCACTTGTTGATAACATGCAGCCCAGTGATGAAGGCCCAATAGAGGAGCCCATAATTAACTGGAAGGGAGGCTCTCACATGAATCCGGCCCAGGTACATGCTCATGGTCCCCTAAACATAAATAAGTAAATAAATAAATAAAGCTAAATGCTCATGCACCAGTTCTTTAAATTTATGATTTGAAAAGTCAAATTTTAACAGGAGGATATTATTTCCTATGAGAGTGTCGATACATTCAGTCGATATTATTCTTAGGCAAAGATAGCGACCAGTCTTTTTTCTCCCACCATTTTCTTCCTGCAACCAGCGGACCCATGCAAATCGTAGTCAACATCGTAAATAGTTCCAGTCCATTATTATTTTTCGATGAGAATGCCCAACCCAGCCCAACACATTGGCCACACCACTTTATCCCAGGGCTTCTGAATGTGCTCGGCTTCACACCTCAAGAAGAAAATTGTCTAAAAAAAAACATCAGGAGGAAAAAGGTGCTCGGCAACATTTTACAATAAGTTTTAGACATATAAAATTAATTCTTATAATCCAGCATAATGAGTTTTTGGGTCTGACCGGTCCAGCCACCAAAACCAAACCTGCGCCGGCGGGATCGCCTGTTCCCGCCTTCTACGGCTGGTTGCGCTGCCGTGCACGCATCGCCGCCGTGTCGTACCCTAAAATGCTGGCCAGGCCATCCCTTTACTCCCCCCGACATCCTATTCTTCTCCGGCGATGGCAGCCTACCCCGCACCAGAACCAGTGAACCCTCGTACTCCCCTCCGCCTACGGCCATACTGCCGCATGTTCCCCGGCTCCTGTTCATTCCCGTCCGAGGCCTCGCCGTCGTTCTTCTCCTTGGTGCGCTCGCAGCGGCGCCGCCGTCCGGCCTTGTCAACATAGTGAATCGGCAGAGGACTGTAGTTGTGAGTATGACAGTACGGACCCACCAGGTCCACTCCCGAACACAAGCAAGCGGCTCTTTACTACTCAGATGTACCCCTCGTTTTTTACTCTAATCCACCCTGCTGATATCTGAGACCCACATCATTCTTAACGTATAGTCAATAAACAACGGAATTGCACAACGCTTTTTTTTAGGATTTGTTCTGAGGAGAAGGCTATAAACTGGGTTGTGCGGTCTCTGTGGCCCGTCTAACAACATGACCATGCCAGCAGTTTTTTCATTGGGAAAATAGGTAGCCCACTATTTCTTTTTGAAGAATACCCAACCTAGGCCTATTTGTTTTCTCCGACTTACTGGGTTGTAAATCTTTCAAGACGAGGAGGGATGCATTCCGGCCTGGCCAGAGAGTATGGTCAGTAAATCTTAAAAGTAATATGAAATGGGTTGCAAATTCCAAAAAAAATATAGCAAATGGGCAATTAGTTTTGTTTTTTGTTTTTGTTCTTCACTGATATTTTATATTTCATTGGATTTTAACATAACATAGTACTACTTTATTTTTAAATTTGTTTTAGTATGGCTACTAATTTTTGGATTAAAAATATTTTGTTCCCTAGCAAAAATATGCGAATTTTTAAAATTTCGCATATTTTTTAGTTAAATTTTTTAACCCTGGTACTGACCAGAAAATGGGCAGCAATTCGAAAAATGGAAAATGGGCTGCAATAAATTCCATATGAATTAGCAAATGGGCTGTAAATTATAAAAATAATAGCAAATGGGCTCTACACGCCACATATTTTGAGGCTGACTTGTTTACGCAAGGCTTTGTCAACTTATAGTCAACACACGATTCTAGCAGCAGTGACTGTTGGATGTCCATCCAACGGCTGACGTGCTTCTTCAATCTCTGATCTTCCTGTTCCAGCCGCCTAAACCAATGCCGGCGGGACTGCCTGCTCCCTCCTCTTGTGGCCGGCGAGCCCTGTCCTGGAATCAAGCCAGAATGTGTTATGAATGTGGTGTTCAGCAAGAAGGATAGCTGAATACCCTGCCATATACAACCAGTAACCGACAGCAGTAATATTAAGGAATACATATATATCTCTGCACTCAGAAGCTTCAGATGTAAGCAACCCAGTCTTTCTCTACAAGCTACCTGAGAAGCGTACGATGCAAGGATCCTTGTTTCTTCCTCAATACGACACATGGACATCTTCCGATGCAAGCATATGATAATGCATCCCCAGGGTCAGATCTGCAACAGGTGGTCCGAAGGCAAAAATCAGTCAGGACACAAGCTTGCCTCGAGAATCAAGTGGCTAGCTACACATGTTTCCATAGGTATGGTGGACATGCTGCCAAGGTCATATGGGTTACTCGTACAGTGATGCCAGCCCGGTGAGGATCTGACTATTGCATGAGCTATGTAAGAAGAAGAAGAATGCCAGTTATACACTTCAGTGTGATGACCAACAACCTATGGAGCAAGCCGACCATCTGATATATGCTCTATAGCATTGCTCTGTGTTATTCCGGTATGTTCAAAAGTATTATGCTCATACCTGCATGCATAATAGTGAGCTGTATGGGACGCGGATGAACCCTTGCCTGTCTTTCTTTGGTAACGGCACCACGCCTGTGTTCTGAGCTGTTTTCGGCCGTCCGGGGTGGATGCCAATTTTTATTTCTCTTATCAGCAACTGGCCCGTGTTCCGAGCTGCTTTTCGGCCGTCTCGGGCAGTTGTTGAATTTCTCTTTGTAGCAATGACCCTATGCTCTGAGCTGTTTTTTCGGCCGTCTTAGGGAGTTGCTACTTTCTTCTTATCGACACCATCTCATGCTCTGAGCTGCTTTTCAGCCATCTTGAGTCGGGGTTGAGTTATTCCAGTAATGTCCCAGATCTGAGTTGTAAAGACCGTTCTGGTGGCTACTGGTTTATTTGCCGGTTTTATCCAAGGGTTCAGACGGTCGTTACCCTACAGCTACAACTTGTAAAGTAATATACCTGCCGGAATATTGCACCTGACAACACCTATGGTCGCCCGAAGAATCAAGAACACGTCAGGCCAAGTTCGTCAGCTAAGGATCCAGGCAAAGAGAACTATAATGAAAAAGCAAGATTGGCCTTATGGATATGGTAATGGTTGCAAGAGCAACATGGTACAGGTACTCAGAGAAGCCTGGTTCGGTACCGACCACTATGGGTACACACCCACGAGGTATATCCCATTTGCAAGGACCCCATATCGAGACCACCCGCCCAGCCAACCAGATATGCTCAGAATTGACAGAAGAATGTAACCAAGCTGATCAGGTCAGCAGAAAGATTAACTCAAATTCAGCAACCGTGTCAAAGTATTACACGGCCTACCATCCATATAGAGATACCGACAGACTGAGTAATCAGAAGGATGAACAACAGTCTCGAAGAATGTGTCCTCACAGATGGGAATCAGTTAAAGACTAGCCTGCCGTGAACAAGACTTTGCTTCCAGGACCACTAAGCCTTATACCCAAGACAGTGAAGATACCCAAGATGACCCAGCAATCCGTGCGAGAAGTCAGATTCCGTCAGGAGAACGGTACGATTCACAGTACTGTTTTGAACATGGAGGACACACATGCATTTGAAGTCACCCAATGCAACGAGTAAAAGATTCCGTGTCCACCAAGAGAATCTGTTCACAACTCAGTGAACGGTCATCCGTATTGGACTCCGTCACGACACGTTCATGAGGAACCACCCTCGGACTTATGAATAGGGCACATAGTTTGGTCAAGAAAATTTATTACCCCAGACAGCATAGCAGATATAAAAGGATTGGAGTCAGAGTAGCATATGAGGTAAGATTTTCCAGAAAAAGGGTCCAGTGAAACAAACCACCCCGAAGCAAGGCAGTCAGTCACATGAAACTCGGTGGGAGCATTATACAAAGGTAAAAAGGAAACCCGAGATGGAAACGGTTTCCTCAAGTGGTAATATTCATGTTTGATCCCTGAGCAACCAAATCTCGAGGACGAGATTTCTTTAAGGGGGGTAGGTTTGTAACACCCTGGATTTTGCCCATTTTCTTTTTCTTTTGATTTGGTCCGGATTTGCTTTTCTGTGGTGTGATAGTTTTGCAACCCGGAGGGATCACCCTTCATTCTTCTTCCCGAGTGGCTTGCCAACTTCAAAACCATCCCAAGACCTTGTCATTTCCATCTTGGACCAACCCCAATATTCTTTTTCCGTGGGAATATTCCTTTTTCTATTAAAGGAATAACCATGTCTGCCCTGAGTTGTGAAGCAACCCACATTTCCATCATTCCCAAAATTCCCAAATAATTCTTATAAATTGTTTGGGTCATATCTTCCACAAATATGTCAAATTCTTTCTTGCCATGTTCAAAAATATTTCACAAATATTCCTTTTCTGATTCTGCCCTATCCGTCAGATTGAGAAGCAAGAACCATTTATATTTGCTTGCTTGCTCTCAAACTTTTTGTGCACTCTTTCCTATCCATATCATTGCCACATGTCAAAATTCAACTTTATTTGGATATTAAATCTCTCTTGGCTAATTTCCAAAGTTTCTGGGCAACTGGAATCTTTGTGAAGCAAGTGCTAGCTAGGAGTATCCAAATGAGTTGAAATTTTTCAAGCATCTTCATATGCTCAAATCATGACTCTCCACCAAGTTTCAACCTTATCCAATCAACTATGTGAGCATACCATCAAATCTTGGCTTCTGGTTAGATTTTCACATTGTGAAGCAACTATGTTTTATACTGCTCCATAATTGCTAAAAATTTACCATAACATTCTTCTACCCATATAATCTATCTCCACAAAATTTGGGCTCATTCCATCTTTCCAATAATTCCCTAGTATTTTTCTAAGATTCTGGTCAGAGAGGATAGCTGTGAAGGAAGTACCATTTTGGTTTATCCAAATGGTATGAAACTTTTACAGTATCTTCACATACATATATTACTCATATCCTCCAAATTTAAGCTCCATCCAAGCAAGTGTGTGAGTGCCACTTCATACTTTGCAATTCTGTCCAGTAGAGCCCATTGAACTGCAAGTGCTATTTATCTTCATCCAAATGAGCTGCAAATTTTCAGAGATGATCACCCTAGTATGTGATCACCCTCAGCCAAAAACCAGAGTCTATCCCCTGCTCAATCTCTCTCATATCATTTCAAGCACCTTGCTGTTCCTGTGGTTGCCAGCAAGCTCTAGTCACCTCCTTGACCACTATTCTTGTTCCTTTGCATTTTGGCACTTACCAACCTCTGAGACACCGCGTTGACAAGGCCTGGAAGTGTCTGGGCGCCGCGGACGCGTGGTGCCGGTGGTGACCACGACTCTAGTCGGCAGCCGCGGTGCTCTGTACTCTGGTCTTGTCGGGAAGCCACTTCCGGCCGGTCCCAGCTTGTCCGCGAGCGCCGGAGAGCTCCTCACCGCACGCGTGTGCCCTCTGGAGCCTTCTCCCCCTCGTCTTCTAGCCTGTGGCCAGCCCCGACGTCCTGTTGCGACGCGGTCGCTGCGCCGCCGTCTCGGAGCTTCGGCCACCATCGCGAGACCCCCTCCCCGCGGCTATAAATAGCCTAGCCGTGCTCTGCTGCTCATCATCCACTCCTCCCCTGCCTCCCTAACCCACCGGAGCCCCCTGTTCCTCCTCTGTCCGCCGCGGTGGTCGCCGGCCTCCCCTCGATTCTGGCGAACCAGGCCTCCCCCTCTCCGTCCCACCACCACCAGGAGAACCCCTCCACTCCGGCGGTCCTCCCCATCATCTCTGCTTGCCGCCGGAGGTCTTGAGGCCGCCGCTCCCCTCGACCGGCCGCCGCCCGTACCCTCTGTCCCCGCGTGTCGCCGCCACCTTGTTCCTCCCCGGCGCTCATTCTCCCTCTAGATAGGTGTGGCGCTCCGCCCCGAGCTCGCCAGTGGTCCCAGCTACACCGGAGATGGCCGGAGCCGGCCGGGCCCCTCGCCGGTGCCCGCCTCTGCCTCGCCTCTCTCTCTGTTCTGTCGGGCGCCAGGGGAGAAGGAGGGAGATAAGGTGGGCCAGCCCACCAGAGCCCACCAGATGTTTTAAAAAAAAGAGGCAACAGTGGTGCGGGCCGGCCCAGAAGCAACAGCAGCAGCGGCGGTGAGATTCGGCCCGAGGCAGCCCAGCTGCACAGTGCCATTTATTCATTTTCCAGAAAAAAACAGCCAGGGACCTAGAAGTAAATACTTTTCTTACACACAGGTCCTTGGCAGTCCAACCATCACAACTTTTCCTCCGCAACTCCGATCGAGGTGATTCCAACGCCCACGTCTTCGTCTTGTCGAGCCCGTCGTGTTGGTATCATTTTCACTATGTGGTCACACAGTGGAAATCACCATTTTGCCCTTGTCCTTAAACAGCCCCTCCAGGAGAGAACTGTTTTCGGCGATCGTTTCCGCGGACTCTCCGCACTCCTTCCCGATGGTCCCTTCATCCCCAGGCAAGCCACAACTCTCATCTGCATCATCGCATTGCAATGTCATAGTTTAACTATTTACTTTATCGGCAAGTATGAGTATCTATGAAATGAATTGGATTATGCAATGATCGAGTTAATTCTCGGATAGGTGACTACCATGTTGAGTACCAGATTATTAGTGACTAGTAGCTTGCCCACTTGTTGATGCTATGATGTTGAGATCACTGTCTATGATTATTTTGGAGTTCATCCGGCAGTTCGTAGAGATGATTTAGTAGCAGTGGCTTAAGCATACTGGTTCTCGGAGGTCAGCTATGACGGTAACATTATTCGGAGATGTGATATTTAGTCGGTTGACCTTGAGTCACCTGTCCAGACTTATCCGTGCAACCACATTTGCCAGTATGGGACGGCCTTGACTTTGTCTGATCGCGTGCTCTTTCACCGGTACCGCCCGACAGGGAAGGTTATGCGTGCGCGCTACCCTGGCCCGGTAGGCGGCGATAACCTTGTGAGCCCAGTTGAGTTGTATGGTACCAGGTCCCTGTTTGGGACAGTTTAGTTTGGCCACGATGGTGGCAGGTGTCACGAGGTGACACAGGGGCCACCCAGGGCAGGACCCCGGGGGAGGATGAATGCCGATGGTACGGTGGAGGAGTCACGGGTTAGGCAGGTTTCGTTGGAGCAACGCTGGTCCACCCGAATGGGATCACGAGGTCAGTGCTCCATAGTGTGGGTAAAGTGTGCAACCTCTGCAGAGTGTAAAATCTATTCGAATAGCCGTGTCCATGGTATTGGACAGTCCGCCCAGACTTCACTAGGTGGTCAACCATGGCAGTGATGATAATGATAGAAGAACTCGTCGTAAGATCGGAAGTACTCGGTGGATCGTGAGTATTCTGAGGGTTGTGAGACAACCCGGAAGAGAGTAAGTTGTCAGACTTGTTGTGTAGATGGAATCAGGTATTTAATATGTTAGCCACGGGATGGCTATGAGATGAGTGGTCAGATGACCACATGATTGGGATTGGGCTTGGCACAGGTTCAGGTTGGATCCTGAGGTTATTCGGAGTATAGATTAAACTACCTAATATGCTTTACCTTGCTACATCTATTCTGCTATGATGTTGTCTTGCTTTAATGCTGATGTTTGCTGTGAGCTTGCGAGTACATTTAAAGTACTCACCTGGCATGTCATGCCAGTTTGCAGGTCATGCCATGATTGCTTGCTTGTCGAAGATCCCGAGTTTGCGACCTAGGATACGCGTTCTAGCCAGAGTCCCTGCGGAGTGGGGTCCATCACCGTCGTCGCTGTTCCGCTGCCGAGAGAGTTTCTCCGCTGTTAGCATAGATCTACCCCGGGCAGGCGTAGTGTCACCGTGCCGATGTAATCCATTTACCCTTTGTAAACATACCCATTGTAATAAAGAGCTGATTTGTTCTATGCCAACAGTGCCATATTCCAGAGGACTTGTCCCTGGGCTGGAATACGGGGCGTTCCAGTTTACTCCGAGCCGGGGTGCCACAGAAGTTGGTATCAGAGCAGGTCTGGCTATAGGACGCGAGGTCTAGGCGCGAGCGTTAGTAACCGGTAGTTTAGGACCCAGTTGGTTTGCTGCACTTGGTTGTTGCATTTGTTTGCGCATAGCATGCATATAGACTAGATATCTTATCGCTAACGATGATCTGGTGAGTGTAGGTGGCATCAGTTTTGATTCTCTACCTGCGCTCTCCAGTTTGCATATTTGTTCCTTGGTGTGGTGTCATCTTCGTCCCAGCGGAGTGATGCCAAGGTGCTTGGAGGTGTTGATCCCTTGTCGGATTGATGCACCAGTACCACACCAACTTATTCTCTTCAGCCACCCCTATCATTTCGGTGATAGACAAGTTCTATCCCGGATCGTGCCATTCCACTAGCTGTTTAGGCAACCCATACTGATCCTTGTTATCAGAAAAGGGCAATGACTGCAAGCTTTTATTTCCACCACTACCTCATTCCGCCACCTATTCTTTGGACGTGTACGATTTTCTTCCGTACGCCTGATGATGATGTGATCGTAACTTCCGTATTCCGACCCCCGACCCCCGATCACCAAGTTCGTCCTCGCCACCATGTCCGTCAGGATGGAACCGGTGTTAAGCTCGTGTTTTGTGTAGCTTTGTTTACACCAATTTTCTTCCACACATTGATTCACTTTTGTGCACATCGCCACATCATGTTAGACCATAATACCGAAGTTCTTGCGAGATTTGTGTGCTTAAGTAGGCATGCATATTATTGCTGTGGATAGCTGTAGAGTATGATATTGCTTGTGTGTGTGATCTTGCTGTTTCGTGTGCTTTTGTTTAGTCGTTTCTTTTGTTTTTTTATTTGGGCCCTTGGTGTTACCTTATTTTCCCCTTATGGAAGTTGCTCACCGACCCTGAACCCAAAGAGTCAGTGAAGAGACAGTCATTTGGAAGCTCAGCTCAGCAATATGGAGTTTTCAGCAGACTATGTTATATCAAGAATATCGGGCCTGAATATAAATGATATCCTAGCTGGACTGATTATCAGCATCAAATATACCTCAATGTGCAATCTTCACAGCAGTAATAATCGCATCAGCAAGAAGGCAAATTGTGTACATGATCCACAGTGCATTCTGTGCCAAAGGTGTGATTCATATATACAAGGTTTGAGTCTGCTATGAGTATAATTTGAACCTTGCCATGTCCTGGAATCAAGCCAGAATGTGTTATGAATGTGGTGTTCAGCAAGAAGGATAGCTGAATACCCTGCCATATACAACCAGTAACCGACAGCAGTAATATTAAGGAATACATATATATCTCTGCACTCAGAAGCTTCAGATGTAAGCAACCCAGTCTTTCTCTACAAGCTACCTGAGAAGCGTACGACGCAAGGATCCTTGTTTCTTCCTCGATACGACACATGGACATCTTCCGATGCAAGCATATGATAATGCATCCCCAGGGTCAGATCTGCAACAGGTGGTCCGAAGGCAAAAATCAGTCAGGACACAAGCTTGCCTCGAGAATCAAGTGGCTAGCTACACATGTTTCCATAGGTATGGTGGACATGCTGCCAAGGTCATATGGGTTACTCGTACAGTGATGCCAGCCCGGTGAGGATCTGACTATTGCATGAGCTATGTAAGAAGAAGAAGAATGCCAGTTATACACTTCAGTGTGATGACCAACAACCTATGGAGCAAGCCGACCATCTGATATATGCTCTATAGCATTGCTCTGTGTTATTCCGGTATGTTCAAAAGTATTATGCTCATACCTGCATGCATAATAGTGAGCTGTATGGGACGCGGATGAACCCTTGCCTGTCTTTCTTTGGTAACGGCACCACGCCTGTGTTCTGAGCTGTTTTCGCTCGTCCGGGGTGGATGCCAATTTTTATTTCTCTTATCAGCAACTGGCCCGTGTTCCGAGCTGCTTTTCGGCCGTCTCGGGCAGTTGTTGAATTTCTCTTTGTAGCAATGACCCTATGCTCTGAGCTGTTTTTTCGGCCGTCTTAGGGAGTTGCTACTTTCTTCTTATCGACACCATCTCATGCTCTGAGCTGCTTTTCAGCCATCTTGAGTCGGGGTTGAGTTATTCCAGTAATGTCCCAGATCTGAGTTGTAAAGACCGTTCTGGTGGCTACTGGTTTATTTGCCGGTTTTATCCAAGGGTTCAGACGGTCGTTACCCTACAGCTACAACTTGTAAAGTAATATACCTGCCGGAATATTGCACCTGACAACACCTATGGTCGCCCGAAGAATCAAGAACACGTCAGGCCAAGTTCGTCAGCTAAGGATCCAGGCAAAGAGAACTATAATGAAAAAGCAAGATTGGCCTTATGGATATGGTAATGGTTGCAAGAGCAACATGGTACAGGTACTCAGAGAAGCCTGGTTCGGTACCGACCACTATGGGTACACACCCACGAGGTATATCCCATTTGCAAGGACCCCATATCGAGACCACCCGCCCAGCCAACCAGATATGCTCAGAATTGACAGAAGAATGTAACCAAGCTGATCAGGTCAGCAGAAAGATTAACTCAAATTCAGCAACCGTGTCAAAGTATTACACGGCCTACCATCCATATAGAGATACCGACAGACTGAGTAATCAGAAGGATGAACAACAGTCTCGAAGAATGTGTCCTCACAGATGGGAATCAGTTAAAGACTAGCCTGCCGTGAACAAGACTTTGCTTCCAGGACCACTAAGCCTTATACCCAAGACAGTGAAGATACCCAAGATGACCCAGCAATCCGTGCGAGAAGTCAGATTCCGTCAGGAGAACGGTACGATTCACAGTACTGTTTTGAACATGGAGGACACACATGCATTTGAAGTCACCCAATGCAACGAGTAAAAGATTCCGTGTCCACCAAGAGAATCTGTTCACAACTCAGTGAACGGTCATCCGTATTGGACTCCGTCACGACACGTTCATGAGGAACCACCCTCGGACTTATGAATAGGGCACATAGTTTGGTCAAGAAAATTTATTACCCCAGACAGCATAGCAGATATAAAAGGATTGGAGTCAGAGTAGCATATGAGGTAAGATTTTCCAGAAAAAGGGTCCAGTGAAACAAACCACCCCGAAGCAAGGCAGTCAGTCACATGAAACTCGGTGGGAGCATTATACAAAGGTAAAAAGGAAACCCGAGATGGAAACGGTTTCCTCAAGTGGTAATATTCATGTTTGATCCCTGAGCAACCAAATCTCGAGGACGAGATTTCTTTAAGGGGGGTAGGTTTGTAACACCCTGGATTTTGCCCATTTTCTTTTTCTTTTGATTTGGTCCGGATTTGCTTTTCTGTGGTGTGATAGTTTTGCAACCCGGAGGGATCACCCTTCATTCTTCTTCCCGAGTGGCTTGCCAACTTCAAAACCATCCCAAGACCTTGTCATTTCCATCTTGGACCAACCCCAATATTCTTTTTCCGTGGGAATATTCCTTTTTCTATTAAAGGAATAACCATGTCTGCCCTGAGTTGTGAAGCAACCCACATTTCCATCATTCCCAAAATTCCCAAATAATTCTTATAAATTGTTTGGGTCATATCTTCCACAAATATGTCAAATTCTTTCTTGCCATGTTCAAAAATATTTCACAAATATTCCTTTTCTGATTCTGCCCTATCCGTCAGATTGAGAAGCAAGAACCATTTATATTTGCTTGCTTGCTCTCAAACTTTTTGTGCACTCTTTCCTATCCATATCATTGCCACATGTCAAAATTCAACTTTATTTGGATATTAAATCTCTCTTGGCTAATTTCCAAAGTTTCTGGGCAACTGGAATCTTTGTGAAGCAAGTGCTAGCTAGGAGTATCCAAATGAGTTGAAATTTTTCAAGCATCTTCATATGCTCAAATCATGACTCTCCACCAAGTTTCAACCTTATCCAATCAACTATGTGAGCATACCATCAAATCTTGGCTTCTGGTTAGATTTTCACATTGTGAAGCAACTATGTTTTATACTGCTCCATAATTGCTAAAAATTTACCATAACATTCTTCTACCCATATAATCTATCTCCACAAAATTGGGCTCATTCCACTTTCCAATAATTCCCTAGTATTTTTCTAAGATTCTGGTCAGAGAGGATAGCTGTGAAGGAAGTACCATTTTGGTTTATCCAATGGCATGAAACTTTTACAGTATCTTCACATACATATATTACTCATATCCTCCAAATTAAGCTCCATCCAACAAGTGTGTGAGTGCCACTTCATACTTTGCAATTCGGTCCAGTAGAGCCCATTGAACTGCAAGTGCTATTTATCTTCATCCAAATGAGCTGCAAATTTTCAGAGATGATCACCCTAGTATGTGATCACCCTCAGCCAAAAACCAGAGTCTATCCCCTGCTCAATCTCTCTCATATCATTTCAAGCACCTTGCTGTTCCTGTGGTTGCCAGCAAGCTCTAGTCACCTCCTTGACCACTATTCTTGTTCCTTTGCATTTTGGCACTTACCAACCTCTGAGACACCGCGTTGACAAGGCCTGGAAGTGTCTGGGCGCCGCGGACGCGTGGTGCCGGTGGTGACCACGACTCTAGTCGGCAGCCGCGGTGCTCTGTACTCTGGTCTTGTCGGGAAGCCACTTCCGGCCGGTCCCAGCTTGTCCGCGAGCGCCGGAGAGCTCCTCACCGCACGCGTGTGCCCTCTGGAGCCTTCTCCCCCTCGTCTTCTAGCCTGTGGCCAGCCCCGACGTCCTGTTGCGACGCGGTCGCTGCGCCGCCGTCTCGGAGCTTCGGCCACCATCGCGAGACCCCCTCCCCGCGGCTATAAATAGCCTAGCCGTGCTCTGCTGCTCATCATCCACTCCTCCCCTGCCTCCCTAACCCACCGGAGCCCCCTGTTCCTCCTCTGTCCGCCGCGGTGGTCGCCGGCCTCCCCTCGATTCTGGCGAACCAGGCCTCCCCCTCTCCGTCCCACCACCACCAGGAGAACCCCTCCACTCCACTCGGCGGTCCCCCCATCATCTCTGCTTGCCGCGGAGGAGGTCTTGAGGCCGCCGCTCCCTCGACCGGCCGCCGCCCGTACCCTCTGTCCCCGCGTGTCGCCGCCACCTTGTTCCTCCCGGCGCTCTTTCCCCTAGATAGGTGTGGCGCTCCGCCCCGAGCTCCGCCAGTGGTCCCAGCTACACCGGAGATGGCCGGAGCCGCCGGGCCCCTCGCCGGTGCCCGCTCTGCCTCGCCTCTCTCTCTGTTCTGTCGGGCGCCAGGGGAGAAGGAGGGAGATAAGGTGGCCAGCCCACCAGAGCCCACCAGATGTTTTAAAAAAAGACGGGCAACAGTGGTGCGGGCCGCGCCAGAAGCAACAGCAGACGGCGGTGAGATTCGGCCCGAGGCAGCCCAGCTGCACAGTGCCATTTATTCATTTTCAGAAAAAAACAGCCAGGGACCTAGAAGTAAATACTTTTCTTACACACAGGTCCTTGGCAGTCCAACCATCACAAATTTCCCGCAACTCCGATCGAGAGGTGATTCCAACGCCCACGTCTTCGTCTTGTCGAGCCCGTCGTGTTGGTATCATTTTCACTATGTGGTCACACAGTGGAAATCACCATTTTGCCCTTGTCCTTAAACAGCCCCTCCAGGAGAGAACTGTTTTCGGCGATCGTTTCGCGGACTCTCCGCACTCCTTCCCGATGGTCCCTTCATCCCCAGGCAAGCCACAACTCTCATCTGCATCATCGCATTGCAATGTCATAGTTTACTATTACTTATCGGCAAGTATGAGTATCTATGAAATGAATTGGATTATGCAATGATCGGTTAATTCTCGGATAGGTGACTACCATGTTGAGTACCAGATTATTAGTGACTAGTAGCTGCCCACTTGTTGATGCTATGATGTTGAGATCACATGTCTATGATTATTTTGGAGTTCATCCGGCAGTTCGTAGAGATGATTAGTAGCAGTTGGCTTAAGCATACTGGTTCTCGGAGGTCAGCTATGACGGTAACATTATTCGGAGATGTGATATTTAGTCGGTTGACCTTGAGTCACCTGTCCAGACTTATCCGTGCAACCACATTTGCCAGTATGGGACGGCCTTGACTTTGTCTGATGCGTGCTCTTTCACGGTACCGCCCGACAGGGAAGGTTATCGGTGCGCGCTAACCTGGCCGGTAGGCGGCGATAACCTTGTGGCCCAGTTGAGTTGTATGGTACCAGGTCCCTGTTTGGGACAGTTTAGTTTGGCCACGATGGTGGCAGGTGTCACGAGGTGACACAGGGGCCACCCAGGGCAGGACCCCGGGGAGGATGAATGCCGATGGTACGGTGGAGGAGTCACGGGTTAGGCAGGTTTCGTTGGAGACAACGTGGTCCACCCGAATGGGATCACGAGGTCAGTGCTCCATAGTGTGGGTAAAGTGTGCAACCTCTGCAGAGTGTAAAATCTATTCGAATAGCCGTGTCCATGGTATTGGACAGTCCGCCCAGACTTCAACTAGGTGGTAACCATGGCAGTGATGATAATGATAGAAGAACTCGTCGTAAGATCGGAAGTACTCGGTGGATCGTGAGTATTCTGAGGGTTGTGAGACAACCGGAAGAGAGTAAGTTGTCAGACTTGTTGTGTAGATGAATCAGGTATTTAATATGTTAGCCACGGGATGGCTATGAGATGAGTGGTCAGATGACCACATGATTGGGATTGGGCTTGGCACCGGTTCAGGTTGGATCTGAGGTTATTCGGAGTATAGATTAAACTACCTAATATGCTTTACCTTGCTACATCTATTCTGCTATGATGTTGTCTTGCTTTAATGCTGATGTTTGCTGTGAGCTTGCGAGTACATTTAAAGTACTCACCTGGCATGTCATGCCATTTGCAGGTCTGCCATGATTGCTGCTTTGCGAAGATCCGAGTTTGCGACCTAGGATACGCGTTCTAGCAGAGTTGCGGAGTGGAGTGGGTCACACTCCACCGTCGTCGCTGTTCCGCTGCCGAGAGAGTTTCTCCGTGTAGCATAGATCTACCCCGGGCAGGCGTAGTGTCACCGTGCCGATGTAATCCATTTACCCTTGTAAACATACCCATTGTAATAAAGAGCTGATTGTTCTATGCCAACAGTGCCATATTCCAGAGGACTGTCCCTGGGCTGGAATACGGGCGTTCCAGTTTACTCCGAGCCGGGGTGCACAGAAGTTGGTATCAGAGCAGGTCTGGCTATAGGACGCGAGGGTCTAGGCGCGAGCGTTAGTAACCGTGTAGTTTAGGACCCCAGTTGGTTTGCTGCACTTGGTTGTGCATTTGTTTGCGCATAGCATGCATATAGACTAGATATCTTATCGCTACACGATGATCTGGTGGAGTGTAGGTGGCATCAGTTTTGATTCTCTACTGCGCTCTCCAGTTTGCATATTTGTTCCTTGGTGTGGTGTCATCTTCGTCCAGCGGAGTGATGCCAAGGTGCTTGGAGGTTGTATCCCTTGTCGGATTGATGCACCAGACCACACCAACTATTCTCTTCAGCCACCCCTATCATTTCGGTGATAGACAAGTTCTATCCCGGAATCGTGCCATTCCACTAGCTGTTTAGGCAACCATACTGTCCTTGTTATCAGAAAAGGGCAATGACTGCAAGCTTTTATTTCACCACTACCTCATTCCGCACCTATTCTTGGACGTGTACGATTTTCTTCCGTACGCCTGATGATGATGTGATCGTAACTTCCGTATTCCGACCCCCGACCCCCGATCACCAAGTTCGTCCGCCACCATGTCCGTCAGGATGGAAACCGGTGTTAAGTCGTGTTTGTGTAGTTTGTTTACACCAATTTTCTTCACACATTGATTCACTTTTGTGCACATCGCCACATCATGTTAGACCATAATACCGAAGTCTTGCGAGATTTGTGTGCTTAAGTAGGCATGCATATTATTGCTGTGGATAGCTGTAGAGTATGATATTGCTTGTGTGTGTGATCTTGCTGTTTCGTGTGCTTTTGTAGTCGTTTCTTTTGTTTTTATTTGGGCCCTTGGTGTTACCTTATTTTCCCCTTATGGAAGTTGCTCACCGACCCTGAACCCAAGAGTCAGTGAAGAGACAGTCATTTGGAAGCTCAGCTCAGCATATGGAGTTTTCAGCAGACTATGTATATCAAGAATATCGGGCCTGAATATAATGATATCCTAGCTGGACTGATTAAGCATCAAATATACCTCAATGTGCAATCTTCACAGCATAGTAATAATCGCACAGCAAGAAGGCAAATTGTGTACATGATCCACAGTGCATTCGTGCCAAAGGTGTGATTCATATATACAAGGTTTGAGTCTGCTATGAGTATAATTTGAACCTTGCCATGTCCTGGAATCAAGCCAGAATGTGTTATGAATGTGGTGTTCAGCAAGAAGGATAGGAATACCCTGCCATATACAACCAGTAACCGACAGCAGTAATATTAAGGAATACATATATATCTCTGCACTCAGAAGCTTCAGATGTAAGCAACCCAGTCTTTCTCTACAAGTACCTGAGAAGCGTACGACGCAAGGATCCTTGTTTCTTCCTCGATAGACACATGGACATCTTCCGATGCAAGCTATGATAAGCATCCCCAGGGTCAGATCTGCACAGGTGGTCCGAAGGCAAAAATCAGTCAGGACACAAGCTTGCCTCGAGAATCAAGTGGCTAGCTACACATGTTTCCATAGGTATGGTGGACATGCTGCCAAGGTCATATGGGTTACTCGTACAGTGTGCCAGCCCGGTGAGGATCTGACTATTGCATGAGCTATGTAAGAAGAAGAAGAATGCCAGTTATACACTTCAGTGTGGATGACCAACAACCTATGGAGCAAGCGACCATCTGATATATGCTCTATAGCATTGCTTGGTGTTATTTCGGTATGTTCAAAAGTATTATGCTCATACCTGCATGCATAATAGTGAGCTGTATGGGACGCGGATGAACCCTTGCCTGTCTTTCTTTGGTAACGGCACCACGCCTGTGTTCTGAGCTGTTTTCGCTCGTCCGGGGTGGATGCCAATTTTTATTTCTCTTATCAGCAACTGGCCCGTGTTCCGAGCTGCTTTCGGCCGTCTCGGCGAGTTGTTGAATTCTCTTTTGTACAATGACCTATGCTCTGAGCTGTTTTTTCGGCCGTCTTAGGGAGTTGCTACTTTCTTCTTATCGACACCCATCTCATGCCTTGAGCTGCTTTTCAGCCATCTTGAGTCGGGGTTGAGTTATTCCAGTAATGTCCCAGATCTGAGTTGTAAAGACCGTTCTGGTGGCTACTGGTTTATTGCCGGTTTTATCCAAGGGTTCAGACGGTCGTTACCCTACAGCTACAACTTAAAGTAATATACCTGCCGGAATATTGCACCTGACAACACTATGGTCGCCCGAAGAATCAAGAAACACGTCAGGCCAAGTTCGTCAGCTAAGGATCCAGGCAAAGAGAACTATAATGAAAAAGCAAGATTGGCCTTATGGATTGGTAATGGTTGCAAGAGCAACATGGTACAGGTACTCAGAGAAGCCTGGTGTCGGTACCGACCACTATGGGTACACACCCACGAGGTATATCCCATTTGCAAGGACCCCATATGCGACCACCCGCCCAGCCAACCAGATATGCTCAGAATTGACAGAAGAATGAACCAAGCTGATCAGGTCAGCAGAAAGATTAACTCAAATTCAGCAACCGTGTAAAGTATTACACGCCTACCATCATATAGAGATACCGACAGACTGAGTAATCAGAAGGATGACAACAGTCTCGAAGAATGTGTCCTCACAGAGGGAATCAGTTAAAGACTAGCCTGCGTGAACAAGACTTTGCTTCCAGGACAATAAGCCTTTACCAAGACAGTGAAGATACCCAAGATGACCCAGCAATCGTGCGAGAAGTCAGATTCCGTCAGGAGACGGTACGATTCACAGTACTGTTTTGAACATGGAGAACACAAATGCATTTGAAGTCACCCAATGCAAAGAGTAAAGATTCCGTGTACCAAGAGAATCTGTTCACAACTCGTGAACGGTCATCCGTATTGGACTCCGTCACGACACGTTCATGAGGAACCACCTCGGACTTATGAATAGGGCACATAGTTTGGTCAAGAAAATTTATTACCCCAGACAGCATAGCAGATATAAAAGGATTGGAGTCAGAGTAGCATATGAGGTAAGATTTTCCAGAAAAAGGGTCCAGTGAAACAAACCACCCCGAAGCAAGGCAAGTCAGTCACATGAAACTCGGTGGGACGGGAGCATAACAAGGTAAAAAGAAACCCGAGATGGAAACGGTTTCCTCAAGTGGTAATATTCATGTTTGATCCCTGAGCAACCAAATCTCGAGGACGAGATTTCTTTAAGGGGGGTAGGTTTGTAACACCCTGGATTTTGCCCATTTTCTTTTCTTTGATTTGGTCCGGATTTGCTTTTTCTGTGGTGTGATAGTTTTGCAACCCGGAGGGGTCACCCTTCATTCTTCTTCCCGAGTGGCTTGCCAACTTCAAAACCATCCCAAGACCTTGTCATTTCCATCTTGGACCAACCCCAATATTCTTTTTCCGTGGGAATATTCCTTTTTCTATTAAAGGAATAACCATGTCTGCCCTGAGTTGTGAAGCAACCCACATTTCCATCATTCCCAAAATTCCCAAATAATTCTTATAATTGTTGGGGATATCTTCCACAAATATGTCAAATTCTTCTTTGCCATGTTCAAAAATATTTCACAAATATTCCTTTTCTGATTCTGCCCTATCCGTCAGATTGAGAAGCAAGAAACATTTATATTTGCTGCTTGCTCTCAAACTTTTTGTGCACTCTTTCCTATCCATATCATTGCCACATGTCAAAATAACTTATTTGGATGTTAAATCTCTCTTGGCTAATTTCCAAAGTTTCTGGGCAACTGGAATCTTTGTGAAGCAAGGGCTAGCTAGGAGTATCCAATGAGTTGAAATTTTTCAAGCATCTTCTATTCTCAAATCATGACTCTCCACCAAGTTTCAACCTTATCCAATCAACTATGTGAGCATACCATCAAATCTTGCGTTCTGGTTAGATTTTCACATTGTGAAGCAACTATGTTTTATACTGCTCCATAATTGCTAAAAATTTACCATAACATTCTTCTACCCATATAATCTATCTCACAAAAATTTGGGCCCATTCCATCTTTCCAATAATTCCCTAGTATTTTTTCTAAGATTCTGGTCAGAGAGGATAGCTTGGAAGAAGTACCATTTTGGTATCCAAATGGCATGAAACTTTTACAGTATCTTCACATACATATATTACTCATATCCTCCAAATTTAAGCTCCATCCAAGCAAGTGTGTGAGTGCCACTTCATACTTTGCAATTCTGTCCAGTAGAGCCCATGAACTGCAAGTGCTATTTATTTCATCCAAATGAGCTGCAAATTTTCAGAGATGATCACCCTAGTATGTGATCACCCTCAGCCAAAACCAGAGTCTATCCCCTGCTCAATCTCTCTCATATCATTTAAGCACCTTGCTGTTCCTGTGGTTGCCAGCAAGCTCTAGTCACCTCCTTGACCACTATTCTGTTCTTTGATTTTGGCACTTACCAACCTTGAGACACACGCGTGACAAGGCTGGAAGGGTCTGGGCGCCGCGGACGCGTGTGCCGGTGGTGACCACGACTCTAGTCGGCAGCCGCGGTGGTGTAATTGGTGTGGGAAGCCACTCCGGCCGGTCCAGCTTGTCCGCGAGCGCCGAGAGAGCTCCTCACCGCACGCGTGTGCCCTCTGGAGCCTTCTCCTCGTTTCAGCCTGTGGCCAGCCCCGACGTCCTGTTGCGACGCGGTCGCTGGCCGCCGTCTCGGAGCTTCGGCCACCATCGCGAGACCCCCTCCCCGCGCTATAAATCATAGCAGTGCTCTGTGCTCATCATCCACTCTCCTGCCTCCCTAACCCACCGGAGCCCCTGTTCCTCCTCTGTCCGCCGCGGTGGTCGCCGGCCTCCCCTCGATTCTGGCGAACCAGGCTCCCCCTCTCCGTCCCACCACCACAGGAGAAACCCCTCCACTCCGGCGGTCCTCCCCATCATCTCTGCTTGCCGCCGGAGGTCTTGAGGCCGCGCTCCCCTGACCGGCGCCGCCCGTCTACCCTCTGTCCCCGGGTCGCCGCCACCTCGTTCTCCCCGGCGCTCATTCTCCTCTAGATAGGTGTGTGGCGCTCCGCCCGAGCTCGCCAGTGGTCCCCAGCTACACGGAGATGGCCGGAGACTGCCGGGCCCCTCGCCGGTGCCCGCCTCTGCCTCGCCTCTCTCTCTGTTCTGTCGGGCGCCAGGGGAGAAGGAGGGAGATAAGGTGGGCCAGCCCACCAGAGCCCACCAGATGTTTTAAAAAAAAGAGGCAACAGTGGTGCGGGCCGGCCCAGAAGCAACAGCAGCAGCGGCGGTGAGATTCGGCCCGAGGCAGCCCAGCTGCACAGTGCCATTTATTCATTTTCCAGAAAAAAACAGCCAGGGACCTAGAAGTAAATACTTTTCTTACACACAGGTCCTTGGCAGTCCAACCATCACAACTTTTCCTCCGCAACTCCGATCGAGGTGATTCCAACGCCCACGTCTTCGTCTTGTCGAGCCCGTCGTGTTGGTATCATTTTCACTATGTGGTCACACAGTGGAAATCACCATTTTGCCCTTGTCCTTAAACAGCCCCTCCAGGAGAGAACTGTTTTCGGCGATCGTTTCCGCGGACTCTCCGCACTCCTTCCCGATGGTCCCTTCATCCCCAGGCAAGCCACAACTCTCATCTGCATCATCGCATTGCAATGTCATAGTTTAACTATTTACTTTATCGGCAAGTATGAGTATCTATGAAATGAATTGGATTATGCAATGATCGAGTTAATTCTCGGATAGGTGACTACCATGTTGAGTACCAGATTATTAGTGACTAGTAGCTTGCCCACTTGTTGATGCTATGATGTTGAGATCACTGTCTATGATTATTTTGGAGTTCATCCGGCAGTTCGTAGAGATGATTTAGTAGCAGTGGCTTAAGCATACTGGTTCTCGGAGGTCAGCTATGACGGTAACATTATTCGGAGATGTGATATTTAGTCGGTTGACCTTGAGTCACCTGTCCGGACTTATCCGTGCAACCACATTTGCCAGTATGGGACGGCCTTGACTTTGTCTGATCGCGTGCTCTTTCACCGGTACCGCCCGACAGGGAAGGTTTTGCGTGCGCGCTACCCTGGCCCGGTAGGCGGCGATAACCTTGTGAGCCCAGTTGAGTTGTATGGTACCAGGTCCCCATTTGGGACAGTTTAGTTTGGCCACGACGGTGGCAGGTGTCACGAGGTGACACAGGGGCCACCCAGGGCAGGACTCCGGGGGAGGATGAATGCCGGTGGTACGGTGGAGGAGTCATGGGTTAGGCAGGTTTCGTTGGAGCAACGCTGGTCCACCCGAATGGGATCACGAGGTTAGTGCACCATAGTGTGGGTAAAGTGCGCAACCTCTGCAGAGTGTAAAATCTATTCGAATAGCCGTGTCCACGGTATTGGACAGCCCGTCCAGACCTCACTAGGTGGTCAACCATGGCAGTGATGATAATGATGGAAGAACTCGTCGTAAGATCAGAAGTACTCGGTGGATCGTGAGTATTCTGAGGGTTGTGAGACAACCCGGAAGAGAGTAAGTTGTCAGACTTGTTGTGCAGATGGAATCAGGTATTTAATATGTTAGCCACGGGATGGCTATGAGATGAGTGGTCGGATGACCACTTGATTGGGATTGGGCTTGGCACAGGTTTAGGTTGGATCCTGAGGTTATTCGGAGTATAGATTAAACTACTTAATATGCTTTACCTTGCTGCATCTATTCTGCTATGATGTTGTCTTGCTTTAATGCTGATGTTTGCTATGAGCTTACGAGTACATTCAAAGTACTCACCTGGTGTGTCATGCCAGTTTGTAGGTCATGCCATGATTGCTTGCTTGTCGAAGATCCCGAGTTTGCGACCTAGGATACGCGTTCTAGCCAGATTCCCTGTGGAGTGGAGTCCATCACCGTCGTCGCTGTTCCGCTGCCAAGAGAGTTTCTCCACTATTAGCATAGAGCTACCCCGGGCAGGTGTAGTGTCGCCGTGCCGATGTAATCCATTTACCCTTTGTAAACATATCCATTGTAATAAAGAGCTGATTTGTTCTATGCCAACAGTGCCGTATTCCAGAGGACTTGTCCCTGGGCTGGAATACGGGGCGTTCCTGTTTACTCCGAGGCGGGGTGCCACATCCGGGTCTTTCCATTCCTAGGCCTCACCGTCGTCCATCGCGTTGGTGCTCTAGGCACGGCGTGCTCAACGTGGTCAACATTCAACAAACAACAGCCATCGAAATTGGGATGTACGTGGATAGCATGACAGTAGGGACCCCCATGGTCCATGGTTGCACGCAAGCAACTGCCTCCTTATTACGCGAAAAAAATGATTCCTCCCATAGACATCTTGGGCGCACCGGTTCGGAGGCTGACCTGTGGGCCTACTAAGTTGACGTGTACGCAGGGCTTTGTCAACTTAGTCAACAAACGATTCTAGCAGCAGTGACCATTGGATTTTTATCGAACGGTCGTGCTGCTTCTTCAATCTCTGATCTTCTTGCACCAGCCGCCCAAACCAGCGCCGGCGAGACCGCCTGCTCCTACCTCCAGTGGCCGGTTGTGCTGCCGCGCAGGCCTCACCGCCCCACCCTACTCCCACCGCTTGCCAGGCCATCCCTCTACTCACCCACACCCCCTGTTATTCTGCGGCGACGGCAGCCTCACATCGCAGCCGAACCAGTCAACCCTCGTACTACCCTCCACGTGTTCCCAGGCTCCGCGTCGTTCCCTGCCTCACCATCGTCCACTGCCTGGGTGCTGTCCACACGGCGTGGTCAACGTAGTCAACGAACGACAACCATCAGAAGAGGACTGTACATGGAGAGGCTGACAGCTGGGTCCATGGCCGCACGCAAGGAAGTGCCTCCTTATTACGCGCAAAATAATGATTCCTCCACCTGACAGCTCGGACCCATCGGAAGGGCCTCTGTATTTCGCGAAAAAACATTCCCCCCTGACAGCTGGGACCCACCGGCTTTACCTTCGCACGAAAGGAAGTGCCATCTTACCACCTGACAGCCGAGACCCCAGATTGAAGCGAATGTAGCATTATCTGTCTGGCCACAAACGTGTACGTACATAGCGGTCGATCGGTGTCTCTGCAGCGACGTACCGTGGCCGAGTAAGGAGTGGCACGTGTTGAAGTAGGGGCGCCGACGTAGCATGTCACGCAGTCCTGTCTATATCGGGTAGACGTACGTACAGCCACGCTGCAAGATAGTAAATACAGCTATGTATGTACATACGGGCGGGGTCTCTAATGCGTACAGCGACGACGTCCTGTTCATCGGCAGCCAACCGGCTGAGTCGGAACGGAGTAAACAGCGTCGCGTGTTCATCGGGAGCCAACCGGCTTGGACAAAACAACCGAAACAAGCTCTGGTGTACTGCAGAACGGAGGAAATGGCCTTCTGTTTGACCGCGTACGGTCGAAACAGGGTCCTGTTCATCGGGAAGGGTCTGGCGTACCGCAGAACGGAGGAAACGAACCGATGTTCAAGCTCCTACGGTCGAAACGGGGTGCTGTTGATCCGGAGGGGTGTGGCGTACCGCAAAACGGAGGAAACAGACTTGTGTTGGAGCGCCTACGGTCGAAATGGGGTCCTGTTCATCAGGAGGGGTGTGGCGTACCGCAAAACGGGACTCCACGGGCCACTGTTCATCCACCGTCGACTTCCTCCAGCCTCCACCTTCTTCTGTTCATGCACCATCGACTTCCTCCTGTCTCCACCAGCTATTGTTCATCGACGGGGTCATGTTCATCCAGCCTCCACCGGCTACTGTTCAACCAGCCCTCCACGGGGTCCTGTTCATCCAGCCTCCACTAGATACTGTTCAACCAGCCCTCCACGGGGTCCCTCCACCGACTACTGTTCATCCACCCCCACCTCCTCGATCGGGGTCCTGTTCATCCAGCGGCAACGACCTCTACTACCACAGGGTCCTATTCATCCAACCCCCACCAGGAACTGCTCATCCAACCCCCAACAACGATCACTATTCATCAAGAGGCAGCAGGTTCGATCGGCTTTAGTTAGCAGTAGTAGCGAAGGAATCGCTCGATATGTTTAGTTAACAGCAAGCGATCGATCGCTCGGGTTCAGTAACGCGTAGCTAGTGCAATCGCTCAGGTTCTATAAGTGAACGCCTCGCTCGGGTTCAGTTAGAGCCCAACGCCTCGGACACACGCGCGTACGTGTATGAGAGAAACGCGCAATCCCTCCGTGCATCGCTCGACCCCGACCACCCACCGCAACCGGGAACTCCCCGATATTTTCCTCGCCCTCGCTTCTACCATGATTTTTTCCATCATGGACGGCCCAAAGAATGTCATGCAGGTGCGTCCCCGGCCCGCCCAGGACGAAAAGCCCATTTTCTGTCATGATTTTTTGTCATAGAAGTAGGAGCCCACCACATCTATGATGATACGTGCTTTTGTCACAATTATCGTCATAGAAGTGTCATACATAATTTTTTTCATTCGGCCCAAAATGTCACGGATGTGTCTTTTTTTGTAGTGATAGTATTAATTTGATGCTCTAAGAGTTTCCCTTTTTGAGATAAACGATGTCGCACAAAACAAGCATGCTCATCTAATGATTTGCCCTCAACTAAGCTAGTTGGGGTTTCAACACGAGCACATAGGGATCAAAGATGATCCAAGTAGAAAGCTTCAGCAGTATGATAGATTTTGGGTGGTTCTTCAACCATTGGTTTAGTAGGTACAACTAATTTTTTGGTATTTTGCGTTTCCTACCCATAACTAAAGATAGAAAACAAGAGCACAAAATAAAAACTACTTAGTGATAAAGCAAACAAGCACACACGAGAATATTCACCCCACGCTATTGCTCCCCGGCAACGGCGCCAGAAAAAGGTCTTGATAACCCACAAGTATAGGGGATCGTTTGTAGCCTTTTTCGATAAATAAGAGTGTCAAACCCAATGAGGAGCTAAAGGTAGAACAAATATTCCCTCAAGTTCTATCGACCACCGATACAACTCTACGCACACTTAACGTTTGCTTTACCTAGAACAAGAATAAAACTAGAAGTACTTTGTAGGTGTGATAGGTTTGCAAGATAATAAAGAACGTGAAAATAAAAGTTAGGTGCTGTTTAGATAAAGAAACAATTAAGTTTAGTAAAACAAGTGTGGATTAGTGGTGGTAGGATTTGCGGAATTGTCGCTTAGCAATTGACTACGTTGCTAGATCGATGGCAAGTTTTTATGTGGGAGAGGCCACTGCTAGCATGTCGTCCCTTACTTGGAATTCTATGCACTTATGATTGGAACTATTAGCAAGCATCCACAACTACTAACGTTCATTAAGGTAAAACACCCAACCATAGCATTAAGATATATATTGGTCCCCCTTAAGTCCCGTACGTATCAATTTCTATGATTAGGCTGAAGCTGATGTCACCCTTGCCCTCCAATGCATAGTCCTATCAACATACAACTAACCCTATGGTGTGATCCACATGCGCGCTCATATGATGGGCACGACAGGACAGCAACATAACCACAAGCAAATTAAACCAACCATAGCAATTCACCAATTACTGATAGGACAAAAAAAAATCTACCCAGACATCATAGGATGGCAACATATCATTGGATAATAGTATGAAGCATAAAGCACCATGTTCAAGTAGAGGGTACAACGGGTTGCGGGAGAGTGGACCGCTGAATATAGATGGGGGAAGGTGATGGAGTTGTTGGTGAAGATGACATAGTTGTTGGAGTAGATCGCCGTCACAAGATGATTGCCTCGACGGCGTTCCGGCGCCACAGGGAGAGAGGGGGAGAGAGCCCCTTCCTTCTTCTTCTTCCTTTGCCTCCCCCCTAGATGGGAGGAGGGTTCACCCTCTGGTCCATAGCCTCCATGGCGGCGGAGGGGCGAGAGCCCCTCCGAGATTGGATATGTCTCTCTGTTCTCTTCTGTTTCGCGTTCCTATTTTCTGGCCCTTCACCGTTTCTTAAATTGCCGGAGATCCGTAACTCCGATTGCGCTGAAATTTTTACACGATTTTTTCCATAAATTATCTTTCTTGCGCCCGAAGAAGGGCCCCAACCGACTTACGGGGAGGGCACAAGACACCTGGGCGCTAGGGGGTGCCCGGCACCCTGGTGGGTTGTGGAGGCCATGGGCCTCCGTTAGCATTGATTCCACCTCCCAAAAATCATAAATATTCCAAAATAATTCTCCGTAATTTTTTATTGCATTTGGATTTCGTTTGATATGGATATTCTACGAAACAAAAAACATGCAACAAACAGGAACTGGCACGGGGCACTGGATCAATAGGTTAGTCCAACAAATCATATAAAATGTTGGCAAAAGTATGTGTAAGTTGTATAATATTGGCATGAAACAATAAAAAATTATAGATACGACGGAGACCTATCAGCCTCCGCCTCCTCCTCTGCGCAGTGCCGATGCCAGGCCCAGGCGCGATGCGCGTCCGTGCGACCCGCCGCGCGGGGCACCTACATCGACGCGGGATGAGGCCAGCTGCCAAGTGGTGCAGCAGCCGCAGTACGACGCGGGTGCGCTCCCCGCACCGCCACGCCAGCACCAAGACCATGCAGCTCTGGGGGCTGCAGCTCATGGGCGTCAGGACCATGCTCCCCTCGCACGGGCTGCGCCCATGAGCGCGGCGGGCTACCGCGCCTTTACCCGTGAGCTGCGCCGCGTCAGTTGGCCCGGCAAGTTCAAGCCAGACCTGCCCCCGCGCTACTACGACACCCCCAACCCCGCGGAGTTCTTCCAGCTCTACTCACTGAGCATCGAGGTGGCAAACAGTAACGACAAGGTCTTGGTGAACTGGTTCCCCATGGCTCTCAAGGACGGCGCACGCTCCTGGCTCTTGCACCTCCCGGAGGGGTCAATCTCCTCTTGGGATGAGCTTCGCGAGCGGTTCATCGCCAACTTCCAAGGCACCCGTGATCGTGCCCTCACTGTCAACAACCTGCGGCGCGTGAAGCAACAACTGGGTGAGACCCTCCGCAAGTACATTCAGTGCTTCACCAACATTCGCCTCAAGATCCCGAAAGCCTCAGACAAAGCCATCATCTCGGCATTCACCGAGGGCATCAAGGAATCAAGATGAGCGAGGAGCTCGCCATCCACGATGACCTGTGCACGATGCTGGAGATGTTCAACCTGGCGGACAGATGTGTGAGGGCGGAAGAAGGACGCCTCTCTCCCCTCAAGCACCCTGATGTCGATCCTGAAGACAAGAAGGCCAAAGCCAAGGAAGCAAAGCACAAGGGCCCCACTGTGCTGGCAGCAGAGCCTGAGATGAAGCGTGGCCGCGACCGCAACGAGCCAACCAAGGATAACCGCCCATTCTGCGTCTTCCACAAAGTTCACACCCACAACACCAACGATTGTCAGGAGCTCAGGGCGCTCCGGGACTAGCGCCTGGGTCGCCGCCCCGAGCGCGGCGACCGTGGCTTCGGCCGTGGAGGAGGCCGCGGCGGACACCGCTGGGACAACCGCGACCCTTGTCAAGGCTGGCTCGACCAGCCTCGCAAGGATGGCTGGTGCGATCAGCCTCGCGACGGCCCCTGGCGTGATTAGCCTCGTGAGGCCCGTCCTCAGGGCAACGCTGGCCTCCCTCCGTTGCCGCCACCGCCAAGGAGGAACGACGACAACCATCAGGATGATGGGGCTAGGGGCTTTCAGGAACCACGTGCGATTGCCTGCATCCTCGGCGGCGCCCAGGCACCCGCCTCGAACCGCATCTTCAAGCAATTCTCTTGTGAGGTGAATGTGGCCCTCCCGAAGCTTGAGGCCGTGCGCCCCCTTAGGTGGTCGCAGTACGCCATCACCTTCGACTCCAAGGATCACCTCAGGTGCGCGACCACTGCCGGCGCGCTCCCCATGCTATGCACGCCCACCATCAGCAATGTTTCCATCACCAAGACTCTCATTGATGGTGGCGCCGGCCTCAACGTGCTCTCCATCGAGACCTTCGAGATGCTTCAGGTGCCCTATGACCAGCTCATGCCCACCAAGCCATTCTCTGGGGTGACCGACGGTTCCACCATTCCTCTGGGGCAGGTGCACCTCCTTGTCACCTTCGGTAAGCGCACTCCAAAATTAGAGGCGGGCACGGCCAGCCGCGAGAGGCAGCGGGCAAGGGAGAGGGAAGCGGCAGAATGGTTCGTGCGCCATCGCTGCGGGATGCCGATGGAGCCCAACCAGGACGAGCGACTCCTCGCATGGGTCTGCCATCGGTCGCCCACGACGGCGGAGACGGACGCTTGTTGCCTCCAACGGAAGAACGCAACGGCCCTCCGGCTGGCTATAGAGCAGTTGGAAAGGGAGGCGAAGGAGGTAGCGAGGGAGGCGGCCCGGCTCGCCAAGCTGAAGCGGAAGCAGGACAAGGCCATTCGCCAGATGAAGGGGTTGATCATCCTGTCCTCCTCTGTTGACGTTCTGGGATCGGGGGTACCCAGACCTACCTGCCTGCGGCCCAGCGCGTGGCACCATCAACGGCCCAGTACGGCCCAGCTACAAGACTCCACAGACAAGAGCCTCGCGAGGCCCCCGGCTCGAGGGAGAACGACACCAAGGCCCCCCGAGGAGCGGCCTCCCGAGGAGCGGAGATCTCTATGCAAGACTCCCGCCTCACAAGGCACGCAATGACGTGAGCCATGACGACCAAGGCTAGGCAGGTGCCAGCGGGCGCAGGAGAGGATAGTTTCCTCTTTGCTGCTAAGGAGGCAAGGACGTACGCGGGTTCCCAAGGGATCCCCAATGGCTTCCATTCCGGTGCAACAAGACCAAGGCCGCTGGCTCGGCAAGACGCAGGTCATCGCTGAGCCCACCACGGCGTCACGACCAGAAGCTTTGCAGACGAAGACCACCATTAGTCAGGATAGGGTGTACTCCTGTCCCCCTTCAAATTGGCTGTTGTGGTATCCCTTCCCGCCTAAGCTATGAGGAAAGAGGTCCAAGGCCACTATAAATATAGGCTAGTCTCCACGGTAGAGAGGGGGGATCCGATCCAATCCTTCGACCAATGAGCTCGCCCGAGGCAGCTCACACTTGTACTAGTTCATCCTCATCCTCCTCGCGAGGCAATCCACCACAAAGCAGGAGTAAGGTTTTACACCGCAAGGTGGCCCGAACCTGGGTAAACCACCGTGTCCACTTCTTCTTCTCACTCGCGTGAACTCGTCAGAGTCAAGCCATGGGGTGGTGAGCTGTGAGCCGCGGCTAGGCTAGATCCTTCGCACACGCCCCAGAGTTCGAACCTCATTTGGGTCTGTAGAGCCCTGATCCCGACATTTGGCGCGCAAGGTAGGGGCGTGTCAAAGTTCTCCCTTCCGCTCCACTCCGTCCCTGCTCCATCGCTTCCATGGCCGACGCCCGCCGAGTTCACGCCGAGCGTCGGGCCGCCCGCGTCGCCCAGACGGCGCTGGTGGGTCACGGCGCCCCATGCCGCTCGGCTTCTCCTGCAACAAACACTGCCACCGACCCCACTGCTCATGAGCAGCAGGACTCTTCGCTGTCGTCCTCCATGCAGCGTGATGATCACACCACCACGCCTTCCCTCACTCCCGCCACGGTGTTGCTACTTCTTGAGCTTTCGTTGATTTTTTCCTTGAAGAGGAAAGGGTGCTGCAACAAAATAGAGAAGTATTCCCCTCAGTTAAGAACCAAGGTATCAATCCAGTAGGAGGCACAAGCAAGTCTCCAATCTATGCACCTGCACGAACTAACAAACACTTGCACTCAACGCGAAAAAGGGGTTACTGTCACGAACAAGAGTGAGATCTAATAGAGATAGGTATAAAAGATAAATAAAAGATCAAACTAAAGTAAATATAAATAAATTGCAGCAAGGTATTTTTGGGTTTTTTGGTTTATAGATCTGAAAATATATGATGGAAAATAGACCCGGGGCCATAGGTTGCACTAGAGGCTTCTCTCTTGAAGATAGCATACGGTGGGTAAACAAATTACCGTTGAGCAATTGATAGAAAAGCGCAAAGTTATGACGATATCTAAGGCAATGATCATGAATATAGGCATCACGTCTGTGACAAGTACACCGAAACGATTCTGCATCTACTACTATTACTCCACACATCGACCGACTCCTGCCTGCATCTAGAGTATTAAGTTCATAAGAACAGAGCAACGCTTTAAGTAAGATGACATGATGTAGAGGGATAAACTCAAGCAATATGATATAAACCCCATCTTTTTATCCTTGATGGCAACAATACAATACATGCCTCGCTACCCCTTCTGTCACTGGGTGAGGACACCGCAAGATTGAACCCAAAACTAAGCACCTCTCCCATTGCAAGAAAAACCAATCTACTTGGCCAAACCAAACCGATAGTTCGAAGAGAAATACAAATATATCTTAATCATGCATAAAAGAGTTCAGAGAAGACTCAAATAATATTCATGGATAATCTGATCATAAATCCACAATTCATCGGATCTCAACAAACACACCGCAAAAAAGGTATTACATTGAATAGATCTCCAAGAACATCGAGGAGAACATTGTATTGAAGATCAAAGAGAGAGAAGATGCCATCTAGCTACTAGCTATGGACCCATAGGTCTGTGGTAAACTACTAACACATCAACAGAAGGGCAGCAAGGTTGATGTAGAGGCCCTCCGTGATTGAATCCCCCTCCGGCAGATGGCCGGAAAAGGCCCCAAGATGGGATCTCACGGGAACAGAGGCTTGCGGGGCGGAAAAGTATTTTTGGTGGACGCTTCTGATGTTGGGGGAATATTTGGGAATTTATAGTGCAAAGATTAGGGTTGGAAGACCTCTGAGGGGCCCACAATCCCTCAGGGTGCCCCCCTATGGCATGCCTTGTAGGCTTGTGGCCTCCTCGGGAACCTTCTGGCCCTCTCTCCAAGTTACGTAGGTGTCTTCTGGTCCAAGAAAAATCATCGCGAAAGTTTTATTCTGTTTGGACTCCGTTTGATATGCCTTTTCTGTAAAAGTCAAAAACAAGGAAAAAACAGAAACTGGCACTGGGCTCTAGGTTAATAGGTTAGTCCCAAAAATAATATAAAACAACATATTAATGCTTATAAAACATCCAAAACAGATAATATAATAGCATGGAACAATAAAAAATTATAGATACGTTGGAGACGTATCAAGCATCTCCAAGCTTAATTCCTGCTCGTCCTCAAGTAGGTAAATGATAAAAACAGAATTTTTGATGTGGAATGCTACCTAGCATATTTATCAATGTAATCTTCTTTATTGTGGCATGAATATTCAGATCCATAAGATTCAAAACAAAAGTTTAATATTGACATAAAAACAATAATACTTCAAGCATACTAATAAAGCAATCAAGTCTTTTCAAAATAACATGGCCAAAGAAAGTTATCCCTACAAAATCATATAGTCTGGCTATGCTCCATCTTCATCACATAAAGTATTTCATCATGCACAACCCCGATGACAAGCCAAGCAATTGTTTCATACTTTTGATGTTCTCAAACTTTTTCAACTTTCACGCTATACATGAGCGTGAGCCATGGATATAACACTATGGGTGGAATAGAATATGGTGGTTGTGGAGAAGACAAAAAGAAGCAGAAAGTCTCACATCAACTAGGCAAATTAATGGGCTATGGAGATTCCCATCAATTGATATCGATGCAAGTGGGTAGGGATTGCCATGCAACGGATGCAATAGAGCTATAAGTGTATGAAAGCTCAAAAAGAAACTAAGTGGGTGTGCATCCAACTTGCTTGCTCACGAAGACCTAGGGCAATTTGAGGAAGCCCTTCATTGGAATATACAAGCCAAGTTCTATAATGAAAAATTCCCACTAGTATATGAAAGTGAAAAAAATAGGAGACTCTCTATCATGAAGATCATGGTGCTACTTTGAAGCACAAGTGTGGAAAAAGGATAGTAACATTGTCCCTTCTCTCTTTTCTCTCATTTTCTTCTTTTCTCATTTTTTTTGTTTGGGCTTCTTTAGCCTCTTTTATTTTTTTATAAAGTCCGGAGACTCATCCCAACTTGTGAGGGAATCATAGCTTCCATCATCCTTGCCTCACATGGGACAATGCTCTAATAATGATGATCATCACACTTTTATTTACTTACAACTCGATACTAGAACAAGATATGACTCTATATGAATGCCTCCGGTGGTGTACCGGGATGTGCAATGATCAAGAGTGACATGTATAAAAAATATGAACGGTGGCCTTGGCACAAATACTATGCCAACTACATGATCATGCAAAGCAATATGACAATGATGGTATGTGTTATAATAAAACGGAACGGTGGAAGTTGCATGGCAATATATCTCGGAATGGCTATGGAAATGCCATAATAGGTAGGTATGGTGGCTGTTTTGAGGAAGGGTATATGGTGGCTTTAATGCACCGGCGAAACTCACGCGGTACTAGAGAGGCTAGCAATGGTGGAAGGGTGTGAGTGCGTATAATCCATGGACTCAACATTAGTCATAAAGAACTCACATACTTATTGCAAAAATTTATTAGCCATCAAAACAAAGTAATACACACATGATCCTAGGGGGATAGATTGGTAGGAAAAGGCCATCGCTCGTCCCCGACCGCCACTCAAAAGGAAGACAATCAAAAAGTAAATCATGCTCCGACTTCATCACATAACGGTTCACCATACGTGCATGCTACGGGAATCACAAACTTTAACACAAGTATTTCTACCAATCCACAATTACTCACTAGCATGACTCTAATATCACTATCTTTATATCTCAAAACAAATGCAAGGTATCAAACTTCTCATCCATTCAATGCTCTTTATATGAAAGTTTTTATTATATCCCTCTTGGATGCCCATCATATTAGGACTAATTTCATAACCTAAGCAAATTACCACACTGTTTAAGACTCTCAAAATAATATAAGTGAAGCATGTGAGTTCAAAAATTTCTATAAAATAAAGCCACCGCCGTGCTCTAAAAAGATATAAGTGAAGCACTACAGCAAACTGCCTAGCTCAAAAGATATAAGTGAAGCACATAGAGTATTCTAATAAATTCATGATTAATGCGTGTCCCTCTCAAAAGGTGTGTACAGCAAGGATGATTGTGGCAAACTAAAAAGCAAAGACTCATATCATACAAGATGCTCCAAGCAAAACACATATCATGTGGTGAATAAAAATATAGCCTGAAATAAATTTACCGATGGATTGAAGACAAAAGAGGGGATGCCATCCGGGGCATCCCCAAGCTTAGATGCTTGGTTGTCCTTCAATATTACCTTGGGGTTCCTTGGGCATCCCCAAGCTTAGGCTCTTGCTACTCCTTATTCCGTTGTCCATCAAATCTTTACCCAAAACTTGAAAACTTCACAACACAAAACTCAACAGAAAACTCATAAGATCCGTTAGTATAATAAAATAAATCACCACTTTTAGTACTGTTGTGAACTCATTATTAATTTATATTGGTGTTATATATACTGTATTCCAACTTCTCCATGGTTCATACCCCCCGATACTACCCATAGATTCATCAAAATAAGCAAACAACACATAGAAAACAGAATCTGTCAAAAACAGAACAGTCTGTAGTAATCTGGAAATTTTGTATACTTATGTAACTCCAAAAAATCTGAAAAATTAGTAAAATTTATGCAATTTGTATATAAATCTTTTGTAAAAAATTCAGATCAAAATCACGTTTCTGTGATTTTTTAAATTTCTGGCAATGAGCGCAAAAGTTTCTATTTTTTAGCAAGATCAAATCAACTATCACCGTAGACAATCCCAAAGGTCTTACTTGGCTTAAACACTAACTAAAACACCAAAACACAATTACTACAGAGGTAATAATGTGTATACTCATAAAAACATAAAATAAAAATATTGGGTTGTCTCCCAACAAGCGCTTTTCTTTAAAGCCTTTTAGCTAGGCGTCGATAATTTTAATGATGCTCACATGAAAAATAGCAATTGAAACCCGAAGAGAGCATCATGTAGCATGTGAAAAACATGTTTAAGTCTAACATACTTCCTATGCATAGGCATTTTATATGGAAAATATTTATCAAGACAAGCAAAAACTAGCATATGCAAGGAAGAAGAAAGAAAGAATAGCAATCTCAACATAACGAGAGGTAATTTAGTAACATGAAAATTTCTACAACCATATTTTACTCTCTCATAATAATTACATGTAGGATCATAATCAAATTAAAAAATATAGCTATCACATAACCTATTCTCTACATGATCCACATGCATGCAAAGTTGACACTCTTCCAAAATAGTGGGATTAACATAGAATAAAGTCATTACTTCTCCAAGCCCACTTTTATCAAAATTTCATAAGATTGATTAAACTCCAAAGTAGTGGGATCATTATTTCCTAAAGTTGACACTCTTCCAAACCCACTGTCAATATCATTGCAAACATTATTATCATGAGGCTTAAATAAAATTTCAAGATCATAAGAAGCACCACCCCAATCATGATCATTGTAATAGGTAGTGGGCATATCAAAATTAGCTTCCCCAAGCTTAGGGTTTTGCATACTATTAACACAATTGACATTAATATAATTTATAATAACATCATTGCAATCATGCTTTTTATTCAAGGAGCTATCGTGAATCACTTCATAAATTTCATCTTTTAACACGTCATCACAATTTTCAGATTCACGAATCTCAAGCAAAACTTCATAAAGATAATCTAGTGCACACAACTCATTAGCAATTATTCATCACAAATGGATCTCTTAAAAAGATTAGCAAGTGGATGAGGATCCATAAACTTTTTGTTTTCTGATCTTCAATAAATACACAATTATACCAAGCGAACAAGCAAACAAACCAAGTAAGATATAATGGCAAACGGAAAGAAGGCAAATATTTTTTTATTTTTCTGAAAAAAATTTAGAAGTGGGGGAGAGGAAAACGAGAGGCAAATGGCAAATAATGTAAGTGCAAGAGATGAGAGTTTGTGATGGGTACTTGGTAGTCTTGATGTAGAACCTCCCCGACAACGGCGCCAAAAATTCTTCCTGCTACTTCTTGAGCTTGCATTGATTTTTCCCTTGAAGAGGAAAGGGTGATGCAGCAAAGTAGAGATAGGTATTTCCCTCAGTTAAGAACCAAGGTATCAATCCTGTAGGAGGCACAAGCAAGTCTCCAATCTATGCACATGCACAAACTAACAAACACTTGCACTCACCGCGAGAAAGGGGTTGTCAATCCCTTCACGGTCACGAACAAGAGTGAGATATAATAGAGATAGGTATAAAAGATAAATAAAAGAGCAAACTAAAATAAATATAAATAAATTGCAGCAAAGTACTTTTGGTTATTTTGGTTTATAGATCTGAAAATATATGATGGAAAATAGACCCGGGGGCCATAGGTTTCACTAGAGGCTTTCTCTCTTGAAGATAGCATACGGTGGGTAAACAAATTACTGTTGATCAATTGATAGAAAATCGCAAAGTTATGATGATATCTAAGGCAATGATCATGAATATAGGCATCACATCCGTGACAAGTAGACCAAAACGATTCTGCATCTGTCGGATTAAGGGCTCCGTAGACCCAAGAAGGTTCGGACTCTGGGGCGTGTGCGAAGAACTCAACCTCTCAAGCCTACCAACTCGTGGCCCCATAGCCTAGCCTAGCCGGACCCGTGTGAGCAAGGAAGAAGATGAACACGGTAGTTTACCCAGGTTCGGGCCACCTTGCGGTGTAATACCCTACTCCTGCTTTGTGGTGGATTGGCCTCACGAGGGGCTGAGGATGAACAAGTACAGAGGATGAACAACCTCGCAAGGGCTCGGGGGTGAGTATGAGTCGACCCCCTCTATGGTGGTGGCTAACCTATAGTTATAGTGGCCTCGGTCTTCTTCCCCCAAAACGTAGGCGGGAAGGGATCCCACAACGGCCAATTTGAAAGGGGACAAGTAGTACATCTTATCCTGACGAAAGGTGGTCTTCGCCTGCAAAGCTTCTAGTCGTGACACAGCGGTGGGCTCGGCGATGACATCCGCCCTGCCGTGCTGGTGGTCTTGGTCTTGTAGTACCTGAATGGAAACCTTTGGTAGATTCCTCGAGAACCCACGCCTGTCCTTGCCTCCTTAGCACCAAAGAGGAAACTGCCTCCTCTGCGCCCGCTGGAGCCCGCCTGGCCTTGGTCGTCATGGCTTGGGTCATGGCAGCCTCATGAGGCAAGTATCTGCATAGAAATCTCCGCTCCTTGGGAGGCAGCCTGAGCAGACCGCTCCCTCCGGAGGTCTTGGTGTTGTCCGCCTCACTAGGCCAAGGGGCTTCTGCAAGGGTCTTGCCTTGGCGATCTTGTAGATGGGCCGTACCAGGCCATTGAAGGAGCCACGCCGTGGGCCGCAGGCAGGCAAGTCTGGGTACCCTGGTTCCCAGAACATCGACAGTAGCCCCCGGGCCCAAGGCGCGCTCGGGCTTGGCTTCGAGGCGAAGCCAAAGGGCAAGGGCGAAGCGTCGCGGGCCCCAATCGCCTGTGGGCCAGGCCGACGCGTGGCACTTGACGGGATGTTGGCGTCTCTGCTTCCCCACGTCGCCTCGGCAACTGCCCGACTTGACAACTGCCTGGTGCATGCAGCGGGGCCAATATTGCTTGGAACGTGAGAGGCCGCCGGCTAGCCTTCCTCCGCCTATAAATGGGAAAGGGGGTGAAGCCCCCAGCCCATCTCCTTCTTCTTGCTGTTCGCTCCCTCTTTTTCTCTGTCGTTCCTCCATCTTGTCGAAGCATCCATGGCACCGGCGAGGAGGTTTTCCGCCAAGGAGAAGGGAAAGGCCCCCAAGCAGGGACCAGGCTCACCACCACCCAAGTGGGGCCGCAGACGTCCCCGCAAGTATGCTACGACACCGGCAGCGGCTCCCCGAGGGTGCAGGCGCACCCCCTCAAAGGTCGGCGCCACCACCGGCAGTCGTGGGAAGGCTCCCTCCCGCATCGAAAGCTGCCGCGGCCAAGGCGGCCACGGCCAAGGGAGGAAGCACGCCCTCAGAGTTCGTGGTGTGGGCGGAGAGGCCGGCAGGCACCTGGTTCCAGCTGCCGCGCTTCTTCGCGGGCGCGCTGCCGACTGGAGGGCCTGTCGGCCTCTGGCTGCGTGCAGACGGTTGCTGTAGCAAGGCCTTGTGGGTGGAGGTCGAGGTCACCCCCGCTGGCAATGTGTTCCTGAACTGCGGGTGGCAGTCATTTGCCCGCGCGCGCGGCCTGGAGGGGAGATGTACCCTCCACTTCAGGCACGATGGAGCGGCGACCCTCTACGTCCAGATCTTCGGGGAGGACGGCAGGCATCTGGGGTACTGTCGAGAGGGCGACAATGACAACGACGATGCGCACCCCTCCGACGACGACGGCCGGAGGAGCGGTGGCATCCTCGGCGGTGAACTCGCCCTTGGCGACGGCCGCGGCGCCTCCAGTAGCGACGGCTCTTCCTCTGGGGAGAGCGCGAGCGACGATGACTACGACGAGCCGCCATGTCACCGATACCGGACCGGGGAGGGCGGCGAGCCACCCCATCGCCACGCTCCTGCTTAGGAGGTCGACGAACCGCCTCGCCACCGCACTTCAATGAAGCAGGAGGAGGACTCCGACTGAGCGCGGACATCGCTGGAGCCAGGCCTCAGGAGCCACGGTGGTCGCGAGGCCGCTTTTTTTTCCCCGCATCAAGAAATTTAGAAGGCCCTGCTGGGGCATGTAATGGACCATGGCGCTTGCGCCGTTATGTTAACGTTTTTATTTCGTGTTTTGTCATTCGTGTTGCTACCAATTGACAGGTTCTTGTTAATCGCGGTTAGGATAACTTAGCTTGGTGTGCTTGTGGTAGACTCCTGCGCCGCGAGGGCGTGCTCCTTCAGGGCTTGGATCCCCTGTGTGCCTCTCGTTCTAGAGAGATCTTGCCAGGGGCTTCCTTCTCAAGGATCCAAAGGTTCTCCAGCCTCAGGAGGCGCCCAGTGGCCGTGAGGTCTCTAGCGGGCCATGAGAACATGGGGCCTCTGGAGATGCCTCACAGGGCATCGCGCCCCACGCGAGCCCCCGAGCGAGGACCGATCATCACTGGTACACCGGGTCGCAATGCCCGGCGAGGCCAGGAGATGAGGACTTGGGAGGGCAAACATGCCCGTTGGCTCGTTTAAGAGCGTCGCGCGAGGATTAGGATGCCAAAGATTAGGGTACCAAGGCTTTGGTGAGGTGTGTTCGTGGGCGGACCCAGGCGTACAGACCGTGCCCAACCCCCGTTCGCGAGACGCGCAGAGAGGAGTGACGGGCAACTGCAAGACTCAAAAGAACAAACGCTGCTAGGAGAAAAATTCCCACCCCTTTCAAATAAAGACGCGAGAACTTCGAATTTCATTCCAAGAAGTGGCAAATCGGCTACAAAAGCAAGCAAAGGAACAACCGCATCCGGCGCCTACACTAGTCTTCTAGTGTTCCCGCCAGCGCGGAGCATGGGGCTTCCACTAGGCGTGGGCATAGTCATTAAAAGACCGTGTCGTCCGCCAGCGTGGAGCATGGGGCTTCTACTTGGATGTGGGTGGGAGCCCCCGTGAGGCCCCAGGGCGGCGCTCAGGAGACTTCGGGGCATGTACAGCCCCACTCATTCTTACGTGAGAGTGTCACGGGTAGAACTTCCGGAGGTGCTGGATGTTCCAGGCATTCTGGATGGGGACCCCGTCCTGCGTCTCCAGGCGTGCGACGCCAGGCCTGGAGACACAAGCAATCCTGAACGGGCCCTCCCACATAGGCGAGAGCATGTGAAGCCCCTCCCTGGAGAGCACCCGCCTCAGGATGAGGTCACCCACCTCGAGGGTCCTAGAGCGGACGCTGCGGCAGTGATACCGCCGCAGCGCCTGCTGGTACCTCACGGTACGGAGCGAGGCTTGGCGACGACCCTCCTCCCCGAGCACGAGATCTGTCCCCCGCGAGGTGTCTTGGCGTGCCTCGTCAATGCCAAGACCTATGGGGAGCGATGTTTGTCCTCGTGTGGAAGGACCACCTCAGCCCCGTAGACGAGGAAGAACGGGGTCTCGCTGGTGGGCTTAGTCGCGGTGGTACGGATGGACCACAACACAGTCTGAAGCTCACCGAGCCAACCCCTGCCGCAGGCCTCAAGCTTCTTCTTGAAGCTCCTCGTCTTGAGGCCCCTTAGGACCTCCGCGTTGGCAGGTTCGGCCTGGCCGTTACTCCATGGGTGCGCCACTGAAGCATAGCATATATGCGTTCCAAGGTTAGCACAATATGTCCTGAAGAGATTGCTTGTGAACTGAGAGCCATTATCAGTGATGATACAGTTGGGGACCCCAAAACTACTCACGAGGCCCTTGATGAACTTGACGGCTGAGCCAGCAGGAATGGTGTGCATGGGCTCCACCTCCGCCCACTTGGTGAATTTGTCGATGGCGACGTAGAGGTAGCGATAGCCCCCGGCTGCTCGGGGAAACGGGCCCAAGATGTCCAGCCCCTAGACCGCGAATGGCCAAGAGAGCATGATGGTCTGGAGGCCCTGAGTGGGCTGGTGGATCTGTTTGGCGTGGAATTGGCAGGCCTCACACGATCGCACTAGCTCTGTGGCATCGTTGAGCGCCGTGGGCTAGTAGAACCCACTGCGGAACACCTTGCCCACGAGGGTGCGTGATGAAGAATGGTGCCCGCAATCTCCGCCGTGGATGTCAGCCAGCAATTCGCGCCCTTTCTCCTTGGATATTCATCACAGTGAGACGTCATTGGGGCGCCTTCGGTAAAGCTCGCCGTCCTGCAAGCAATAAGCGGTGGCCTGACGGGCCACGCGTTCCGCATCTTCCTCCTTCTCCGGCAGGGTGCCGTGGAGCAGGTACGCCTTGAACTCTTCGGTCCAGCAACCCTCCTGAGGCTCCAGCGCCAGGAGCAGGCGGCCTCCTGAGGTCGGGCCGCAGGCCGGGGCACCCGAGGAGGGGGCCTGGGGAGGCTCTTCTCAAAGCAGCGTCGGGCCTACAGCGGGGGGGGGGGGGGGGGGGGGGGCTGCCGACGGTTTGAAGAGCCTTTCCTCGAAGACGCCAGGCCTCTGGGGCTTGCGTTGGGATGCCCTCTTGGCGATGTCATCCGCCTCCTTGTTTGTGCAACGCGGGATGTGCTGCAATTCCAAGCCCAAGAAGTGTTTTCCAATTTTGTGTACTTCTTCTAGGTATGCCTCCATGTGCTCGTCCCTAGGCTTGTATTCCTTGTTGGAGAAGTTGACAAGGAGCTGAGAGTCACCCTTGATAGTGAGACGCTTGACCCCCAGGGCCGCCACGGCCCTGAGGCCAGTGATCAGGCCCTCGTATTCCGTGATGTTGTTGGAGACCTTCTCGCCATGCTGAAAGCAGAGCTGCACAGTGTAGCACAACTTATCCTGGGTTGGCGAGATGAGCACGGCTCCAGCCCCCGCACCCTGCCGCGCAAATGCGCCGTTGAAGTACATGACCCAGCCATCGGGCGCCTTGTCTCTGGGCGCGAGGGACCGGTCTTCAACTGTCCCCCGGTCAGGGGCATCCATCCATTCTGCCACGAAGTCAGCGAGGGTCGCGCCCTTGATGACCATGGTGGTGCCGAACTCCAGCTGGAATGCTTGCACCTCGATGTTCCACTTGGCAACCCTCCCTGTGGCATTAGGGCTGCGGAGCACCTTCCCCAGAGGGTACGCAGGGACGACCTTGATGGGGTGGCCTTGGAAATAGTGGCGCAGTTTCCTGGAGGCGACGAGGAGCGCGAGCAGGAGCTTCTGCGGCATGGGGTAGCGCGCGCGCATCACGCAGCACCGTGCTGACGAAGTACACCGGGTGCTCGACGAGGGAAGAGGCGTCGACGACGTCCCGCTTCACTTGAGACGAGGGGGCCTCGGGAGCCTTGCCGTCCGATGGACCAGTTGAGGCCCCAGGAGTGCCATCCTGAGGTGGCGATGACGCGACTGTACGCGGGGCGCTACGCCGTGCATCCGCACCTGCGCGCTCCTCCCTGACCGCCGCGAGCGCCGCGCTGGCCGAGTGGGGCGTGGCGGCCAGGTAAAGCACCAAGGGCTCAAGAGGGCGAGGCGCCACCATCACCGGCGGGCTTGTGAGGTACCTCTTGAGGTCTTGGAAAGCCGCCTCAGCCTCCGGAGTCCACTCGAAGGGGCCCTTCTTTTTCATCAGCTTGAAGAACGGGAGGGCACGCTCACAAAGCTTGGAGATGAAGCACCCCAACGAGGTTATGCAGCCCGCGAGCTTGTGCATCTCCTTGAGGGTCTGTGGCGGGCTCATCCTTTCTATTGCCTTGACCTTCTCGGTGTTAGCCTCGATTCCTCTATGCGATACCAGAAAACCCAGCAACTTGCCAGACGGGACACCGAACACGCACTTCTCCGGGTTGAGCCGCAGGTTTACCTTGCGCAGGTTGGCGAACATTTCTTCCAGGTCTTCGACAAGGGTCCTTGCCTCCCACGACTTGACCACTATGTCATCGATGTACGCCTCGGCATTCCTCCCGAGCTGCCAGCCCAGAGCGATGTGCATCAATCGATGGAAGGTCGCGCCGGCATTCCGCAGCCCAAAGGGCATGTAGGTGTAGCAGTACACCCCGCACGGGGAAAGGAAGGCTGTCTTCTCGACGTCCTGCACTGCCATCTTGATCTGGTGGTAGCCCGAGAAGGCGTCCAGGAAGCACAGCAGGTCGCACTCGGCGGTGGAGTCAACGATCTGATCGATGCGCGGAAGAGGGAACGGGTCCTGAGGGCACGCCTTGTTGAGGCTGGTGAAGTCGACGCACATGCGCTCCTTCCCGCCCTTCTTGGGGACGATGACTGGGTTGGCCAGCCAATCAGGGTGCCGTACTTCCCGAATGACGCTGGCTTCTTGCAGCTTGCAGACCTCCTAGATGATGAACGATTGCTTCTCTTGGGCTTGCCGCCGCGCCTTCTGCTTCACCAGGCGTGCACTGGGGCACACCATCAAATGGTGTTCGATCACATCCCGTGGGACGCCGACCAAGTCCATCGCCTCCCATGCAAACACATCCTTGTTCGCACGAAGGAAGCCGACCAGCGCCTCTTCCTGACCCGGGGGGGGGGGAGGCCGACGCCTATGGTGAAGGTGGGGCATGAACCTACATCGTCGACGGGCACCTGCTTCGTGTCGGCCCGGTATTGAGAGAACAATTGTTTCTTCTTTGCGGGCGTGGCCTCCGGGATCTTCGGAGCATCCCCGGCACCTGGCCGCATGGCTGCCGTGGCCTTGAAAGCGAGCTTGAGGGCCAGGAGTGCATCTTTGGTGTCCCCCACCACGGTGATGATGCCGCTGCTTCCAGGCATCTTGACGATGTTGTAGCCGGGGTGTGTCGCTGCTATGAACTTGGCAAGGGCCGGATACCCGAGGATGGCGTTGTACGGTAGGCTGATGTGGGCAACGTCGAAGTCGATGAGCTCGGTGCGGTAGTTGTAGCGCGTGCCGAAGGTGACTGTGAGGCGTATCGGCCCCAAGGGGGTGGTGGAGCCGTCGACCACTCCCGAGAAGGGCTTGGTGGGCGCGAGCTGGTCGTAGGGCACTTGAAGCAGGTCGAAGGCTTCCACGGAGAGGATGTTGAGGCTAGCTCCGCCATCAATGAGGGTCCTGGTGATCGCAACATTGCTGATGGTGGGTGTGCACAGCATGGGGAGCACGCCGGCGCCGACCGTGGTCCTGGGGTGATCCCTGGAGTCGAAGGTGATGTCGGTCTCAGGGGCCGCGCGGCCTGGAGGAGCCCCGTGCCGCGGCCGAGTAGCTCCCACCCGCCGGAGGAGCTGCTTGACGTGGCGGCCCGAGGCCGGCGCCTGCGAGCCGCCGAGGATGGACGCAACAACGTGGGGCACCGGCGCCGTGAAGCGCGCGATGAACATGCCGCGCAGCTCCTCCCAGGAGGCCACCGAAGACTCCGGCAGCCTGAGCATCCAGGCACGCGGCACGCCTGTGAGGGCCATAGGGAGCTAGTTCTCCATGACCTTGTCGTCGCCGCCCGCCGCCCAGATGGCATGCGCGTACGACCAGAGGAACTCCTCGAGGTCAGTCGCACCGTCGTACCGCGGGGGCAGCGTCGGCCTGAACTTCTGCGGCCACTGCACCCGCCGCAGGCTGGGGGTAAAGGCCCGGTGGCCTGCAGCACTTTCGTAGGCGCCTGGCGGCCCGGCGGGTGGGACGGTGCCCGCCATGGGTCGAGCTTGGTCTTGACGCCCGCGCGCCGCGACCTTTGGTGGCGCGCGGTCTTGGTGCTGGCGCTGTGGCACCGGGAGCTTGCTTCATCCCTTGCCGGCGCCCTGCACCGTAGGTCATGCGGGGGGCACGTCAAGCCTGGGCTCCAGGTCCATGTCGCGCCGAGGAGGAGGAGGAGGCGCACTGTGAGCCACGTCGCCTGCCTGGGATGGCGGGGGAGGCAGCGAGCGGCACGGCGCTGGGGCCTCGCCGGCCGCATTGACGAGCTCAGCGATGCGGCCGAGCCAGTCGTCGTAGAGGTCGTTGGCCGGGCGGTAGCTCAGGAGCTCACGCGCCATGAACAGCGCAGCCTATGCGTTTGTCGGCCTGCGACGAGCATGAGAGGACGATGCCGTGGCCGGAGTGGCGGTGCGGCCATCACGTCACACGGAAAGGCGGCAGCGACGAGTCCTGCTGCTCGCGAGCAGCAGGGTCAGTGGCAACGTTGGCTACCGGGGAGGAAGAGCGGCGAGGAGCGCCGTTGCCCACGGTTGCCGTCTGGGCGACACGAGTGGCTCGGCGCTCGGCATGGACACGGCGAGCGTCGGCCATGCGAACGATGGAACGGAGACGAAACGAACGGTAGAAGAAGGACTTCGACACGCCCCTACCTGGCGCACCAAATGTCGGATTCAGGGCTCCGCAGACCCAAGAAGGTTCGAACTCTCGGGCGTGTGCAAAGAAGTCAACCTCTCAAGCCTAGCAAGTCGTTAGCGCACAACCTAGCGTAGCCGGACCCGCATGAGCAAGGAAGAAGATGAACACGACAATTTACCCAGGTTCGGGCCACCTTGCGGTGTAATACCCTACTCCTGCTTTGTGGTGGATTGGCCTCACGAGGGGCTGAGGATGAACAAGTACAGAGGATGAACAACCTCGCGAGGGCTAGGGGGTGAGTATGAGTTGACCCCCTCTACGGTGGTGGCTAACCTATATTTATAGTGGCCTCGGTCCTCTTCCCCCAAAACGTAGGCGGGAAGGGATCCCACAACGACCAATTTGAAAGGGGACAAGTAGTACATCTTATCCTAACGAAAGGTGGTCTTCGCCTGCAAAGCTTCTGGTCGTGACACAACGGTGGGCTCAGCAATGATATCCACCCTACCGTGCTGGTGGTCTTGGTCTTGTTGCACCGGAATGGAAACCTTTGGTAGATTCCTCGGGAACCCACGTCTATCCTTGCCTCCTTAGCACCAAAGAGGACACTTCCTCCTCTGCGCCCGCTGGCGCCCGCCTGGCCTTGGTCATCATGGCAGCCTCATGAGGCTGGTACCTGCATAAAAATCTCTGCTCCTCGGGAGGCAGCCTAAGGAGGCCGCTCCCTCCGAAGGTCTTGGTGTCGTCCGCCTCGCTAGGCCAAGGGGCCTCCGCGAGGGTCTTGCCTTGGCGATCTTGTAGATGGGCCGTACCAGGCCACTGAAGGAGCCACGCCGTGGGCCGCAGGCAGACAAGTATGGGTACCCTGGTTCCCAGAATGCCGACAACATCTACTACTATTACTCCACACATCGACTGACTCCTGCCTGCAGCGAGAGTATTAAGTTCATAAGAACAGAGCAACGCTTTAAGTAAGATGACATGATGTAGAGGGATAAACTCAAGCAATATGATATAAACCCCATATTTTATCCTTGATGTCAACAATACAATACCTGCCTCGCTACCCCTTCTATCACTGGGTGAGGACACCGCAAAATTGAACCCAAAACTAAGCACCTCTCCCATTGCAAGAAAAACCAATCTAGTTGGCCAAACCAAACCGATAGTTTGAAGAGAAATACAAAGATATCTTAATCATGCATAAAAGAGTTCAAAGAAGACTCAATTAATATTCATAGATAATCTGATCATAAATCCACAATTCATCAAATCTCAACAAACACACCGCAAAAAAGGTATTACATCGAATAGATCTCCATGAACATCGAGGAGAACATTGTATTGAAGATGAAAGAGAGAGAAGAAGCCATCTAGCTACTAGCTATGGACCCATAGGTCTGTGGTAAAGTACTCACACATCATCGGAGGGTAGCAAGGTTGATGTAGAGGCCCTCCATGAATGAATCCCCCTCTGGCAGATCGCCAGAAAAGGTCCCAAGATGGGATCTCACGGGAACAGAGGCTTGCGACAGCGGAAAAGTATTTTTGGTGGACGCTTCTGATGTTGGGGTAATATTTGGGAATTTATAGTGCAAATATTAGGGTTGGAAGACCTTCAAGGGGCCCACAAGCCCTCAGGCCCCCCCCTAGGGCACGCCTTGCAGGCTTGTGGCCCCCTCGGGATCCTTCTGGCCCTCTCTCCAAGTTACGTAGGTGTCTTCTGGTCCAAGAGAAATCATCGCGAAAGTTTTATTCCGTTTGGACTCCGTTTGATATTCCTTCTCGTAAAAGTCAAAAAACAGAAACTGGCACTGGGCTCTAGGTTAATAGGTTTGTCCCAAAAATAATATAAAACAACATATTAATGCATATAAAACATCCAAAACAGATAATATAATAGCATGGAATAATAAAAAATTATAGATACGTTAGAGACGTATCACGCGTCGTCTTCCCACGCTCGTCGCGGGCCAGCGAACGCGTAGGCTGCGCTTCTCATGGCGCGCGAGCTGCTGCGCTTCTGTCCCGCCGACAAGGGCTATGATGCCTGGCTTGGTCACATCACCGAGCTCGTCAACGCCGCCGGCGAGGCCCCGGCGCCTTCCCACTTGCTCCGTCCCCCGCCGTCTCGTGCGGGTGACGTGGCACATGGCGCGCACCCGCCTACTCCTCTGTGCAGCGCTAACACCGAGCCGAGGCGTGATGCATCAGCACCGGCCATGGACGAGGCCAGCTGCCAGGTGGTGCAGTGGCCGCAGTACGACGCGCGTGCGCTCCCCGCACTGGCACGTCAGCACCAAGACCGGGCCGCTCCCGAGGCTGCCGCACCTAAGCATCAAGACCGTGCCCCCCTCGCACAGGCCACACGTGTGAGCGCGGCGGGTTGCCGTGCCTTCACTCGTGAGCTGCGCCGAGTTGTCTGGCAGGTCAAGTTCAAGCCGGACCTGCCCCCGAGCTACGACGGTGTCCCTGACCCTGCGGAGTTCCTCCAGCTCTACTCGCTCAGCATCGAGGCGGCCAACGGTGACGACAAGGTCATGGCGAGCTGGTTCCCCATGGCCCTGAAGGATAGTGCGCGCTCCTGGCTCATGCACCTCCCGGAGGGGTCGATCTCCTCTTGGGATGAGCTTCGCGAGTGGTTCATCGCCAACTTCCAAGGAACCCGTGACCGCGCCCTCACCGTCAACGACCTGCGGCGCGTGAAGCAGCAGCCAGGAGAGACACTCCGCAAGTATATTTAGTGCTTCACCAATGTTTGCCTCAAGATCCCATAGGCCTCAGATGAAGCCATCATCTCGGCATTCACCGAGGGCATCACGGACGTCAAGATGAGTGAGGAGCTCGCCATCCACGATGACCTATGCAAGGCACTGGAGATGTTCAACTTAGCAGACAAATGCACCAGGGTGGAAGAAGGGCGCCTCTCCCTCCTCAAGCACACAGATGTCGACCCTGAAGATAAGAAGGCCAAGGCCAAGGAAGCAAAGCACAAGGGCCCCACCATGCTGGCACAGAACCTAAGCTGAAGCGCGGCCATGATCGTGATGAGCCCCCCAAGGACGCTTGCCCATTATGCGTCTTCCACAACATGCACACTCACAACACCAACGATTGCCAGGAGCTCAGGGCACTCCGGGACGAGCGCCTGGACCGCCTCGAGCATGGTGAGTGTGGCTTCGGCAGCACAGGAGGCCGTGGTGGAGGCCGCTGGGACAACCGCAACCCTCGTCAGGGTTGGCGCGACCAACCTCGCGAGGGTGACTGGCGCGATCAGCCGCGCGACGGCCCTTGGCGCGATCAGCCTCGCGAGGCCCGTCCTCAGGGCGACGCCGGCCTCCCTCCACTGTTGCCACCTCCAAGGAGGAACGACGACAACCAGCAGGACGATGGGCTGGGGGCTACCTGGAGCCTCGCACGATCACCTGCATCCTCGGCGGACCTCAGGCGCCTGCCTCGAACCGCATCTTCAAGCAGTTCTCTCGCGAGGTGAATCCAGCCCTCCCGAAGCTCGAAGCTACGCTTCCCCTCAGGTGGTCACAATACGCCATCACTTTCGACTCCAAGGATCACCTCAGGTGCGCGGCCACTACTGGCGCGCTCCCCATGCTCTGCACGCCCACCATCAGCAACTTCTCCGTCACTAAGACTCTCATCGATGGCGGTGCTGGTCTCAATGTGCTCTCCGTCGAGACCTTCGAGATGCTTCAGGTGCCCTACGACCAACTCATGCCTGCCAGGCCATTCTCTGGGGTCACCGACGGCTCCACCACTCCCCTGGGTCAGGTGCGCCTCCCCGTCACCTTCGGCAAGCCAGACAACTACCACACCGAGCTCATCGACTTTGACGTGGCCCACATTGGCCTCCCGTACAATGCCATCCTGCGGTACCCTGCCCTCGCCAAGTTCATGGTAGCTACTCATCATGGCTACAACGTCCTCAAGATGCCTGGGTGTAGCGGCATCATCACGGTCGCCTACGATGAGAAGGATGCGGTCTGCTCTCTCGAGCATGCCTACCGTGCCGCAGCGGCAAAGAACTCTAATGACGAAGGTGGCATTCTGCCTCCCGAGGTCACCCCCGCAAAGAAGAAGCAGCTCCTCCCCAGGAGCCGTCCGGAGGCCAAGAAATCCACTGGCGACGCCTCAGGCTCCGCTCCTGTCGCCGGGGCGCCCCTCCCTTCTGCATAGGAAAGCGCACCCAGTGCCTCCCTCAGGATGGGCTCGGGGGCTTCCTTCTGGAGGGCCTCTGACCTGACCGATGCGACGAGGGAGGTGCTCGGGCACCACTTGGAGGCGTGCCTTGGTGCGCCCCCACGGCCAAGGAGCACGGAGCGAGGCGCCTGGAGCACGAGAGTTCATCACCAGGGCGATCGAAGAGCTTCAGGAAGCGCAAGCCATGCGTGGCGAGCGTCACCCCGCATGACCCACCAGTGCAGCTGCCGCCCCTAACACAGGTGGCGAGCGGCGCGTCTGCGTCAACATCCCGGGCCTCAATAGGGCCGCTTCGCAGGACCTCTTCTGGCCGTCTCGCGTCGGCCGGAGTGGGGGCTACCCTTGCAACTACATCCGCATGCCGTTCGGCCTGCTGGACATTGGCGCCTCGTACCAACGCCTGGCACAGCGCACGATGGCGTCTCATGAGTCCCGACGCTCGGCGGTCGCATCTCGGGAGGTCCCGGACCCTCGCGAGCCCCTAGGGCCTCGTGAGCCGCTCAAGCCTCCGGAGCCACCCGGCTCATGAGGAGCAACCTCTGCGGCACACTTCTTCAGCTACCTCGACGCCTCTACGACACCGGTGCCAGGTGACTTTTTGGTTTGTCCAACTGAGGGAGCCCCTCGGGCTGCATTATCCTCAGGCTGTAAGGGCCCGTCCCTGCAGTTGTGTCATTTCGTTCATGCACCTTGAACCAACTATGCTTTCATGAATTACTATGAACGTTAACCCCGCACTCGATATCACATCACCTCTGGAACTGCCTCCCCGTGGACTGCGCGCCTTGCCAGCTCTCCTCCTGAGCGACCCATGAGAGGGGGCTACGGGCACGGCGCCTGTGCTTGGGTCCGTCACTGCAGCGCCGATAAATCTAAGCGATTGAGCTCTGGCTCGCGGGCCGGCCCCGTGCACGTCATCTCACCAAGTCCTTAGTGGCTTCATCTTCTCACGCAACGATCATGAGCAGATCAGCAAGCGCGCGCTACCCCTTGTACTTTGTAATTGGTTAATATGCAAGAACCTCAGGAGACAGGCGCTCAAGCGGCCTTGACGACACCTCGCCTCCTCGGGAAGGCCCGCCTCGATCAGGCAGCGGTTTGCTCCGCGAAAGGCTAAGTAAAATCGCTTCATACGCCGCGTGTCGCCTGCCAGAGTCCTTTTCCTTGGTGCCCTCATGAGGCACACCACTCCTTTTTGCGCGAGCCGCTTGCATGTTAAAAGGGGGGCTCTTGAGCATCGTGCCTCAGGAGCTCCTACTGGCTCTTGGGCTCTCACCCCCTAGCCTTGTTCCAGGCATCGTGACCTGACATACCAGCGGCGGCTGAGCTCGCCCGAGGGCCGGGTCGTGAGCACGTAGAGAACCTTGGTGAGCAAGGAAGTGAGGGGCAAACCTTGCGCGGGAGCACGAGAAGTGGGCCGCGGCCCGGCCAGGCTGGCACCGCTCAAAATATTAAAGAGCGCCAGTCTTTTCATGCACCCCTAGCGGGACTTGCTTTGCTTCTTTTCAGATTAAAAGCGGAGGACTAGGTTCCACAAAAGCGCGCCCTCGTGACGCAAGAACCCTTCACGGGCCACGAGCACCCTGAGCTAAGTCACCTCCTCCACGCTGAGTGCGAGCTTTACTGTTAACATTGCACCTCTGATTTTCACAATCTTGTTTGGGCGGAAAACCCATTTTTCTCTCTCGAGAGCCGCTTGCGCGTCAAGGGGGGCCTCTTGAGCACCGCGCCTCAGGAGCTCCTACCGGACCTCGGGTCGCTCACCTTCTGGCCTTGCACACGGCATCGCGACTTGGCATACCAGCAACATCAGAAGCCTACCTGGGGACTGGGTCCCGGGGATGCAGAGCACTAAGCTACCATGAGGGAAAAAGGGGGGCTCGAGCCCAAACAAGAAATGCCAGCATATATGAAAATGCGGATAAAACATTAAGATGAAGGCACAAGCGCCGCAGTCCCTTACACGCCCCCGCAGGGCCCTTCATGGTTCTGATGCAGGAAACAGAGAAAAACAAGAGAAATAGCCTCCCGGAGACCGCAGCTTCTGAGGCACCGACCCTGGCATCGTTGCCGCTCAGTCGGAGTCCTCCTCCTCCTTGATGCGGCGGCGCGACAGCTCGTCGTAGTCGTCGTCGCTCGAGCTCCCCCCGAAGGAAGCGCCGTCGCTGCTGGAGGCGTCGCGGCCGTCGCCAAAGGCAAGTTCACCGCCAAGGACGTCGTCGCCACGGCGGCTGTCGTCGTCGAAGAGGTGATCGCCGCCGCTGCTGTCGCTCTCCGGGCAGCGCTCGAGGCGTCCACCATCCTCCTCGAAGATCTTGACGAAGAGCGTAGTCGCCTCGTCGTACTTGAAGTGGAGGGTGTGCCTCCCCTTCAGGCCGCGGGCGCGAGCAAACGACTGCCACCCCCGGGTCAGGTAGACGTAGCCTGAGGGTGTGACCTCGACTTCCGCCCATGAAGACCTATTGTAGCAGCCGTTAGGCTGCAACCACATCCCGACGGGTCCTCCCGCCGGCAGCTCTTCCGCGAAGGAGCACGGGAGCCAGATCCAGGTAGGCGGAGGGCTCTCCATCCACACCACAAATTCGCGGGCCATGTCATCAGAATGGGCCCGCGGGCAAGGTGGTCGGGCGGCCACCGCATGCCTCCCCCTCGGCCTCGACCACCACGACTCCCGTGGCCGCTTCCGTGGGAGGGGTTCTTCCCATCGCTGCTGGAGCCGATGTGGACCCCCAGCGGAACGCACCCGTGCCCCTGAGGAGCCGCTGCCGGCGTCGCGGTGGACTTACGGGGACGGTCGCGCCCCCTCTTGGGTGGCGGCAGCTCCGGCTCGTCCCGCAGCGCCTTGCCTTTCTATGCAGTAGTGAATGTCTTCACCGGCGCCATGGCTCCTACGGCAGAGGTTTTTGAGGGGAGAAGCGAGAAGACGAAGATGGTTTGGGGGCTCCGTCCCCTTCGCCATTTTATAGACGATCGAGGGAGGCCAGCCAGTGTCCCTTCACATTCGGGGTAATGATGGTCTCGCAGCATGCACGCGCCAGGCTTTTTGTCAGCCAGGGAAGTTGCCGAGGCAACATGGGGAAGTGGGGGCATCAGCCTCCCGTCGTGTGCCACGCGTCAAGCCTAGCCCGCAGGTGGTGACGGCCCGCGTTGCTTCGCCCTCCCTTTGTTGCTTCCCCTCAAAGCCATACCAAGCGCGCCTTGGGATTGGGGGTACCCAGACCTACCTGCCTGCGGCCAGCGTGTGGCTCCATCGATGGCCCAGTACGGCCCAGCTACAAGACTCCACGGACAAGACCCTCGTGAGGCCCCCGCCTCGCGAGGAGAACGACACCAAGGCCCCCCGAGGAGCAGCCTCTCGAGGCTGCCTCCTAAGGAGCGGAGATCTCTATGCAAGCCTCCCGCCTCACGAGGCACGCGATGACATGAGCCATGGCGACCAAGGCCAGGCGGGCGCATGAGAGGACAGTTTCCTCTTTGGTTCTAAGGAGCCAAGGACGTACACGGGTTCCTAATGTGGCTTGAAGCTACGTCGGTATTTCCCCAAAGAGGAAGGGATGATGCAGCACAGCGGCAATAGGTATTTCCCTCAGTGATAAAACCAAGGTTATCGAACCAGTAGGAGAACCAAGCAACACTACGTAAACAACACCTGCACACAAATAACAAATACTCGCAACCCGACGTGTAAAAGGGGTTGTCAATCCCTTTCGGGCAACAGCGCCAAAAATTGGCGAACGGACATGAGAGAGTAGTAAATATTGATAGATCGAACGCCAAATAAAATAAAGTGCAGCAAGGTATTTTTGTATTTTTGGTTTAATAGATCTGAAAATAAAAGTTGCAAATAAAGAAAAGAGCGAATAGCAAAACAGATCTTGAAAGCAAAAATATTGGAAAAGAGACCCGGGGGCGGTAGGTTTCACTAGTGGCTTCTCTCGAGAAAAATAGAAAACGGTGGGTGAACAAATTACTGTTGGGCAATTGATAAAACTTCAAATAATCATGATGATATCCAGGCAATGATCATTATATAGGCATCACGCTCAAGATTAGTAGACCGACTCCTGCCTACATCTACTACTATTACTCCACACATCGACCGCTATCCAGCATGCATCTAGTGTATTAAGTTCATGGAGAAACGGAGTAATGCAATAAGAACGATGACATGATGTAGACAAGATATATTTATGTAGAAATAGACCCCATCGTTTTATCCTTAGTAGCAACGATACATACGTGTCGGTTCCCCTTCTGTCACTGGGATCAAGCACCGTAAGATCGAACCCACTACAAAGCACCTCTTCCCATTGCAAGATAAATAGATCAAGTTGGCCAAACAAAACCCAAATATCAGAGAAGAAATATGAGGCTATAAGCAATCATGCATATAAGAGATCAAAGAAGTCTCAAATAACTTTCATGGATAAAAAGATAGATCTGATCATAAACTCAAAGTTCATCGGATCCCAACAAACACACCGCAAAAAGAGTTACATGATATGGATCTCCAAGAGACCATTGTATTGAGAATCAAACGAGAGAGAGAAAGCCATCTAGCTACTAACTACGGACCCGTAGGTCTACAAAGAACTACTCACGCATCATCGGAGAGGCACCAATGGAAGTGGTGAACCCCTCCATGATGGTGTCTAGATTGGATCTGGTGGTTCTGGACTCTGCGGCGGTTGGAATTGATTTTTGTCGACTCTCCTAGGGTTTCTGGAATATTGGGGTATTTATAGAGCAAAGAGGCGGTTCGGGGGGCACCCGAGGTGGGCACAACCCACCAGGGCGCGCCTGGGCCTCCAGGCGCACCCTGGTGGGTTGTGCTCCCCTCGGAGCACCACCCAGGCGCTTCTCCGGCCCACTGGATGTCTTCTGGTCCAAAAAAAATTCCACAAAAAGTTTCGCTGCGTTTGGACTCCGTTTGGTATTGATTTCCTGCGATGTAAAAAACATGCAAAAAACAGCAACTGGCACTTGGCACTATGTCAATAGGTTAGTACCAAAAAATGATATAAAATGACTATAAAATGATTGTAAAACATCCAGAATGATAATATAACAGCATGGAACAATAAAAAATTATAGATATGTTGGAGACGTATCAGCATCCCCAAGCTTAATTCCTGCTCGTCCTCGAGTAGGTAAATGATAAAAACAGAATTTTTGATGTGGAATGCTGCCTAACATGTCATCTCATATTCTTTATTTTATTGCATGGACATTTGGACTTTTATATGATTCAAAGCAATAGTCTAGTTTTGACATGATGACTTAAATACTCAAGCATATCAACAAGCAACTATGTCTTTCAAAATATCAACTCTAAAATAAGTTATCGCTAACCCATCATGCTCAACCATTGATCCATTCATGAAACACACTCGCATATTAACTACACCCAATGGTCAAGTACGATCATAGTGCCTCCTAGTTGGTGCTTTATAAGAGAAGATGGAGACTCAAATTAAAAATAAAAATTGCATAAGGTAAAGAAAGGCCCTTCGCAGAGGGAAGTAGGGATTTGTAGAGGTGCCAGAGCTCAAAGCGAAAAACTTAGAGATAAAAAAACATTTTGGGAGGTGTGCTTTTCCCACCAACTAAAATGACTTAGAGTTCCCAACACTTTCCATGCTAGATATATCATAGGCGGTTCCCAAACAGAAAATAAAGTTTATTCCTTTTTTCCACCATTTCTTTCACTTTCCATGGCTAGCCGTATCCACGGGTGCCCTCCATACCAACACTACCCAAGGAATTTATTATTTGACAACATAAAGTAAATTCATTTTTCATTTCGGGACTGGGCATCCCTAATACCTTTGCCTTACTCTCATGCAATGACAAGTGAATAAACACTCATCGTGAGAATAACACATCTAGCATGGAAAATATTAGCCACCCCTCACCGCCTCGCGAGCGGTACGAACACACAAAAGAGAAGTTTATTTTGAAAATTAGAGATGGCACATACAAATTTGCTTAGAACGGCAAAAGAATATCGCATATAGGTAGATATAGTGCACTCATGTGGCAAGACTGGTTTAAAGGGTTTTGGATGCACAAGTAGTGATCATACTTAGTGCAAAATGAAGGCTAGCAAAAGATTGAGAAGCGACCAACCAAAAAATGAATAATCTCATAAGCGAGCATTAAGCATAATTAACACCGAATAATGCACCACAAGTAGAATATAATTTCATTGCATGACTATTGACTTTCGTGCTTGCATAGGGAGTCACAAACCTTAACACCAATATTCTTACTAAAGCACAATTACTCATCAACATAACTCACATATCACATCATCATATCTCAAAACTATTACAAGGAATCAAGTTTATTTTGTCCAATGATCTTCATGAAAGTTTTTATTATATCCTTCTTGGATATCTATCACTTTGGAACTAATTTTCATGTGTTGCTTTTGATAAGCTCAAACGAATATAAGTGAAGATCATGAGCATAATACTTCTTTCTCTCAAATTAATTTAAGTGAAGCAAGAGAGAATTTCTTAAAAAATTTAGTAACTCCCAAATAAATCTAAGTGAAGCATGAGAGCATTTCTTCAAAAATACTAAAGCACGCCGTGCTCAAAAACATATAAGTGAAGCACTAGAGCAAATCCATAGCTCATAAAAATTTAAGTGAAGCATAGAGAACAATTCTAACAAGTCATGGCATAATTTTGGCTCTCCCAAATAGGTGTGTCCAGCAAGAATTCATAACTTAGAACACAAAGCAAAACAAGCAAAGACTCATATCATACAAGACGCTCCAAGCAAAACTCATAGTATGTGACGAATAAAAATATAGCTTCGAGTAAAATACCGATGGTCGTTTGAAGAAAGAGGGGATGCCACTCGGGGCATCCCCAAGCTTAGTTGCTTGCTTCTCTTTGGATAATAGCTTGGGATGCCATGGGCATCCCCAAGATTAGGCTCTTTTTACTCCTTATTCCTTCATCCATCGTAAGATAACCCAAAACTTGAAAACTTCAATCACACAAAACTCAGCAAAACTTTCGTGAGATCTGTTAGTATAAGAAAGCAAATCACTACTGTAAGTACTGTAGCAAACCAATTCATATTTTATTTTTGCATTATATCTACTGTATTCCAACTTTTCTATGGCAAAAAATTATCAAAGAAAACCATAGAGTCATCAAAACAAGCACACAACGCAAAGAAAACAGAATCTATCAAAAACAGAATAGTCTGTCGCAATCTGAATATTTCGAATACTTCTGTAACTCGAAAAATTGTGGAAAATTAGGACAACAGAGAAAATTTGTATATCAATGTTGTGTAAAAAATTCAGAATTTTTCATCTCTTCTGTGAATTTTCAAAATTGTTTTACTGAATGCAAAAGTTTCTGTTTTCCAACAAGATCAAATCAACTATCATCCAACATAATCCTAAAGGCTTTACTTGGCACAAACACTAATTAAAACACAAAAAACACAATTATAACAGTAGCATAATTGTGCAAACACTCAAGAACAGAAAGTAAAAAGCAATAATAAATTTTATTCATTGGGTTGCCTCCCAACAAGCGCTATTGTTTTATGGTAAAAAAAAAACAAGCGCTATTGTTTCACGCCCCTAGCTTGGCATAAAGCAAGGATCTAAGTTTTGTCATCTTTGTTTCGAGATCCATAAGATGCCCTCATGATTGATTCATATGGAGGCCTAATTCTTGTTCTTGGGAAGTGTTCCATACCCTTCCTTAGTGGAAATTGAAATTTAATATTGCCTTCGTTCATATCAATCACGGCACCAATAGTGCGTAAAAACGGTCTACCATGAATACTTGGACAAGACGGATTACAATCAATATCAAGAACAATAAAATCTATGGGCACATAATTCCTATTTGCAAGAATAAGAACATCATTAATCCTTCCCATAGGCTTTTTAATAGTAGAATCCACCAAGTGCAAATTTAAAGAGCATTCTTCAATATCGGTAAGACCAAGCACATCACATAAAGATTTCGGAATTGTAGAAACACTAGCACCCAAGTCACATAAAGCAAAACACTCATAATTTGTAATCTTGACTTTGATAGTAGGTTCCCACCCATCATGTAATTTTCTAGGAATTGAAACTTCTAATTCCAACTTTTCTTCCAAAGCTTTCATCATAGCATCAACAATATGTTTAGTAAAGGCTTTATTCTGTTCAGAAGCATGGGGTGAATTTATCATGGATTGCAACAAAGAAATACAATCAATCAAAGAGCAGCTATCATAATTAAAGTCTTTGTAATCCAAAATAGTGGGCACATCACTAGTTAAAGTCTTGACCTCTTCAAACACACTTTTATCAAAATTTTCAAGAAGATTTTCACCCTCCAAATTATCGGGACGCCTTCTAACTAAAGTTGACTCTTCTCCAGTCCCTTTTTCACTAATCTTAATTTTACTAAACAAGGAATCAATAGAAGAAACACCAATCATTTTAAGATCTTCATCATTTTTATCTCCTAACGAGATTGGTTTAGCGGCCATTTGATTTACTAGGGTCGCTTGTGCATCGGATATTTTTCCTAGCAAACTTTCAGCAAAAGCATATTTAGATTGGAGATTGCAAACTTCCCTGCTAATATCATCAAGTTGTTTTGTTATAGCATCTAGCACAACGGAGTGCTCCTTAAGTTCTTCGGTAAAATACTTATTATGTTCAAATTGTGTAGTCATATATTCCTTAGTACTTTTCTCAATTTCAAGCAAAAAATTGCGGTAAGGAACATCATAATATTTTCTTTGAGGCATCATGACTAAGCAAACAAGAACCCGCGCAAAAACAGATCCGGCAAGAAAACGGCGAATGAAAAAGAGAGCGAATAAAACGGCAATTTTTTGTGAAGTGGGGGAGAGGAAAACGAGAGGCAAATGGCAAATAATGTAATTGCGAGGAGATGAGATTTGTGATTAGGAACCTGGTATATGTTGAAGATCCTCCCCGGCAACGGTGCCAGAAATTCCTTTTGATGCGGCTTGAAGCTACGTCGGTATTTCCCCAAAGAGGAAGGGATGATGTAGCATAGCGGCGGTAGGTATTTCCCTCAGTGATAAAACCAAGGTTATCAAACCAGTACGAGAACCAAGCAACACTACGTAAACAACACCTGCACACAAATAACAAATACTCGCAACCCAACGTGTAAAAGGGGTTGTCAATCCCTTTCGGGCAACGGCGCCAAAAATTGGCGAACGGACGTGAGAGAGTAGTAAATATTGATAGATCGAACGCCAAATAAAATAAAGTGCGGCAAGGTATTTTTGTATTTTTGGTTTAATAGATCTGAAAATAAAAGTTGCAAATAAAGAAAAGAGCGAATAGCAAAACAGATCTTGAAAGCAAATATATAGGAAAAGAGACCCGGGGGCCGTAGGTTTCACTAATGACTTCTCTCGAGAAAAATAGCAAATGGTGGGTGAACAAATTACTATTGGGCAATTGATCAAACTTCAAATAATCATGACGATATCCAGGCAATGATCATTATATAGGCATCACGTCCAAGATTAGTAGACCGACTCCTGCCTGCATCTACTACTATTACTCCACACATCGACCGCTATCCAGCATGCATCTAGTGTATTAAGTTCATGGAGAAACGGAGTAATGCAATAAGAACGATGACATGATGTAGACAAGATCTATTTATGTAGAAATAGACCCCATCGTTTTATCCTTAGTAGCAACGATACATACGTGTCGGTTCCCCTTCTGTCACTGGGATCAAGCACCATAAGATTGAACCCACTACAAAGCACCTCTTCCCATTGCAAGATAAATAGATCAAGTTGGCCAAACAAAACCCAAATATCAGAGAAGAAATACGAGGCTATAAGCAATCATGCATATAAGAGATCAAAGAAGACTCAAATAACTTTCATGGATAAAAAGATAGATCTGATCATAAACTCAAAGTTCATCGGATTCCAACAAACACACCGCGAAAGGAGTTACATCATATGGATCTCCAAGAGACCATTGTATTGAGAATCAAACAAGAGAGAGAGAAAGCCATCTAGCTACTAACTACGGACCCGTAGGTCTACAAAGAACTACTCACGCATCATCGGAGAGGCACCAATGGAAGTGGTGAACCCCTCCATGATGGTGTCTAGATTGGATCTGGTGGTTCTGGACTCTGTGGCGACTGGAATTGATTTTCATCGGCTCTCCTAGGGTTTCTAGAATATTGGGATATTTATAGAGCAAAGAGGCGGTTCGGGGGCACCCGAGGTGGGCACAACCCACCAGGGCGCGCCTGGGCCTCCAGGCGCGCCCTGGTGGGTTGTGCTCCCCTCGGAGCACCCCCTAGGCACTTCTCCGGCCCACTAGATGTCTTCTGGTCCAAAAAAAAATCCACAAAAAGTTTCGCTGCGTTTGGACTCCGTTTGGTATTGATTTCCTGCTATGTAAAAAACATGCAAAAAACAACAACTGGCACTTGGCACTATGTCAATAGGTTAGTACCAAAAAATGATTTAAAATGACTATAAAATGATTGTAAAACATCCAAGAATGATAATATAACAACATGGAACAATAAAAAATTATACATACATTGGAGACGTATCAGTTCCCAAGGGATCCACCAAAGGTTTCCATTCCGGTGCAACAAGACCAAGGCCGCTGGCTCGGCAGGACGGAGGTCATCGCTGAGCCCACCATGGTGTCACGACCAGAAGCTTTGCAGATGAAGACCATCTTTAGTTAGGATAGGGTGTACTCCTGTCCCCCTTCAAATTGGCCGTTGTGGTATCCCTTCCCACCTAAGCTATGAGGATAGAGGACCAAGGACACTATAAATATAGGCTAGTCTCCACCGTAGAGAGGGGGATCCGATCCAATCCTTTGGCCATTGAGCTCGCTCGAGGCAGCTCGCACTTTTACTAGTTCATCCTCATCCTTCTCGCGAGGCAATCCACCACAAAGCAAGAGTAGGGTTTTACACCACAAGGTGGCCCGAACCTGGCTAAACCGCCGTGTACACTTCTTCTTCTCGCTCACATGAACTCATCGGAGTCATGCCGTGGGGTGGTGAGCTGTGAGCCGCGGCTAGGCTAGATCCTTCACACACGCCCTAGAGTTCGAACCTCATTTGGGTCTGCTGAGCCCCGATCCCGACATCCTCCGACTCTGACGATAACAGCTCCACCTCCTTCGACGGCGACCAAGATCCTCCACTAGCCGCGGGCGCCTACAGCTGCGCCGGCGACCGAAAGGGCAAAGGCCCACTGCGGAAGTGGTGATCCCGCACCTCCTCTTATGTTTATATCGTTTTTAGTTGTTGATGTTTAAGAACTTGTCCGGCGATGAACTCAGATGATCTTTTGGATGATGTCAAGCTCGTTTAATGTCCATTTGTAGCCGATTTTGTTGCCCGATCTTTGATCACGTAGAGTAGCTCACGTTGCATGTATAATATGGATATAGGGTGCTAGATACGAGATACGCATATGTGAAGAGCAAAATTTGAGGCATGCTTGGTCAGTGCTCGCGGACGCGTTCAGGCATGTTCGCTGGTGTTTGAGGGGTCTAATTTGCCCATCGCGGCCGTAGATGCTCTGAAGGAGGTCCAATTCTAAGAGAGATGTAGACTTATCTCTCGTTTTTCTAGGATGTTGAACTAACGTTCAGAGGAAGAGAAGCAAATGAGGTAGCCCACAAGCTAGCTAGACATGCTATGAGTTCTGGTACGTTGTGGAGGCTCTATGAACAGTAACCGGTGGATGCTGGAGGAAGTCGACTGTGGATGAACAGTAGCCTGTGGAGGTTGGAGCGAGGCAGTAGATGGAGGATGAACAGTAACCCGTGGAGTCCCATTTTGCGGTACGCCACACCCCTCCCGATGAATAGGACCCTATTTCGACCGTAGGCGCTCGAACAGAAGTCTGTTTCCTCCGTTTCGTGGTACGCCAGACCCCTCCCGCTCAAAAGGACCCTGTTTCGACCGTAGGCGCTCGAACAGAATTATGTTTCCTCCGTTTTGCGGTACAGTAGACCCCTCTTGATGAACAGGATCCCGTTTGGACCATAGGCGGTCGAACACAAGGTCGTTTCCTCCGTTCTGTGGTACACCAGACCTCGTTTTGGCTGTTCCGTCCAAACCGGTTAGGTCCTGTTGAACAGGACGCATTTCGACCCAGTCGTTTCCCTCTCGATGAACACAATGTTGTTTCCTCCATTCTGACCTAGCCGGTTGGCTGCCGATGAAAAATACGTCATTGCTGTACGCGTTCGACACTACGCCCGTATGTACGTACATAGCTGTATTTACTTTCTTGCAGCTTGGTTGTACGTACGTGTACATGATATAGACGGGACTACGTGACATGCTATGTCGGTGGCTCTACTATGACACGTGCCAGTCCTTACCTGGCCACGGTTCATCGCTGCAGAGAGACCGATCGACCACTATGTACGTACACGTTCGCGACTTGACAGATAACACTACATACGCTTCGATCTGATGGGTCCCAATTGCCAGGGGGTAAGGAGGCACTTCCTTCTGTGAGTGGGTCCTAGCTGTCAGGGAAAGGGAGCATTTCTTTTCCGCGTAATAAGGAGGCACTTCCTTGCGTGCGAAGATATAGCTGGTGGGTCCCAGCTATCAGTAGGGGGAACATTTTTCTCGCGAAATACAAAGGCCCTTTCGGTGGGTCCCCACTGTCAGGTCGAGGAATCATTATTTTTCGCGTAATAAGGAGGCACTTCCTTGCGTGCAGCCTTGAACCCAGCTGTCAGCCTCTCCATGTACAGTCCGCTTCTGATGGATGTCGTTCATGGACCACGTCGCGCCGAGAGCACCAATGCGGTGGACGACGGTGAGGCCTAGGAAGGGAACGACCCGGAGCCGAGGAAGACAAGGCAGTTGTTTCCCATGCGGAGGGGAGTACAAGGGTTTACTGGTTCGGTTGTAGTGTGAGGCCGCCGTCGCCGGAGAATAACATGAGGTTGGGGTGAGTAGAGGGATGAGGAGGCCAGCGATGCGAGTAGGGTGGGGCGATGAGGCCTACGCGGCAGCACGGCCGGCCACGGGAGGCGGGAGCAGGCGGTCCCGCCGGCGCTGGTTTGGGACGGCTGGAGCAGGAAGATCAGAGATTGAAAAAGCATGACTGCCGTTGGATTGACATCTAACGGTCTCACGCTGGTAGAGTCGATTGTTGACTAAGTTATTTTTTTGAGAAACCTTGTGTACGCATCAACTTAGTAGGCCCACAAGTCAGCCTCCAAATCTGTGACAGACAACATACAACCCATTTTTTATTTTTTAAATAATTTACATCCCATTTGCTAATTCTTAAGTAATTTGTTACAACCCTTTCTGCCCACGACCACGGTCAAAAAATTCAATGTAATTTTGCATATTTCGGTGGAGTTCGAACTATTTTAATCCAGAAATTTCGAGTCAGAAACAAACAAATTAGAAAACAATTAGCTTGAAATCTAATGATATTTAAAATCTAAAAATCCGAATACAAAACTAAAATTTGAAAATAATTGCCAGATTGCTTTTTTAAGGGGTAATTGCCAGTTTGCTGTTTTTTATATTTACAGACCATTTGTTAATACTTATTACAACCCATATGTTAATACTTATTACAACCCATTTCATATTACTTATTAGGGCCCATTTTCTTAGCAAGCCGAATGTATCCATCCTTGTCTAGAAAGATTTGCAGCCCAGCAACGAAAAAAAAAAGATTTGCAGCCCAGCATGGCTAGACAGAGTAATGTTAAAATAAACCTGGTCTGGGCATTTTATTATGAAGGTAGATAATTTGTGCGTGAGTTGCAACGGGAGCATAAACATTCTAATACATTCAGACGTCATTGCACGTCAATGATTACATTGGTCCGTAAAATCTTAACACGTTTTGTAATGATTTTTGTACGTAATCAACATGATTAACCTGCCAACTTATAATGATAAATATTTATTTTGTAAGAAATTATTGGTTTTCCAAATAAAATATTATTTTATTTTCATACGCTAATAAGACGTGGTACAATTTAGTTGGTTTTAGGGAAAACCAGTGGTAAAAGAATCAACGCTGGGAGGGAAAAAAGGAAGTAAGGCTGTGTTTGACAGCGAAGTATTGCAGAAACTATAGTATTGAAAAACTACAGTATTTTTGTCTATAGGTACTAGATACCACAGTTTTGATATATCAAAGTATTTTGTAGTATTGGGAATACTGTGATAGTGTTTGGCTGATGCATGTTTACAACAACGTAAATTAGCTAGCTAGCCGTTTCATAGCAGTTGCAAAACATGCACGAATTTAGCTTACCAGTGGTTGCAAATTGAACGGCCATGCATAAACAGACCCAGCGGCATGCTATGCATCAGCGGCGGCGGGAGCACAGCGGCGCGGCACGGAAGCGCGCGGTGTCGCTCTGGCTTGGCCGCGGCTTGGCCGACAGCGGCAAGCGCGGTGCACTGAGGCATGGGACGGCGTTTTGGAGCGGCGCATGCACGCCAAGCAGCGGTGAGCAAGGCCGCGACATGGCAGCGTGGCACACATACGGTGTGGCTATGATCGCACACAACAGCCTGCGCAGTCTCAGCCAGCAGCGTGCGCGACCATGGCATGAACAATCTGGCATGAGGTGGCCAGGAGGCCGACCTGATGCACATCCTATACGAGGAGAGGAGGAGCGCAAGTGGGAGCAAGGAAGGACACCATTTCTCTTTCCATTGCCTTCTATTGGCTTGTCACATGGCCGACAATCTTCAGGGCGGCAGTGGCTTGGCATCGAGGAAGACGATAGCGAAGAGTCTTGTTTTCTTTGCGTGCTCTGTTTAAAAAAAAGAGGTCTGGGGTTCTTTTTTTAATACAGAGAAAATACCACAGTTTTGACAATACTGCAGTTTGAATACTATAGTTTTTTGTGGTTGCCAAACATCTCATGGTAATTAAAACCATGGTATTTTAGAAAACTGTAGTATTCTCATAATACTTAGAAAAAACTGAGCTATCAAACGTGGCCTAAAGGTGAAAAGGGAACTTTGCGTATTTTCAATATAATAATATATGTATATGAACTAATAAAACTATAGGTAGAGATCACAAAATGGAAGTAGGACATGTCATTTTTGGAGGAAAATAGAACTGGGTTGTGCTTTTTCTTCAGTAAAAAACTGGCATGCGGATGTTCTAAGAGAAAATATAACTAAGGCTGGCGGCCTAGAGGCTAGTTGATACCTGCTGGATCTTTGTGCCCCATTGTCGTCATGGGCAGGGCCTGTTAAAAACAAAACCTAGCCTGGGCAGTATAGAGCTCAGTTGATAGTTGCTCGACCTCAAAAAACAATATACCTGTTGGATCCCAGTTGTCAGTATGTAGTTGTGGAATTCTCTCATTTATTGACTACGTTGAAAATTTCATGGGTTTCACCGTCTCAGACGTCAGCATTATTTTCCCATCGTGATAATAAGTTCATGCACTTGCTTGCGTATGACCATGGACCTGCTGGTTCCGTACGGTTAGGCTCTGTCACTACAAAAAAAATACACATCTGTGACATTTTGGGCCGAACGAATTTTTTTTCTGTCATTCTTATGACACTTCTATGATGATAATTATGACAAAACCCGGTATTATCATAGATGTGCTGGGCTCCTACTTCTATGACAAAAAATAATGACAGAAAATGGGCTTTTCGTCCTGGGCAGGCTGGAGACGCACCTGCATGACATTCTTTGGGTCGTCCATGACGGAAAAAATCGTGGTAGAAGTGAGGGCGAGGAAAATTTTGGGGAGTTCCCGGTTACGGTGGGTGGTCAGGGCTGAGCGATGCACGCGAGGTTTGCGCGTTATCTCTCATATACGTACGCGTGTGTGTGTGAGGCGTTGGGCTCTAACTGAACCCGAGCGAGGCGTTCACTTACTGAACCCGAGCAATTGCACTAGCTACGTTACTGAACCCGAGCGATCGATCGATCCCTGGCTGTTAACTGAACCCGGTCGAGGGATTCTTTCGCTATTGCTGCTAACTGAAGTCGATCGAACCTACTGCCTCTTGATGAACAGTGAACATGGGGGTTGGTTGAACGAGTCGAGACGTACATGGTTGGGGTTGGATGAACAGTTCCCAGTGGGGGTTGGATGAACAGGACCCCGTGGTAGTAGTAGTAGGCCGTTGCCACTGGATAAACAGGACCCCGAGAGGAGGCCGCCACAGCCGAGCTGGTTGGGGTGGATGAACAGAACCCCGTGGAGGGCTGGTTGAATAGTAGCCGGTAGAGGGCTGGATGAACAGTAGCGCAAGGATGAACAGTAGCTGGTGGAGGCAAGAGGAAGACACTGTGGATGAACAGTGCAGGTGGAGGCTGAAGGAAGACGACGGTGGGTAAACAGTAGCCCGTGGAGTCCCGTTTTGCGGTACGCCACACCCCTCCGATGAACAGGACCCCCGTTTCGACCGTAGCGCTCCAACACAAGTCCGTTTCCTTTGTTTTGCGGTACGCCACACCCCTCCTGATGAACAGGACCCCTGTTTCGACCGTAGCGCTCCAACACAAGTCCGTTTCCTCCGTTTTGCAGTACGCCACACGCCTCCCAATGAACAGGACCCCCATTTCGACTGTAGCTGGTCAAACAGAAGGCCGTTTACTCCGTACAGCGGTACGCCAGACCCTGTTTCGGCCGTTTCGTCCAAGCCGGTTGGCTCCCGTTGAACAGGACGAATTCCGACCCAGTCTGTTGCCTCCCGATGAACATGACGCTGTTTCTCCATTCCGACCCAGCCGGTTGGCTGCCCGATGAACAGGACGCCGTTGCTGCCGTCCGTTGCCTCTCCATGTACATGAGCCCTGGTCATACATTTGCGCGAGTAGGCGTTCGAGACCCCGCCCGTATGTACGTACATGGCCGTATTTTTTGGCATGTGGCTGTGCGTACGTGTACACGGTTTAGAAGGGACTGCCTGAACTGCTACGTCGGGGGTTCTACTACTACACGTGCCGCTGCTTGCTCGGCCACGGTTCATCGCTGCAGAGAGACCGATCGACCAGTATGTACGTACACGTTCGCGAGAACGCTACGTACGCTTCGACCAGGTGGATCCCGGCTGTCAGGGAGGATAAGGACGCACTTCCTTGCGTGCGAAGTTATTGATGGTGGGTCCGAGCAGTCAGGGGGAGGATTCATTTTTTTTCGCCCCTAATATGGAGACACTTCCTTGCGTGCGAAGATGTAGCTGGTGGGTCCCAGCAGTCAGGGGGAAAAAAGTTTTTTTCTTAAAATACATGTAAGCCAAAATACAGAGGCCCTTCCCGTAGGTCCCAGCTGTCAGGTGGAGGAATCATTATTTTGCGTGTAATAAGGAGGCACTTCCTTGCTGCGGCCGTGGACCAGGCTGTCAGCCTCTCCATGTACAGTCCTTGGCAGGGTTGCCCACGCGGTGGGGAGTACGAGGGTTTACTGGTTCGCCTGCCGTTGCCGGAAAATAACAGGAGGTGTGGGTGAGTAGAGGAATGGCCTGGCCAGCGATGGAGTAGAGTGGGGCGGTGTGGCCTATGCGGCAGCACAGCCGGCTACGGGAGGTGGGAGCAGGTAGTCCCACCGGCGCTGGTTTGGGCGGCTGGAGCAAGAAGATCAGATATTGAAGAAGCAGCACGGCCGTTGGATTAACATCCAATGATCACTGCTGCTAGAATCATTTGTGGACTAAGTTGACAAAGCCTTTTGTACACGTCAACCTAGTAGACCCACAAGTCAGACTCCAAATCTGTCCCAAACAGCATACAACCTGAAATTTCTAGCCAGATTCAAATTAATTTAAAAACTAAACATACCTTAATTTAAATCCAATGAAATTTTACCCGCACAAAAACAATGAAATTTAAAATATCAAAATCCGAAAGGAAAAAGTATTTTGGAACTAATTGCCTGTTTGCTGTATTTTTTCATTTTACAGCCCATTTCTTATTACTTATAGCCCATTTTCTGGGCAAGCCCGAATGCATCCCTCCTCGTCTTGAAAGGTTTCCGGCCCAGCAGGGCGTAGAAAAGCAAGTAGGCCTACGTTGGTTATTCTGCAAAAAACAAAATAGCTGGGCTAGCCATTTTCCGAAAGGAAAAAAACTGGGCTGGTCATGTGGTAAACATATGAAATAAAAGCTTGGGCTAGACGGGCCACAACTCCCGCACAACCCAGTTGATACCCTTCTCCATCCCGATTTTTTTTTACTGCGCGCGCTGCTGGGTCCCGGGTGTCTGCCGCTCCTTGTGCAGTTATCTCGCTTATTGACTACGTTGATAGTGGCGTGCGACCCAGCTGTCAGGAAACCATCAGGAGGAACCCTTTTTTTTGTAATAAAGGAGGCACTTGCTTGCCTACTGCCATGATCCTGGTGGGTCCCTACTGTCATCCTCACCATGTATAGTCATCTCCTTATTCCTCTCGGTTGTTGACCATGTTGACAACACTGGAGGGCGGCGCTGCGGCGAGCGAACCAAGGCGGAGGACGATGGTGAGGCCTCGGACGGGAACGAACAGGAGCCGGGGAAGATGCGCAAAGTTTTAGGGTGTGATGTGGCCACGATGCGTGCGCGGCAGCACAGCCAGCCGTGGGAGGCGGGAGCAGGCGGTCCCGCCGGCACTGGTTTGGGTTTGGTGGCTGGAGGAAAAAGAGACTGAAAAAACACGACAGACGTTGAATGTCAATCCAACGGTCAAGGTTGGCACAATTGTTTGTTGACTAAGCCGACACCAATTAGCATACTTTTTTATATATAGGAAGAAAAGAAAAACTGGGCTCGTTCGCGAGATAACATTCCCGAAACTATGACCGTTTGATCTTGCGTCGCAACTAAAACTGCGAGGAAAATGCGTTCGTTTGCCGTCCTCCTCCCAGGGAACGTTCGCCACATAAGTGACTAGCACCCTTGGTTTTCAACCGAGAGGTCTTGGGTTCGAGTCCCAGGAACCCTTAATTTTCTCCTCCTTCCTTCCTCGCAAAAAAAAGAAAAGAAAATCAAAGACTTGAGAAGGCGTACAGAACAAGCTAGTGTACCAGTAAAGAGACGTTGCTGAGTTTTAGAAAAAAGAGAGACATGCTCCTGTAGCTGGTTCGAATCCAAACCTAGACTATGACTATATATGGTGCTATGCTACTCTGCAAGTAATGAAACTGACATATCCAACGTTTGCTTCTCCTCTTCTCTACTTACTCTGCCTAGCATCAGAAGCTCTGGCCGTAGCAACCATGTCTGCTGGCGGCTCGTCCACCTGCTCTTCAGTAGGCAACAACCAGATATGCGCCAAGTCGCCACCCGTACCATCGCCTGTGGGTCTCATCACACCCCCGCCGGCACACGCACCGCAACCGGTTGCTCATCGCAACCCGCTGCCGTTGGTGTGGTGCCACTGCTGCAAATCACGCAGAGTCATCCATCGCGTCTCAACCACAATCCTCAACCCTGGCCGAGTCTTCTACAAATGCCCGAATCATGGGGTAATAATATGTTTAAGTGTTGTTCCGCTGCTTTCAATTGCTGATTTTTTTAATAGTTTGGTTGATGATCTTCCAATTTGATTCGTGCAGAAAAGGGAAGATTCGTGTGATTTGTATTTCTGGGAAGTTGCTGATGTGGGGGAATGCAACTACGCTGATTATTTGGTTAGCCGAGGAATCCCAATACCAGCAGGTTGGGGTGTTGGACAAGTAACTGAAGGAACGGCATAACAGGAAGATGCAGAGCAGAAGGTTAAAGATGCAGTTCCTCTGATCATGGCCAAGCAACAGCTGCTGAACGGCCTTGACAGCAATGAGGAGATGAAAGAGCTTGTGAAGATAATGGGAAAAATCGATGTGCTCTGTAGGATGATTGTCTCTTTATTTGCAGTGTATGTAGCATTCGTGATGTATTCAGTGGCTATGACATGAGCACTTTGCTGAAACAAGTAATGAATGAAACCTGTTTAGCAGGCTGGGCGTAGTGTTGTGAACATCTAATGATTTCTATTAACGGAAATCAGGGGGTATCCCCTTTTGCTCATAAATAAATAAATAGCAGAGGCCATTTTGCTAATAAATAAATAAATTAGCAGAGGCCCTGTCGGGTCAGCTTTGTTCCCATTCGAAGACGTCGACAAATTGCAGTCCAACAGCAAACTATGTCATCAAATACAAGTTTCACGGCCAAATATGAGTACAACTAAACAACAATGTCATCATGTTTTAGTCGTCATACAATCACCAAACACAAATCAACAAACATAATAAGTGATGTTCTCACAGAAAAATACTAAACAACAAATTCATCAGGTTTCAGTTGTCATAGCAAACACAATTTCAAATAGTAGATAAAAAAAATGTCTTCTGACAGGCAAATACGACAAAAGCAATCTAATCATCATCCGCAGCAGTAGCGTCAACATCTTCGCCATGTGTATCAGTCTGAATCGTAAGTCCCCCCAGTGTCATCTTCTTCTTAATCCTCAATGTCCTCGAACGTTGGCGTCTTATTGATCAACTCTCGTATGTCCATAGCCCGACAGCCAAACTTTTCGCCAGCGTCATTGACGTGATGGTTCTCAAAGATATTAGGAACATTTGTGGAATCTTCTACATCAGGAGCAGTGTAAGCATCATCTTGTTGTGCAACTTCATTAAACAAATTCCTCTGCTCAAACCTTCGCAATACTCTCCAGTCATCGCTACGTGCAAATGTGTCTTCCAAGAAAAATATTTGTGTTGCTTGATTTGCCAAAATAAAAGGCTCGTAGGTCTGGTACGCCGCCTTGACATTGATGGATTTGAAATAATCATTAGCTCTGGGTTTTGCGATCCTGGAAAATAGGTTATACCAACGACAGCACAACAGAACCACACACCGATGAACCTCAAAACTGGAGATATACTGCAACTGAACAATATCTGTTATGTTAGCATACATTTCATTTGTCTCTTCTCCGTACTTATCCGTGCTCATGATGGCACTGTTTTGTGTCTTCCTGCCTTCGTCGTGTGCAAGGGTGTTGTAGCGCACATCTCCAACAACGCAAGATTCATAATGTCTTACCCGAGTATCAGGACCCATTGCTAGTGCATAAAGGGCATCATTAACTGCCTGCCCATCCTCCCGCATCTTCTTAACCTCTGGTTAGAAAATAGACAAGTTGATCATCTTATGTACTCAATATATTAAAAAAACTGACAGTGCAATTCAAAAGCTTACATGGCTCTTGAACCATTTCGCAAATCCTACCATAACCAGTTTGTCAATGTTACTTGGATTTTGCGGCAGTAACTCCTTTTTGTAGATGCTGCACAACATAGTGATCGCGTCAAACATCTAAATATATAAGAATGTGCTGCAAGTTTAGTAGATTACGATGTATAAGCTGTAGTACTTAGCACTTACTCGATATAAGGTAGAATCTCAGGACAGTTATTCAACACATACCAAACCATTTTGTCCAAATCTTTAGGTTTGTCGTCTTGTCGACTCTTCCCTGTAACTCGAACAGAACAATCGAAAACATTGAGCTCGGGATTGTCTTCACCCACCTCTTTGCTAAGCTCATCAGCTGTTTCAATGTATTTTGAGAAGAATGTCAACGCTTCTATAGCAATCTAGGCCTCTGCAATGGAACCCTCAGGTCTAGCTCTGTTCCTAACATAGCCCTTGAAAGTGCCTAGCCGCCTTTCAATAGGGTACATCCAGTCATACTGTACTGGACCTCTAAGTAGTGCCTCATCAGGTAGATGAACAGCCAAATGAACCATCACATCAAAGAAGGCCGGAGGATATATATTCTCAAGGTCGCATAGGATAGTTGGTATCTTGTCTCTAAGACGCTCCAAAGCATCTATCCTGACATTTCTATTGCAGAGTTCCCTGAAGAACTGTCCCAACTCTGCAACTGCTTTGTATAAGTCAGGGCGGCCCAATCCTCTAAGGATAACAGGTAAAACCCTTTGAAGTAGGATGTGGCAGTCATGAGTTTTCAACCCTTGTACCTTGTTTCCATCACTGACTCTCCTTTCAGGGTTGGAAGCAAATCCATGTGGGAATCTCACACGTGACAGTACCTTGCAGAATTCTTTTCTTTTTACCTTGTCCAAGATGTACACAGCTGATGCCATATCCCGTGGTTTACCTTCATCTTCCACCTGCAAATCTTTTCTGATACCCAGGTGTGTCAAATCAATCCTAGATTTTAAGGTATCTTTAGGCTTGCCTTCAATATTAAGAAGTGTGCCGATAATGCTGTCACATATATTTTTCTCAATGTGCATCACATCAAGATTATGCCGTAGATCCAAATCTTTCCAATACTCCAAGTCCCACAAAGTGGACCTGCGGGTAAACAATAATCTCTCTTCTGCCCTGCCACGCTTCCTTTTCCCGCTACCATTATCAGGATGGTTTCCTGGTGTAATATGCCTAACCTTTTCTAATTCCACTTGCAACTCATCGCCGGTGAGCCTCTTTGGCACATCATGGTTTTCATGCTTTGCATTGAACACATGTCTTCAGTATTTTGTAGGACACGGCTTGTCCTTGGCAAGGAAACGGCGGTGTCCAATGTAACAGATCTTGCTAAGTATTGCGTATGATAACGGATTCTTGTCACAGCGAACACATGCATAGCAACCATGTGTCGTTTGCCCTGACATAGTGCCCAAAGCCGGATAATCATGGATGCACCAAATTATAATAGCACGCAGAAAGAAATCAGCTGGTGGGCTGCTATATAGGTCTCGAGTGGGAACACCCCTCCATAGCTATTGAAGTTCCTCCACAAGAGGCTCCATGAATAAATCAAAATCCTTTCCAGGACTTTTTGGACCTGGGATGAGCAAGGCCATCATGTAGTTTGATTCTTTGGTGCAGACATTTGGAGGCATGTTGTAAGGGATAACAAGCACTGGCCACATGGTATATGTGGCGCTCTGGTGGCCAAATGGGTTAAATCCATCTGTAGCTAAGCCAAGTCTAATGTTTCTCGAGTCAGCAGCAAACTTTTTGTGTTTCTGATTGAAGCTTTTCCAGTCACTACACCATGAGATGGATGGCTCATTACATTCTGATCTCTGTACTCCTGGTTCCTAGAATGCCACAGTACATCCTCTCTTGTTTCAACATCATGAAACAACCTCTGCAATCTTGGTATAATTGGAAAATGTCTCAGAACATTATGAGGAACCCTCTTCACAGCATCGCCATCTTTCCATCTTGATGATTTGCATTTTGGGCATTCACTTAAGTTGGCATAATCCTTCCGGAACAGAACACAATTATTATTACAAACATGGATCATATCATATCCAATTCCAACTGCACGAAGGAAATTCTTCATTTTACTGTAGGTGTGTGGCAGCTCAGACGCATCTGGGAAAGATTTGCGGAAAGCAACCAACATCGCATTGAATGATTTGTTGGTCATCCGCTCAGATGTCTTCACCTGAAGAAATGTGACCATAGCTGAGAATACTGACAGCTTATTTCCTGGGGTGACAGCCATGTTGCATTGTTCCAACATGCGGGCCCACCGTTTTTCTTCTGCAGGTGAAAGTTCACGAAATGCGTGAGCATTTCGTAGCATTGTTTCAATGTTGGTCAAACTCACTGGCTCCGCCACCACCACCTCCTCCTCCTCTTCCACCTGAGAATCAGGCAGATCAAGATGGTGATCTGCTGCTTGCACATAGTCAGTAACATTGACGTTCACAGCTTCACCATGATGAACCCACCTAGTATATGTGACCGACATCCCATACAAGTGTAGACGATTTTGCACAGTTGACTGGGGTCTTATAACTGAATTCATACAACTGCTACACGGGCAGAGCACATCTGATTTCGGACCACCGTACTCAGCTCTGATAAAGTTCATGAAGTTTTCAACCCGTCGACATATGCAGCGGAGAATCTTCGAGCAGAAGTTATCCTAGTCCTGTCCATCTGTTAGACATACAAATTAGTTCTTCTACTAGATATTACATGAAAATCATATATGCTTTTTTATGAAGTCTAGAAAAAAAATACCTAGGTCGATGTCTAAAGCTATTGAAAGATATTTGGACAAGCAGATCTAAGTAACAAAATGTATATGTAAAGCTAATTCAACAAATAGATTTGAGTGCTAAATTATGGCAGGCTGTTTCAGCAGTCAATGAGGCCGAGCACACAGCCATCGAAGGCCATCTCAGCAACAAAGATCGAGTATAAAATGGTGTAGAGCTATTTCACCTAACAGATTGGCTACTAGACCATGGCAATCTACGTCACAATAAATATATGGCAGGATATTTTAGCAACTAATCGGGCATGGCATGCCATCTCAACTAAGCAGATTGAGTGCAGAATAGGGCAAGGAAGCTTCTTAAGCAGAGCATATTGACTGTAAACTATTTTGGCAAACAGTGAGATTAACAGCGTCTATCAGCTAACATTCAGCGCTACTCCGACATGCACGGGGCCTCAGCCTAGAATGCGCGTACCATGGGAGAAGCTGACCGCCATGCGTCTCCACAAGAATGTCGCCAGCACGGCTAGAGGACGGCAGTCTACGAGAGCGTACTGTGGGAGCGAGAGGATTGCCGTGCGTCCCCTCGACAAACCGCGGCGCCGACGTATCGGCGCGGCGGGGAGGGCGGCTTTGGTGGAGCAAATGGAGTGGATTGGGCCGAGGGGAGGGGGGTTTGGGGAATATTATTGGCTAGTTGGCCGAAGGGCGGTTGAATTTGGGATTTGGGGGGAATTTTTGCGTGGTGGGCGGGGGAGTTTGGCGCATGGTCGGTTTCTCCAAGTGCGGTCCCACGTGTCAGTGAAGAGGCAAGCCGAAGCGCATTCCGTTTGCGTGAGCCGTGTGCAGGACCGACCGTATGAGGGGTGCAATGCGACCGTGACAGGCGTGCTATGAGTGTACCACCTTTTTTCCTTTTAAACTTGGTGCTTCGTGCGATCCATCGATACTACTACTAGTAATCCGGTAATCCCAACTAAAACAGCATGGCTGGGTCTTTTCCCGTGCGATATGCTGGGAGCTTGGCTTAGTTGATTTTTTTAGGATGAGTAATGCTACACCTATGTAATCCCAGTTACGTAATTAACGTAATGTGAAACATGTGGGCTGTTGATCGGAGATTGGGGGGAGGGAGGGGCCCACCACCATGAAAATCAGGGGGGAGAGAGAGAGGCAATTTACGTTAACCCTTTCGTAGGTTCCCGTAGATGTAGAAAGATGTGAAATGCGTGAATGTGTAGTGGATGTACTATTGGAGTGCCTAAGACAAATTGTGTATGTAGACCCTATGTGTTTATGTACTTCACATGTTAGCTTTGTCTCGGGTCAAACCTTCTAAGTTTATACACACAAAAACGAATCATCATTCCATATATTTTCATACTCCTACAATATATCTTACTATTATTGTGAAAGTTCATATACACCGGACGAGATTCATGCAAACACGGCAGATTTTCATTACATTTTGAACTTTTATAGGACAGAAAAATAAAAGAAACCCGACCCTAAACCTTTTCTACGGCGGCGACCGACATCCTTCATCTGCCATCTCCATGTACGGGGGCGGGGTTCAAGACCCGTGAAGTGAAGGTGCGGTCTCCGGTGAGGAATAGTAGAACACGGGAGATGGGCCGGCCAGTTGGCACACCATGCCCTGCCGCATCCCATGCCCTACTCATCCTCGGAGGAGTCCCCGACCTCGGCGGTGCCGGTGGACGTGAGGTCGATGATGATGGACGTGGACGGTCCGTCACTTCACCTGCCACATGCGCCACCGAACGTTGGACGGCGGCAAGTAGGACGCGTGGTTGACGGTTCTCCTGTCGTCGGCCGCCAGTGTGGCCACCGCTTGTGCGGTCGCGTCCGCGTCCGGCTACGCCGCTTTTGCATTGCGAGCGGTGACTTGAGCGAGGGCGGCGACCTCGAGCTTCATCCCCAAAGACAAGCTCTCCCGCAGAGCGTTCGCACTCGCGGTCATGGTGGATGTGGTGCCACCGTGCCAGGTAGCAGGAGGATGCGCTATGGTGTTGAGTTTAGCTGGGCATTGCCGCTTTAAGTAGCGCATTCCGGTGAGGCCAAGCATCTGGGTGCGTCATTAAGTCGCCGGAGTTGGTTCCTCGGGCACCGAGCCTCTTAATGATGGCATACGGACGGACGGCATGAATGCGGGTAGCTAGCACTGGCTGGGAACGCACCGCACGACGGCGCGAGGGACTAGGGTTTTTGGTGTGCCAAGATAGTCAGCTGCGGTTGTGGCAACATTGGAGATGCCCTTTGCTCACATGCGATCCCCACATGTCATTGAAAAAGCAAGACGACCCGGCATGGTCTCAGGTCCTGGGGATGCAGTTGGCCGCGCTAGAACACTCCGCGGACGCGTCGCGGCGCGCGCGCACTTCAGCGCCCCATGCATCCTCGACGAGGTAGGTGTTGATCTGCTGGTTGTGCCACAGCGCTAACGCCACCCTCGGCACCCTGAAGCCGAGCGTGTCTAGCAACGATGAGCGTGTCGCTCACTGCAGTCACCGTATCCAGAGGCAGTGCGGGAGCTGCGCCACGTTGCTGGCCCCCACAACCCACATGAACGGTTGCCGGTGGCGAGGAGGTCGTGGGCCAGCTCCTCCATTGGACTAGTCTGCACCACGTCATCTCGACAGGTGTGCCCCACATGTCGGTTTCCCGGTTTCCCCGGCCAAATTCGAGTGTCAGTGCTCCGCGTTACGCATTAGGCGCAGAACAAGTGGTTTTTGTGCCCTGGTTCAAATGTGGTACAGTACCAAGTTGTTACCCTAGCCCCAAGTGTGGTGGTTTTGGGTACGGTACCACCCTTTTCCTTTTCAACTAGTGAAGCGTAACACTTGATTAAGTAGCCGGATGGTGTGCTAATGTAGGTGTCCTACTGTTTGAAGGAATAATTGAGGTGTGCCCGGTCCGTGTCCGCATTTAGGGGTCCAACTTACCATGTTCCGGCAGTAGTAACTATATACTAGCCCCTGCGTACTCCCTCTGTTTTTATTTACTCCGCATTTTAGCTTTGCTCAAAGTCAAACTTTGTAAACTTTGACAAAGTTTATAGACAGAAATAATAACATATACAATAACAAATCAATACCATTAGATTCATTAATGAATATATTTTCACATCATATAGATTTGCTATTGTAAATGTTCATCTTTTTTCTATAAATTTGTTCAAAATTTATGAAGTTTGACTTCAGTCAAACCTAATATGTAGAGTAAATAAAAACGGAGGGAGTATCTTACTCCGTGACCAAGACGGAAGGGAAAATGAGACAACTTTATGTTTATTTGAGCCGTTCAAGTATAATCATGTGGCGTTGATTATTTTTCATTCCTCTCCAGCCCTCTTCTCCATCGATCATGCCGCCCTCTGGTCGAGTCCATCCTCCCGCATGCCTCATTTGAACATTCCGCCGAGTATCATTCGCATGTGGGCCTAGACCATGCTTGTATTTCCAATGTTGTAATTTGTCCGACATGCATACAGACAAACGGTTCGTTTAAAGTTTCACTTTGCCTCCACTACGTGTCGCTTCCCATCTTAGTTTTGACATCCCATTCGGTTCATGCCCCGACACATCTTGACGAGATCGATTGATGTTGAGAGATCAAGTGCGTGTCGTGCAAGGAGATAAAGGTTTGGTGTGTTTCTATGATAGAAATGACCCGGGGGGGGGGGGGTCTGTGTGGATCGGAGGGAATATATTGTACGTTCAAAAGTGAAACGAACGTACTGTACCCACCCTAGTCCTCTTTCAATCGATCTCCGGACCCCGAGATGAAACCGAGAGAGAACGAGTGGTTGCATGTGTGATACCTAAGGCGGATTCAAAATTTTGAACCGGTGATCATAGCATCAGCAAATCATATATAAAGGGTATTCAATGTTCGTTTCGCTTTTGAACGTACAATATACTCCCTCTGATCCTTTCTAGTTTACATATAAGTTTTATGTGTAGTCAAAGTATCTCTACTTTGACCAAACTTACAGAAAAAAGTATCAACATTCAACAACGCCCAATCAATATTGTTAGATTCGTACGTACTGCTAGATTTGTATTCAAACAGAGATGGTTTCCAATTTGTTTTCAAACACGTGAATGTACTTGTTCTTGCGCATGCTCTTCCTAATAGGATTTCGCCACGTATAGCCAGTCCAATAGTAACTTTTTTAAGCTCCTTGTCCAATAGTAGTAGAAGTAGTAGTACTAGTAGAGTACTGACAACATCTGCAGTAGAGTATGCAGTGCTCATAGTACTAGTAGTATACTCCCTCTGTTTTTATTTACTCCGCATAAAACAGAGGGAAACACTCGGCCAACCTCTCTCTCTTCTAGTAGTATAAATGACGCGGGTGGGGGAGGGGGAGGGACGTCGGTTTGCTCTCAACTGTGGTCCCACAAGCGAGCGAAAATGCAATATGAAGTGCGTTCCATTCGGTGATCGACGTGGAGGGTCCAGCGTGCCGGGGTGCAATGCGAACACGACAAGAGTGATGTACACCGCCCGTTCCTTATGAACTTGCATACCTCGAGTACTCCTTTTTTTAACACAGTACAGACGCAAGCGCTCATACATGCGCGCATACACTCACCCCTATGAACGCACACACACACATCGTACCCCTATGAGCACCTTCGAGAGACTGAGCCATCATACCTCTACTAGCAACATGCCCGTGCGTTGCACGTAACATCAAGATGCATTTGTATGAGTAGTTTATCTTGTGAGAGAAAAGGATGAACGAGGGAAGGCCTTATTTGCAAATGTGGAGAGGGGTGTGGGCATCTTTTTGCAAAATTGCCATAGTTTCCTTCCTATCCGTCAGATATAAATCGGACGGCCTATATTGCAGGATGGTAGGCACACCATCATCACCAACTCTGTTTTTTATAAGAGTAGATAGATCTCTATTCTTATCTCTTCTCTCGGTGATGATGGTGTGCCTGCCATCTTGCAATATAGACCGTCCGATATATATCTGACAGATAGAAAGCAAACTATGGCAATTTTGCAAAAGGATACCCGCACCTCTATCGTTCATCCTTATCTCCCACAACTTCATTGTTGAGTAATTAAAAAAGGAAGCCTCTAGAACAATCTGGCATGGTGGCTGCTGCCGGCGTCGTCCATCCCCATGCCTCCGCTAAGTCCGACCACCAATCACCACCGTGCCCCACTCCTCCTCACCTTATCTCTCATCTTTCTTGAGATATCATTTTTCGATGAAATTCTCGAGATACCATTTTTCGATGAAATTCTTGAGATATCATAAAAAATGCATCCTGATGTTCCGTGCAATGCACGGGCATCTTGCTAGTCATCTTGAGATTTATGAAGTCACCGCCTTGTCGTCGACAGGAACGGTGGGGAGGTCCGGACGTCTACCATGTGAAACTCCGAAACTTTGGTCCCATCCCACCCCACAACTCTCCAGGCTCCAGCCGTCCAGCTTTGCAAACTCCGCACAGTCAAAACCGATTGACCGGTCGTCACCGGAACCACTATTCACACCAGAACCTTTGCTGCTCGGCCTACGCCAGCTACTTGCCGGCCGGTTACCACTGCCCCAAAACCACACCTCCTCTCCAGCCCATTCCCCCACCTTTCGATCCCCTAGCCCGCATCAACCGTCCCCTAGTTCGCCGGAAAGCCATGGTGCACTGCAAGATCACGTACTACAAGATGCTGACGCCAGAGCACCGTGCAGAAATTGTGGTGGCGGTCGGCACCACAGACCTCCTTTCCCAAGCTTGCTTAGCGGCAGGCCAATCCCCGAGTTCTCTGGAGCCAAGCTCCGAGGAGGAGGAAGCCGATCCAATGTTCATGGTGGAGGTCGCGGCGCAGAAGGCCCCCAATGCGTATGAGATGATGGACGTCGACTTCATGCCCGCGTCCGAGTCCCCCATGGTGCAGGCGGACCAGCGGTTCAACCTGGCGATCCTAAAGGAGGAACGAGAGGCGGAGGCTCAACTCGACGTGGAGCGCGCGGATGCCGCTCCCATCGAGGCCCTCCTGCAGGCGGAACCGGATGTCGTGGATGTGAACCGGGCAGCGGAGGCTCAACTTGACGCGGAGCGTGCGGATGCCGCAGCCATCGAGGCCCTCCTGCAGGCGAAACCGGATGTCCTGGACTTGAACCGGGCGGCGGAGGCTCAACTCGACGCGTAGCGCGCGGATGCCGCTGCCATCGAGGCCCTCCTGCAGGCGGAACCGGACTTCCTGGACTTGAACCGGGCGGTGCTCGCGTCCGTGCAGAGCGCCCGCACGCTCCGCGTGACCGAGTAGCTGGAGGCCGAGGACAACCACGGTGCGGAGACACACGTCGGCAGCTACGGCTGGTTCGCACCGGCAGCCAAAGATGACGAGGCCGTCTCGTTCCGCGAGCAGTGATAGTTTTTCTTTATGTTGTTGTTTTTAGGGATCTTTTCCTGTGTAAAAACATATATTTATGCAAGTCGCCTGACTTTCATCATTTGGGTCAGTCGACCATTTCAGGCGGTTGGATGAATATCCAACATCTCATAACCCTTCTTCTTCCTCACCTCTTCTTCTTCCCCAACAGACCACCGCACGGGCCGTACGGATCTTCCCCAACATGAGGTTGGATAAACATACTGTATGAACGAAAATTATGTGTCAGCGGTAGGATGGTTGAGTTTGGTTTGATCACATGCGGTAGCACGTGTCAGTGAGGGTGCGTTCCCTTGGTTGGGTTTGCGGCTTGCATGAGCGACTGTGTGAGGGTGCGGTGCGACCACGACAGACGTGCGCAAGTGTACCTCCTTTTCATTTTGAAAACTTTAGGCAAGCTTGGCAAAAATGTGTGGCGAAGTATGGCAATGCAAGGCCTAGACCCAAACAGGATACAAGTACATACGTACTACTTGTGTTAAAAAAGAAAGGCGGGGCTTTCCTTCGCGGGATTGATCGATACAAATCCTCGTTTGACGTGTCAATTAATGCGTATTTTTTTCTCCAACTCCCAAAGAGCTAACCATCTCACTCCTCATTGCTTGATTAATGCAGCACCATGCAAACCAACCTTCTCACTTCTGCATGCATGCAAGGGTATATTAATGTCCTTGGTTGCTAGTACGAGGCAAACCCCATCAATTTTGCCTCGATTAGTGTTAGTGGCCTTCTGCAAATTGTAATTTTGATACTGGCCTTGTATAAAAAAAAATGGAGGTAGTAACTATTTGACTTCCTTCCCCATTGCAGTGACGTCGATGATATCTCGAACGTTGTGGTTTGGCGAAGTGTGTTCGACGGAGCACACCATTGAGGGAGACCACGGTAAGTCGTTCGCAAGTGCCACCTGCAAGCCGAGACAACCACCTTCTGTGCATCCAGAAAGTCCGTTGAACCAAAGGACGTGTAAATGTACTAGTACTACACAATAGCGTCGTCCGTCCAGCTTAGTGCGGTAAGGTGGTTTCTCGAAGAAGACGATGGAGAAGCGGAGTCAGCGAAGAGTGAAATGATGGTTGCTTCGTCCGTGCTTTGTGATTTGACGCCTCACTGCTTTGTGATTTGTGATAGAAGGGACAGAGGAGTAGACTCTGTGCTCTATATTGTACATGCGTCCAAGCACGGGAGAAAGAGGAGAGAGGTTGCATTTTTCTATTCCTTCAATGAATTAATTAGGGAGCTTCGGTTCCCTCTTTTTGGCTTTGGCAGCACCATCCACAATGGTTCCCATCGATGCCAAAAGCTATTTTCACATTTGGCTACACATTGTGGATGCCCTTAACCATACCACTTGGTTTTGCTCCTGTGTGCTATCTATACAAATCTCGATTATATTGATCTAAAAAATTATAGTATTAAGATTAGTAAAAAGGAGGTGATTTGGCCACGCGGAAGGCGGGGGAGGTTTCTTATTTTTAGAGGATGTTGGCCTGGCGGTTTGCTAACATGCGGTCCCACGTGTCAGTGCTTTACCAAGCGGATCCGCGTCCCACATGAGGCAGAACAACGGCAGAAGCAGCACGTGGTTAACTTGAAGAAGATGAGGGAGAAGCGGATTCAGCAACGAGTGAAATGATGGTTGCTTCGTCCCTCCAACTTCTTTTTTTAGCATTACTTCGTCCCTCCAACTTAACTGCGGGAATGGTGCACCTTTGTGATTTGACGCCTCATTGCTCATTACTACGCCGGTGCCATGACTGGGGTGCTTCACCCCTGCTGCTCTGCACTGTTATTTCGGTATGGCATGTGGACCCGGTTGCTTGATGTCCCATATGTCAGTGAAAGGGACTAGAACATTTATGAAAGGGAGCGCTCGACTCTTACGACGGAGGAGTACACGACACGGCAGCCCAGTGAACTATTACTTGTACTGTAGTACTACTATAGTTTTGTTGTTTCTCACGATCCATCGATACAAACCCGATTAAACAGGCAAGGGCGGGATTTTTCCCGCGCGGTAGATGATACTAGCCATACATTTCAAAGGCAATTTTAATGTATGCAAACTGAATAATTAAGTAACGATATGAGATCTCGTAAAACTAGAAACACATACGGAGTATGATTTATTCTGTTAGAGTGTAGTAGTAGTGCTGTATTGCATAGTTGTTAGATGTAACATGCCAGAACGTGTAGGGATGTACTGTTGGAGGGCCTACAGAGAGAAATTGGGCATCAAGTGGATTCAAATATTTGTATTCGTCTTCATAGCATTTGTAACTCATATCTACAGTTTGTACAGTAGACGTGAATGCTTGTTCGCTCTTACGAAACCAGTACATCAATAATGTGGTGGTGTGTGCCAATTTAGGCACTGGCACGTTGGCCTACTCGGCTCCACAGAGAGAGCGAGAGAAGAGATAAATACATGGGCGGTCAGTGTATTTCAAGCGAAAAGCGTAATACGGTCACAGGACTTCAGAATACGCTCATTACGGTCACTATATACATTTTGCGGTGACTATACGGTCACTTGCTCACCTTTCAGCATCGGATTGCACTCTGTTGACCGGCCAAATAGTCTGCGTGGCACTATGTTGACTGGTTAAATTGACCATGTTCCTTGTGGGTCCCACCTGTCAGTTCGCATAGGAAAAAGGTGAGATAAACACAAATTTACGCAAGCGCGACAAGACTCCAACCCATGCGCGGGAACCACCTAGTTGTGTATGTGTCTGTCAGGGCCTAATGTGTGCGCATGCACGTGTAGGTTGAGCACTTGAGTGTGAGAGTGTGTGTTGGTCGTGTGGTGTGTGCATGCATGCGTGCGCGTGTGTGTGTGTGAGTGTTGCGTGCGTGCGTGGATGTGTGTGTACATGTGAGTGTTGCGTGCGTGCGTGGCTGCGTGTGTTCGTGTGAGTGTTGCGTTCATGCAGTTCATGTGCATGCGTGTGTGTGTGTATAATCACCACACCAGCTGCTGTGTGTTAAAACAGATGGCTCAGAATACCAATACAAGGCCACCTTGTCCGTTGTGCCCGCGGTCATGACTTCGAACCACCGTCCAATATTTCGTTATCATTTGTTTTCATTCTTATACACGCCGACAAGTGGGCCCAATGGTAGTGAGATAATGTGATGCAACACTAGAGGTGCCACGTGGAGCGTTTAACTGGTCAACTAGTCATGTCTTGAGCAAATACAGAGTTGTACGGTGAGCCCGTGAATGTATATTAACCACAAAACGTAAATGGTGACCGTAATGAGTGGATTCTGAAGTCCAACGTACGTATTGTGCTTTTGCTTCAAATACAATGATTGTCACTGTATATATCACGAGAGAAAGATGAAACATGGGTGAATGTGTTGGGGGCGTACTTTTAGATGACCTGGAGATAGTTTGTGTGCGTACGTGAAAGGGTCGTAGAGGGGGTGTATGCGATGGAGAGAGAGATGCTCTTCATTTCTCTTTATTATGACTAACTTTATATATAGTACAAAAATCTAAAAATTCACAGTGCGGAATAAATATCATTGGGTGCACCATGCAATGCAAATTAACGTTCATACTCCTCCATATAACTTTGTAATGTTGTATATATGTAGAAATTCTAAAATAATTTTTTTGCCACACTTTGTGTGGTTTTATTCAAAAGGAATGTTGTATGCGAAATAAACGTGAAGAGAGGGCTTTCTAGATCAATGGGGTATGTGATGTAACATGTGTGAATGTGTAGTTGCCGTATTTGGCAGGGCCTAGAGAGGTATGTGTATGTATTACGTATTCAAGAGAGGCATGGATAGAGGGGCCGGCCCGGGGGGGGGAGGGGGCGTGGGACAGATAGCACGAGAAATGAGAGAGGTCTAGAGAGAGAGAGACGAATAGGATGTCACGGCGAGAAATGCCCTTGAGTGTGTATATACAAGGGGGGAGGGGATAGAGGCACGAGGAGAAAATATTTTGTGTGGTGTCTATGTTGGTATGTGTGGGTGTGAGAAGATAACGAGACCTGGGGGCAGAGGGTGTGTCACCGCGTGAGGTCCGGTGGGCCGAGGTGAGGCCCTTGGTTCAGTTCCATCCTGCGCCACATTGGTCGGCCCGTGGCGCATCTAGGGAGACCCATGGAGGACTAGTCGTACAAGACAAAGATACCAGAGTCGTGAAGGACTCTGTGTCCACTGACAAAGCCGGCTAGGATTTGTAACCCTATGTCCTCGGACTAAGGTAACCCCTTATCTCTGATATTACCATTCATCCAACCTAACTTTAAGGGGCATCCTACAGAATGCTCTGCTAGAATCATACTTGTTAATTAGGAAGAGAGGTGGAGACAATGCGTGCGAGACAGGCCTAAAGATAATGTGCGTGCGGGAGGCACGTAGGCAGGTCTATGTATATAGAAAGGGTCGATGAGGATTGTGCGTGTGTATGCTTGTGAGAGGAAGAGTGCTTGTGATAAAGGTTAGTGAAAACAGACGTAAATGGTTGCGAGAGGGAGGGAGGGTTATATCGAGAGCATGTCTACGAGAAAGATACCTCGGGAGAGAGTGTGTGAGCATGTGTGAGAGACCACCGATGGATATACACTGTGTGCGCGTATGTGTGAGAGAGAAAGTCAGCGCGTGTGTGAGGAGGGGCCTATGGAGAGTGAAACTACACGTAAAAGACTAATGTACACACTGATTAAAAATATAAATTGTATCCAAATATTACGACGGGATCATGTATTTGCAATTCGCGTAAGGAACGGTCATTGATCCATCAGACATCCATATTCTATCGAATTTGAGCATGTCTATGTTATTATTCGACATAATTGATCCACAGAGTTAGTATTTTGAACTCCAGACAATGCATCGCTTTAGCAATCGAATGTAAACGTGAGTATAGTTCATGTTGTGTGTGTAAAGCACATTATACATACAAAAGTTACACAATGAACATTATAAATAGCTAGCTATGAACTAGCATACATTTGAATTCAACTTAAGGTGGTTTAAAAAATTCGAATTCAACATGAAGTCCATTCAATTATTTGAATTCGAGATCATGGCATTTGTAAATCATACCTAAATTATGGGGGCACCAATCTTTGCTCTGCTTTTGTACATAATAGCATATATAGTCGTGTACAAAATAGATTCAAATTTACCTCCTCCATTCCCAAATAATCGTAGTTATAGGATTTTCACGTGTCAAAATTTCAAAAAGAAGCGCATAATTTAATGAGGTTTTCAAACATACAAGGTCAAATTTAACGTTGTCTATTTAGGTCAATCCTCAAAGTTCAAGAGTACTCTAAACGTGAATGCTTCTGTTTCAAAATTTCGAACGAAGCGCCAAAAGAGCCTCTACTCGCCTGAAACTGCGTGAGACCAATGTTTGGTAGAAGGAAATTACTTTTCTAACTCCGACCCGTGAAGCCTACCGGCCCGACGTCTATAGGTCTAAACCGGGGTAGGTTTGTAACTTCATCTAGACGCCACGCAACCGCCTCCGAAAAACATTCATACACCATGGCCGCCTAAACACACATTCGCTCGGCCGAAATCGCTCCCGCCCACTATTTGGGACACCTGGGATTACCGTCCTACCCCCGACCCGCAGTAGGTCCGAAATTTAAGAGGGGGGCAAAGTTTGTACTTTCCCCAAATTTCAAACAAGCGCGTCCCATCTGTTAAAAAAAACAAACGCGTCCTAGACCAAAACATGGTTCCCCCTTAGCTCCCCCCGCCACCCCCGCCCCCCGTCCGATTCCCCATTCGTACTCTGTGGGCGCCAAAACTACCTCTCCACCAGCCGCGAAACCCCGGCGTCCTTCGTCCGCCACCCCATCCCACCCATCAACCGCCGCCCTCCTCCATCACGCCGGAGCCGATACCCCGACGTCGTCGTCCAGCGCAACCGCAACCGCAACGCCCTCCATGGCTAGTAGTTGAAGCCGAGGCCGAGCTGCCTCCAGGGCGCCGACGTGCGCCGTACCCGAGCCTGTTGAACCACGCCGTCCTGCGCCTCACCGCTGCGGCTCCAACGTCGCCACCGTCCACCGCACCGGAGCTGTTCCCGCTACGCCGTCCTTCGCCGCCTCGGATCTGCTTCCCCTCCACCGACAGACGGCCACCGCAACACAGTCAACAATTTGGCCATGGGTTCATCCAAGGCTCCACCCTCCTCTAAAACATCGGTTCCCCCGGTAAAAAGAAGAACATCACCGCGATATCAGGAGGACACAGCACTGGCAACCGGAAATGGTACTCCTCTTCCCTTATTCATGCAAATCTTATGTGCCTGCTTGCACGGTATTCTTCCCACAGAAGACACTACTTGACCGCTTCTTCCTACACCTTCTTCCTGATACTAGATGTTCCTAGTAACTCACGATGCACAAGGTTTCTCCTCATATACTATTTCACCTTAGCTAGAGGTCTGTCGCCCCCCTCCCCCCCGGATTTCAATTCCTGGTCAGTTGATTCCCAATTAAAGGAAGCATTCCCCGGCGTAACAGTTGCTAGTCCGCGTTTTACGCCAGGGAAGCAGTGCCTCGGTGTTTATCTTAGGGGTGTGTGGGGCCTAGGAGTTGCTGGCGCCCGATCTGGAGGTCGGCCGGGCTTAAAGGGATGGCCGGGGGGTGCTGCCAAGCACGGCGGTGGTGTGAGGTCGAGGGGAGGGCGGGGCGGCGGAGGCAGGGGTCTGGGCCGGTGGTCACTGGCGGTTCGAGAAAGATCGTCAACAGTGACTGGCGGGAGGTAGACGAAGGCCATCTGCCCGTTCCTTGTAGATCGGACGGTTCATAAAAAAATCGACTGACCTATTTATTTTTAGTCGACTGTTATTTTGATAGGACCACATGTGGTGGTGTGCTGGAGGAGTACCTGCATTTCCCAGCCATCCTTGTGCTCATATATTACAAAATCATATGGAGTAGAATCTAATTTTGTTTGCCATGCAATGTTGTAGAGCTATCATATGTCTCCTGTCATTTATTTTTCAGCCACCTGCTATCTGCTACTTTTACAGTGCACTAGTTCTGCACACATTTCACCCATACTCTCACTATTGTTTTTTTATGCATGGGTATTTCAGCCTCTGCCAAACGGTTGATAGAAATACAAAATAAAAGAGAGAAGCAGCTCCAGCTTTCTTCGGGCTTAGGCAAGACACGCTTCGGCGATATAAAGGGTGCAGTGTCAGCAGATGGAGACGGTAAATGTAGTTCTGGAGTTGATGATCTCGCTCGCCATGAACCACCATCCCAGGTGCTTGCTTTAACTTCGCGGTGTCATATGTGGTTGCATGTTGCATATGGTGTCTAGCTTGTATTCGAAAGGCCGAAGTCGGTCTTTATTAAGATAAGGAAAGATATTTTTTACATGAACCACCATCCCGGGAGTACCAGAAGCCAAATAGCTAGTCAGGGCACTAGCCGAGCCAGTGACAAGCCCAGCACAGACAGGCATCACCTACAAGCCAACTAAAAAGCCACGGTGGTGGCGAAGCAGCCCACCTCCCACCAAGCTCTCAGGTCCTCGATGATCATGCTCACCACTCCAGCCGGGTGCCTAGCTTGTATTGCTTCCAATTTGGTTAAATTGCATCTGCTTAGCTTACACATTATACCTTTGAATATGACATGCCTTCCTATTTTTGGTACATACTACTACATCTATCTATTAACCATGTTCTTACATCAAACTAATTTCTTGTGTATCCCTCATCAATCACTTATGATGAGACAGTCAGGCTCGTGGACTACTGTAAGAAAAGATCCTCTATTAAAGAATGTAGTGTCAGCCTCCCCACATGATTCTCAAGAAACAACAATGCTAGATGAAGATAGTCAACATAGCTCTGTAGTTAATGACCGCATTTCCCCTACACCACCATCGCAGGTGCTTGCTCTAACTTGGCAGCGTGATATGTGGTTTGAATATAGTGTCTAGATTGTATTTCTTCCAATCTGGTTAAATTGCATGTGCTATTCTGCTTAGTTTATACATTATACCTGTTAATGTGACATGCCTTCCTGTTTTTGGTACATAGTACATCTGTCTATTAAGCCTGTCCTTACATAAAACTACTGTTTTTTTTGTATCCCGCATCAATCAATATGACGAGATACCTTTAGTATATGCAGGGTGATATTGGTTGCATCTTTCATATGATTTATAGCATGCGCTGCTTCTAATTTGTTGAAACGCCATTTATGATGGGACGCTTTTAACTTGGCAGAGTCATATTGGTTGCATCTTTCATGTGGTGTCTAGCTTGCATTGCTTCTTATTTGTTGAAATGGCTTCTGCTTAGTTTACACAAATAGTTGTGAATATGCCATGCCGTCCTGTTTTTCGTACATATTCCATCCTGGTATCATGTGTTTGCCTTACATCAAAGTAGTGATTGTTAGTATCATGTATGAATGAGTTCTGAAGAGTGAATTTTATTGCTTTTTCTTGTCGGTTTTACTTGACAATTCAAAATCAATAAAGCGGAAGGAAATTAGCAAGGCAGTGGATAAAGGTGCTCCTTCCAAATGGAGGGCCTCTACAGATTCTACTCCGCCATCCCCCCAAGAAGATTTGCAAGACAACACATGCATAGACACTCAACGTAGCTGTGTTGATGATGAGCACGTCTCCCCTAGTACATCATCACAGGTGCTCCCTCTAACTTGGCACTGTTATATGTGGTTGCATGTTATGTATGATGTCTAGCTTGTATTGCTTCTAATTTTGTTGAATTCCATCTGCTTACTTTACACATTATACTTGTGAATAAGACATGTGTTCCTGTTTCTAGAACATACAATATCTGCCTATCACACCATGTTCTTACATCAAAGTACTACTGTTGTGTAACCTGCAACAATCACTTATCATAAGACACGTTTAACTTGGGAGTGTGATATAGGTTACATCTCGCATTCTTTTCTAGCTTGTACTACTTCTAATTTGTTGAAATGGCACTTATGACGAGACAGTTTTAACTTGGTAGAGTGATATTCGTTGCATCTTTCATATCGTGTCTAGCTTTCATTGCTTCTAATTTGTTGAAATGCCTTTTACTTAGTTTACACATTATAGCTGTGAATATGCAATGTTGTCCTTTTTTTTACACATTCAATCGTCCTATCATGCGGTCGCCTTACATTAAAGTAGTGCTTGTCAGCATCCAACATCAATGAGTTCTGAAAAGCCAATTTTTATTCATTTTTCTTGTGGGTTTGACTTGACAAGGCAATGCAATTAAGAAAGAGGAAGGAAAAAAATAAGGCAGGGACTGATGGCGGTCTTCCGGCGAAACCGGCATCCCAGGTGCTTTCTCTAGCTTGGCAGTGTGATATTGTCTTGCATGTTGCATATGATTTTGTTGAATTCTACTTACTTTACACATTATAATTGTGAATAAGACACGTGTTCCTGTTTCTAGAAAATACAATATCTGTCTATCACACCATGTTCTTACATCAAAGTACTACTGTTGTGTAACCTGCAACAATCACTTTTCACAAGACACGTTTAACTTGGGAGTCTGATATAGTTTACATCTCGCATTATTTTCTAGCTTGTACTACTAATTTGTTGAAATGGCACTAATGACGAGACAGTTTTAACTTGGTAGAGTGATATTCGTTGCGTCTTACATATGGTGTCTAGCTTTCATTGCTTCTAATTTGTTGAAATGCCTTCTGCTTAGTTTACACATCATAAGTTGTGAATATGCAATGCTGTAAATATGCAATGGCACTAATGACGAGAGACCTTTAACTTGGTAGTGTGATGTTGTTTGCATCTTGCATATGATTTATTTCTTGTACTGCTTCACATTTGTTTAAATGCCAGTTATGACGAGACACTGTTAACTTGGCAGAGCGATATTTGTAGCATCTTTCATATGGTGTCTACCTTCCATTGCATTCCTTCTAATTTATTGAAATGCTTTCTGCTTAGTCTACACATCATAGTTCTGATTATCTCATGCCGTCCTGGTTTTCATACATATTACATCCTCCTATCATGTGGCTGTCTAACATCAAAGTTCAGTTTGTTTGTATCACGCATCAATTTGTTCTGAAGAAATAAATTTTTATTCCTTTTTCTTGTCGGCTTGACTTGACATGGCACAGAGAAAGAGGAAGGAACACATAATGGCAGGGGATGGTGTTAGTACTCAGGACACACGGAAACGGAAGCGGAAGAATTATGCAGATTATGCTGGTACTGATGGTGCAATAGAAGGTCAAAGTCCATCGGAAAATTGTACAAACGCGGTACCCCATGCTACACGAGCTGCAAAACAAGCCAAATAGAAACTAATAGCTGCCACCAAACAAGCAGCGATAGCCCTAGTTGTTGCAACACCTTCCACAATACCACCAGCTGCACGAGTTACTCGTTTGTCAACTCAGCTAGCAGCACGTTCCCAAGCTCCCTTGCCACCTGACACTACTTCCGAAGCACTCTTGACACAAGACGAGTTGGCAAGATCAGATGAACCTTGTGAGCTTCAACAGCAAGAAGGTAGTTGCTGGAGTCAAGTTACAGTCGCATGCTTCTTTATATGTAGTCTCACAGTTTGATGTACACTAACACTTCCTATGTTCGTTGTTGGACTAGCACCTAGGCGCAAGAGGAAACAGACATCAGGGATAATGCTCGATAGGTTAACTAAATCTAGAGGAGGAAGAATGGAGATCCGTTTTGAGGCAGGTTTAAAAAGGCCACGTGATGCTATAGAGTCAGCCAAGTTAGTATCAGAGGCAGCGGTTGCCGTTAGGTGTCATGCACGTATCCTCCCAACATGGATTCAGTACAGGAATGACAAAGACGAAACCCAGTTCAACACCTTCCTCGACCATTTATCTGTAAGTATGGTTATGTATGGAAACTAGTAATATCGTCTTGCTTTGTCCCATACTTTCTAGGTTGCCGATAATGAGACTCCCATAATTTTCAACAGATGAGTTTTAAGTTGGATAGCCAAGATGATGCAACCAGACAAGCTTGCACCCATGTTTTCAAGTCTGCTCTGCGACAGTATAGGTATAACTTGAGGAAAACTCACTTTGAAGGCAAGGCTAACAGTGAACTTGCCCGAACATCCCCAGTGGAAAATATATCAGATGAAGACTAGAGAGGCCTCGTTAAACACTGGTCTGATCCAAAGTATCAAGTACGTTATATATATGTGATCAGATCACATGTTGAACTCCTATTTATGCATGTGCCTCACAAATCTATCTTCTTGTAGGTGAAGTGTTCAAAGAACAAGGCCAACCGTACGAAAGTGAAATTCCAACAGATGGCAGGATCTCGTAGCTATATTGCACACTGCGAGGCTCTTGTAATTAGCTGCTGTTTCACTCTTTTCCCTGTGCCATATTATCAGATCTTTATTGACTTGTTCCAAATGCAGAGGAAAGCTCGCAAGGACCAAAAAGTACCTGAACCAAATGCTGTGGAAATCTTCAAGGACTGTCACACCAGCAAGACGAAGGGCATGACTACACCAGTCAAAGCAGCTGTTGTAAGTCCTTAATCCTCATGCCTTTTAACTACTACTTACTCTGACTTGTGCATTGAACTGCACGGTTTGCAGCCAATGTCTATTACTCTTTTCAATTTTATACACAATTGTCTTAGCGTATCATTGCACCTTACAAGGTTTAAAAGAGAGGAGTGATGTTCCTTTGATCTTGATCTGTAATCTAGTTCCATGCTAGACTTGCCCACACAACGTTACAATTGCCTGTTTTGTCTGTTCTCAGTTGTTTTGTGATATGAATGATGTCATACTATGCTTACCGTATTATAAACTTTGTCTCTTTATCCTTAGCTGTCAATACAATGTGAAGAAATAGACAATACATTAGCCATGGTACATGGTCATATGTTTGGAACCTGGTTTTATTATGTACTTTGCAGTAAAATACAACTAATATTTTACACGGGTTCACCAGAATAAGTTCTGTATATAGACCAAAGCTATTTTGTTTAGTTTTGCTGCCTCCTTAATATCTTCTATTCTGGTACTACTAATGTAAAAACTCAACTTTTCAGCAAGCTATGGAACAAATGGTGGAACCGCCACCTTCTGAAGGTGACGAGGCAACTATAACCGCAATGTCACCTCTTGCTGCAGTGGGTCAATACCTGTCCACTAACAGTGCCAAAAGCACGTTCCTGCGTAATACTGGGTTGGTTGTTAAGGCAATCTCATCCAAACTGCCTCATGATCAAGATATGCAAGCTCAAAACAATGTTATATCTGCGCTCCAGACACAAGTCCATTCCCTAACAGAGACCCTTTGTGAAACAAGGACAACCATTGTTCGATGTCGTCAAGATATGCATGGTTTTGAAACCAGACTATCAGACATTTGATATGTTGTTCAGGAGGCTAGGAGAAATGAAGGCGAAGGTTATGGTGCTCCATCGGACAGTACAACATGAAAACATAACAGTCAGGTCAAATGAGCTGAGCTTCTGAACTTCTGGTGGTGCATTTATCTGCCGGACTGTTAACTTTTATGCCAACCTTCCTTTGGTTTATGGTTGTAATTTTTTTTGTTGCGATACAAAATTTGTTCTTAACGTGCAGCCACTGGCTCAAGAAAACAGCAAGCCATTTTTGTATAGTGTAGGGTGTTCCCTATATTTGCACTGGTGACGAACTTTGATGCCCAGTGGATGTAATCTGTGCAATCGCCTTAATAGCCTAGCGTTAGTTTCTGGCTTATTTATTTCCTAGTCTTCTTTTTCCTTGGTTTTCTAGTGGCCGCAACAACCATGGGCCATATACAGACCGTGGTAACCTTGAGCCTGCTACAGGATGTAGGATCCATGGGCCTCCTACGGGCCATCGCATAAATGGGCCTCCAATGGGCCGTAGAATCAGTGGGCCTCGGGCCGTTGGATAAATGGGCCCACATGGGCCGTAAACCGGTGTAATTGGTATCGGGCAAGCATGGTAATGGGCCGTTAACAGGCCGGAAGACAGCAAAGGCTTAATTCTGTCACAGGCATAACGGGTCGTTAATGGGCCAGAATATAGGACGGGCTGGAAACGGCGCAACGGGTTAACATGCCACAAACGGGCCAATTCTAACCACGGGCCGAATTTGGCCCATTAGGGGAACAGGCCAGTAACGGGCTGGAAGTAATCGAGGGCCGGAAAGGAGCCCAAGAACGTATGGGCCGTCAGTAGGCCGAAAGCTAACACGGGCTGGAAAACGGCCCATGTGAATCATGGGCCGTTAATGGGTACAAAGAAATTTACTGTTCATTATGGGCCAGAGTCACCATGGGCCACTAAAGGGCCCAAAGATACGAAAGGCCTCATATGGGCCGAAAGACGTCGTCGGCCATACATGGGCCAAAAGTGAAATGGGCTGGTGTTATATTCGATGGCCCACATGACGCTGTTGGGCCGATTTCGTGAAGGCCCTAACGGGCCGTGAGTTACCGGGCCGTAAAATGGGCTATATGCGAACAGACCGTTAACTGGCTTTTCATGGGCCGGCCCACTAGCTTTTGACCAAGTCAAATGGGCCGGCCTTTGTAAGCTAAATGGGCCAGTGTTGGGCCGTCGCATGTGTCGACATATCATAGGCGCCTATCTGACCCATTGACAAGCTGACACGTGTTTCCTTCGGCCAATGAGAATATTACACGTGGAAAATCCCCATTGGTCCTGGTTGCTAACGGGTTATCGGATCCAAAACCGGACCCGATAGCTTAATGGCGACCCGTTACTTTGGATGCCACGTGTCAGTTACCCTTGATGAAAGCACTTCCATGACGCGTCATTTATCGTCATGGAAGTGAACACTCCTGTGATGATAATTTTGGTATTGTCATGGAACACTTCTACGACAGCACAGGTATGACTATCTTGATTCTGTCATAAAATCGTCATGGATGTACATGCATGACAGAAAACGTGACCTACTGTGACAAACACGTAGCATCAAGGAAGTGTATTTTTTTTGTAGTGTGTATGGACAACCCTCTTGTGGTTCCACGCACGAATGTCATGCAAATCAGATGATTTCATTGAAATCGGACCAAATTCGTTGCATTTTACATATTTCTTTTTATTATGGAACATTTTACATATTTCAACTAAATAATAACCGACTAGGCCTTTTTTGAGTCCATGGGAGGCCCTTCACGCGATCGAGGTCCCGACACTTAACTGCTCTTGAAGGCCCAAATCCATTGCTCCTCTCTTTTAACAATTTGCAGCTGGGCTTGGCGTGCCACAGCCCAGTCCTGACGTGCTGCATCCAACTATCAGCCTGTTATACCTGATGTATCCCCTATGTACTTGAAGATGTTAAAATTTTGGAGAATTGGGAATTCGAACGACAGGTGCTTATGCTACCCATAAAAAAATCAGGTGCCTGAAAATCCGTTTTGCAAAAAATGATTTCGCTTTACATCCACATCGACCCTTGACATGATGGTTGGAAGCAAATGCCAAGTTCATACAAAAAGATCCTTAACAACAATACCAACTTGCAGACGACCAGGTAGAACAAGTACCAATACCAAACTAACTTAGAATCTTTTTAGTCCTGGCCCTCATGTTCGTCTGGTAGAAAATCTTGCAGATGATCAACTCCCACTCCTTCTCTTGCTCTAGGTCCTTGAGGTGGTACTGGTGCATCACCCAGTTGGTCCTCTCCTGGTCGAAGTTCTTGTTGATGTGCAGCACCAAAACCTTTTTGCTACCCCTCTGCCGGTCGTTGACCATCATCGGCATGGTATTGCCAGTCTTGTGCCACATCACATGCATGCCGCACTCCGATTGTATCTTGCGATGCGTCCGTGTGCCACTTCTGAACACCCTGGAGTTGCGCTGGAAGAAATGCTTGCTTATACCACTCAGTGTGATACCTGCAGTATTGGCGAATACAAGTTTTCAAGTAGTTGGCATTTTTATAAGTTGTATGTTCGTCTCGATCCAATGGTAGATAAATAGGTAGTACTAGTACTGGCAAGAAAGTACTCGAAAGTACTATGCAACGTGGGGTCATCAGTACTCAAGATTAGTGGGGTCGCTTCTTAATTTGGGTGGAAAATTAGTCAGTAGAGTAATCCACTCACAGCGCGCCGCTGCTCTCATCCAATCCAAAACCGCCGCCAGGCGCTCCTCTTCATTGCAACATCACTGCCGCCCGACGCTGCTCTTCCTTGCAACACCACCGCCGCTCCTCTCCTCTTGCATTCCAAATCCACCACTGCTCCTCTCATCTTCCATCCAATCCAAAAACGCCGGTCGCCGCTCCTCTTCCATTGCAACACCACCGCCAAGTAGATCGATGGAGGACAAGGAGTATGTGCAGATCACCAACAGCGACAACAAAAAGTTAGCCAGGCTGAGGGAGGTCGGTTCTTCGTTTGACAACAAGCGGCAGTTAGTGGCGATGGTGCAGATGATGCACAAATATCTAAAACCGAGTGAGAGGAAAGAGATCCACCCGGGGGGTCGCGTGGTTGCACATAGAGCTGCTGCTCTGGGCCATGGAGCAGACCGATTCGCCGAAGGTGGAGGTGGTGGCACTATCGATCCAAGATCGAGCATCCCGATGATGAAGAATCGAGCAACTACATGGTGCGTTTGGGAAGGTGCCATGGATCCCAGAGCCGGTGGAGTCTTTGTTGAGCAACTGCAAGAGGAGGAAAGCAATTGTCGTGATGTCGCTTCCCCTCCGTTCTCCTCGATTCCCTCGCCGTTCTCCTTATCCTACGGGCCGATGGTCTTCGTCCGAGGAATAGGATCTTATGTTATCAGTAAGCTTAGCACTCGATCTAATTTTCCTACTGCTCATGCTTACAATCATGGTGTGATTTTTGTACTTATGTTGGATGTGAATTCTTTTGCATTTTAGAACATCTTTGGCATGTTGCAGTCACTTGCTTCACTAAGTCTGCGTCTAAAAAGAAAAATAGAGGTATAAACAAAGGAATATATTTTGTGCAAATAGATGGCTGATCGGTGTCTCACATGGAAGTGTCTCAGGATGGGTGTAGCATATGCCGTGCTCGCTGTCGATGGTCGGTATGAACAAATCGATGAAAGGGTGAGATCTCGCGCTGTCAGCACTCACTTTGGCGTCAAGGTGCTCGATCAGCTCTTGATCCGTGGGATCGAACTTGACACCAGCTGGCAGCATCGGCCAATCCTTCTTGGACTTCAGCGGTTAATTCCAGTTAAATGGTACTCAATGTATGATCAATCAACTATTTAAGTAAAGGATGAAAGATTTCAACAGATAAGTGCTACTCTAAATCAAAGACCACGACACCCGAACAAACTGGGGTCTCGGCTTCATTACTACATGCATACCTTAAAGACTTGAAAACCCCCATAAAGATCGAAATCATCATACAGGGCGACGGGGCAAATACTCACAGGAGCGGCCTCGCTGGTTCCTTCCTTCATGCCGCTAGCTTGAAGAGGATCCTTGTTGAGATCAATTTTTTCAGCGTCTTCCTTTTGACTACTTGCAATGAAGTATAGCAGCTCCACTAGCTCATCTCTCATTGTACCAACTGGATTGGAACAAGGCGGCGGCTGGGAGGCGGGGAGATCCGGAGAGAATGGGAGAGTGATTTTGTAGAGAATGGGAGAGTGTTGTTGTACTACCAGAGGGGTGAGGCTCACTTTGGTGAACCGAACATGCCACCGGGACTCCTGTGTCACCTCATGCACAGCGTGTTGTCACATCATTTCAATGTGAGGACATGATGAATAATTTGACCGACGTATACTAGTACTACTAGTCGTAGTACTACTAGTCGTAAAAGTACTAATTACTAGTACGAGTAGCGCAATATACGGTATAGAGGACTACTAGTACTACAAATTTAGAAATGGAGTTCATTTATCCAATCTCCAGGTTGCTTCCATATTGCTTTAAATAATATTAGAGGGGATTGCTTAAGGCTTAGTTTTAAGGGCATTATGCAAGAGTGTTTAGAAGGAGCTTAAAATAGGTGCCTACAAAGTTACAAGGCTGTGCGATAGACTTTGTAGGCTACATGAGTAATACAAAATATAATTCCTATTGGACAACACTTTCACCAACAAAAGTATGCACTTGAAGCCTAATTGATATGTATGGCTTCTGCACAGGGATACACTTGATCCCAGAAATGTATCTATCCTTCAAACTAACTACAGTACATAATATGCAACAAAAGAGGGTCAAACTACAATAGCAGGATACATGGCTCAGTCTAGATATCACTATGAATCAAGTTGTGCATATTTGTTGTTGGCATGAACCACATCGCCGCATGTCAGGTTTGCAAAAGCCATTCATCGCTTTGAATCTTGATGCCTTTCACACACTGAAGATCATCTGGCAACAAGCTGTGTTGATGAATCTCTGTATATGGTGATTCATGAAACCCATGGTACGATGTGTAAACACAGTTCCCCCTGGCGAATGGAAGTTGCATAGCACGGTAATCATTGTCGGTGATATGATCGATGATTGGTTGGATGCTCGAATGATTGAGCCCGAGGAATAGGGAGTGGTTGCCGAGGTTGTAAACCCGCCTCCAGTTGAAAACGCCCGGCCCAACGGAGTTGGGATCTTTCTCGAACATGAAGCAACCATAGCCATCACAGTCGCGAACGCCCCGCACATTATTCTGCATGTGGTTTGATGAAATGTTTGGTCACTTTGGTACGTGCAAATGAGCATCAAATGCCCACCATCAGTTGAACGAGCGATAAACCACCACCCATTGACTTGTATATTTCCAGGTCCTGGAGTTATAAAGGCCAGCCCATTTGCGTCTGCTGCAACAAATCAAATTGGAGACCAAAAGGACAAAAATATACAATCATGTTCAGAGTATGTGTGGAATTAAGATTAATATAACAGTGACATAGATCATAGCCAGAGAATTGCAATGCCGTGGTCATAATCATACCCCAATTTATAAAAAAAGCCAATGGCTTTCATATTCTAGCAATATGACATGGTTCAAATATCATATAATAATGAGAGGAAAATAGCTATGCCAAGGCCTACTCATATTCTACCATAGCAGTTAGATGCCAACTGTTCTCATATCAACTCTAACAATAACATGTGTGGTTATAAAAATCTTGGAAATGAGAGTAACATATAGCAATCATGAGGTTATACTCATAATATCTATTCTAACAACCATTAGATGCCAATTGTTCTTATATCAACTCTAATAATAACATGTATGGTCATAAAAATATAGGAAATGAGAGGAACATATAGCAATGATGTGGTTATAGTCATACTATCTATTCTAAATTTCTAACAATCAATAGGAAGTCGTATTCATAAGGTAAAGATGAGATGAGACAGAACAATTACATGACGGTAGATTCCACCAGTATATGCAGCTAATCTGTGCGTCGGCCGCGTAAACGATGCCATCGTGCACTATAACATCAGACAAAAATGGAGGGTAAACAGGATTGATGATGAGCCATAACCATGTATGGAGACCAGATTCCAGATAAGCTAATCCCCTATCGAATAAGGAAATGAGCTTGTAATCCATGTGGTCTTCTAATGGTGTGGGCACTTCACAGATTACAATCTTCAGCAAACAGAGGTCGAATCAACTACTCGATGTGTCTCGTGTGTAGTAGGCACGACTGTATGGAGGGCCGCGAGGCTTGATGCCGGCGGTATCGAATGATGGAATGGTGATCTGGATACGTCTCCAATGTATCTATAATTTATGAAGTATTCATGCCATAATTACAACAATTTTATATGGTTTTGCTATAATTTGATTAGAACTAACCCGGACTGACGCTGTTTTCAGCAGAACTACCATTGTGTCATTTTTTGTGCAGAAATAAAATTTCTCGGAATGGGCTGAAAATTTATGGTGATTTTTTATGGACCAAAAGCGACCCCCGAAGAACAAGAGCTGGGCCAGGAAGTGGATGAGGAGGTCACAAGCCCTCTAGGCGCGCCCCACCCCCCAGGGAGGGTGCTCCGGGCTTGTGGGCCTCTCGGGCACCCCCTTGACATGAGACCGACGCCAAAAAATTCTTATAAATACCCAAACCTCCGAAAATAACCCTAGATCATAAGTTACACCGCCACAAGCATGTGTAGCCATGAAAAATCAATCTAGGCCCTCTCCAGCACCCTACCGGAGGGGGCCATCATCACCGGAGGCCATGGAGGAGGAAGCCGGAGGGGGCCATCATCACCATGAAGGCCAAGGCCCAGAGGGAGAACCTCTCCCCATCTTGGGGGGAGGCCATGCAGGAGGAAGCACAAGGGGGAGACCCTCTCCCCCTCTCTCTCGGTGGCGTCGGAGTGCCGCCGGGGGAATAATCGCCGCGGTGATCGTCTTCATCAACATCACCATCTTCATCACCTTCCTCATCTTTTTAAAGCGGTCCACTCTCCCGCACCCCACTGTAATTCCCTACTTGAACGTGGTGCTTTATGCCACATATTATGATCCAATGATGTGTTGCCATCCTATGATGTTTTGAGTAGATTTCTTTTGTCTTTTGGGTTGATTGATGATCTAGATTGGTTTGAGTTGTATGTTTTATTTTGGTGCTGTCCTATAGTGCCCTCCGTGCCGTGCACACGTGAGGGATTCCCGCTGTAGGGTGTTGCAATACGTTCATGTTTCGCTTATAGTGGGTTGCTAGAGTGACAGAAGCTTAAACCCGAGTAAGGGGGTTGTTGCGTATGGGATAAAGGGGACTTGATACTTTAATGCTATGGTTGGGTTTTACCTTAATGATCTTTAGTAGTTACGGATGCTTGCTAGAGTTCCAATCATAATTGCATATGATCCAAGTAGAGAAAGTATGTTAGCTTATGCCTCTCCCTCATATAAAATTGCAATAATTATTACCGATCTTGTTAACAATTGCCTAGGATAATTCCGCACACCGATCCATCATTATTCCACACTCGCTATTTATAATATATTGTAATATAATCTAACTTTATGTTAACATCACCTATTTTTATGTTTTAGCTCTTCGATATCATGCAAATCTATCCTCTTTATACCCCAACATAGTTTTATTTCTCCTTTCTAGATGAAAGCAAACGCTCGGTGTACGTAGAGTTGTATCGGTGGTAGATAGGACTTGAGAGAATATTGATATTACCTTTAGCTCCTTGTGGGTTTGACACTCCATACTTATCACTTCCATCTTTGAAAATTGCTATGATGATTCCTTGCACTTTGGGATTATCAAGCTCTTTTCTGACTCTGTTGCCGGGGAGCAATAGTGTGGGGTTGATATTCTAGTGTGTGCTTGTTTGCTTTCTTCACTAAGTAGATTTTGTTTTCCCTTTTGTTTTTCTTTAGTTGTGGGTGAACCGATTTTTTTAAAGAACGAAAAATACAAAAAAATTCTACTTGCCTCTTATGCCTAAAAACTTTTTCAAAAAGAGAAGTGACTGGAAGGTTATGCATTGCAGAAGTGAGGGTCAACCTTGAACACTTGTGTTCATGCTCATGGAAACAATGTATAATTTTTCATGGAAGTTTCTCAAAAATAATTATCCCCTTTTATATATCCATTGTATTATAAAAATAATGTGCAAAGATTTGCCTTTAGGATGACTAGATTGCTTGGTTGCCATGTGCGGTTGAAAAACAGAAACTTTGGCTGTAGTACGTGAATTTACATTTTTTACTGGAATGTCAAAAGTTTCTGAAATTTTTACACAGTACTTATATGAATTTTTTTTATTTTTTCCTATTTTTTAAGAATTTTTGGTGTTATATAAGTATACGAAATTTCCAGATTGCTACAGACTGTCCTGTTTTTGACAGATTCTGTTTTCTATGTGTTGTTCACTTATTTTGATGAATCTTTGGGTTGTATCGGGGGGTATGAACCATGGTAAAGTTGGAATAAAATATATATAATGCTAATATGAAATTGGAATGAGTTTACAACAGTACCTAAAGGTAGTGATTTGCTTTATTATACTAACGGATCTCACGAGGGTTTTGTTAAGTTTTGTGTGGATGAAGTGTTCGAAGATAGAGGAGTTATCGATATAAGAAGAATAAGGAGAGGCAAGAGTTAAAGATTGGGGATGAACAAGGCATCCCAAGTAAATATTTCAGGGATACTCAAGCATCTAAGCTTGGGGATGCCCCGGTTGGCATCCCATCTTTCTTCTTCAACAATTATCGGTATATATCGGTTTTTGTTTTGTTCACATGTTATGCTTCTTTTGTGTTTATTTTTCTTTTCTTTTCCTTTATGAACCATGCTAGTATGAGATATTCCTTCATTGATTTATATAATTCTTCATGTGCTTCACTTAAATCTTTTGAGTATGGCTTTATAGAATGCTCTTTGTGCTTCACTTAAATCTTTTGAGTATGGCTTTATTGAATGCTTCGTGTGCCTCACTTATATATTTTGAGCTTGGATGTTGGTCAATCTATATAAATTTAAGAATGATCTATTAAGTTCACTTATACCTTTTAGAGTATGAATAAAATTATCATCGAAATTGGGCTTGGAAGAGTATCATTAAAATATCATGCCTAGCTAAAAAGGCATTAAAGAAAAGAGCTTGTTGGGAGACAACCCAATATTTACCCCTACTGTTTTTGTGTGTTCTCATAATTATGCTACTTTAGTAATCATGTATTATAGCTTTTGTTTCTATAAAGTGCCAAGTAAGACCTTTGGGATGATCTATGGTGGTAGTTGATTTGATCTTGCTGAAAAACAGAAACTTTTGCGCTCATTGCCAGAATTTTAAAAAATCATAGAAGGGTGCTTTTGATCTGAATGTTTTACACAAGATTGATATACAATTTCCTACGTTTTCCTAATTTTTCAGATTTTTTGGAGTAGCAGAAGTATGGTTGTTGTTTAGATCATTACAGACTGTTCTGTTTCTGACAGATTCTGTTTTCAATGCGTAGTTTGCTTGTTTTCTAGTTTCTATGGCTTATATTGCTCAATATAAATTGTAGAAATGATATGGTACATTAGGCATTGTGTGAGAACAATTATGAATATTATATTGACAGTACCAAAGTGAATGATTTGTCTTTATCATACTAACCCATCTCACGAAGTTCCGTTAAGTTTTGTGTGATTGATTTCAAGTTTTGATTGAGATGTCGATATGAGGAGAATAAGGAGTGGAAAAACCCTAAGCTTGGAGATTACCAAGGCACCCCAAGGTAATATTCAAGGAATACTCAAGCTCCTAAGCTTGGGGATGCCCCGGAAGGCATCCCCTCTTTCGTCTTAAAAACTATCGGTATACCTTACTCGGAGCTATATTTTTATTCGTCACATGATATGTGTTTTGCTTGGAGCGTATTTTAATTTTACTAGCTGTTTGAATAAAATCATTGGATCTTAAATCTTGAATGAGAGAGAGCACCTCACATGGCTATTTAACTACTTGACTACGCATTGATCTTCACTTATATCTTTTTGGAGTAGTTTTGTCATTTACTCTCGTGCTTCAGTTATATCCTATGAGTAAATGGTTGAATGAATTGAATATCATAAATCTGAAATTATATATGTTTTATATGCTTATCCCATGGGCAGTAATGACTTCACATATAAGAAGTATAGGTGGCAAAATTTATTGAAAGTTAGCAAACACCGCATTGGTTACTTGAACAATTCATGAAAGAATATTGAAGGAAGAGAGATTTCACATATAAATATAATATCTTGGACATCTTCTATGATTGTGAGCCCCATTAATTATTTTCAAACTTGAGCAAATTAGTTGAAGTTGGACAAGCAAGGCAACGTAATGAGTTATGTTTGGGTATATTTGCATAGAAGTTATATTGTTATGGATCCTCCAACATGTGGTGCTTGCTTAGGATATTTTTCTAGCCAAAAATTTGTACTAAGTAGAGATACTACTTGTGCATCCCAAACCCTTAAACCCAGTTTCTTGCCATGAGTGTCCACCATATCTACCTATGGATTGAATAAGATCCTTTAAGTAAGTTGTCATCGATGCAAAAAGCAAGAAAAATTGCTCCTAAATATGTATGATCTTTTATTGTAAGGGAAAATAAGCGTTGTACGAACTTGTGATGGTAAAGAAATAAAAGCGACGGACTGCATAATAAAGGTTGCTATCACAAAGGGTAATACAACGTGACGTTCCTTTGCATTAAGGGTTTGCACATCCAAAATTAGAAAGTGCGTGACAACCTCTGCTTCCCTCTGCGAAGGGCCTATCTTTTACTTTCATGTATTTACTTTTATGCAAGAGTCAATAGTATTCCTTCTTAGTTCAACCTCAGTTATTCTTTAGTTGGCAAGCATCATGTGGTGGGGAAAGATCCAAGCATATATGGCCATTCAAATATATTTGATCATGAATTATTATTCTTGACAATTATCTATATGATAAATAAGTTGGGAGGCGAAACATTAGGCCCCTATCTTTCTCTGTGTTCGACGGATACTATTTGTTCTAAAAATATGCTTTGAGTGTTAGCAATCATGGAAGACTATATGATAGTTGAGTATGTGGAATTTGCTAAATGAAAGCTCTTACATAGACCCTTCCTGAAAATAAGATGAATTGCAATTGTTTGGTGACTGAAAGCATAGTTTGTTAGTTTTCAAGAAACTTTATGGTCTATACTTTAACATGTGAATAGCTTGTTACTTGATCATGAGAAGTTTTATGAGATGAGCTACTGTTTATGATATATAATGATGCTAGAAAAAGTATTTGGAACTATCATTGATCAAATTTATGCACTATGCTAGCATTCACACTTCATAAATTATTTCTTTTATCATTTACCTACTCGAGGACGAGCAGGAATTAAGCTTGGGGATGCTGATATGTCTCCAACATATCTATAATTTATGAAGTATTCATGCCATGTTTACAACAATTTTATATGGTTTTGGTATGATTTGATTAGAACTAACCCGGACTAACGCTGTTTTCAGCACAACTACCGTGGTGTCGTTTTTTGTGCAGAAATAAAAGTTCTCGGAATGGGCTGAAAATTTATGGTGATTTTTTATGGACCAAAAGAGACCCCTGAAGCACAAGAGCTGGGTCAAGAAGTGGACGAGGAGGCCACAAGCCCTCTAGGCGTGCCCTACCCCCAGGGAGGGTGCTCCGGGCTTGTGGGCCCCTCGGGCACCCCCTTGACGTGAGACCGATGCCAAAAATTCTTATAAATACCCAAACCTCCGAAAAGAACCCTAGATCGGAAGTTCCGCCGCCGCAAGCCTCTGTAGCCACGAAAAATCAATCTAGGCCCTCTCCCGCACCCTACCGGAGGGGATCATCATCACCGGAGGCCATGGAGGAGGAAGCCGGAGTGGGCCATCTTCACCATGGAGGCCAAGGACTAGAGGGAGAACCTCTCCCCATCTAGGGGGGGAGGCCATGGAGGAGGAAGCACAAGGGGATACCCTCTCCCCCTATCTCTCGGTGGCGCTGGAGTGCCGCCGGGGGAACAATCGCAGCGGTGATCGTCTTCATCAACATCACCATCTTCATCACCTTCCTCATCTCTTTTAAGCGGTCCAGTCTCCCGCACCCCGCTGTAATCCCCTACTTGAACATGGTGCTTTATGCCACATATTATGATCCAATGATGTGTTGCCATCCTATGATGTTTTGAGTAGATTTCTTTTGTCTTTTGGGTTGATTGATGATCTAGATTGGTTTGAGTTGTATGTTTTATTTTGGTGCTGTCCTATGGTGCCCTCTATGCCGCGCACACGTGAGGGATTCCCGCTGTAGGGTGTTTCAATACATTCATGATTTGCTTATAGTGGGTTGCTAGAGTGATAGAAGCTTAAACCCGAGTAAGGGGGTTGTTGCGTATGGGATAAAGGGGACATGATACTTTAATGGTATGGTTGGGTTTTACCTTAATGATCTTTAGTAGTTGCGGATGCTTGCTAGAGTTCCAATCATAAGTGCATATGATCCAAGTAGAGAAAGTATGTTAGCTTATGCCTTTCCCTCATATAAAATTGCAATAATGATTACCGATCTTGTTAACAATTGCCTAGGATAATTCCACACACCGATCCATCATTATTCCACACTCGCTATTTATAATATATAGTAATATAATCTAAGTTTATGTTAGCATCACCTATTTTTATATTTTAGCTCTCCGAAGTCATGCAAAGCTATCCTCTTTATACCCACAACATAGTTTTATTTCTCGTTTCTAGATGAAAGCAAACGCTCGGTGTACGTAGAGTTGTATCGGTGGTAGATAGGACTTGAGAGAATATTGATCTTACCTTTAGCTCCTTATGGGTTCGACACTCCATACTTATCACTTCCATCTTTGGAAATTTCTACGATGATTCCTTGCACTTGGGGATTATCAGGTCTCTCGCTGGGTGTATATATCCACGAGACGCTATGGACTACCCGAATGGTGGATGAGGACGAACCAGTTAGCCTTCATGCCTGCCCAGTAGTGGCCGCGCATGAAGGACAAGTGGGCCGGCAGTGGTAGCATGTCGAGGGGCACGATGACAACCTCTGTAGGATCGTCAAGTTGGTGTCTGGGCCACCTGCGAGGATCGGGGATCAGCAAGCAGGGTGTCTTGAAAAGGGCCGGCCGGCTGCAGATGAGCACACGGAACATAGACACCGAGCATGCGACTAGACGCACGATGCTGAGCAGGTCCATACGATTACAAATCCGCTCCAAGAGAACATCGGGGAGGGAATTCCAATCGCGGCTCTGCGTGTTAGTCGATTCTGCCATAGGTTTTTTTAGTGTGCTAAGTGATTGTGGTTTTTGGTGCCTGCGAGCAAGCGGGGAAGTGGATGTGGGAGGGCGAGCAAAGAAGATGGCCTGTGTGGCCGAGCAGTGAGCTGGGGTGATGGTGTACTGCACTAGGGGGTCCTAACCTAGTTGGCCCATGCTCCTCGGGTTGGGCTGATGGGCCCTCATTCTTCTCAAGATGGACTTTCGGAAGCTGCATGCTGGAGGCATGATCGAGACTACATCTACCGAAGACTTGGCATATACTCCAAGACTTCTCTTGCTGCCTCCACACCAGGATACCGACCTTGTTTCCCTAGATACCCTACCTGGTGTCTATATAAGCCAAAGGGTTTAGCCCGTAGAGGGGACATTAACGCAATTTCATTCTTCTAGCCCTAGAGTTAGACCACATATTACGATCTCGAGGTAGATCAATTCTGTACTCGATACATCTTCATTAATATAAACAAGGGCAGGACGTAGGGTTTTACCTCCATCAACAGGTCCCGAACCTGGGTAAACATCGTCTCCTTGTTCCTGTTATCATCTGTCCGAGATCCACAGCTCGGGACCCCCTACCCCGAGGTCTACCGGTTTTCACATCGACACTCGTGCTTTCATTGAGAGTTCCGCTGTGAGATCGATAGAAGGATCGATGGCTCATCTGCAGATCAACTACGGCAACGGCAACGGGAATGTTTACGTCCCCGGCCAACTCTTCATGTTCGGTAGCATGATCTTCTGCGCCGACTCGACTGGCCATCTGGCCTCCGTTGAGAACCACACCCCGGGTCAGATCGTGACCTTTGGAGGCCTAGAGTACACCGCACATTCCCGCGGCGAACTCATCCTGTCAGGCCGGATGCCCGACCAGGGTTGAGGACCTGCCCGACACTGGAGGCTCGGCTCCGAAACCGATATCCTTCGAGGATGTCAGACCACGCCCCTTGGCATCCCCGGAGGACCCCGACTCGATGACTCCAGATGATCTCGGCTTGACCCCCAGCCCAGACTCTAGTCCGGCCCCTATCTTGGAAGCTACGTCGGATTTAGAGCCCATCTCGACGCATGATCTACAGTCACTTTCAGATCCTCTCCGCGCCAAAAACGCGCCGAGCTATACGGCGGGCATACTTCGAGTTAGGCCCGCTTATAGCCAAGCCATGAACTCCTAAGAGCTATCTCACCTAAATGAGATGCTTGATCGTATCCAGAGCATGTTAATCTAGGACGGCAAGACTTCGGTTCACGACAAGGTCAGACTTAAAGCCGGCGACCGGGAAATTTACATCCCACCCACCACCCACCTAGTCGCCACGGTTGATGACTTAACCGACATGCTAGACTACGACGAGGCCACGAACATGGATGAAGATGCCGATGGCCCCAAAGGACACACTTCGCCATTACTAAACACTGGTAAGTGGTCTACAACATTCACCTATGATGTCTACATGGTTGAAACTCCCAAATCCCCTCCAAGACGTCGGCACAGGCACAGAAGGGGTACCAACAACAGGGAACCCATCGACCACAATGCCACCACCGATAACGGTGCCGTGACAGTCGGTCACGCCGATATCACTGGAGAGGACTTTCAAGCCTCCCCAGTACAGAACAACAGTCCCAAAGGAAATCCTGAGGACTTGGATCCCGATGACCTCTTTGAAGGGGCCGACGATAACTACATGCCAGAGTCCGAGGAGGACGAGAGCCTCAGCACCGAGGACTACATCGTCCCCGAAGACCTCTTCGAACAAGAGCGCTGATGACCCACAAGTATAGGGGATCAATCGTAGTCCTTTCGATAAGTAAGACTGTCAAACCCAATGAGGAGCAGAAGGAAATGACAAGTGGTTTTCAGCAAGTTAATTTCTGCAAGCACTGAAATTGTCGGTAACAGGTAGTTTGATATCAAGATAACTTGTAGCAAGTAACAAGTAACAATAGTAAAAATAAGTGTAGCAAGGTAGCCCAATACTTTTTGTAGCAAAGGACAGTCCGGAACTATCTCAGATAATAAGTAAAATGTTCTCGAGGACACACGAGAATTTCATCTAGTCACTTTCATCATGTTGGTTTGATTTGCGTTCGCTACTTTGATAATTTGATATATGGGTGGACCGGTGCTTGGGTGCGGTTCTTACTTGAACAATCCTCCCACTTATGATTAACCCCCCTCACAAGCATCCACAACTACGAAAGAAGAATTAAGATAAAATCTAACCATAGCATTAAACATATGGATCCAAATCAGCCCCTTACAGAATAACGCTTAAACTAGGGTTTAAGCTTCTGTCACTCTAGCAACCCATCATCTAATAACTACTCCATAATGCATTCCCTTAGGCACCAAGATGGTGAAGTGTCATATAGTCGACGTTCACATAACACCACTAAGGTAATCACAACATACATATCATCAAAATATCGAACACATATCAAAATCACATGATTACTTGCAACATGACTTCTCCCGTGTCCTCAAGAACAAAAGTAACTACTCAAAGAACATGTTCATGTTCAAGATCAGAGGAGTAATAAATATCATAATGGATCTAAACATATAATCTTCCACCAAATAAACCAGCTAGCATCAACTACAAGATGTAATCAACACTACTAGTCACCCACAGGTACCAATCTGAGGTTTTGATAGAAAGATTGAACACAAGGGATGAACTAGGGTTTGATATGAGATGGTGCTATTGAAGATGTTGATGAAGATTGGCCTCCGAAAAATGAGAGGGTTGTTGGTGATGATGATGGCTTTGATTTCCCCCTCCGGGAGGGAAGTTCCCCCAGCGGAATAGCTCCACAAGAGGGCAAAAGTTCTCCTACCCAAGTTCAGCCTCGAGACGGCGGCGCTGCGTCCCGAAAGTCCTCCCCTTATTTTCTCTAGCTCAAAAGACCTCATATACCAGAAGATGGGCACCAGAGGTGGGCCTGGGCCCCCACTACCCACCAGGGCACGCTTGGAGGGGGTGGCACGCCCTGGTGCCTAGTGGGAACCTGGGTGGCCCCCTCTAGTAGTTCTTTTCTCCAATATTTTTTATATATTCCAAAATAATTATTTGTGAAATTTTAGGTCATTTGGAGATGTGCAGAATAGGTATCTCTGACATAGCTTTTTCAGGTCCAGAATTCCAGCTGCCGGCATTCTCCCTCTTTGTGTAAACCTTGCATATTATGAGAAAAATGCATTAGAATTACTCCACAAAGTGTTCTATTGCATAAAAACACTATAAATAACAGTAGGAAAACATGATTCAAAATGGACGTATCAACTCCCCCAAGCTTAGACCTCGCTTGTCCTCAAGCGAAAGCCGACATCAAAAATCATTTCCACATCTTTAGAGAGAGAGGTGTCGATAAAAACAAAATACGGACATAGTAGCATCATGCTTATTACTATAACAACAATAAACTTTATCATAATACTTCTCATGAGCAAGTAACAATTCATCACAACATCGAAGTATGAAGCATAAACTTTATTGAAAACCAACAACCTATGTTCTCAGTTAACTTTGCAATTACAATTCATCATATTTTCAGGAAGGGCCTCGTATCGGAGCCTTTCGGCAAGTCCACATACTCAACCATCATTTAGTCTTCTATGATTGCTAACACTCACAACATATCACTACTGCAGGATGCAGCTAACGTGACACTACAATCAGAGACCCTTTGAGGAAACTGTGTGCGATGCATTAATCGCAAACGGTGATGTAAAAAAACCATAAAAAAAGATGCAAAACATTTGCGATGGCGGATACATCAAACACAGTTCAGATTGTAGTTGCGTGTGCGATGGGTGGCATACGGTTCATTTCACTGAACTGTTTGCGATGAGGAAGAACAACAGAAAAAGGCAGCCAAATGAAGGTGTGTGCGATATACGGCATACATTTCACTGGGATGAACTGGTTAAGATTAGGGAATGCAATAGAAACAATCACCCAGATCAAGGTGTGTGCGATTGATGTCACTTGAACTATGTCGGTATTACCCCAAAGAGGAAGGGATGATGCAGCACAGCTACGGTAGGTATTTCCCTCAGTTATGAAACCAAGGTATCAATCCAGTAGGAGAACCAAGCAACACTATGTAAACGGTACCTGCACACAAAGAACAAATACTTGCAACCCGACGATTAGGAGGGGTTGTCAATCCCTCTACGGGTAACAGTGCCAGAAATTGTCAAGTTGATGGGATAAAAATTGTGTAGATTGGATAAATAGATCTCGATAAAATGCGAAATAAATAAAATAGCAAAAAAAAATTGCAGCAAGGAATTTTTGGGTTTTTGGAATAATAGATCTGAAAACAAAAGCAAATAAAAATAGATCTCAAAGCAAATATGATAAAGAATAGACTCGGGGGCCGTAGATTTCACTAGTGGCTTCTCTCAAGAAAATAGCACACGGCGGGTAAACAAATTACTGTTGGGAAATTGATACAATATTGAATAATTATGACGATATCTAAGGCAATGATCATTATATAGGCATCACGTCCAAGATTAGTAGACCGACTCCTGCCTGCATCTACTACTATTATTCCACACATCGACCGCTATCCAGCATTCATCTAGTGTATTAAGTTCATGGAAAAACGGAGTAATGCAATAAGAACGATGACATGATGTAGACAAGATCCATTCATGTAGGAATAGCCCCCATCTTGTTATCCTTAATAGCAACGATACATGCGTGTCTTGCTGCCCCTTCTGTCACTGGGAAAGAACACCGCACTATCGAACCCATCACAAAGCACCTCTTCCCATGGCAAGAAAAATCGATCTAGTTGGCCTAACTAAACCAAAGATTCGAAGAAGAAATACGAGACTATAAGTAATCATGCATATAAGAGATCAAAGAAGACACAAATAATATTCATGGATATAGATCTGATCATAAACTCAAAGTTCATCGGATCCCAACAAACACACCGCAAAAAGGGTTACATCAAATAGATCTCCAAGAGACCATTGAATTGAGAATCAAAAAGAGAGAGAAGAAGCCATCTAGCTACTGCCTACGGACCTGTAGGTCTACAATGAACTACTCACACATCATCAGAGAGGCACCAATGAGGATGATGAACCCCTCCGTGATGGTGTCTAGATTGGATCTCGTGGTCTTGGAACTTGCGGCGGCTGGAATTGTGTTTCATCGACTCCCCTAGGGTTTTTGAAATATTTGGGTATTTATAGGGCAAAGAGGCGGTGCGGGAGGCCACCGAGGTGGGCACAACCCACCAGGGCGCGCCTGGGCCCCCAGGCGCACCCAGGTGGGTTGTGCCCCCTCGGGGCACCCCTCTGGTACTTCTTTGGCCCATGTTGTTCCTTCTGGTCCATAAATATTCTCCAAAAAGTTTCACGGCGTTTGGACTCCGTTTGGTACTGATATTCTGCGAAGTAAAAAACAAGCAAAAAAACAACAACTGGCACTGGGCACTATGTCAATAGGTTAGTCCCAAAAAAATGATATAAAGTTGCTATAAAATGACTGTAAAGCATCCAAAAATGATAATATAACAGCATGGACCAAGCAAAAATTATAGATACATTGGAGACGTATCAGCATCCCCAAGCTTAATTCCTACTCGTCCTTGAGTAGATAAATGATAAAAACAAAATTTTTGATGTGGAATGCTGCCGAACATGTTCATCACATATTCTTTTCTTTTGTAGCATGGACATTTGGACTTTTATATGGTTCAAAGCAATAGTCTAGTTTTTACATGAAGATTTCAATACTCAAGCATATCAACACGCAACCATGTCTTTCAAAATATCAACACTAAAGAAAGTTATCCCTAGCCCATCATGCTCAATCATTGATCCATTCATGAAACACACTCGCATATTAGCTACATCCAATGCTCAAGTACGATCATAGTGCCTCTTAGTTGGTGCTTTATAAGATAAGATGGAGACTCAAATAAAAATAAAATTGCATAAAGTAAATAGATAGGCACTTCACAGAGGGAAGTACGGATTTGTAGAGGTGCCAGAGCTCAAAGCTTAAATTGAGAGATAAAAAATGTTGAGAGGCATACTTTTCCCGTCAACGAAAACGACCGAGTAATTCCCAACACTTTCCATGCTAGATATATCATAGGCGGTTCCCAAATAAAAAATAAAGTTTATTCCTTTTTCCACCATTCTACCACAATCCATGGCTAGCCGTATCCACGGGTGCCCTCCATACCAACACTTTCCAAGGAATTTATTATTTGACAACATAAAGTAAATTTCTTTTTCATTTCAGGACTGGGCATCCGTATTACCGCCGCACTCTCGTGCAATGACAAGTGAATAAACACTCATCTTGAGAATAACACATCTAGCATGGAAAATATTGGCCACCCCCTGCCGCTTCATGAGCAGTACGAGCACACAAAAAGGAAATTCATTTTGAAAATTAGAGATGGCACATACAAATTTGCTTAGAACGGCACGGGAATACCACATATAGGTAGGTATGGTGGAGTCATATGGCAAAACTGGGTTTAAAGATTTTGGATGCACAAGCAGTATTTCTACTTAGTACAAGTGGAGGCTAGCAAAAAGATTGAGAAGCAACCAACCAAGAAACAAAAAATCACATAAGCGAGCATTAAGCATAACTAACACCGAATATTGCACCACAAGTAGGATGTAATTTCATTGCATAACTATTGACTTTCGTGCTTGCATAGGGAATCACAAACCTTAACACCAATATTCTTACTAAAGCATAATTACTCACCAACATGACTCATATATCACTATCATCATATCTCAAAACTATTACAAAGAATCAAGTTTATTTTGTCCAATGATCTTCATGAAAGTTTTTATTATATCCCTCTTGAATATCTATCACTTTGGGACTACTTTCATATATTGCAATTGCTTTTGACAAGCTCAAACAAATCGAAGTGAAGAACATGAGCATAAAATTTTCCGTCTCTCAAAATAATATAAGTGAAGCATGAGAGAATTTCTTAAAAAAATACTAACTCTCAAATAAATCTAAGTGAAGCATGAGAGCATTTCTTCAAAAAAAAATTTAAAGCACACCGTGCTCAAAAAGATATAAGTGAAGCACTAGAGCAATTCCATAGCTCAAAAAATTTAAGAGCTCAAAAAGATATAAGTGAAGCACTAGAGCAATTCCATAGCTCAAAAAATTTAAGTGAAGCATAAAGAGCAATTCTAACAAATCATAGCATAATTTTAGCTCTCTCAAATAGGTGTGTCCAGCAAGGATACTTGTGACAACCTAAAAGGCAAAACAAGCAAAGACTCATTTAATACAAGATGCTCCAAGCAAAACTCATGATATGTGACGAATAAAAATATAGCTCTGGTCGTTAGAAGAAAGAGGGGATGCCTTCCGGGGCATCCCCAAGCTTAGTTGCTTGGTTCTCCTTGAATATTAACTTGGGGTGCCATGGGGCATCCTCAAGCTTAGGCTTTTCTTACTCCTTATTCCTAGGGTTTTGGAACTACTCACACATCATCGGAGAGGCACCAATGAGGATGATGAACCCCTCCGTGATGGTGTCTAGATTGGATCTCGTGGTTCTAGAACTTGCGGCGGCTGGAATTGTGTTTCGTCGAATCCCCTAGGGTTTTTGGAATATTTGGGTATTTATAGGGCGAAGAGGCGGTGCGGGAGGCCACCGAGGTGGGCACAACCCACCAGGGCGTGCCTGGGCCCCCAGGCACGCCCAGGTGGGTTGTGCCCCCCTCGGGGCACCCCTCTGGTACTTCTTTGGCCCATGTTGTACCTTCTGGTCCATAAAAATTCTCCAAAAAGTTTCGCTGCGTTTGGACTCCGTGTGGTACTGATATTCTGTGAAGTAAAAAACAAGCAAAAAACAACAACTAGCATTGGGCACTATGTCAATAGGTTAGTCCCAAAAAAATGATATAAAGTTGCTATAAAATGATTGTAAAACATCCAAGAATGATAATATAACAGCATGGAACAAAGCAAAAATTATAGATACGTTGGAGATGTATCAGCAATATACGACATACAGTTCACTCGGATGATCTGTTTTCGATTAGGCAACACAACAGGAACAGTTCAACTGAACAAGATGTGTGTGATATGCGGCAAACAGGTTCCTAATCAAAAATGTGTGCGAAGACCCATAATAACATAGACAATTTCTGCTAATAAGCCGTGTGTGTTGTGGGCAAATGCTTGCTGGTATACAATTGTCAGCGATTGATGAATTCATCACCGACTGATTTCCTAGTATGGTCCGTGTGTGTTGCCATTGCATACAGAACAACAATATATGTACTTATAAGGACTTGATTCCATAACCAAATTGAACATCCAATTACATAGGTGGCTAGTACACACATGACCTTTGTACACACCAAAGTATGTTCCAAAATGCCTAGAAAACTCAAATAATGTATAAAAAGCAAAACAAACGCTGAATAATTTCATATTTTTTAGGAGGACACTCCTATAGTTGCATGTTGCATCTATAAAATAAATCAAGGTGGGAAGAGACAGCGTATGTCGTTTCGCACACATATAGGTGACAAGTTCCCACTCGGAACCATGAGGCTTCTTGAGAGAAGCTCCGGTTTGTAAGAAGTTTATATCAAAACTTGTCCCAAATTGGACTATTTTTTACCACAGTATGTTGGTGCCATGTCATAACACCATGCCGTGTTTCATGATTTTGAGGCGAGTTTTGGATTTACAGTAATTTTAAAACCAGGTTTCTCAACATTTACTGTCGAGTCGGCACCGCCCTGGATAGGCTTTTTCCTCGCGGGTCCCAAATGTCAGAATCCAAATCTGTCACTACCATGCAGCTTTTATTATTAAGAATTACATCCCATTTGGTGTGCTAGCTGAAAATAAGTTTGGTGGGTGTTGGCGGGCGCTAAGAACTTGCAGGTTCTGTAATGAACAAAGATCAAAGCCTAGTATGAAAGAAAATATGGGTCAAAGACGAGTTGAAAAGGGCAACAATATCTAACTCCAGCTTACAAAAGGTACAAAAGCACGAGGATTAATTGTTCATCAAGTTTACACATAACCCAGATTGAACAGAGCAATAACATCTAACTCAACCAAAGTTTTCAGCAGTCACAATCAAATGGATCGGTCTGATCCATAAAATCAAGATCTCGGTACAAAAGATCTACTGGTCCATGATGATGACAAGTTATTGTAAATAGAAGCCAAGCACGATCAGAAGCCCTTAGGTCCACCTGAAACTTCTTTTTATGCTGTTCAACATGTCCACCCATGAGAAATTTCTTGTTGAAAAACCTAATCCTCATGGATAATAGTGCCCTCGCATTCCTCATGAAGAATGTGACAAAGCTAGTGTTTACATGGTTGGATGCATATCCTTCCACTGTTATTGTCTTCAAACGAATGTCATGAGATTTGAGAAAATCCTTGTGCTTCCTCTGCCATCGATTGGTTAGACCTTTTTCTTGAAGTCCTAGTACCTAAATAGACATGAAGACTGAAAACAGTTAATGTCTAAAATAGAGTATGTCGAAGGAGCGACAGCTGAATGGTTAATTCTAGTGCATTATATATGGGCTTTCAATGTGTGTGAAATCATCACCTTTATATACAAATTCTCCAGACATGGAAAGCATCACAGCAAGCCAATAGTGGTGTTCAGATCAAGACACCCTATATAAATATATAAGGTCTTGACAGAATCCAGCACCCCTGATACGCCATCCATGGACAAGCTCTTCATTCAGCATAGAACATAATATTAGCACCGAAAGTGTACTCCAAGATGATATTTAACTTATGCGCACAAATGAAAAATGCAGATTACAAAAGTATACATGGTAACATACAGTACCTGAATAAGTGTGGAGCCAACCACCAACTTGTAACCTTCAAACGGATCAGGAAATACACTCAAGGTCTCCAGTTTAGGCGCAGAGACCACATTTATTTGCAAAGGTTTATAACAACAATCAAGGAGCAACCTTTGAAGTGAAGGGGCATCTTCGATGATGAGCTCCTGTCCTTCAAAACGAATTCCAATGCTTACAAGGTGAGGCGACTTTATTTTGAGACAAGAGATATGGATTCCTTTTCCAAAAACAAGCACCAAATGCTCCAGTGCAGGGCAGCTGGAGGGGATGATGTTGTGCAGTGAGGCCACCGACAGATCAACCAACACAAGCGCAAGTTTTTTCAGCAGTGGGAGTCGAAGCATCTGTACCAGATTGTCTACTAGATGGCACCGGGTCAAGGTGGTGGTGTGGAGAGAGGGGGAAAACCATGAGATTGGCATCAGTGGTGAGGGCACAGATGCAGCGATTGGTGGTAACCTATCGCTATAGTAATGGTAGAACTGAAGCTGCTGGAGTTTTCTGAATTGACAGGATGTCAGCCAGGCGGCCTCCATGCAGGGTATGTCCAGCATGTAGCATGCCGGGATGTAGATGCGTTGAACGGAGCCCTGGTAGGAGGAGATGATGGCTCCGGGGAGTTCAGAATCATCATCGACAGATAGCTGACGACAGTCGAGATTAAGAGGCGCGGTGCGCCACTGAGTGTGCCACCGAGATGCGATGACTTGTGTGCGGCAGCCATCCTTAGTGGGGAGAAGGGAGATGATCTCCCCAAGGATGGCATCCGGGAGATCGCTGATGCGAACCGTCAGAGATTCTACTGGTTCCTCAGGTCCAGGGGGCGTGGCTGCTTCTGGCCGCACTGCCGGGAACAAGAACTACATCTGGCAGCGGTGCTGGCCGGAGCCTCATCTGTGTACATAACAATCTGAAAGAAAAAAATGGCAGAAACATACACGTAGGACATTCAAAATCAATTCTCAAGATCTGGAAGAAAAAAACGGCATAAACATATATGTAGGACATTCAAAATCAATTCTCAAGATCTGGCCACAAATTATTAGCACGCACGCTAACCCTAGTCGGATTATTAGACAAAATCATTTGTACAGAACAAACAATTATTCACTAACCCTATACAGATACCATTCAAACAATCAATACAATACATGCATCTAACGGATCTTAATTACTCTGATTTCATGGACTCAGAGAACATAACCATAGGTTTTGTATTCCAAAAAGAATTGAGAGGGGGGGGGAGTAACCAGAGAAAACACATCATACGTTTGCTGCACAAATGGGTATATAGATGACTAGCCGGTTTTTCGTCGGAGTCGCAGTCGTTGCCGGAGTTGCTGTTGACCTTCAGCTCCGGCTGGGGGGGGGGGGCACGACGGCGCCGACGAAGTCAAGGTTGTGTTGTTGCCTGCGCGAGACCTCGTCGGCAGCGACGACAACCTCTGTTCCCAGCTTCACGCGTTGCGCGGGTGCTTCACCAGCCCCGGCGTCGCCACTCCCTCCGATGGTGCGCTTCAACGGCATCCTCATACACTCCATAGTCCAGACATTGGTGACCACTATGGACCGAGGGTACGGCCGCCTATTTTGGCCGGCGGCTCGGGCGTGCCATCAATACGGACCAATGGGAGCGAGGCGAGCGGCGGTCAAAGGCTGTCTCGCCTCCCGGTGAGCCTGCGCGGCGGACTTCTGGCATTCCTACCATCATTTCACACAGCTACTCACATGCCTCCCGATGACACTGCGCAGCGAAAATGCCTCTTATCAACTCACACACCTGCACGCACGCCTCCCGATCTGCCTACGCGGCGGACTACTCGCATGCGTCCCGTCAACTCACGCCTGCTCGCATGGCACATGGGGCGCATGGCAGCACGTATATTTTTTTGTTTTTTGATGATTCATTCTGCTGCTTTACTGCTTAACCGAAGCGTGGCACGGTCGAACGCACACGGTCTGAATAAATAATCCTTATGAGATATTGGTTGCCAATTATTAACAATCTCCCATTTGCAAGAAGATTATATCAAAACTTGTCTCAAATTTGACGAAAAAATACAATATCACAGTCTACTGGTGTCCATATATGACACCACAATAAGTTTCATGAATTTCAACTAAGTTTTGGATTTACTGAATTTTAAAAATCAATATTCTCAATGTTTCAAAATCTCTTGCACGGGGAAACATGCACCCAGGGACACACTTATGATTTTGCAATCCATTTTGGTGCACATGTAGCTCAAATTTTATTTTTGCACTTAAATCCCTAGGAAATCAATCAATGTATAAAAATGGTCGAATGATCTCTGTTTCTTTTCGAATTTTAACACGACACTCCTTTGGTCACATGTTCACTGTAGAAAAAGTTTGACATGCCTCAGAGTGGCGGTGGTGGTGCGGGATGTGTGTGTCTGTGTGTGTGTGGGGGGGGGGGTCCGGCAGTACACTATGAGTCGTGAGCCTCTGTATGGGATTATTGATCATTTTGTGAGTCATATATGACACATCAAAGTCGTGTATTGGTTATTTAAAGCATTACACAACCCTTTCATACATACATGTTCGGGCCACATGCATGCATTGGTGGTCCTCTCGAACACTCCCTCGTGCGGTTATCAGCGGCGTGCCCATTCGTTAGCCTGCAAAGGTTTTCAGTTTCCACCGACAACGAGAGGCATTTGACCAAAGGTGGATTCATCTTGGCATGTGTGTTACGGTGTGGATCATGGTGAGATTCCATATCAAAGTTTAGGCACGTGCGTACACATGAGTCCCTCCCACCGGCTCGAAGTGAGGGGGCTACGCATCATGGTGTAGTGCGTTTCTGGTTTGCGAAGCATGTGCCACGTCAAAGTTGTGCATTGGGTATTCAAACATCACATAACACACGAGCACATGCATGCGGTGGTTGTCCTATGACACTCACTCGCGTGTGACTCTCTCTGTGGGCCCGCAAGGTCGTCGTCGATCAGTTGAATGTACAGTGAGAGAGAGGTTAATTTGACCAACAAGGATGGTTCTTTTTTGGTTTGTGTTGCTATATGCACGGTAGGAGTATGTAGTACATGTCAAAGAGGGGGCAACATGAATACTCTATATATATATGCGTATGTCATAACCTCGCTCCATGTGGGGACTTTCCGGTTCCCAAGGCAGGTGCCACATCAAAGTTGTGCATTGGTATTCAAACATCACGCAATACCATGCAAGCGGTGGTTGCCCTATAGGAACTCACTCACGTGTGGCGCTTCCATCTATGGACCCATGAGGTTGTCCTCCATCACTTTGACCCAACGAGAGAGAGGTTAATTTGACCATCAAGGAATGATTCTTTTTTGGTTTGTGCTATACAGTAGAAGTATATATATATATGACGCGTCGAATGGGGGCGTAGCACATACCACGCATCATGAACCTCGCTCTCTGTGGGGACTTTTCGGTTTTGGAGGTATATATATATATGGTGCCACATAAAATTTTTGCATTGCGTATTCAAACATCACACAAACACCTCTTTGGGCCACATGCAGACAGTGGTACATAGTCCTATATAGGATGCTCACTCGCGTGCGACGTACGCTTCACTTTTGTGGCCCCGCGAGTTCGTCGTCCATCACTTTGACCCAACGAGAGAGAGGTACGTTTGACGAACAAGGATGATTAATTCTTTTAGGGCTGTGTTACGGTAGGAGTATAGTACGTGTCGAAGGGGGGTGGGACCAGCATATACTAGGTGTCACATGAACCACACTCTGTGTGGGGACTTTGCGGTTTTTGAGGGAAATGCCACATCAAAGTTGTGCATTAGGTATTCAAAACATCACAACCACACACCTCTCCATATATATGTTTTGACACACATGCAAGCGATGGTTGTTGTTCTCTGGCACACACTCACGCGGTTATCGGCGATGCTTCCATTTGTCGGCCTACTTGGTCCATCACTTTCACCGATAGTGAGAGAGGTTAATTAATTTGACTTAATTAGGAGGGGATTAATTTTTTGTTTGTCTCACGATATAGGTCATGATGTGAGATTACATATATAATAGTGCATGTGTACACATGAATCCATCCCACTGGATCGAAGGGGGGGGGGGGCGCACATGACACGTCATGAACCTCTTGCTCTGTGTGGGGACCTCTGCGATTTTCGACGCATGCACCACATCAATGTTATGCATTGGGTATTCAACACATATGCATGCATCACACACCTCCATAAATATGTTCGGGACACACGCATGCAATGGTTGTCTTTGGACACACTCTCACTCGCTTGGTTATGGGCGGCAAGCCTATATATATTCATGGGCCCGCATGGACGTCCATCATTTCGACCAACGATGAGAAAAGTTACCAGGGTGGATTCTTCTTCTTTGGCTCGAGTTACCGTATTGTAGGTCTATCATTCCAGGCCTAATTAGGTTTGCGCGCATGCTACGCGTCGTGAACCCTCGCTCAGTGTGGGGATTTTACGGTTCCAAAGCATGGTGCCACATCAAATTTGCGCACTGGGTATTCAAACACTACACACACCACTTCCATATACATACTTGGGCCACATGCACAGAGTGGGTTTGTCTTCAGACAGTACTCCCTCGCGAGGTTATTGGCGACAAGCTAGCCCATTTTCCGGGGTCGTGTGGACGTCCATCACTTTGACCAACAACGAGCGAGAGAGGTTATACGACCAAGTCGGATTCTGCTTGGTCCGTGTTACAGTACATCTTGGTGAGATACCCTCCCCCCGACGTGTGTGCGCGGGGGGGGGGGGGGGGGGGGGGGGGCTACTTTGCACTACCTGCAACCTCCGTGGGGTCAGGGAAGTCCGGTTAATTTGCGAGGCACACGTGCCACATCAAAGTTGTGAATGGTAGTTAAATATCACACCACACCCTTTTCATACATATAGTAGGGCCACCTGTAGGTGGTTCATATGTGGTCTCACCCATCTCGCGCCACAAGCACACATTTGTGGGTCGGCCCACGGTCCACCTTTGTCGGGAAGCAAAAGGGGAAGTTTGACCATATATATGATGGACTCCTATAGGTTTTGTGTTACGGTAGGGTGAGATTTCAGACCTAGCTATTTGGGGGCATGCATTCGTAGATAGGATTCCCTTACCACCGACACGAAGTGGGGTTCGTAGGGGGTGGCTAACTAGCAATACTGTGCGTTTTATGCGACAGGTGCCACATCAAAATTGTGCATTGGGTATTCAAACATCAAACCACCCTTTTCATACATATATTTGGTCCACATGCAAGTGTGTTCGTGTTTTGACCCTTTCCCGCATTATTCTTTTTGCCAAATTTATAAACAGCACACAAGTTGGATGCAGAAACCATCTGCGATTGGGGACGCAATAGACACGGTTCGGTCGGACTACCCGTGTGCCGCACCCGTGCCCCTGCAGTCACTCACATCAGCACAGTAGATTGGGCTCCACGAGGCTTGCCTCCCGCTCTCGAAAATATCTACCGCCTCGTAATCTCAAAAATATCTACCGCCTGGAAGGTTTTTATGTTTGATAGCACACGATTAGTATGTGCGGACCGTGTGCGATGTCTGTTACTCCCACTCTGCTTCAATCCCTTGATTCAAATTTTTAGTAGCCCCAGCATTTTACTCCCGCCTCTGCATCCCTCGCAATCTCAAAAATATCTGCTTGCCCTTGATTCAAATTTTCAGTAGCCCCGGCTTGTTACTCCCGCCTCTGCATCCCTCGCAATCTCAGAAATATCTGCTTGCCCTTGATCCAAATTTTCAGTAGCCCGGCATTTTACTCCCGCCTAGTAAAATTTTCAGTTGCCGCGGTATTTCCTCAAGCACCACCTTGGTCGCCCCCTCCACACACACGACACACACCCCAAAACCTCCACTCACATAGACACACACCACCCCTCCCTTGCTCGAAACCACTGGTAGGTCGCCGCCATCACCATCGCCACCGCCTCCATCCTCAACCTCTACCTGTGTGTCGGGGAGCTCGAAGAGCCAATGGCCCAAAATAGGTTTATCACGGCCTCTTCGCCTGACGCCGGCGAGGTGGCCGCCGAGGTGTCCCCGTCGTCCTCCGCAGGCTCTTTATCGATCCGCCGTCGCCGGTCGCCTGATCCGCCCGCCGCCGCGCCCCTACGCCAGTTCGAGGACTTCCCCGTCCTCCCTCGGGACCAGCCGCCGACGAGGTCCTACCTCGGGGTCCGGCAGCAGTGGTGGGGGACATGGGCCACCAAGATTACGGATCAGGAGACCCACACCCGCCGATGGCTCGGTAGCTTCCACACGGCCGAGCTAGCGGCCATGGAGTACGATCGCTGGCAGGTCCGCTACCATGGCGCGGCGGCTAGGCTCAATTTCCCCTTTGGCAGATGTCCAGTCGACCTCGTCCCGCCGGAGCCAGGGTGGTGAGCTCGGCTATGGCGTGGGAGGACCGCGAGGCATGGGAGCGCCTCGAGACCGAGGCCGCCGACGAGGCCTACATGCAAGAGCTCGGCCGACATCACCCGGAGCTCGTGGAGGTGGAGCGGATGATCTTTGCCAGTGCTGAGGGCAGCGAGGTTATCGTGCTCTCCTCCGATGACGAGGTCGAAGGCGGCGAGGACGGCGGCGCGGAGGGCGTCGAGGTGGGCGGCGAGGACGAGGAGATCGACGTCGGCACCGGCCCGGACCTGGCTCGTGGCACACCTTACCTGACAAGGAAGGATTGTCTCGACCTCCACTTCGACCTAAAGTAGTTTAGTTTAGTTTAAATTTTTGTTTTATGTTCGGTTATGCAAAACTATCTATGTTTATGTTTGGATGCATGCTACTTTCGGTTGAACCTGCTTTGAACTTGATCAAATTGAAGTTTACAACATTAAGTTTATGGGATCGACTAGAAACGGCCAAAAATTGATGGAGTATATATATATATACTCCACTAAGGGTTTTAGTCCATTAAATTTTAGGGGATCAGCTAGAGATGGCCTTATGCCTTGTTTATTTCAGTTCTTCACAATGTGATGCTCTATATGTGCAACTATTTGTCATGCAGTTCAATTTCATCAATAACAATTTCACCAATACCACTATGAATGACAATATTTGGTTGCTGTTAAGGATGTTGCAGTTAACATGCCTTTTCATTTTTTTTAACAATAACTAGTGTACTTTAGACCTGCACAATACCAGTTTGAATGACTATATTTGCTTGTTTTTAAATGTTGTGCCTGCTGCAGTTAACACACCTTTCCACTTTTGGTTTTGCTTAACTAGCGTGCTTAAACCTACACACTGAAGCTATCATTTGTAGATTATGTTGTCTACCATGGATATATTTGGTTGATGTTTAGCCTGTTGTGCTTAACATGCCTTTATATGTACTCATACAGGACAATACTGAGAACATCTACTGTTTTCCATCGAGGTTAGTTCCATCGCATTGCTTATATATACTCACTGTTCAGGATATCGGTAGCTGGTACCATATAGCCTGGGGGCTAATAAGGGATTAATAGTCGAATCGGACATTTCACTGAATATATCTGTAACCCATTTATCGGTAGGTTAACTAGGGCCATATTTAATATATCTGAGGCTACATAGCAACATGCATTGTACTGAATGACTAAATATGCAATCCCATGCTACATAGCAACAAGGAAAAGTGTAACCTTAATGTTCTGATGATGTCTAGATATACATGTAATAAGATCTTATATAATGGGATGGAGGGAGTGTTTTACTACATCATTTTGCATTTGTTGTTTAGCTTCTAATATTAACTTGGTGCTTTTAGGTACATATGTCATTGCCAAAGATCCACACTTCGACCCTTTCTGCGTATGGGGCAATGAGATATTCATGAACCAGCATCAAGTGAGGAAACTGATAAAGATTCTTATTAAAATGGGTCAAAAGATGACAATCGAACTATTTGTTTACACTTTATGCAAGAGAACAGTGAACTGCAGGATGGTAAATAAGAACTCTGTAGCCTTCTTTTTACTGCCCGTAATGAGTTGTGTTAGATGACAATGTGTGAATCTTTTTCCTTTGCAGTTGATCCTGAAGCAGTTTACTTAAGATTACCTCTCAAACTACATGATTGGCGGCCGGCCATCACAAGGGGTTGGACTAGAGTTGTGCGTGCCTTCTGCATTGAGGAGAGCACAATAGAGCCATTCCGCTTCACCTTGTCCAGCAACCAGAATGTCTCTCGCCTCTTTCTTTACCATCTTTAATAGTACAAGTATACAACCCTGGTTCATCATCTTTATTTGGTGCTTATGTAATTCTTGAACATATGTACCTGTGAATCGAATAATGCATTGGTTGTTTGAACCTGATGGATATGAATAAAGCTATAGGCTACTTTCAAATTCAAATTAGGTACAATTTTAAATAGCAGCAATTAAATTAGGGTGAAATTACGCTCTGCAGGTCATTACGGCGCACACGGTCTATAAAGCACAGCGTGTGTGATATACATCATAATCCAACATGGTTCACAGAGAGGAAACGTGTGTAACCATGCACACAGTTGCCATTTGCAAAGCGTGTGTGATGTCAGAGAATATCACAAACGGTGCGGGAAAACTAAATGTGTGTGATTGTCGACCTATCGTACACGGTTTACAATCATGAACTGTTTGTGATGTGTCGGGCATCGTAAACGTAGAGCCAGTTTGGTATGTGCCTAGAATGTGCCTAGACTGCACCTGGTTTTAGGTAAAACCATAGAAGTCCGACTGCGATGGTAATGCCAGCACATACGAGTAGCAAGGATGGAGCGTTTGGGATATTCGAGATATCAGAAACAATTTTATAGGGACAACTGTATGCATCATGGCTCCCTATCCCCGACGGTTTCTGGGTCATGTGGGAAGGACCCCCGTATCGCACACACTCACTTGGCGATGATTCAGAATGTCATCGCGAAAAGGGGTTAAAAATCGTTTGTATAGCACCTCGCTGTACCAGTGTATATATGAGCAAAAAGTTTCAACAGGACACATAGAAAGATAGGGGCTTATAATTTCGCCTCCCAACTTATTCACATCAAGGGTGATGTCAACAATAATAACTCATGATCACTCACATCCAACTGGATATATGTGCCTAGATCTTTCCCCGCCGCATGATGCTTGCAAAAGAGAAAATTAAAAGTAATAGATAAGGATACTTTGACTCTTGCATAAAAAGTAAATACATAAAAGTAAAAGATAGGCCCTTCGCAGAGGGAAGCAGATGTTGTCATTCGCTTTTTGGTTTTGTATACACAATCTCTTAATTCAAAAGAATGTCATGTTATATTGTCCCTTATGATAGTAACCTTTATTATGCAGTCTGTCACTTTTATTACTTTGCCATGACAAGTTCGTACAACGCTTATTTTCCCTTACACCAAAAGATCAAACACATTTAGAAGCATTTTTATTGCCTTATGCACCAATGACAACTTACTTGAGGGATCTTACTCAATCCATAGGTAGGTATGTTGGACTCTCAAAACATGGATTTGGGTTTAAGGGTTTTGGAAGCACAAGTAGTATCTCTACTTAGTGCTAATTTTTGGCTAGCAAAGATATTGAGCAAGCACCACATGTTAGAAGATCTATGACAATATAACTTCTATGTGAATATGAACAAACATAAATTATTATGTTTTCTTCCTTGTCCAATATCAACAATTTGGCATAAAATATTTAATGGGGGCTCACAATCATGAAAGATGTCCAAGATGGTATATTTTCATGTGAATCTTCTCTTCCCTTATTAATTCTTTCATGAATTGCATCATTGACCAATGCTATGATTGTCAACTTTCAATAAATTTTACCACTTATACTTTTCCTTATGTGGTGTCATTACTTACCATAAGATTAGCATATGATATTTTTATTATTTCCTTTATTTTGATTGAAACATAAAAGTAAAGAAGCAAAAACTCAAACTAATCTTTATTATATAACTCTCACTCGATTACATAGGTAGATAGATCACAAAACTAGCACTCGAAAATAGATCATATACTAAACTTTTATTCAACTAAATCATGCAATAACCAAGGATCAAACTAAGATAGGTAAAAGTAATAAAAGTGATGGTGATACGATACCAGGGCGTCTCCCCCAAGCTTGGCACAAGCCAAGGGGAGTGCCCATACCCGTGTGCTTAAATCTCCTTCTTTGGTGATGGTGGTGATGGTGGTGGTGTTGAGGTAGTAGCTTCACACTTCAGCCCCAATAGGTACTCCAATCTATGATTGATGCTTCGGAGGGCGATGTTTTGCTCTTCCAACAAAATAATTTCACGAGTGAGATATTTATTTTGAACATGAACCGTCTCGAAGGCCCTAAAGGCTTCGATTTCAGTAGGGGTGAGATGGTTGTAGTATGGTTGAAGGATATCTTCTTCCTCCTCATCTTCCCCTGTTAGCATGGCCTGCCCCCCTTCTTGAGCTTGATATCCTTTAACTTCCTTGACCTTGTCCTCCTTGGTGGCTTCTTTTGGTTCCTCTATTTTTAGTTCCATCATCAGCAGCCAAGCATCTTCTTTGATGTTGTTGGAGGAGGGAGAAGACATGATGCCGGGCTTGATAGATCTGACAGAGAAACAACATGAAACAATAACAGAGGATTTCTCCGTGATACGGTGGTCAATATGTCCGGGGGGGTATATAAAGAATTTTTATCTTGGGAAACAAGTATACTACAGGAAAACGGAGTCGGGAAGGTGCCCGAGGGGCCCACTACCGACCAGGGCGCGCCAGGTGGGGCAGGCGCGCCTTGGTGCCTAGTGGGCACCTGGGTTGCCTTCCCGGTTGTTTCTTATTTTCCTATTTTTCTAATATTCCAAAAAAGACAGAAAATATTTTTGCGGAATTTTCGGAATCCGTTTACTTACCGTATCACGTACATCTTCCTTTTCAGGTTTCTGGAGTGTTCTGGAATGTCTCTTTTATGTATTCCTCCGGTGTCGTTGTTTGAATAATATTAGTTCCAACATTAATAGGTGTACCTGAGATATAGTGCTTAATTCTTTGTCCATTGACCACCTTCGGATTAGTGCCTTCGACGTTATTGATCTTAATAGCTCCAGAGCGATAAACTTCTTCGATGATATATGGACCTTCCCACTTGGAAAGAAGTTTTTCGGCAAAAAATCTAAATGAGAATTGTATAATAGAACATCTTCACCAACTTTGAATTCCCGCTTTTGGATTCTTTTGTCATGCCATCTTTTAATTTTTTCTTTAAACAGTTTGGCATTTTCATAGGCTTGGGTTCTCCAATCATCTAGTGAGCTAATATCAAATAACCTCTTTTCACCGGCAAGTTTGAAATCATAGTTGAGTTCTTTAATTGACCAATATGCTTTGTGTTCTAAGTCAAGAGGCAAGTGACAAGCTTTTCCATAAACCATTTTGTATGGACACATACCCATAGGATTTTTATAAGCTGTTCTATAGGCCCAAAGTGCATCATCAAGCTTCTTAGACCAATTCTTTCAGGACCTATTGATAGTTTTTTGTAATATTAATTTTATTTCTCTATTTCTAAGTTCAACTTGACCACTAGATTGAGGGTGATAGGGTGATGCAATTCTATGGTTGACATCATATTTAGCAAGCAGTTTACGGAAAGCACCGTGAATAAAATGTAAACCACCAGGAATCATCAAATATCTAGGGACTCTAAACCTCAGGAAAATAACTTCTTTAAGCATTTTAATGGAAGTGTTATGATCAACATTGCTAGTTGGAATAGCTTCCACCCACTTAGTGACATAATCAACAGGAACCAAAATATGTGTATACCCATTAGAGGAAGGAAAAGGTCCCATATAATCAAAGCCCCAAACATCAAATGGTTCAATAACAAGTGAATAATTCATAGGAATTTCCTAACGTCTACCAATATTATAATTCTTTGAAATTCATCACAAGATAAGACAAACTTACGGGCATCTTTGAAAAGAGTAGGCCAATAAAAACCTGATTGTAATACCTTATGTGCAGTTCTATTTCCGTAGGATTTGTTCCTGTTCATGCTCATGTATACAACGTCTAATAATACCATCTACTCCTTCTTTATAAAGATGTGGGTCATCCCAAAAGTAATGTCTTAAGTCATAGAAGAATTTTTTTTCTTTTGTTGGTATGTGAAACTAGGTGGTATAAATTTAGCAACTATATAATTAGCATAGTCAGCATACCAAGGAGTATTATGAGAAGCATTTATGAAAGCTAGTTGTTCATCAGGAAAGCTATCATCAATAAGTATTGGGTCATCAAGAATATTTTCTAAACTAAACAATTTATCAGCTACGGGGTTCTCAGCTCCCTTCCTATCAGTGATGTGCAAGTCAAATTCTTGTAGCAAAATAATCCACCTAATGAGTCTAGGTTTAACATCTTTATTTTCCATAAGATATTTAATAGCATCATGATCAGTTTGAAAAATTACTTTAGAATCAACAATGTAAGATCTGAATTTATCACAGGCAAACACAAGTGCTAAAAATTCTTTTTCAGTAGTAGCATAATTTCTTTGGGCACTGTCTAGAGTTTTACTAGCATAATGGAGAACATTTAATTTTTTATCAACTCTTTGTCCTAGAATAGCACCACCAGCATAATCACTAGCATCACACATAATTTCAAAAGGCAAGTTCCAATCAGGCGATTGAACAATAGGTGCAGAAGTTAAGGCTTTCTTAAGTGTTTCAAAGGCTTCTACGCAATCATCATAAAAAACAAATGGGGCATCCTTTTGCAAAAGATTAGTAAGAGGCCTAGAAATTTTAGGGAAGTCTTTAATAAACCTCCTATAGAAACAAGCATGACCAAGGAAACTACGAATACCTTTAATGTCTTTAGGACATGGCATTTTCTCAATTGCATCAACTTCAGCTTTATCCACCTCAATACCTCATTCAGAAATTTTATGCCCCAAGAGAATACCTTCATTTACCATAAAGTGGCACTTCTCCCAATTCAAGAAAATATTAGTTTTTCACATCTCTGCAAAACTTGATCAAGGTCGCTTAAGCAATCATCGAAAGAAGTTCCGTAAACGGAGAAACCATCCATGAAAACCTCAACAATCTTTTCACAAAAGTCAAAGAATATAGCAGTCATACATCTTTGAAAGGTAGCAGGGGCATTACATAAACCAAAAGGCATACGTCTATAAGCCTAAGTTCCAAAAGGGCAAGTAAAAGTGGTTTTCTCTTGATCAGGTTGTGATACAGGTATTTGAGAGAAACCAGAATATCCATCAAGAAAGCAAAAGTGTGTGTTCTTAGATAGTCTTTCTAGCATTTGATCGATAAAAGGCAGAGGGTAATGATCCTTTCTAGTAGCTTTGTTTAATTTCCTAAAATCAATTACCATTCTATAGCCAGTGACAATTCTTTGTGGGATAAGTTCATATTTATCATTAGGAACAACAGTAATACCGCCCTTTTTAGGGACACAATGTACATGACTTACCCATCTATTATCAGCTATGGGATAGATTATACCTGCTTCCAGAAGCTTTAGTATTTCAGTTCTTACCACTTCCTTCATCTTAGGATTTAATCGTCGTTGATAATCAACAACGGGTTTAGCATCAGGTTCCATATTAATATTGTGCTGATAGAGAGTGGGACTAATGCCCTTAAGATCATCAAGAGTATATCCAATAGCAGCACGGTGTTTCCTCAAAGTTTTTAATAATCTTTTCTCTTCATGCTCTGTAAGGTTAGCACTAATAATAACATGATATATCTTTTCCTCACCAAGATAAGCATATTTCAAAGTGTTAGGTAATTGCTTTAATTCAAACACAGGATCACCTTTAGGTGGAGGAGGACCTCCTAGAATTTCAACAGGTAAATTGTGTTTAAGGATAGGTTTTCGTTCAAAGAATAATTTATCTATTTCATTTCTTTCATGCAAGTGCATATCATTTTCATGGTCTAGCAAATATTGTTCTAGTGGATCAGTAGGGGGTACGACAATAGAAGAAAGACCAATTATTTCATCCTTACCAGGCAATTTTTTATTACGAGGTTGCCTACGAAACTTAGAGAAATTAAACTCACGAGACACATCACGAAAGTTAACACTGACGGTTTCTTTCTTGCAATCTATCTTAGCATTAACAGTGTTCAAGAAAGGTCTACCAAAGCTAATGGGACAAAATTCATCTTGTGGGGAACCAAGAACTAGAAAATCAGTAGGGTATTTTATTTTTCCACACAAGACTTCAACATCTCTCACAATCCCAAGTGGTGTGATAGTATCCCTATTAGAAAGTTTAATAGTGACATCAATATCTTCTATTTCAGTGGGTGCTATATCATTCATAATTTCTTGGTAAAGAGTAAAAGGAATATCACTAACACTAGCACCCATATCACATAAGCCATGATAACAATGATGTCCTATTTTAACTGAGACAACGGGCATGCCAACAACAGGTTTATTTTTATATTTAGTATCGGGTTTAGCAATTCTAGCAGCTTCAACACCGAACTAAATAACATGCCCATCAATATTATCGACCAAGAGATCTTTAATCATAGCAATACTAGGTTCTACCTTAATTTGTTCAGAGGGTCGAGGAGCTCTAATATTACTTTTGTTAACCACGGTTGAAACCTTAGCATGTTCCTTTATCCTAACAGGGAAAGGTGGGTTTCAATGTAAGCAGTAGGCACAACTGGATCAACATTATCAATGATAGTCTCATCCTTAACTATAATTGGTTCTTTAGTTTCTTATTTAATAGGGGGATGATATTTAAACCACTTCTCTTTAGGGAGATCAACATGAGTAGCAAATGATTCACAAAAAGAGGCTACTATCTCAGAGTCAAGTCCATATTTAGTGCTAAACTTGTGAAAAGCATCGGTATTCATAAAAAATTTAACACAATCAAACTCAAGCTTAATACCTGACTCTTTACCTTCGTCGATTTCCCAATCTTCAGAGTTGTAGTTAATTCTTTCCAAAAGGTCCCACCTGAATTCAATAGTCTTCTTCATAAAAGAACCAGTACAAAAAGTATTGAGCATGGATTGATCATTACGAGAAAGCTGAGCATAAAAATTATGTATAATAATTTCTCTCGAGAGCTCATGATTGGGGCATGAATATAACATTGACTTAAGCCTCCCCCAAGCTAGAGCGATTCTTTCTCCTCACGAGGCCAAAAACTATATATATAATTCCGATCACGATGAACCAGATGCATAGGATAATTTTTTTGGTGAAATTCCAATTTCAATCGATTCCAATTCCAAGCTCCAATATCATCACATAGCCTATACCATGTAAATGCTTTTCCTCCCAATGATAAAGGGAAAAACTTCTTCTTAACTTCATCTCTGGGTAAACCGGCAAGCTTAAACAATCCACAAAATTCATCCACATGTATCAAATGCGTATCCGGATGTTTTCTTCCATCTCATGCATAAGGATCTGCTAGCAGTTGTTCTATCATACCCGAAGCAATTTCATAACTAATATTTTCAGTAGGTGCAGTAGGTTGAGGGGCAACTCTTTGTGTTTCCGATCGAGGTGAAGATACCCAGAACAAACCCCTCAAAGGATTGTTTTCTATAGTAACAAGCGATAGTAAATTTCAGCACGTAGTATAATTTTTTCCTTACCAATTTCCACTTACCAAGAGTGCTTCACTTCCCGACAATGGCACCAGAAAAGAGTCTTGATGACCCACAAGTATAGGGGATCAATCATAGTCCTTTCGATAAGTAGGTGTGTCGAACCCAACGAGGAGCAAAAGGAAATGACAAGTGGTTTTGAGCAAGGAAATTTCTGCAAGCACTGAAATTGTTGATAACAGGTAGTTTGATAGCAAGATAATTTGTAGCAAGTAACAAGTAACAATAGTAAAAATAAGTGCAGCAAGGTAGCCCAATCCTTTTTGTAGCAAAGGACAAGCCAGAACTATCTCATATAATAAGTAAAATGTTCTTGAGGACACACGGGAATTTCCTCTAGTCACTTTCATCATGTTGGTTTTATTTGCGTTCGCTACTTTGACAGTTTGATATGTGGGTGGACCGGTGCTTGGGTGTTGTTCTTACTTGAACAAGCCTCCCACTTATGATTAACCCCCCTTTCAAGCATCTGCAACTACGAAAGAAGAATTAAGATAAAATCTAACCATAACATTAAACATATGGATCCAAATCAGCCCCTTACGGAATAGTGCATAAACTAGGGTTTAATCTTCTGTCACTCTAGCAACCCATCATCTAATAACTACTCCACAATGCATTCCCTTAGGCCCAAAGATGGTGAAGTGTCATGTAGTTGATGTTCACATAACTCCACTAAGGGAATCACAACATACATATCATCAAAATATCGAACACATATCAAATTCACATGATTACTTGCAACATGACTTCTCCCGTGTCCTCAAGAACTAAAGTAACTACTCACAGAACATGTTCATGTTCAAGATAAGAGGAGTAATAAATATCATAATGGATCTAAACATATAATCTTCCACCAAATAAACCGGCTAGCATCAACTACAAGATGTAATCAACACTACTAGTCACCCACAGGTACCAATCTGAGGTTTTGATACAAAGATTGAACACAAGAGATGAACTAGGGTTTGAGATGAGATGGTGCTGTTGAAGATGTTGATGAAGATTGGCCTCCCAAAGATGAGAGGGTTCTTGTTGATGACGATGGCTTCGATTTCCCCCACCGGGAGGGAAGTTACCCCGGCGGAATCGCTCAGCCGGAGGGCAAAAGTGCTCCTGCCCAAGTTCTGCCTCGAGACGGCGGTGCTCCGTCCCGAAAGTCCTCCCCTTATTTTTTTCTAGGTCAAAAGAACTCATATACCAGAAGATGGGCACCAGATGTAGGCCTGGGCCCCCACTACCCACCAGAGCGCGCCTGGAGGGGGTGGCGCGCCCTGGTGCCTAGTGGGCACCTGGGTGGCCCCCTCGGTAGTTCTTTTCTCCAGTATTTTTATATATTCCAAAATAATTCTCTGTGAAATTTCAGTTCATTTGGAGATGTGCAGAATAGGTATCTCTGACATAGCTTTTTCAGGTCCAGAATTCCAGTTGTCGGCATTCTCCCTCTTTGTGTAAACCTTGCATATTATGAGAGAAAAGGCATTAGAATTACTCCACAAAGTGTTGTATTGCATAAAAACACTATAAATAACAGTAGGAAAACATGATGCAAAATGGACGTATCAAGCGCTTCCGGCAGCGCCTCATCTCCACCGCTCAAAGTATGAAATGCAAGCAGCAGCAACTGCAAGCCAATACAGATGTGCTAAAGGAAAAGTGGGTCAAAGTACTCTCAGCCGAACAAGATTTCGAAGACCGACTCCACACTGCGCCCAATTCATATCCTTGTAGGCGTTTGCTGCCGGAGTTCGATGAAGAATTAGCCGCCGATGTGCCTGACCGACCCCCTAGAGGTTGGGACAGGCCAATGAGGAAACACCTCAATACCCGACCGGCTCCACGCCGTTATGGCAAGGACCTCGTGGATTACCCAGGCCCTCATGATGCTCGACGTCACATCGACGCAAACTGGGCGCCTCCCCGATCCATTTATGGATCAAGAAGACGTGCGCCCGTGGGGCTCGATGGCTATGACGCCTGGTTAGACAGGAACGGTCGCACCCGAGATTAAACCTACACACGCCTCTCTCCCGACCTCTGACGGGATACTACTTGGTTTCGAGGTCTAGCCCACCCAATCTATTTTACAGACAGGGAATGGAACATCAATTTCCAGAAGGGTTTAAGCCCATCAATATAGAATCATACGATGGAACTACAGACCCAGCAGTATGGATCGAAGACTTCCTTCTCCATATACACATGGCTAATGGAGATGACCTCCATGCCATCAAATACTTGCCGCTGAAGTTAAAGGGGCCAACTAGGCATTGGCTTAATAGCCTGCCTCCTCATTCTATTGGTAGTTGGGAAGCCCTTGAGGATGCCTTTCGGGCAAATTTCCAAGGCACCTACGTCCGACCTCTGGACGCTGATGACCTCAGCCGTGTCACCCAGCTGCCAGGTGAATCAACTCAAAAGTTCTGGAATAGGTTCCTTACCAAAAAGAACCAGATCATAGATTGCTCCGACGCCGAAGCCATTGCCGCATTCAAAAACAATATCTGAGATGAATGGCTTGTCCGCCAGCTCGGCTAGGATAAGCCGAGGACCATGGCAGCCCTTAATTCACTCATGACCTACTTTTGTACGGGACAGGATAGTTGGCTTGCCCGTATTACCCACAATGGTGAGGCAGGCACCTCAGAGACACGCGATGCCAATGGAAAGCCTCAACGTAATAAAAACAAACGCATGCATAAAAATGGCAGGAGCGACACAGAGGATGCCGCAGTCAATGCAGGGTTAACCGGACCTAGATCCGGACATAAGAGCAAACCCTTTAAAGGGAACAAGGATGGACCTAGCTAGCTAGACAAGATCCTGGCCAGACCGTGCCAAATTCATGGCACTCAGGACAAACAAGCAACCCACACTAACATGAACTGCTGGGTCTTCAAACTGGCTGGCAAGGTCGCGACAGTGGGTCAAGGGAAAACCCAAAATCACAACGAAGACGAGGATGAACCTCAGCGGCCCAACAATAATGGAGGCCAAAAGAAGTTTCCTAATGAGGCAACAGAAGTAAACATGATCTATGTTACCCACAACCCTAAAAGGGAGAAGAAGCGCGTACTTTGGGACATCTATGCGCTAGAGCCAGTCGCCCCGAAGTTCAACCCGTGGTCGGCTTAACTGATCATGTTCGACAAGCATGGCCATCCGACCAGCATCAGGCATGGCAGATCGGTTGCACTCGTGCTGGACCCAATCATTGATGGTTTCCATATGACACGCGTCCTTATGGATAAAGGAAGCAGCCTCAACTTAATCTATGAGGACACGGTTAGGAAGATGGGCATCGACTCATCTCGGATCAAGCCGAGCAGCATCACCTTTAAAGGTGTCATACCAGGCGTCAAGGCCCATTGTACCGGAATTGTGATGTTGGAGATAGTATTCGGGTCACCCGAGAACTTCAGGAGCGAGGAGTTAATCTTCGACATCGTCCCCTTCTGAAGTGGATACCACGCGCTCCTAGGGCGCACAGCATTTGCTCGCTTCAATGTAGACCCGCATTATGCTTATCTCAAGCTTAAACTTCCAGGACCTAATGGTGTCATCATAGTTAATGGTAACACATAACGCTCCCTCCGGATGGAGGATCAGAATGCGGCCTTTGCAGCCGAGGTGCACGCATCCGAGGAGGCAGCCCGTTGCGGTAAACGCACCCCCATCTCTTCGAAGCGTACGTGGGCCACCCTAGTCAACCTCGGACATGCACCCCCAGACCCCAAATAGGGGTGCGGGCTCCTCGTGCGCTCCCCCTAGAAGGTGCACTACGTCCCCAGGGTGCACAATTTTGCACTAAAAATTCCTTGGGCCGCCGAGGAGCCACAACAATGGAAACGTCAGCTCGGGTAGACCAAGCAGCGACAAAACTTTGGGCTTATACATAGGCAAGGCTCTGTCAAAGAGCTAGCCGGCAATAGTATGCCCAAGTGGTTTCAACCACACAGCTAACAGCTGCAGACCTCTTCAAAGGGCTCGACTAGCGAACGCATCAAGCGCGTATGTCGGTGTACTAAGTATTGGGCCACTAGTACCCCGTACTTGTGCATGGGCAATTGTAGTCATCCTCGCGGCAAGGCTTGCCGGGAACAACTCGAGGTCGATTCAAGCCACCAAGTAAATCATCAAGTCAGAGATCTAAGGATCAGCAGATAAGCAAAGCTGGGATCCGGAGGCCAGCTTCCCCGGCAAGATCCTTGCCGGGTCACCTTTTCGCGTGACTTTGGGTGCGTTCGAACGAGCAGCTCCTCCCCCGTCGATCTAACGGAGTCCCAGGTGCGAGGGTGGTCGGAGTGAAGCTCAACGTCGATCGCGGCGGCGCCGGAATACGGCATCTCCGAAAATTGCACAACGAGCCGCGTTCGAGCCAACAAGCGATCCTAGCGGGCTCTACGGACCTCCAGCAACTCGATGGAGGCCATGGCTTGGCCCGGGAATGGCCGGGATGAGCGCAACAAGCTCGCGGCAAGGCAGTGCACGGCAATGGCGGCGGCAGCACGGAGATCAAACTATGGCGTGCGAGGAAGAGCCAGAGGGAGGAGGAGGTGCAGGAACTTATGGCGCGGCACACGGAGGCCCTTGGGTGCTTAGTAGCGCAGAGACGAGAGGGAAACGGCGACGGCGATCTCGGCGACCTGAGGAAGACAATGATGGCACGGGGGCGATGTGAGGCCGCTGGGCTCGAGTTCTTTAGCACAGATGAAGTGGAGGACGCCGGCGAGCCTCCCAGACAGCACGGAAGGTCAGGCCGGCGCCGGTGGCCGCGAGGTCGACGGGGCAATGGCGGCGGCAGCGCTCGGCAGAGAAGAGAGGGAGCGAGCGAGCAAGGGAGAGAGGGGAAATGGAGGAGGCGACCAGAGGGGATGGCTCGGGCGCGGCCTTATCCCCTCGCGCCCCTGCTATCGTCACGGTGGCGCACTGCGACCGGCGGAAGCACAGTCGTCCATGGAGACAACGACACGGAGGTAGAAGTAGGTGAGGGGGTGGGCTGGGCCGGCTTGGTCCAGTGCCAAGTAAGTGGGCTGCCCTCGTTCCTTTATTTTTTTCTGTTATTTTCCTTTTATATAAATAACAGAGAGGAAAATGAATTTGTTTAGGCATCCAGATGTGATAGGAAAATTATGGAACTTGGCCCATAAAATCCAAGGCATTTTTATGTTCTGCCATAACAAGTTTGGGAATTATTTGAATCTGTTTGGTATTTTCCATAAACAGAATAGCATTTAAAATGTTGAAATGGTGCTGAAATAATTGCTACTGCTCATCTTTGCATAAGAGTGATGTTGATTTCCTTAACAAATAAATGTTATGGAATTTTGGCTAGATGATGAACATTTTTGCAGCAACTTTGGTGCAACTTCAAAATTCCACTGAATTATGAATTTGAATCCAATGGTAGAAATTATTATGAGGTTTTAAACCACTGTGATCATGCATTGCAAATGATGATGACAAGGCAGGATTATCAGAGGGTCACTGTGCTTATTACATAGGGGTGTTACAATTCTCCTCCACTACAAGAAATCTCGTCCCGACATTTAAGTGGGGAAGTAAAGGGTAACTTCGGGAGAACTGACCCTTGCGAGGTCGATTAACTAGTGGAGAATTGAAGGAATGTGGTAGAAGTATTTCTTGAATTGAAACTTAGGAAAACACCGAGAGCAAGGTATGAAGGTATAGCAAGAAATTTCAAGCGAGTGGACATCCGATCGATTCCTGAACAGAGTGTGAAAAGGGGTTCAGAGCATCGGAAATAATTCAACTCTCGTAGGGTGGCTCGTGATAACACACAAGGCCAAGAGCAACGGAAACTTCGGAATCAAAGATGTATAGAAGAGTCAGGTTCCGATCCTGTGGAACTGTGGTGAGGGTCGATCGGGAATAGGGAGGATGGTGATATATTGCTCGGATATGACAGCAAGGCCTGTTAGAGGGTATCCTGTCAGTTATGTTGGCAACAACATCGGTACCAAGGGCGAGGGACGAAGAGACCCATTTTCCTGCTCGTTGAATGAGGCGGACCAATAGGTAAAGTTCTCGTCCATCGGTGGTTACCGGAATGCCATCAACAATAGTAACAGGGTCTCACTAACAAGGTTGTACATCGGGGTGTCTTATAAGCAGGGAATTATTTCTGCTTACATCATATAGATCACAAGAAAAGTTAAACAAACCAATGGAAAGAAAAATGTGTTCTTACACAAGAATTAGGAGTATATCCTTTCCAAGGAAAAAGCGGAGCAGGATATACATGATAGGACAGCAAGTTCAAAAGCATTTAGATAAAGGGGCGAGGGAAGAATCATGATATTACCCATACAACGGTGTCCGGATAATAGATCAAGAAGCATTTGGCAATGTGCTTCCAATGTTCTTGTTGATATTCGGAGTACCATAGTCATGCTTCGAGGTAGCAATAACATGGTGTTTCGGGTAAGAGTTGGATCTGAAGATCACAAGAGATACAAAGGAACACTTCCAAGATTATCTCGGAATGTAAAGTATAACCCAACACGACCAAGTCTGTGTTGGCAGGAAGTCGAGGATATTGTCAATGATAACGCAATTCATCGAAGGTCAAGGATGGTGTTTCTCATCATGAATTTCATTTGTTATTTTAGAGCAAGTCATATTGATGGTGATCACGACAAATTTTGTTGAGAGGTTTCATGAAGATGTAATCGATCATCGATGACATCAAGCAAAAGGAATGATGGAGCCAAAAGTTTTGGAACCACGGATATGACACAAACTCGGAATCAAGCTTGTTGTTTGAGGTGAAATGATAAGATGAGGAAGATCGACGTAAGCTTAGCTCATCGTCGGAAGTTGCTCCGGGCATAAGGACCAGGTAGCACAGCTAAAAGTTGGCACGATAAAGATATAGCTGACCAGGCTAGGAATGATGCGATGGGGTATTAAACTTCCCAGTAACAAGTACTAGGGGTAATACCGGAAGGTAAATCGGAGTAGAGGTTGGACGGGTGAAATGAGCTGCAGAGGACAAGTATTTTAACTTATCCGGGGAAATGGAATCAAGGATGATATATGGTCGGAACCACGATTGCAAAGGATCAATTCATAGATACAAGATGAACTTGTACCAAGGAAATAATTATTTTTACAAGCAGCTTCCATGATGAGTTCTACATCGGGTCCATGGGCATGAACACAAAGGTTCAAGGTCGACTCCCACTTTTTCAATGCATAACCTCTCATTCACTTCTCGGTTTTAGTGAAGTTGAAATGTTGAAAATTTATCTGGCGTAACACCAGTAGAGTATGACTCGTAGAAGTTTCTGGGTTCTCGCAGATGGTAGAAGCATAGATACAACCCATCGGGACAGTTTTACGAATCCATACAACCATCAACCAAAGCAAGGGATGCGAGTTCGAAAGCAGAGTATCAAAGTCAAAGCAGATTATACAATTTATCGGAGGTACTAAATACCAAGGGAAGAGATTATAAGATGTTTGAATATGAAGGATACTGTCGGATATTAATCCAACAAAAGATCAGGTAGACGACAAAGGATCTGACGTTAGTAGCGGTACTCAACCAGAAGAAGAAGAAATGCAAGGGCATCGGTTTATGGAAACATCTGAATAATTCGATGCTTAAATTCAAAGAAATTTGATTTCTAGATCGGTGTATCAGAATCAGATGCTCCGATTGAAGATGGATAGGTTGAACAGACTTAGAGGCACACCGATCGAATCTTGATTGGGAAAGAACCAGCTCATATCCGGAATGATGTCTGAGCCGGAAAGAAAATTCCTAAGGATTAATTGATAATAGTAAGCAGTCACATACATAATGAATCAAGGGACTCAAAATTGATGGCGACAAAGGATGTCGATAAGATTAATAGACATATAGAATTAACCATAATGAAAGCAGGTAAGAAGAATCTCATAGGCAGTAGGCTGTAGGAGATTCTCGGAAGATCGGATAGCATTATGAAATATTTCAGGAAACACAAGAGCAACTGGGGACGAACGAATCCTGGAAATGTGAGGAATTAACCGTAGTGCGAAAGAAGCTGCACGGCAGTAGGCTCAAAGGATTCCCGGATTAATGAGGAGTATTTCGGGGTATCTCGTACATAAAGGAGTAACTGGGAATAAAGATACAAATGGCAAGGAAGTGTAGTTATTCACAGTGATTATCGGTGGTAAGGTTTTGCAAAGATAGTGGGCACAAGGGTTTCGAAAACTTCGAGGAGTGTTTGCAGAATCTTCTGGCGAAGCAAGCGATCATCAGTAATGTCGGGGCTCTCCGGGAGGAAGTGGGTACGAGAACCTAAGTGTCGGCGTTAGTAAATCCATTTTAACCCGAATATAAGAGAGATCAGAGTCCCAGAGTAAGGAAGAGGAATAAAAGATCCTAATACCACCCAATTGGCGACATGGGCCCGTAAGCCGCACAGCCATGTTAGTAAAATAGTTTTTCGGATACTAGACTCAACTTCGGCCAAGGAGTTGGAAAGGGGGATTCCTACAGGCAGTCGGCTCTGATACCAACCTGCTTGGTATTTTCCATAAACAGAATAGCATTTAAAATGTTGAAATGGTGCTGAAATAATTGCTACTGCTCATCTTTGCATAAGAGTGATGTTGATTTCCTTAACAAATAAATGTTATGGAATTTTGGCTAGATGATGAACATTTTTGCAGCAACTTTGGTGCAACTTCAAAATTCCACTGAATTGTGAATTTGAATCCAATGGCAGAAATTGATATGAGGTTTTAAACCACTGTGATCATGCATTGCAAATGATGATGACAAGGCAGGATTATCAGAGGGTCACTGTGCTTTTTACATAGGGGGTGTACACTTGTCTTGGAGTTCTTGCTGCTGGGTCGTACCAGGCCGTCGAGGGGGCCACGCCATGGGCCGCAGGCAGGCAAGTCTGGGTACCCCCGGTCCCAGAACACCGATAGTAGCCCCCCGGCCCAAGGCACGCTCGGGCTGGCTTCGAGGCGAAGCCAAGGGGCAAGGGTGGAGCGCTGCGAGACCCAATCGCCTGCGGGCCAGGCTGACGCGTGGCGCCCGACGAGGCGCGGACGAATCCGCTGCCCCAGGTCGCCTCGGCAACCGCTCCGAGTTGACAGCAGCCTGATGCATGCAACAGGGCCATCATCACTCGAAACATGGAAGGGCGCCGGTTAGCCTTCCTCCGCCCATAAAAGGGCGAGGGGGCCGGAGCCCCCTAGCCCATCTTCATCTTCTTGCTTCCGTTCCACGCCCTTGCAGCAGCGTCCATGGTGCCGATCAGGAGATTCTCTGCCGCCGAGAAAGGGAAGGCTCCGCGAGAAGAACCAGAGCCACTCCCGCCGAAGAGGGGCCGCGGCCGGCCTCGCCGGGCCACCGCAACACCCATGGCTGCCCCTTCCTGACACGAGCGCGCGCCGCCGAGTGTTCATGCCGGCTCGATCGTCCGCGCACAGGGCCCTTCCCACGGGGGTGGCTGCGGGCGCCGTGGAGGACGAGGTCGTAGAGGGAAGCAGACAACGGTCGCCCGACTGCCTCACCCGCGGGCCCATGCCGATGGCACAACCCGTGAGTTTGTGGTGTGGGTGACAATGCCGCCACGCACCTGGATCCAACTCCCGTGCGCCTTGGCTGAGGAGCTGCCAGCGCGGGGACCCGTCGAGCTGTGGCTACAGCACGACGGCTGCTGCGGCCAAGCTTCGCAGGCGGAAGTTGAAGCCACCTTCTCCGGCGATGTCTTCATGACCCGAGGATGGGGGACGGTCGCCCGCGCCTGTGGCTCGGAAGGGAGGCATGCCCTTCATTTTAGGTACGACGAGGCATCGATGCTCTTCTTCAAGGTCTTCGGGGAAGACGGCGAACGCCTGGAGTGCTGCCCCAGGGGCGACAATAGCGGCGGCGAGGCCTCCCGCGGTGAACTTTCCCTTGGTCGCAGCACCTCCAGCAGCAGCGATGCCTCCTCCGGGTCGAGCTCAAGCGACAACGACTACGACGAGCCGCCGCGCTCGAGTCTAGGAGGAGGATGACGCCGGCTGGGCGCCGTGATGCCGGCGCCTCCTGAGCTGTGGTCCTCGGGAGATCTTTTCTTTTCTTTTGTTTCCTGCATAGAAAATCATGAAGGGCCCCGTGAGGGTGTGTAAGGACCGTGGCGCTTGTGCATTAATGTTAATATTCCCGGTTTGCAACATATTTGTGTTTCTTGCTTGGGCACGGGCCCCCTTTTTGCCCCTGCAGCAGCTTAGTGCTCTACGCCGACAGGACCCAGTCCCCAGGCAAGCTTCGGGCGTCGCTGGTATGCCAGGTCGCGATGCCGTGGTCAAGGCCAGGAGGTGAGCGGCCCGAGGTCCGGTAAGAGCCCCTGAGGCTCGATGCTCAAGAGGTCCCCTTTGGCGTGCAAGCAGCTTCCGAAAGACTAAGAGGAAGGTTTCCTTGCCCAAGCGAGGTCGCCAGAAAACAAAACGTCAATGACAAGGCACAAGCTAGCTCGTGTGAGATGACTTAGCTTAACGGGCTTGCAGCCTGCGGCGGTTCTCTCGTATGAGGAATCAAGGCAAACCCCACAAGAGGTGCATGAGGAGACTGATGCCCATCATATTTCAAAAAACATCACCAGCGTTGGGCCACACCCCTCTCCCTGTACCCCTCTGCGAGGCTAGCGACCCCTCTCTCCCCGCTCATCATGGTGCACTACGTTCTCAGGACCCGTCCCTCGAGCAGATCTCAGCCGCCGCTGGTATGCCAGGTCGCGATGCCATGGTCAAGGCCAGGGGGTGAGGGCTCGAGAGCAAGTAGGAGCCCTTGAGGCGCGATGCTCAAGGGCCCCCCTTTAACGTGCAAGCGATTTGCGCGAGAGAGAAATGGCTCGCCCCGCAAGGGTGCTTAGGAAAGGTTGTGCCCCACGGCACGTGGTGCATGAAACGATTTCACTTAGCCTTTCGCGAGCTGGAACGCTGCTTGATCGCGGTGTGCCCTTTTAGGGCGGCGAGGAGTCGGCAAGGCCACCCGAGGTCCTGTCTCCAGAGGTTCCTGCATATTAGTTACTTGCGACATATATGGGGCGACCGCGCTTGCTGATCTGCTCGTGATCGTTCCGTGAGAAGACGAAGGCACTAAGGACTCGGTGAGGTGACGTGCGCGGGGCCGGCCCGTGAGCCAGAGCTCAGTCTCTTAGGTTTATCGGCGCTGCAGGGACGGACCCGAGCGCAGGTGCCGTGCCGTTAGCCCCCTCTCGTGGGACATTCAGGGGGAGAGCTAGCAACGCGCGAGGCCCGCAGGGGCAACTCCAGGAGCAATACATGGTCAGGCGCAAGGTAAACGGCCACAGTGGCTTATGCGAGCATAGCTGGTCCAAATTACATAAATCAAAACAATGCAACCGCGGGGACGGACCCTGACTGCCTGAGGATGATGCAGCCCGGGGGGCGCCCTCAATTGAACAGACCAAAAAGTCACCTGGCACCAGTGTTGTAGAAGCGTCGGGGTAGCTGAAGATGCGTGCAACGAAGATCGTTCCTCACGAGTCGGCCGGCTCCTGAGGCCTGGGAGGCTCGCACGGGCCCGGGACCTCCTGAGACAGGACCACCAAGCGCCTGGCCTCGCGAGACGCCACAGCACGCTGCGCGAGGCGCTGGTACGTGGCGGCCACGTTTAGCAGGCCAAACGGCATGCGGACATAGCTATAGGGGTAGCCCCCACTCCGGTCGACGTGCGATGGAAAGAAGAGGTCCTGCGAAGCGGCCCTGTTGAGGCCCGGGATGTTGACGCAGACGCGCAGCTCGCTGCCCGTGTCAGGGGTTGCAGCTGCACTGGGAGGCCGTGCGGGGCGGCGCTCGCCGCGCATGGCCCTTGCCTCCTGAAGCTCCTGGATCGCCTTGGTGATGAACTCTCGCGCACATGGCGCCTCGCGCTGTGCGTCTTGCTTGCAGGGGCGCGCATCGAAGCATGCCTCCAAGTGGTGCCCGAGCACCTCCCTTGTCGCGTTGGTCAGGTCAGAGGCTCTCCAGGCGGAAGCCCTCAAGCCCGTCCTGAGGGAGGCGCCCGGCGTGCCTTCCTATGCGAGAGGAAAGGTCGCCCCTACAGTGGGCGCGGGGCCCGAGGCATCACCTGCGGGGGCCTCAGGCGCCTGACGGCTCTTGGGAAGGAGCTGCTTCTTCTTGGGGGTGGCCTCAGGAGGCAGGACGACGCCCTCATCATCAGAGTTTTCGGCCACCGCAGCCTGGTAGGCGCGCTCGAGGGAGCACACCGCATCTTTTTCATCCCAGGCGACCGTGATGATGCCGCCGCTCCCTAGCATCTTGAGGACATTGTAGCCGTGGTGGGTCGCCGCCATGAACTTGGCAAGGGCCGGATACCCAAGGATGGCGTTGTACGGAAGGCCGATGTGGGCGACGTCAAAGTCAATGAGCTCGGTGTGGTAATTGTCGCGCTTGCCGAAGGTGACTGGGAGGCGTATCTGCCCCAGGGGGGTGGTGGAGCCGTCGTTCACCCCTGAGAAAGGCTTGGTTAGCAGGAGCTGGTCGTAAGGCACTTGGAGCGTCTCGAACGTCTCGACAGAGAGAACATTGAGCCCCGCGCCACCGTCGATGAGGGTCTTAGTGACGAGGACATTGCTGATGGTGGGCGTGCAGAGCATGGGAAGCGCGCCTCCGGCGGCCGAGCACTTGAGGTGATCCTTGGAATCGAAGGTGATAGCGTACTGCGACCACTTGAGGGGACGCGCGGCCTCAAGCTTCGGGAGGGCTGCGTTCACCTCACGAGAGAACTGCTTGAAGATGCGATGTGAAGCGGGGGCCTGAGCACCGCCCAGAATGCAGGCGATCACTTGAGGCTCCTGGAAGCCCCCATCCCCATCATCCTGCCGGTTGTCGTCATTCCTCCTTGGTGGCGGCGGCAGCGGAGGGAGGCCAGCATTGCCTTGAGGACGGGCTTCACGAGGCTGATCGCGCCAGGGCGCATCGCGAGGCTCATCACGCCAGCGGTCCTCGCAAGGCTGGTCGCGCCAGTCCTGGCGAGGGTCGTGGTTGTCTCAGCGGCCTCCACCGCGACCTCCTCCACGGTCGTAGCCACGGTCACCACGCTCGGGGCGGCGGCCGAGGCGTCCATCGCGAAGTGCCCTGAGCTCTTGGCAGTCGTCGGTGTTGTGGCTGTGAACATTGTGGAAGATGCAGAACGGGCGGTTGCCCCTTGGAGACTCGTCGTGGTCACGGCCGCGCTTCATTTCAGGCTCGGCCGTGAGCACAGCGGGGCCCTTGCGCTTTGCCTCCTTAGCCTTGGCCTTCTTGTCTTTAGGATCGGCCTCCGGAAGCTCAAGGAGGGAGAGGCGGCCTTCCTCGTCCCTTGCGCACTTGTTCGCCATGTTGAACATCTCCAGGGCCGAGCATAGGTCCTCGTGGATGGCGAGCTCCCCTTTCATCTTGACGTCCCGGACACCATCAGAGAATGCCGAGATGATGGCCTCGTCCGATGCCTTCAGAATCATGAGGCGAACGTACGTGAAACGCTGTATGTACTTGTGCAAGGTCTCGCCCGGCTGCTGCTTCAAGCGCCGCAGGTCACCCACTGCAGGAGCGCGGTCGCGGGTGCCCTGGAAGTTGGCGATGAAACGCTCGTGAAGTTCATCCCAGGAGGAGATCGATTCCTCCGGGAGGTGCAGGAGCCAGGAGCGCGCGCCGTCCTTGAGGGCCATGGGGAACCAGTTTGCCATAACCTTCTCATCACCGTTGGCTGCCTCGATGCTCAGCGAGTACAACTGGAGGAACTCCGCGGGGTCGGGGGTGCCGTCATAACGCAGGGGCAGGTCTGGCTTGAACTTGCCGGGCCAGACGACGTAGCACAGCTCCGGGGTGAAAGGCGCGGCAGCCCGCCGTGCTCACGGGAGCGACGCGCATGGGGTGAGCTCGGTCTTGACGCCCACACGCCGCAACCTCCGGCGACGCGTGGTCCTGGTGTCGGCGCTGTGGTGCTGGGAGCGCGCGCGCATCGGCCTGCGCGCGCTGGACCACGTGGCAGCTCGCTTCATCACGCGCCGCGCTTCGCGTGGCGGGTCGCGCTGGGGCGGATCACGCCTGGGCTCGGGGTCGGCGCCGCGCAGAGGTGGAGGAGGAGGCGTGCCGTGAGCCACGTTGCCCGCCTGGGATGGCGGGGGAAGGAGCGAGCGAGACGGTGCAGGGACTTCACCGGCGGCGTTGACGAGCTCGGCGATGCGGCCAAGCCAGTCGTCGTAGCGGTCGTTGGCGGGGCGGTAGCGCAGCAGTTCGCGCGCCATGAGCAGCGCAACCTGCATGTTTGCCGGCCCGCGGCGGATGTGGGAAGACGACGCCGTGGCGGGAGTAGGCGACGGAGTAGCTGTGCGACCATCACGCCGCACGGAGGGTGGCAGCGATGAATCCTGCTGCTAGTGAGCAGCATGGTCAGTGGCAGTGTTGGCCGCAGGGGAGGCAGAGCGGCGAGGAGTGCCGTTGCCCACGGGTGCCGTCTAGGCGACACGAGCGGCCCGGCGCTTGGCGCGGACACGGCGTGCGTCGGCCATGGGAGCGGCAGAGCGGAGACGAATCGGAGGTGGAAGAAGGACTTCGACACGCCCCTACCTGGCGCACCAAATATCGGATTCAGAGTTCCGCAGACTCAAGAAGGTTCGAACTCTGGGGCGTGTGCGAAGATCTCATCCTCTCAACCCTCGAGCTCGTCGCCCTACAGCCTAGCCTCGCCGGATACACGCTCGAGCGGGGAAGAAGATGGACACGGTAGTTTACCCAGGTTCGGGCCACCTTGCGGTGTAAAACCCTACTCCTGCTTTGTACTGGATTGGCCTCACGAGGAGGTTGAGGATGAACTAGTACAGTGGATGAGCTGCCTCGTGAGGGCTCGGGGAATGAGAATGGGTCGACCCCCTCTACGGTGGTGGCTAACCTATATTTATAGTGGCCTCGGTCCTCTTCCCTCAAAACTTAGGCGGGAAGGGATCCCACAGTGGCCAATTCGAAATGGGACAAGTAGTACATCTTATCATGACGAAAGGTGGTCTTCGCCTGCAAAGCTTCTGGTCGTGACGCAGCGGTGGGCTCGGTGATGACATCCGTCCTGCCGAGCTCGTGGTCTTGGTCTTGTTGCACCGGAATGGAAACCTTTGGAGGGCTCCTTGGGAACCCACGCCTGTCCTTACTCCCTTAGCACCGAAAGAGAAACCGCCTCCTCTGCGCCCGCTGGCGCCCGCCTGGCCTTGTTCGTCATGGCTCACGTCATCACAGCCTCGGGAGGCTGGTCACCTGCATAGAAATCTCCGCTCCTCGGGAGGCCGCTCCTCTGGAGGTCTTGGTGTCATCCGCCTCGTGAGGCCAGGGGGCCCTCGTGAGGGTCTTGTATTGGAGTCCTTGCTGTTGGGCCGTACCAAGCCGTCGAGGGGGCCACGCCGTGGGCCGCAGGCAGGCAACTCTAGGTACCCCCGATCCCAGAACGCCGACACCCTCTTCCACTTCGGCAAAGAACTGCTCCGCGGGGCGCACCTTCCCATCGGGGGGTCCCACAGCAATGAACGCCGCGTCGACCTTCCGCATGTGCGTCTTCACGCAGGCATGCGCCCGTCGTGCTCCCTCGAAGCACGCATATTGCTTCCAACTATCCACTTGCATGCAGGCCACCCGCAACCGAGCTAGAAGACTGAATAAGCTGGTCGGCAATGCTTCAGCGGGCCACAGTTTGATGCAGATATCCTGGAGCGCTGGCCTTGTGATGACCCACAAATATAGGGGATCAATCGTAGTCATTTCGATAAGTAAGAGTGTCGAACCCAACGGAGCAGAAGGAAATGACAAGTGGTTTTCAATAAGATATTTTCTGCAAGCACTGAAATTGTCGATAACAGATTGTTTGGTAGCAAAATAATCTTCTATCTATTATATACTTAAAACGATACAAAATGAACGGTTCAGATTCATCTATACAAAGTTAATATATTGAACGGTTGAGATTTGTCAAATAGAACCACATGAGATGGCCACGCCCGACATTATTAACAATAAGAAAAATCAATCGGCCAAAGACCAATCAGTCTACGTATGGGGGTTCCGATGTAATTAGACTAGGCAAGAGTCAGCACGCTAAAAAAAAAAGCAAAACCCATCCTGTAAAAAAGGCTGGCAAGAGTCCTGACACTCATAAAAGTTCACGTAGACGAACGTATACTATTGCACACAGAATAGTTTCCAGCGGACAATCCGTGCCCAATTCAAACTCAACAATCTTTGGACTAATATAAAGGTTGGGGCACACACCCCGAAACACCCAGGGAATTAACGGAAGCCAGAACACCCAACACCACGCGCGTACGAAGATAGAAGTGAGATCCACACGACGACACACGCCAGGAACAAAGGGGCGACATACAGCAGGACGCCCATCACATTGAACGACGGAAGAAGAAACGACAGAAACATCATCAACTTTGGGTAATATATAACTGAAATCTTGAGGTCTGTTTAGATCTTTCCGTCCTTGCATGTCTTCACAACTTTCTTATGAACACCATGTTTTCCTGTTCATTGACCATTAGTTAGAACACTTCTTTCTAACCATATTTCATTGGTACATTATCATATGAACCACTCCTTTTAAAATTGTTTGAAGGCAACATCTTATGGCGTACACGAAGTTGAGTGAGTTAACCACAAGAGGACAGACATGGAATATTAAATCCAAAGTAATGAGAATGTGGGACTTGATCAACCCTTCGACTGATGAACTTATAAGCATTGATATGATTTTGATGGATGAGAAGGTATTTTCTTCACATAATTATCAATAGGGTTGTTCTACTGTTAAAATTACTACTAAGATTTTTCTTTCATTAAATTTTGAAGGGTCATACAGTTCATGCTACTATCTAGAAGAATCTAATTGACATTTACAGAGCAAAGACCAACGAGGATTCTATATATGCTTTTAGCAATTTTAAAGTTGTAGATTCAACAAAATATCGGCCAATCAACAATGAAATTAATTTTTTTATATACAATACAAAATTAAAGGAGATGGAAGGTTCATCGGATAATTTTCCAGACTACTACTTTGAGTTTGCTAGCAAAGATACCCTACAAGAACGGCTAGAAAAGGACCAACAATGCTCAGGTATGTTGATAGTCATATTCTTACATCAAAGTGCTCAATTTAAATATGAAGCCATTTGTTGGTAGTTGTAATAATATATTCCAAATGAATAACTTCCTAATTTTTTAAGTCTTTAATCTTCAAATTTGCAGATGTTATTGGGTTACTTACCAAGATTAAGCCAATAGAACCAAGGATAACAATGAAGAAAATACCTTCAGATGTACGTGAAATTGAAATTCTAATGCCAGAGTAAGTGTGTATCCATGCGTCAACTTTTCACTAACGGGTAAGGACTGTTTTCTTCCACTTATATTGTATTACGATTAATTACTTTGGAATGAATTATTCAGGGGTGATAAAATCAGACTATCATTATGGGGAAGATTAAGTGAGGATGTAATTGGCAATCAAACAATTATTATTGTTTAACTTTTTGGGACAATAGTTTATCCACAGAAATAAGCCAGAGTATATGCTCATAAGAAAGGAGTAGATGTTGTTTACTTGGTGAACTTTGCGAATACAACATATTCATTATTTTAATGTATCAAAGAGCAGAAATATTTAGCGTGTTTTTATATATGATCGATATGTATGAACAATATGCCATTTTATTTTTAAAACATTCAAGTATTGTATACTATTCAGAAGAGAGAATGAGCAGTACATTCATTTTTTCTTCATCAATTTAAGTGTTAAGTAGTAACATTCAGAAGAATTAGCATTGCATTTGTGTGGTTGGTCAAAGCTCTGATGTGCCTACAACATTTGCTAAAACTACAATGTACTAGCATCGCCTACAATATATGAAAACAAATGCTCAACAATATTTCAAAAGATTGAGTTTGAAATCCATCTGGAATTCTATAAAAAAAGATTCAAAATCATAGCTTGATTGCGAATTGATTCATATGAAACCACAATGAAATTTAAAACGGCTGAAAGATGGATTGAGCTTTTCTTGAGGGCGTATATTTTTATATCACGAACAAGCATATGATGGTGACTCGCAGACCAAAAGCTTAATTTATTTTTCTCACTAATCCTCAACCCAATCTGACCAAAATTATTTTTTCAGACAAAATGTATTTTGGCCAGACGCATAGCTAGCTCCACTAGGTCCTAGACTAGGCAACATAGTTGAAGGCCAAACCTGCGCTGCTACTTGCAGCACTAATGAATCCGTCTTCCGCTCCTTAGTGTTTGTTGCGCCGCGCTGCTCCACGCAGTTCGGCGGCTACTTGGTTCACTTCGCGGCAGCTCACCTATAACGGCGTCTCAGTCCGGCCGCGCCACCGCGTGCCCTCCTTGGCGAAGATATTCAGCGGATCCAGCGAGAATCGTAGCTCAGCAGGTCACCGGAAGCTAATCAGAAGTAATTTTCTCATGCCGAAGAATATCCTTTTAAAAGAACTGCGTGGAAGAGGAACATCCCACTGATATGAAGTCTGAGAAGATAATAAGCGGTGAAGCAGCAAAAAATACAGATCGTACCTTCTTCATTTGGCAATGGATATGAACTCTATTGCTACCATCATCTCTCTCAAACCACATACTTCCAGAAAATCACGATCCCAACTCTAATCCCTATAATGAATAGTCCCCAAATCTCAATCTCTATTGTATCAGCTCCATGAAAAGTGCCAGCAGCATGGAGATTTAAATATCTTCTTTACTAAATCTTGAGCTTGGTTGTGTCAGATTTTACCCAACGATTTCTAATCTGGGATGAAATTTAACTCATGTGAGATGCAAAAAAAATTAGGGATTTTACCTGTGCGGGCTCCCCCAAATCCATTCGGCAATAGAGGTCAGGAGTGACGATGCGACGTACATCTTCCCTCCGCTTAAGTGGCGGCAATACGCCGCTGCGAGGCAGCCAGCGACGGGCGCATGCGCTGGTGCTGTCTCAGAAAAGAAGGGGAGAAGAGCTGCGCTAGAGCCCCCAGGGAAAACATCTTGGTTTGACCATTTACCAAATTAAGGCTGCGCACGGTCAAAGCACATGCTAATTTTGGTCCAGTCTTTTGATTATAGACGATATTTTCATCCAGTCTAGTCTAGGAACAAAGTACGCATGGGAAAGTTTAAAACTTTAGACAGACGTACGTGTATATGAAAAAGGGAATACTTCTAACATTCTAAAAGACACTCACAAATAAATCAAATCTTTTTTTCAGGGGTCAAATAAATTAATTCTATCATACATAATTTTCATGTAATGGAGAAAATAAACACATAAATAGAAAAATCATTTCCAGTCAATATCTTTTATGATTATTAAACTATCACATGATAATGTTAAATTTCCAAATTAAGTCAAGTGTCAAAACAAACCATTCATAAATTTAAAAAATCTAGCCACACAAATGCGCAGATCTCTGAAGCATAACTTCCCATGGTCATAGGTTCCGTTCTGAATTCTATATAAAAACAATATTTTTTTATAACACAATACATACGCAAATACTCATATATACACACATACGCTCACTCCTAGGAATGCAGGCACGCACACCCTACACCTATGAGCACCTTCGAGAGACTGAGTCGGCATATCATCTTGAGATAAACAAAGTTGCCACAGACGTCTCCGTAGTCGACGGTACATCTCTCTCCACTGAACGCACATCGACCACAGGTTGATTCGCAAGATAAAAGACAATACTTAATACCTTCTAAAACACACTTGCAAATACATTAAAAATATTTATAATAAATCAATCATATATAATTTTCATATAATTGAAAAAATGAAAACATACAAAGAGAAATAATCCCATATTAAAATATTTAATAAATGCTAAAATATGACATCATAATGTTAAATGCACAAATTAGGTCAAACATCAAAACAAATCCAATCATAAATAAAAAGTCTAGCCGCGCAAATGCGCGGGTAGCCCCGCTAGTTTGTAACAAGTGACAAGTAACAATAGGTGCAGCAAGGTAGCCCAATCATTTTTGTAGCAAAGTACAGGACGGAACAGTCTCTTATAATAGGTAAAGCGTTCTTGAGGACACACATGAATTTATCTAGTCACTTTCATCATGTTTGTTTGATTTGCGTTCGCTATTTTGATGATTTGATATATGGGTGGACCAGTGCATGGGTGCTGTTCTTACTTGAACAAGCCTCCCACTTATGATTACCCCCTCTCGCAAGCATCCGCAACTACAAAAGAATAACTAAGGTAAATCTAACCATAGCATTAAACATATGGATCCAAATCAGCCCATTATGGAATAGCGCATAAACTAGGGTTTAAGCTTCTGTCACTCTATCAACCCATCATCTAATTACTACTCCACAATGCATTCCCTTAGGCCCAAAGATGGTGAAGTGTCATGTAGTCGACGTTCACATAACACCACTAAGGGAATCACAACATACACATCATCAAAATATCGAACGAATACCAAATTCACATGATTACTTATGACAAGACTTCTCACATGTCCTCAAGAACAAAAGCAACTACTCATAAATCATATTCATGTTCAAGATTAGAGGGGTATTGAATAGCATAATAGATTTGAACATATAATCTTCCACCAAATAAACTAACTAGCATCAACTACAAGGTGCAATCAACACTACTAGCAACCCACGGGTACCAATCTGAGGTTTTGATACAAAGATTGAATACAAGATATGGTGCCGGTGAAGATGTTGATGAAGATTGAACCTCCCACGATGAGAGGGTTGTTGGTGATGACGATGGCTTCGATTTCCCCCTTCCGAAGAGAAGTATCCCCGGCGGAATCGCTCCGCCAGAGAGCAAAAGTACTCCTGCCCAAGTTCCGTGTTGAGACGGCAGCGCTCCGTCCCGAAAGCCCTTTCCTTATTTTTCTAGGGCAAATAGGCTTATATACCAGAAGATGGGCATCGGAGGCTGGCCAGGGGCCCCACAAGCCACTAGGGCGCGCCCTGGTGCCTCATGGGCACCTGGGTGGCCCCCTCTGGTACTTCATTTCTCAAATATTTTTTATTTATTCCAAAATAAATCTCCATGAAATTTTAACTCATTTGGAGATGTGCAGAATAGGTATCTCTAACATAGCCTTTTCAGGTCCAGAATTCAAGCTGCCAGCAATCTCCCTCTTCGTGTAAATCTTGCATATTAAGAGAGAAAAGGCATTGGAATTACTCCATAAAGTGTTATATTGATTAAAAACACTATAAATAACAGTAAGCAATCATGATGCAAAATGGACGTATCACCTTGCCACGCAAAACAGCTCCGCCAGCTGCTTCATCCGATGATTCAGCAGCTGTGACTGCGGCGACTCCTGGAACCGCCGCTAGAACGCCTTCTCCGCCTCATGACCCTCCAATTGGTTGAAGTGATCATGAGCGTCTGCCGCACTCTTCGGGAGAGCCACAAAGACCTCTGCAGAGTGCCATATCTGGGTGAGCTCGATGAAACCTTTGCTGCCAAACACACATTGAAGTAAATAGCGCTTACTCGCGGCTACCTGCTCCAATTGTTGGAGCACCTCGTGGTTAGCACGGGCCTTGGTCTGGAGCTCGGAGTGCGTAAGACCGAGTTTCTTGAGCTCTTCCTTCGCCTTCTGCTTCTCGTCCTGTTGGGCATCGCATGCTTCGAACACGCCCTTCAGGGTCTCCTTGACCTCTACGACCCGCGCCTGATCTTTCCCCCTAGCCAGCTTTTCGGCAGCTAGGTCTTTCTCCGCCTTGGTAGCAGCAACTTTCTGCTGCTTGGCCTCCTGCCGAGCCTTCAAAAGCTCGGCCATGAGCCCCTCAAGCTCGACCAAAGTCGCTGTTATTCAAACAGTTCGGCATCAACTTCTACTTCAAAACAAAATGATACACTATTCGTGTTCAAAATAACATGAAGCACCGGTCGCGTACCTTGAGACTGTTGGACCTGCTTCTTCATCAGGTCTAGGTCCTTCTCAGACCTCTCAAGCTTCCGGTTCATCTCCGCAATATCCTTGGAGATGGAGCTTGGAGCCGAGGTGGAAACTTGCAAACAAGCACTTTGTGATAAGCCCCATGATCAATCCATTGATACTCCGGACAAAGTCCTGGGAGCTACTCTATCTGCTCCTCTTCTACTTTGATCCCATCGCTAGTTTCTTAAAACTAGCCTCGGGCTCGGGGGCTACTCACTGGGTGTGTCATCTAAATGCTAAGCAAAAGCGTCTTCGGACAGATTTGTAAAATAAACCCAAACAGAGAAATTATTTTCAAGAGCAGAAGATTACCTCGAAGCTCGTAATGAGGCCCTTGAAGACCTCATGCATTCCGGCCTCTGTGGACCAGAATCCCTGCTGCGCCGTGCCAATCAAAGTGCAGTGTTCTTCCTTGAGGGAGGAGCCCGTTAAGGCTGCCTCCTTTTCTTTAGTCCACCCCGCGCTAACCCGCCCTTGAGCGGGAGGTGGGGGTGGTAAGACCTCGGACCCTAGCACCTGGGTGCTGGGCACGGGGGTCTCCAGCCGTGGTGGTGGAGCCGGAGTGGTCTTCGGCTGGGCCGATGATTGGCCCAGCCCAGCCCCTCTTTGACGACCTCGGGGACACCATCCCCTTGGCCTTGTGGGGTAGAGGTCTCAACCTCGGCCATGACTGCCGACTCTTCGGCCCCCGTCATGTCAATGTGGGGGACCAAAGTAGACGTCACCTCCCCTAGTCCGTCTTGAGTTGGGGGAGGAGTGGCGGGATCCGGCGTCCTGCTGACGGACGACAACCCGCTTGAGGAGTCTCTAGGGCGCACCTTCGGCGGACTGCATAAAGATGCTCGGGTGAGCTTGCTCCTGCTAAAGCGACTTGATGCAACATCAAAATGATAACGTACCCTCGGGGTGCCAGTTTCTTCCTCCTATAGAGAGGAGATCATCCTATGAGTCGTCGGAGAGCACGATCTTCTCTGACGACTTACCGGTGGCCCCGGCCGAGGTCCTCCTCAACCTCTTTTGGCCCTTGGGTCGCGTTTCGGCTTTGGCATCCTCCGACGCCGCCCTCTTCCCTTTGAGGGGAGGGTTCTATTCTTCCTCATCCCTCCCACATCGTCCTCGTGGGTGGAGGAGGCATGGGTCTCCTCGGACTGGGTGACCGATGTCTTCCGATTCCGGACACTTGCACTGCCCTTCTAGGACTTCGTCCCCTTGGGGACCACCACATGCGGCTCCTCGACTAGGAGCGCTATGAGCAGGGGGTTCTCTCCTCCTCTGGTAGTGGGGCTGGGCACAACATCTGCTGCATCTTGGCTGCCCAGTTCTGCAAATATGAAACAAGACGATTCATCAAAACCTGTCTCACCTCACAGGAAAAGAAGAATATGAATGTGTGTGTTAAAACACTTACCGATGGGGCTTCGTAGCCGAGATCCTCCCCTTCCTTAGGGATCTTGTCCTTGGCCAGCTTGAAGAGCCGCGTCCACATACCGGCCAAGTTGGAGCAGAAGAAATTGAGGACGGTCCCCGCTTCCTCGGGCTTGTGCTCCCACATTGGGGTGGCCCGGAGTTGGAGCGGGAGGATGCGGTGGTGAAGCATGTCGTTGACTATGTCGGCCAACTGGAGGTCCTTCTTGGTAGACCACCACTTGATCTTTTTTATCAGTGTCTTCACCTCCTCTGGGTTCCCTCAGACGACACCCTTCTCCCTCCAGGACTTGAGCTTCCTTGGGGGCCCGGCCGAAAAGGCTGGGACTTCGGTTTGGCCGGCGGCAAGCGGCTCAGTGATATAAAACCACTCGCGCTGCCATTCTTTGACAGTCTCGATGAAGGTACCTTTGAACAAGTCGGCATTCTGGTTCTTGCTAACCATGGCCCCTCCGCACTCCGCTAGATTGGAGCTGCTGGACTTCGGCTTGACACCAAAGATCTTCAGCCAGAGGCCGAAGTGCGGTTCGATGCAGAGGAAGGCCTCGTAGACCGTGTTGAAGGAAGCGAGGTGTAAAATGGAGTTCAGGGCCATGTGGTGGAAGTCGAGCCCATAGTAGAACTTCATCCCGTGCATGAACGGGTGCAGTGGCAACCCTAAACCTCTGACGAGGTGGGGAACAAAGACCACCCGCACCCCTGGCTTGGGAGCGGGCACTAGCTGGTTGGCGTCGGGGGCGCTGGCGGCGATGTTGGCGGGGATGTATCCCATGCTACGCAGCTCCGCGATAGTGGCCTCCATCACAATGGAACCACCCCAGTTCCCTTTGAGGGTGTCGGCCATGGCCGGATGGGGAAGCTTGGATGCGGTAAGGAGGAAGGAAGCAAGATTGGATCTGGGTGCTAGAGCTTGAGCAGGCATGAGACGGGGGAAATGAGGGCATAATTGTTGATGTTGTTGTTTTCTTGCTCTTATAGGCCGATTAAAAGGCCAAGAGACCCCCTGTTGCACCGATAAAAATGCCACTCCTCTGCAAAAGATGACGTTGTGTGTATGGGGGGAAACAAAATCTTGATGATATCCCTAAGAAAACAGGCACGGTCTCCACCTGCTGGAAATATGCCCTAGAGGCAATAATAAAATGGTTATTATCATATTTCCCGTTCATGATGAATGTTTATTATTCATGCTAGAATTGTATTGACCAGAAACTTAAATACATGTGTGAATACATAGACAACACCGTGTCCCTAGTAAGCCTCTACTAGACTAGCTCGTTGATCAAAGATGGTTAAGGTTTCCTAACCATGGACATGAGTTGTCATTTGATAACGGGATCACATTATTAGGAGAACGATGTGATGGACAGACCCAACCGTAAGCTTAGCATCAGATTGTTTAGTTATTTGCTATAGCTTTCTTCATGTCAAGTATATGTTCCTTCGACCATGAGATCATGCTACTCCCGGATACCGAAGGAATGCCTTGTATGCTATCAAACGTCACTTCGTAACTAGGTGATCATAAAGGTGCTCTACAGGTATCTCCGAAGGTGTCTGTTGGGTTGTGTGGATCAAGACTGGGATTTGTCACTCCGTGTGATGGAGAGATATCTCTGGGCCCTCTCGGTAACACAACATCATAAGAAGATTCATGTGCCTAACGAGTTTAGTCATGGGATCTTGTATTACGGAACGAGTAAAGAGACTTGCCGTTAACGAGATTGAACTAGGTATGGAGATACCGACGATCAAATCTCGGGAAAGTAACATATCGCCGGACAAAGGGAATTGCATACGGGATTGTCTGAATCCTTGGCATCGTGTTCACCGATAAAGATCTTCATTGAATATGTAGGAACCAATATGGGCATCTAGGTTCCGCTATTGGTTATTGACCGCAGAGAAGTATCGGTCATGTCTGCATGATTCTCGAACCCCTAGGGTCGCACGCTTAATGTTTGGTAGCGCTAGGGTAGTGTTGAGATACTAATAGTGGAAAGTCCGAAGGTTGTTCGGAGTCCCGGATGGGATCCAGGACATCACGAGGAGCTCTGGAATGGTCTGGATGTAAAGATTCATATATGGAAAGTTGTTATCGGGGTTCTGTAAAAAGTTTGAGTTTTTTCGGTATTGTACCAGGAAGGTTCTAGAAGGTTCCAGAGTGGGGCACACCTGCTTTGGGGGACCCACATGAACATGGGTAGTGGGGAAAGTCCCCACAACCCTGTTCTAGGCACACCAAGATCCTCCCTTAAAAGGAATAGTATCATATCCCGAAGGGATAAGATCAGGATCCCTAAAAAGGGGGATAGCGATCTGTGGGGAAGGAAAGGAGGGATCTCCTTCCTCTTCCTTTGACCAACGACCCTAGGCCTTGGAGGGAAAGCCACCAGCCCCCTCCATGCCTATATAAAGGCGGGGAGGCATTGGGGGCAGCCCCCCTTCGACCCTTGCCCGTTACCTCTCCCAACTCCTCCCACGTTTCACCGGTACACGCTTGGCGATGCCCTGCCGGAGTTCCGCTGCCACCACCACCACCACGCCGTCGTGTTGATTCAGGTCATATCTACCTCCCCTCCCTAACTTGCTAGATCAAGAATGAGAGGACGCTGCCGAGCCGTACGTGTGCTAAACTCGGAGGTGCTGCACGTGCGGTACTTGGATCGGATTGGATTGCGACGCGAGTACGACTACGCCAACCACGATCTCTACATCGTTAATCCTTTCGGTCTACAAGGGTATGTAGACACCACTACCCTCTCATTGCTATACATCTCCTAGATTAGATCTTGGGTGTTCGTAGGATTTTTTTTTCATGCTTCCTTCCCCAACAGTGATATAAGAGCTAGGTCTATGCGTAGATGTATTTTCACGAGTAGAACACAAAGTTCTTATGGGCGTTGATAATCAGATTGCTTACTTCCCTTGTATTATTTTGATTCGGCGGTATTGTGGGATGAAGCAAATCGGACCAACCTTACATGTCCTCGCACATGAGACCGGTTCCACTGTTTGACATGCAACTTGTATTGCGTAAAAGTGGCTTTGCGGGTGTCTGTCTCTCCCACTTTAGTTGAATCTGATCTGACAAAGGCGGTCCTTGTAGAAGGTTAAAAGGCAACTTGTATATCACCATTGTGGTTTTGCATAGATAAGAACGGTTCTTATAGTATGCCCTAGCAGCCACGTAAAAATTGCAACAACAAAGTCGAGGACGTCTAACTTGTTTTTGGAGGGCATGTTGTGAAGTGGTATGGCCAAAACGTGATGTGATATATGTTGATGTATGAGATGATCATGTTTTGTAATAGGTTCACGACTTGCATGTCGATGAGTACGGCAACCGGCAGGAGCCATAGGGTTTGTCTTTAATTTATTGTATGACCTGCGTGTCAACAAATAACGCCATGTAATTGCTTTACTTTATCGCTATGCGTTAGCAATAGTTGGCGAGACAACCACGTGATGACACGATGATGAAGATCATGATGATGGAGACCATGGTGTCATGCCGGTGACGATGGAGATCATGCCGATGCTTTGGAGATGAAGATCAAAAGCACAAGATGATAATGGCCATATCATGTCACATATTTTGATTGCATGTGATGTTTATCTTTCATGCATCTTATTTTGCTTAGGACGACGGTAGCATTATAAGATGATCCCTTCACTTAATTTCAAGATAAAAGTGTTCTCCCTAATTATGCACCATTGCGACAGTTCATCATTTCGAGACACCTCGTGATGATCGGGTGTGATAGACTCTACATTCACATACAACGGGTGTAAGCCAGTTTTACACATGTGGAATACATGGGTTAAACTTGACGAGCCTAGCATGTATAGACATGGCCTCGGAACATGGAGGCCGAAAGGTCGAACATGAGTCATATAGTAGATATGATCAACATTGGATGTTCACCATTGATGACTACCCCATCTCACGTGATGATCATACATGGGTTAGTTGATATGGATCATGTAACACTTAGACAACTTGAGGGATGTTGATTTAAGTGGGAGTTCACTAATAATTTGATTAACTAAACCAATTATCATGAACATAGTCTAATTGTCTTTGCAAATTAATGTTGTAGATCAATGGCTCATGATGTAGCTCCCCTGAATTTTAATGCGTTCCTAGAGAAATCTAAGTTGAAAGATGATGGAAGTAACTATGCCGACTGGGTCCGTAATTTGAGGATTATCCTCACTGCTGCATAGAAGGCTTGTGTCTTTAATGCACTGCTTGGTGATGCACCCCCTCAAGGCTCGCCTGTAGATGTTATGAACGTCTGGCAGACACGTTCTGATGACTACTTGATAGTTCAGTGCACCATGCTTTACGGCTTAGAACCGGGGTTCCAAAGACGTTTTTAGCACCACTGAGCATATGAGATGTTGGAGGAGCTGAAATTGGTATTTCAGGCTCATGCCCAGGTTGAGAGGTATGACACCTCCAACAAGTTCTTTAGCTGCAAGATGGAGGAGAACAACTCCGTTAGTGAGCACGTACTCAAAATATTTGGGTACTACAACCGCTTGAATCAATTGGGAGTTAATCTTCCGGATGAAGTAGCAATTGATAGAGTTCTTCAGTCACTGCCACCAAGCTACAAAGGCTTCATGATGAACTGTAACATGCAAGGGATGGAAAAGACGATCCCCGAGTTATTCGTGATGCTTAAGGCCGTAAAGGTAGAAATCAAGAAAGAGCATCAAGTGTTGATGGTCAATAAGACCACCAGTTTCAAGAAGAAAGGCAAGGGAAAGAAAGGGAACTTCAAGAAGAATGGCAAACCAGTTGCTGCTCCCGTGAAGAAACCCAAGGCTGGACCCAAACCTGAGACTGAGTGCTTCTATTGCAAGGGGAATGGTCACTGGAAGCGGAACTGCCCCAAGTACTTGGCAGATAAGAAGGCTGGCAATGTCAACAAAGGTATATGTGATATACATGTTATTGATGTGTACCTTACTAGTGCTCGTAGTAGCGCCTGGGTATTTGATACTGGTTCGGTTACTAATATTTGTAACTCGAAACAGGAGCCGCGTATTAAACGAAGACTAGCTAAGGACGAGGTGACGATTCACGTCAGAAATGGTTCCAAGGTTGATGTGATCGCTGTCGGCACGCTACCTCTACATTTACCTTCGGGATTAGTTTTAAACCTAAATAATTGTTATTTGGTGCCTGCGTTGAGCATGAACATTATATCTGGATCATGTTTATTGCGAGAAAATTATTCATTTAAGTCAGAGAATAATGGTTGTTCTATTTATATGGATGATACTTTTATGGTCATGCACCCCTAAGGAATGGTTTATTCTTGTTGAATCTCGATCGTAGTGATACACATATTCATAATATTGATGCCAAAAGATGCAAAGTTATGATGGTAGTACCACATACTTGTGGAACTGCCGCTTAGGTCATATTGGTGTAAAGCGCATGAAGAAACTCCATGTTGATGGACTTTTGGAATCACTTGATTATGAATCATTTGTTACATGTGAACCATGCCTTATGGGCAAGATGACTAAAATCCCATTTTCCAGTACAATGAAGCGGGCTAGTGACTTATTGGAAATAATACATACCGATGTATGCGGTCTGATGAGTGTTGAATCACGCACTGGATATTGTTATTTTCTTACCTTCACGGATGATTTGAGTAGATACGGGTATATTTACTTGATGAAACACAAGTCTGAGACGTTTGAAAAGTTCAAAGAATTTTAGAATGAAGTGGAGAATCATCGTAATAAGAAAATTAAATTTCTATGATCTGATCATGGAGGTGAATATTTGAGTTACGAGTTTGGTATGCATTTAAGACAATGTGGAATTGTTTCACAGCTCATGCCACCTGGAACACCACAGCGTAATGGTGTGTCTGAATGTCGTAATCGTACTTTATTGGATATGGTGCATTCTATGATGTCTCTTATCGATTTTCCACTATTGTTTTGGGGTTATGCATTAGAGACAACCGCATTCACTTTAAATAGGGCACCATCTAAATCCGTTGAGACAACACCGTATGAGTTATGGTTTGGCAAGAAACCTAAGTTGTCGTTCCTTAAAGTTTGGGGATGCGACGTTTATCTCAAAAGGCTTCAGGCTGATAAGCTCAAACCCAAAGCGGAGAAGTGCGTCTTCATAGGATACCCTAAAGAGACCATTGGGTATACCTTCTATCACAGATCTGAGGGCAAGATCTTTGTTGCCAAGAATGGGTCCTTTCTAGAGAAGGAGTTTCTCTCGTAATATGTGAGTGGGAGGAAAGTAGAACTTGATGAGATAATTGTACCTTCTCTCGAATTGGAAGGTAGCACATCACCGAAAGTTGTTCCCTTGATGCCTACACCAACCGGAGAGGAAGCTAATGATGATGATCATGAAACTTCGGATCAAGTTACTAGTGAACTTCATAGGTCGACCAGGACACGTTCCACACCAGATTGGTATAGTAATCCCGTGTTGGAAGTCATGTTGTTAGATAACGGAGAACCTACGAACTATGAAGAAGCAATGATGAGCCCGGATTCTGATGAATGGCTTGAGGCCATGAAATCCGAGATAGGATCCATGTATGAGAACAAAGTATGGACTTTGGTGAACTTTCCCGATGACGGCAAGCCATTAAGAATAAATGGATCTTTAAGAAGAAGACCGACGCTGATGGTAATATCACCGTCTATAAAGCTCAACTTGTCACAAAGGGTTTCCGACAAGTTCAAGTAGTTGACTACGATGAGACTTTCTGACCCGTAGCGATGCTTAAGTCTATTAGAATTATGTTAGCTATTGCCGCATTTTATGATTATGATATCTGGCAAATGGACGTCAAAATGGCATTCCTTGACGGGTTTCTTAAGGAAGAGTTGTATATGATGCAACCAGAAGGTTTTGTCGATCCTAAGGATGCTAACAAAGTATGCATGCTCCAGTGATCCATCTATGGACTGGTGCAAGCATCTCAGAGTTGGAATATACGCTTTGATGAGGTGATCAAAGCTTTTAGATTTATACGAAGTTTATGAAGAAACTTGTATTTACAAGAAAGTGAGTGGGTGCTCTATAGCATTTCTGATGGTATATGTGGATGACATATTGTTGATTGGAAATGATGTAGAATTTCTGGAAAACATAAAGGGTTGTTTGAAAGGAGTTTTTTAGAGCAAGACCTGGGTAAAGCTGCTTACATATTGGGCATAAAGATCTATCGAGATAGATCAAGACACCTGATAAGACTTTCACAAAGCACATACCTTGACAAGATTTTGTAGGAGTTCAAAATGGACCAGTCAAAGGAGTTCCTTCCTATATTGTAAGGTGTGAAGTTGAGTAAGACACAAAATATCAACCACGGCAGAAGAAAGAGAAAGGATGAAGGTCGTCCCCTATGCCTCAGCCATAGGCTCTATAATGTATGCCATGCTGTGTACCATACTTGATGTGTGCCTTGTCATGAGTCTGGCAAGGGGGTACAAGAGTGATCCAGGAGTAGATCATTGGATAGCGGTCAAAGTTATCCTTATGTACCTATAGAGGACTAAGGAAATGTTTCACGGTTATGGAGGTGATAAAGAGTTCGTTGTAAAGGGTTACATCGATGCAAGCTTTGACACCGATCCGGATGACTCTGAGTCGCAAACTGGACACGTATAGTGGAGCAGTCATTTGGAATAGCTCCGAGTGAAGCGTGGTAGCAGCATCTATAGTATGACATAGAAATTTGCAAAGTACACATGGATCTGAATGTTGCAGACCCGTTGACTAAAACCTTTCTCACAAGCAAAACATGATCAAACCCCAGAACTCATTGGGTGTTAATCACATGGAGATGTGAACTAGATTATTGACTCTAGTGCAAGTGAAAGACTATTGGAAATGTGCCCTAGAGGCAATAATAAAATGGTTATTATCATATTTCCTGTTCATGATAAATGTTTATTATTCATGCTAGAATTGTATTGACCGAAAACTTAAATACATGTGTGAATACATAGACAACACCGTGTCCCTAGTAAGCCTCTACTAGACTAGCTCATTAATCAAAGATGGTTAAGGTTTCCTAACCATGGACATGAGTTATCATTTGATAATGGGATCACATCATTAGGAGAATGATGTGATGGACAGACCCAACCATAAGCTTAGCATCAGATCGTTTAGTTATTTGCTATAGCTTTCTTCATGTCAAGTATATGTTCCTTCGACTATGAGATCATGCTACTCCCGGATACCGGAGGAATGCCTTGTGTGCTATCAAACGTCACTTCATAACTGGGTGATCATAAAGGTGCTCTATAGGTATCTCCGAAGGTGCCTGTTGGGTTGTGTGGATCGAGACTGGGATTTGTCACTCCGTGTGATGGAGAGATATCTCTGGGCCCTCTTGGTAATACAACATCATAAGAAGTTTCATGTGCCTAATGAGTTTAGTCATGGGATCTTGTATTACAGAATGAGTAAAGAGACTTGCTGGTAACGACATTGAACTAGGTATGGAGATACCGACGATCGAATCTCGGTCATGTAACATATCGCCGGACAAAGGGAATTGCATTCGGGATTGTCTGAATCCTTGGCACGTGGTTCAACCGATAAATATCTTTGTTGAATATGTAGGAACCAATATGGGAATCTAGGTTCGGCTATTGGTTATTGACCGGAGAGAAGTCTCGGTCATGTCTGCATGATTCTCGAACCCGTAGGGTCGCACGCTTAACGTTCGGTAGCACTAGGGTAGTGTTGAGATATTAATAGTGGAAAGTACGAAGGTTGTTTGGAGTCCTCCGGGACATCACGAGGAGCTCTGGAATAGTCCGGAGGTAAAGATTCATATATGGAAAGTTGTTATCGGGGTTCTGGAAAAAGTTCGAGTTTTTTCTGTATTGTATCGGGAAGGTTCTAGAAGGTTCCGAAGTGGGGCCCACCTGCTTTGGGGGACCCACATGAACATGGGTAGTGGGGGAGGTCCCCACAACCCTGGTCTAGGCACACTAAGATATTCCCTTAAAAGGAATAGTATCATATCCCGAAGGGATAAGATCAGGATCCCTAAAAAGGGGGGATAGCTGTAGGAGATATGCCCTAGAGGCAATAATAAATGTTATTGATTATCTCCCTGTTCATAATTAGGTTTATGTTCCATGCTATAACTGCTATGGTTCTCGAGTCTACAATAACCACGAGGCTCGGAGGAAGACTCATATGCACGTGTGGAATAATAAACGGTAAAATGTATTCCTAGTCTAGCCTCTAAGACTAGCTCAAGTGTTGCATGATGGTTCTGTTTTCCTGATCATGGGCATGTCTATGCCAGCAACTTTGAGGGCACAATGTTAGAGGAACATTTGTGTTGAATCGACCCGAATTGATGTTATGCTATGAGATACGTTCGTCACAAGTTTATGGTTAATAACACAGAGATGGTTAACGTTTGCATGATTCCTTAGACCATGAGAGTATCGAGTTTCTTCATGCTTGCTTCATGAACTTTGGGGTTTGTTAAACGTCATCAGTAAATGGGTGGCTATTACGGCGGCTTACGGGTTCATGGAAAAGTATGTCAAGTAACTTGATAGCTCAAGATTGGGATTTGCTCCTCCGACGTTGGAGAGATATCTCTGGGCCCTCTCGGTGTTACGGTATCCATCATCGTCTGGCCAGACACTTTGTGATTTGATCACGGGGATGCCGGAACACGGTAACGAGAAAAGAGAACAAATACCGGTAACGAGGTAACTGGCATAGTGGACAAGTTGTTGACCCACGGGGATGCCATCATGTCTCACCTCGGGTATTTGTAACATATCGCGAAGCAACAGGAATAGCACACGGCAACTGGAGGTTCACTCGAATATTCATTCGTGTGGGTATAGGGGTCAATATGGGTGTCCACGGCTCCGATGTTGATCATTGATCGGAAGGGGTTCCGTGTCATGTCTATACTTCACCAAACTTATAGGGTCACACGCTTAAGGGTCATCTATCTGCTGAATACTAGACAGGGAGTCTGAGAGAAAATCACCGAAAAAGTTTCGGACACCAAAAAAGTTTCGGACAGCGGAAAAGTTCCGCAGAGAGAGGTCACCGGATGAGTTCCGGTGAAACTGAAAAGTTGTTTCAGAGGATACCATAAAGTCAAATTGGTTTCGGCACATGCCCGATAATTCTTGGAGGGTGTCAGAATCATTCTGGAAACTTTTGGGAATTTTCTGGAAGAAAAACCGGAAATGTTCCGGAGCTGCCGGAACCACTTCAGATGCTTTTCGCAGATGAAAATCACTAATCTGGAATTGTTCCAGAACGCGTTGAAAATTATTTTAGTCGGTACTGGAAATGTTCTAAGCCCACATAAATATTTTCAGTTCGAACGGACGCTGAAAAATGTCGTCGTGAATAGTGAAAGTGCTTTTTGGGTGGCTTCTTAGAGAAGCCACCTTGAGGGTCCTTTGGTATTTTTCCCCTTGGCTTCTTGGAGAAGCCACCCTTGGGCTTGGCCTATAAATAGGGGTGGAGGGGGCTGCCTAAAGACTCACTCCTTCTCACATACAAGTGCCATTGCAATGATCTGGCTTCTCTCTCCCTCCCCGCGAAATAGTTTCGTAGAGCCGAAAGGCTATTTGGGTTCCGGTGGGAACTAGTTCTGGACGGCGAAGCCCTGCCGGATAGATAACACCGTATGTGTGCAACTCTGTAGAGAGGTCATAGTTTCGATCTTAGTGCCCGAGGGGTTGTTCGTGAGTGCCTCCCGAAGGGCTGTCCAAGTGACGGTCCGAGTTCTGTGAGTCCTCCCGAAGGGCTGTCCGAGTGACCGTCCGAGTTTTGAAGGTCCTCCCGAAGGGCTGTCCGCGACACCGTCCGGGGGACTGTTCGATCGCCTCCCAGAGGGCTGTCCGAGGGGCAGATGAGGGAGTACATCCTCGCGGTTGGGAGGTTGTAAATCCTAGCTGCGGGGATCTACACCGCCGATCGTCATCGACTCTACTTCCGCTGCGCTACGAGTCGGTAACGAAAATGATCAAACCTTGTATGCAGTCTCCATAGTGGTCCTGGGCTGGTGCGTAGGTCGGAAATTTTTTGTTTTCTGCTGCGTTACCCAACAATAGCGATCTGTGGGGAAGGAAAGGAGGGATTTCCTTCCTCCCCCTTTGACCAACAACCCTAGGCCTTGGAGGGAAGCTACCAGCCCCCTCCACACCTATATAAAGGTGGGGAGGCATTGTGGGCAGCCCCCCTTCAACCCTTGCCCGACCGTTACCTCTCCCAACTCCTCCCACATTTCACTGGTACGCGCTTGGCGAAGCCCTGCCGGAGTTCCGCTGCTACCACCACCACCACGCCATCGTGTTGGTTCAGATCTCATCTACCTCCTCTCCTTCACTTGCTAGATCAAGAAGGAGAGGATGCCACCGAGCCATACGTGTGCTAAACTCGGAGGTGCTGCACGTGCGGTACTTGGATCGGACTGGATCGCAACGCGAGTACGACTACGCCAACCACGATCTCTAGATCGTTAATGCTTTCGGTCTACAAGGGTATGTAGACACCACTCCCCTCTCGTTGCTATACATCTCCTAGATTAGTTCTTGGGTGTTCGTAGGAAATGTTTTCATTTTCATGCTTCATTCCCCAACACCACCATGATGGGACGTGCCAGTAGAGGGCTGCCTCGGGCCATGATTTGGGGTAAGCAGTAACTACCTGACCCGTCATGGGATGCACCGCTTCGATAAAGTTGTCAGACTAGATGGCACTGTTCACACCTACGTGGTCGGCCTTCAAAGCTAAGTTACCCCTCCTCCTCGGGGAAGGTGTGAGCTCAACTAGGTCTTGTTCGTACCACTCCTTTAAAGAGCGGTTCGGGAGTCTTGAAGTCACAAAGGGGAACTTGTCTGTCAAGCCAAGGACTTCGGATCCGAGGTTGTCTTCATCAAGGGAATCGTCATCGGCATAGAAGACTGGTTCGGGGGCTACTGACGGTGTCCTGGACTAGGGGGTACTAACCTAGTCGTCCCATGCTCCTTGGGTTAGGCTGATGGGCCCACATTCTTTCAAGATGGACTCCGGAAGCTGCACGCTGGAGGCATGATCGAGACTGCATCTACTGAAGACTTGTCATATACTCCAAGGCTTCTCTTGCCGCCTCCACGCCAGGATACCGACCTTGTAATCCTAGATACCCTACCTGACGTCTATATAAGCCAAAGGGTTTAACCCATAGAGGGGACATTAACGCAATCTCATTCTTCTAGCCCTAGAGTTAGACCACATCTTACGATCTCGAGGTGGATCAATTATGTACTCAATACATCTTCATCAATATAAACAAGAGCAGGACGTAGGGTTTTACCTCCATCAAGAGGTCCCGAACCTGGGTAAACATCGTCTCCTTGTTCCTGTTACCATATGTCTGAGATCCACAACTTGGGGCCCCCTACCCTGAGGTCTGCCGGTTTTGACACCGACAGGGGGGATATGGTATGCGTGAGCTACCAAGGAAGATAGCACGGGCAGGTGAGCAGTGAGCGGGGGGGGGGGGGATGGTGTGCGACAGACGATGGGGAAGAGATGAGGAAGAAGAAAGGAGTAAGAACAGGGAGAGAGAGGCAAGAAGGTGCATTAAATCTCAATTCTACCAGTACTACTACTAGGATATACGTCCTTAGGAGTGTAAATACTTAAGCCAATGACATGTGGGTCTACCTCAAGAGGGCCCATATGTCAGTTAATGGAAGAGAGAGAGGTGCGTACGCGTATTTGCGGAAGTGTGCTCCACTCGCAAACATGATGGTAGTACATGGTAAGGCTAATTTAGTAACACCAACACGCTGGCTCAGCTTATTAATTAAGTCAGCCATCTGCTGCAGTGTGTATTGTCACTTCACTCTGAAGACTAGTTGAATAGTTCTCTCTGACTGAGATGGGGAATAATGGATCGCCAAGACTTCCTTCTATCTATGCCTCTACTCTCATCCTGCCCAACAACAAGAAGAATTGGCCAAGGCACCCGACGTCAATTATGTAGGAGTACTACTAGTACCTACTCCCTCCTTCCGGTTTATATACAAGTCAATAAATAAATCATCAACCAAGGTAGTAGTAGATGATGAGTGCCTGAAGATTTTTTTCCAAAAGTACTCAATTAATGGGCTCCTTTTTCTCAAGAAAATTGTGTTTATGAATGTATTAATTGCAATGCATGCGTGCATGCGTGAACAACAGAAGACCTGAACTTTTACATGCATTGGTGAGTTTTCTCTTAATTCTTGCATGCAATATTTTAATGATGCTTGAAATATGAACATGTCAATTGGAGGGAGTAGAAGCCTCATGCATGCATGCAACACTCACACGTACATATGCACGCACACAACACTCACACATCCATGTGGCACACAACACAAGACGCAACACACACATGCTCACGCTCAAGTGCTCAACCTACATGTGCATGCACACACATACACAGCCAGGGTGGTTCACGCGCAAGGGTTGGACTCCTGTCACGCCTGTGTAATGTTTTGTTTGACTTATTTCTTTGCTCTGCCAACTGACAGGTGGGGCCCACAAATCACGTGCCAATTTAACCAGTCAAAAAAGTTCCACGTAGACAATTTGAGCGGTCAGCAGGGTGCAATACGGTGCTCTACGATGAGCTAGTGACCATATAATCACTGCAAAACTATATAGTGACCGTAATGAGCGTAGTATGAAGTGCAGTGACCATATTGCTACAAATACGTTGACCGCCAGTGTATTTATCTCATTTCAAATTAAGCCATATCAATCGAAAAGGACGCGGTATGGACTACTACTTTGATGTGTCCCGTCAACTCGCATAACGAGGAGAAGCTTGCTTACTACACCCTCTCACTCGCCCACGTGCGGGGTGGCTCACAGCACGAGGATAAGCTTGCTTACTACGTACGCCTATGCCCTCTCCCTCGCCCACGCGTGCAGTGGCTCGCAGGATGAGGAGTGGCTTTTGACTACATCGCCCTCGCCCTCGCCCTCATGGTGGACGTGCAACAGTCCATTTGGTGTCAGATTGCTAGAAGCATATTATACTGTAGCATCATCATTGTTGGACCTCCCGAACAGGCAAAGAGCCAAGCTCAAGGTTTATAGGAGTACGAGTTGTCGTCCTAGTAGTACTACTATAGCGAACAACCGCTACTGTATGATGCTTCCATGTCACCTACAGCCAAAGCCATGCCACCTTTTTTACTCACAAAGCATGTTGGAGCGCGTGCAACAGCCACACAAGTTGCACAAACACATAACACATTGAGTAGTAAGTTCTAAAGGACAAATGCCAACATGCAACACAAGTTCATCTCCACTTCATGTGATAAATTTGTGCACGACTACTCTACATATATTTACAATGGTACCATTCACAATTTACCATACTCCACTTACACATTATAGATGGGCTCCAAGTCCTCCTCTAGGTTCCAGTCCCAGGGGTTCTTCATAGATGGCATGATCCATAGCGGTGGCCAACGGGAATCGTTGTCGCAGCTTTCTAGTCCGGTTCCACATGATGGAGACTCATCCAAGCTGAAGCGGCATTAATCAGGGATAGCGTGTCCCAGCATGTCGTTCATCCGGTGGTGCACACTAAAGACACAACCATGCTTCATGAACGGCAGGCCTTCAGTGTCGTGCACGAAATGTAGCATCTGTTTCACAATGGGGTAGCTGTCCCCAATGAAAAGGGAGTACTCTCCAAGAGTGTTCCTCGGCTCCCACATAGCATCACGGGGGTCGAACTTAGCGCTGTTCATCTGGTACACACGGCATCTCAGATCTGGACACATGGTGACGTACATGGTCAAGGTTCATGCATGATAATGTTGTGCTCAAATATGGCGCTCAGTAATATTGTGCAGCAAGTAGTACTACTTAATACTACTCCAGTATAGAGGAAGTACAATAACCGACTTATTATATATAGCCACTCTTGGCTACATAGATGAGATAGTAAGACATGGAAAAACAAAAATTGTGGGAGCTAGTGGGTTCATGTCTTTAAGAGCCTAGATATACACGTCCTCCTAGGTAAAAATTACTACTCTCGACGAGCCATGCGACATAGTAGTACTACTACTAGTACAATGAAAGAGAAGGCGAGAGGGTTAAAAAAATGTAATACTAAATTGTACTAGTACTAAAAATGTCCCAGTCAAGAATAGAAAAGAACTAACAAGTAATACTACTCTAACACACAACAATGAGAGAATGGAATACCTGGGTAGATGGTGACTGTCCGATCATCGTAGATCGTGTCACCTTGTTGCACATCAATGGTACCATGGGTAACAACTGCTAAGATAGTTGATCCCAATTTGCCAAAGTAAGCTACAAGGTTCCAGGTTAGACTGCATCGCGAATGCAAATGCACGTCTAGGATCGGCTATCTGATTTTGATCGGGGGATGCCTGGTCCCTGCAAAATAATGGAGTACCGTTAGGGATGCAAATGATGGTTTGTGCATTCCGTTTGTTATCTCATGTACTGTAAGATGGCATCCAGATGAAACAAGTCCCCTAGATTGTCACCGCGAAGATGCGGCCTACATGGCACACGGCGTCTTTGAATGTGTAGGGGTACAAATCTGCCGCGGCCAACATGTGCCAGCCTCTGCCGTTAGGGCCATTTGTATTGATGGCAATCCTTATGTCGAACACCACGATGAGATAGTAATCGTCATAGCTGCGGTGCTTTATCGGTGGGTCCGCAATTGCTACCTTCTTCAATCTCATGGTCGATCATCATACGTATTCAAGCCCAGCCAGTCCGGAAGGCCGATCCCAATGGTGGAGAAGGGGTCTACGGGAAACGGTCGCACTGCTGTGGATGTTGTGCAAAATGATGGTGGTATCCGGCCAGAGGTATGCAAGCCAATCTCCGTTGCACCAACCCAAACCTATATATGCGATGGTGGGCAGTGGAGAAATTACGAGATGGAATAACTAAGTACTATATTTAGAATATACACTACAAGATCAAACTCCATGACTGACCTGCTCATCGGACAAAATCCGACTACCTCTCAACGTCGGCTACTCTAGCGGAGTCAACGTGCAACCACGGCCATGTTGTGGTGGATTATTCAATGGATTGTCCCATTGAATAACCTTCTCCTCGAGGACGCATGGAAGACCAACAAGCATGGCCTTCTCCCAAGCCTATTTAAGCACTGTCTTGGTTGGTGCAGGAAGCACCGAGTCTTGCGGCGGTGAGGAAGTCGGAGCGGCGTGCAATTTTTCCCAGAGGATCATTGTCCAAGGTCTCCCAGCCCCGACGAGGAGGAGAACCACCTGGCGAATCCATGGCAGCAATGACGTACTACCTTGGTCTCTTCAGGGGGAGGGAAACTGGTGAGGAGGAGATAAGATCGTAACCGCAGGGCCTCGTCCCTTCGTTAAGGAAGTTATGCGGTCACGCATTGGTGGTAGTGCGATGATGCAGTTATTATTTACCAGTACTGTAGTAGTAGTACTTTATCTACTTCTATAGTGCACCAGTTTTGAACTCTTGAATCTCAAGGCCAAGGAGCTACAGTTGCAAGTGGAAGGTACTACTGTTCTCTAGAACTATCCATGTACTATCAATGCAGGGAAAGTACACCTGCGTACTCTCCCTGCTCTATTCAAGCACGTAGCTGGCCTACTCAGCCGCTCCTCTCACGCACATACTAGCAGTCTATTCATTAGTGACGGTTACTGTGGGGCAGAACATTTGAGTTCTTTGATACATCGAGACTAGGCTTTTTCTTTTCCATTTGTGGAGGTGTAACGGATCTCGTTGAACTTTGTTTGTTTGTCCTTCCTTCTTTATTAATGAGATGAGGCAAAGCTTTTGGATCTGTTTCAAAACAAAAAAAATCGCATCAAGAGGATTTTTTATAGAGTTTAGTGGCGATAAAGGAGCAAAGTCTATGCGTGCAACACCACAAGCTACATAGTAGTACTTTACGTCCAGAGCCATATTGCACAATTCCCAATGTGGCACCAGGCTTTTCTGGCTCATCGGGCTTAATTGGGAGGCGCTAGTTTAAAGATGGCAGCTGAGGAAGCAGCAAGCGAGGGGCGGCTAGGGCGAGCACGCAGACGAGAGACGTTGTTGTGATATATATAGTAGTACTATACGTAAGTAGTACATACTACTACTCTAGTATGCGAGCCATGAGATGATGGCGCGCGCAAAATATACGGGAGCGAAAACTCATGCACGTGGTTGGTCTATCCGTGCACCCAGATTGTGATGCGACACGTGCGTCGGACTTCAGAAGTCAAACTACCAGTGTACAAAGAAAGTTTTCTTAATATAAACTCAAACTAATTGAACATGTATACGTATATTTCAACCATGCCACAAGAAAGAAAAATATATTTGAATTAAAGCATGAGAAACAAAAAGAATACAATTACTACTGATTTTGTTAATGGACAAAATTTACGACCAGGTCTAAAATTAGCCATATTCACAACGTAATTTGACTTGTTTGTTTCTATAGTTGTAGTGAATATTCTGAAAAGTTTTATGTGCGTGTACAATTATCTTCAGTTTTTTCGAAAAGTTTGCTCCAGTAGGCAGAGTAGAAACAAAGACTCTCACGCAGGCGGTAGGATTAACAGAGTTTTTTTCTGAGCAGGACGACACAATATTGGCTCGCAGCAAGGTTAATAAAATATTTAAAAAAGGACGCCGTGCGTTCGGCAGCGATCGAACCCACAAAACGAGCTATACTCCCGCGACCACTAGTGTACAACGCAACGTAGAATCGCTATTTGTTGCTAGTACATTGTTCTTTATACATATTGGAGTATTTAAGAAAAAAACTACCACTTTCCAACCAGCCCTACCAAGAAACCACTACTCTACAAAAATTAGCAAAAACATACCTAAAATTTCTTAATCCGTCGCAATAAACTACCAAGTGCCGATTAGGCACATTTAAACCCATGTGGCACCTTAAGTCAACGCTATCTATTTGACCGACAAGTTAGGCGTTATGACTTGTGGGACCTACATGTCAGTCCGGACAAAAATCCTCGAGTCACCTCCTACCTCCGGCCCGTCCACCTAGTCATCCTCGGCCATGGGAGGCAGCCACCGCCACCAACAGAAGGCGAGGTCAAAAGTGCCGGCGGCACGGAGCCCATCTTGCGGCCGCTAACTAGCCAAGCTAGCACACATCTTGCTGGATACATCCAACTGCTTGTGTGCAAGGTTTGCTAGCTAGGTTGGAACGGCGTGCGGTGGCTTGCTCGCATGTGCCGTGCTAAGGCCAACCATCTGGCTCAATCGAAGGCCAACGTGACGGCTTGCTCGCGCATGAGCCGTGCTCGGGCCAGCCAGCCAACCCGTGCGCGAGGCCAGCGCGGCGTCTGGCCCATCCGGCAGAGTGGCGGCCAGCTCGCCCATCTTCGGCGCCATCGATGAACACACATACGAACTGTTTGAAGTAAAGTTCAGGAAAAATAAATGATTGGAGGAGGAAGAAAAGGATAGATGCTCACATGTGGGTCCCACCTATCACAACGGTGAACACAACGGTCAAACAGACGGTGTTGACTTAAGGCACCTCGTCAGCACGGACGTGTGGGCCAACCCTGTTTTAAACGGGTTTAAACGAGCCTAATCGACACTTGGTAGTGGTTTTTTGGCGCGGATCAAGAAATTTTGGGTATGTTTTTGCTATTTTTTGTAAAGTAGTTTCTTGCTAGGGCTGGTTGAAAGTGGTACTTTTTTGTTAAATACTCTATAGATGGTATGTAGGTGTGAAAGTTAAGCTTTGGAAGCCAATAAGCACAGCTAGTTACATGGTACCTATGTGTACGTAATTCAAACTAAATATCGACAATGAGTGACTAATACCTTGATGGAAAACTCGAAACTATGGAAATACAAACGTATTACTGAGACTTGTTTCCATAAACTTGGATCTACGTTCTATTCAATAGCTGAGCATGTGGGGCCTTAGCACGATGACTTCCCGAGTGTGTAAAACAAGGTTTTCCCGTCTCTGATAAGTAGGGGGATGACGGCGGCGCGCCTTCGGCTCGCTCTAGTGCTCGTAGTCATACTAGGTGGTCTATGGACATGTAGATGTATTCTTTTTCACGTCTCTTGTTCGTCGTACTACCACGACCGTTGATGAATAGATGGTAAGTTTTTCGCAAGAAAACCTTGGTTGAGTGTGTGTGCGAGAGAGAGATAGTATGTGTGTGTGATATGCAGAGACTGAGGCAGAGATAAGAGATTCTTTGTGTGTTTTGTGTGGAGGATAGAGAGAGACATGTGCATGGGGCTTTGTGTTGTGTAACGTGGAGACAGATAGACATAATCAGAGAGTGAGTGTGTGAGATACACATGCGAACACAGGGAGAGATATGTGAATTAGAGAGATGGAGAATTTTGGTGTGCATGTGAGTTAGAGAGAGAGAGGGATATATATATATATACCTGGAGCTGGAGAGAATATACAAGGGTGTGTGTCTTAAAAGAAGGATCCAGATAGATGGGGTGTGTGTGTCTATGTCTATTTGTGCGCTCGTGTGTGTGTGAGAGGGAGTGTGTGTGTGGAGAAGACAGACCACTGATGATGTAAACCTAGTAGGGAAGGGGGAATGATATGACTTGTGTGTCGAAGAGAGAGAAAGGCATGCCTAGTAGCGGAATAGCATGGGTGCGGGTGGGGATCGAGCGGGCTATTTGGAAGAGACATCGAGTGTGTGTGAGAGAGGGGTGCGAGAGAGCGAGAGAGAGAGAGAGAGAGGGATGGAGGGAGGGAGAGTGGTCATTTGTGTGCGGAAGTGGTGTATAGATAGGGAGACAAGGTTGATGTTGTTCGAAAGTGGCTAATCTAGGGAGACGCAAGGAAATCGAGTCACTGTGTGCGTGAGAGAGACTTCATGAGAGATCTAAAATAGATGGTGGAGAGAACAACATGTGAGTTTAAGATTGATGATACACTAGGGAGCTATGGAGAGAGTCACTACATATATGTATATAGGGAAGGAGGGTCAGGTCCGCATGTGGGAGAGATAGAAAGAGGAGAGAGGTGCACAAGGAGACACAGGGTGTTTGTGTGTAGTGGGGTTGTCGGTGTGCGACACCTATGGGACCCTCAAGGCATCCCTTTACGATTCAGCAGGGAGAGAGGTATGCGCAAAGAGCAGAACCAACAATCGACGTGGGGCGATTTTACCCAGGTTCGGGCCGCTGATCAGCGTAAAACCCTACTCCTGCCTTGTTTTATTATGAATGTTCTTGAGCCCAGGCTCCAGGAGCGCTTGTGATGAACAGTACGTTCAAAGAGCAGCTACGCATGCAGAATGGGCCAGAAGACCCTTTCCCCTGTAGCAGTTGCCTTGGGCCTCCTTTTATACGCTCAAAGGGGTCACCACAGTGACAAAATGTAAATACATTGAGGTGTAAAGTAGCTACAGGGTTATCATACCTAACCACTGACGGATTAGGATGAACGCATTTAATGCACCGTGAGGTGTCCGTTTAGGTGTCCTCACTTTCTTGGGGATGGAAAAAGGGGCCATCCCATCAGCACCGCTTAAGCTCTCCTCCACTAGCGCACTGCCACGCATCCAGAGAAGGACCCAGAATGTCGGGCTTGTTGCTGTGCCAGAGCGGTGGCACAGCAGCAAAATCATGCCGGGCGCCGAACCTTGCCGGGCGCCGAATCTTGCTGGGCGTGAAATCTTGCCGGGCTTCGCAGGCCACCCCGGCAAGATCTTGCCAGGGAAGCTGGCTTTCGGATTCCAGCTCTTCTTATTTGCTGATCCTCAGATCTTTGACTTGAGAATTTCTTTGATAGCCTGAGTTAACCTCGAACTGTTCCCCAACAAACCTTGCCGCGGGTATGGCTACAACTGCCCGTCCACAAGTACGGGGTACTAATGGCCCAATACTTAGTACACCGATAGGGGTGGTGAGTGAGGTGTGTGTCAATGTGTGTGTGTGCGCGCGCGCGTGTGTGTGTGTGTGAGAGAGAGAGAGATGGTGGAGAGTGTGCGAGAACCACATAACTAGGGAGATAGACGTTGGGGGGCTGTGTTTTGTGTGTATGGGAAAGATACACAGCTATATAGTGTGTGTGCTTGGGAAAGAGAGATGCTGGGATACCTAGAGAGTGGGGGAAGAGATGTGTGCATGTCTGACAGACAAAGTGATAGAGACATATATTGGGGTCCAGACTTAGAAGAGAGAGAGGGGTTAATGTGTTCCGTGTTTGTGTCCGACGGAGAGAAAGGCTTGTGTGGCGGGAAGAGGGGCCGGGGTGGTGGCTTTAGATAAAGAGTGAGGTGTGTATGTCTGAGAGACATAAACGTAATTGAGATATATATGGTCAAGAGTGTGTGCACTCATGCTTGATCAATTTGTTTTACAGTTTGGACTATGAGATAGCGATACTTTTGAACATGCGTGGTATACTTTGAAGTACCAGAATTACAAACCTAAGATTGGAAATTTTGAATTTGACTCCATTATTAGCTTTTGTAATTCATTTAAACGGGGGTACATTTTTTAACCCGGGATTTTGTGATTTCAAATTCATATATCAAACCTAGAGATATACACATATGGTCGTGTTCAAGCCTTATAATCATCCACTTTATTCATACACATACACATTTGCAGGGGCATTCCCAAGTTGAGATACCCGGGTGCACAGGACAGCGGGTGCAAGATGTTTTCTTTGTAAGTTTCATACAAAATATAGTGTGTGAGACCCCATCTTTAGATGAAAAATATGAGTGATCATATGCTAGGACACCTGGTCATTTTTTGTCTAGGTCCACCCCTGATTTGTTTTTGTCATCATATTTAGGATAAACACATTTGAAATTTCATTTGAATTGGAGCACATGATGGTATTTGCTTGCACTAGCTCAATGATCCATATTTTTTATTGAATGGACAATCTAAGTTTCAAGTTGGAGACATTGATTTTTGAAACTCGCACTTTTTTGTGTGCACAACAAATAAATACTCGGCCATGATATCATAGTCGGCTATAGAAGAGCAGAACACTTAATTTCAGCCGCCAAAAGCTTTCAAACTTCCTGCTCACATCAAAATATCTCACACTCGAAAGTTTAGCCATGCGATATTCCTCTTTTACCCGTGCCCATCAATGTAAAAGGGCTCCTTTGGTAACTGCATTGTTTTCCCCTTTTTGCCCCCAATATTCTTCCCCAGAGCCCCTCCTCTTCCCCTTCCCGTCCGCGCCTCCCCCTCCCCCCAAGCCGTCGAATCTAGTACTCTGCCGCAGCGGTGCACCTCACACCATGCTGGATCTACCTTCCGCACCTTGGAACCCCCAACCGCCAACTCACCACTGCACCGGAGCCACTTTAGCGACTGGCTTGTCCACCGTTCTAGATCTCCTTGACCGCCATCATGGCCCACCGCACCGGATCTGCTTCACCAGTGCCCTCGTCCACCACAGTGTAGGCCCTTCACTGACGCCCTCGTCCGCCACACCGCTGGCCCTTCATAGAAGCCCTCATCTGACGCAACAGCTCCGCCTCACCGAAGGCAATGTACACTGCGCTAGATGTGCTTTGCCGACGCCTTCGTCCACTGCATCGGACCCACTCCACAGACGCCATATTCAACTCCACCGGCCCTACTTTACTGACGCTGCCGCCTCAGTAGGTCATTTCAATTTGTACTCCTTTGGTTTTTCTTGTCTTTATCGTGCAACAGTTCACTTACCATAGATCAGCTTTCTTGGATGTCGACAGTCACCGCAGCCGAAGCACCGGAGCCGCCTCAGCAACGGCGACAGCTGACCCAAACTCAACCGCAACACAAGCACCATCGATGACACTTAGCTTTCTCGTATGACAACGATGCTCATACGCCGCCAAGAATCAGGTACTATTCTCCAACGGCTGGCGCCTATGTTCACTTTCTTAGCATAAGCACCACACCTTCAAATTTCTTTAGGGCATCATTCAATTTTCATGAGTGGCGTTATTCTGCTTGCACCTGTTGGTCCATATGTGTGGCAGTGAATAGGTTACATGTGCTAAATTACAAATCAGTGCACATGTAGTTACAATGCTTTCGTTTTGTCCTAAGTTATTATCGTACTTCCTAGATATCACTGCCTCCTATTTTACTTCTTGCATGCTATATTTATGATAATGGTGTTGTGCTGATGTCACATGTTGGTTACAATTATTTTACTGGACTGCTTCTATGTTCTCTATGCTTAATTACACATAAGAAAACTAGGTTGTGTTTCCGCTGCTAGCTATTACAACACTGCTCTGAGCCTCTGTTCACTACTTTTTTGTGTGTTCTTGATATTCCCAAGTTGCATGACTAATTTTATGCTTCTATTAATTATGGAGCTACCAAACGCATCAAGCAAAATGCTTTTTCTTTTGGGGCTGGCACCTCGAACAAGCATAAAAATAGATTGAATCACATATATTGTCGTGTAAGCACACACCCTTCTTTCATTAGTTTAGATGAACCATTGATGATCAATTTGAACCAGTGCATGTGATTAAAATTAGTTTTACCAAAATAGAGGGGGAAGAATAAACTACTACGTCTATATTTGCATTCATGGGATGCTGACGACATCTTCAAAGAACATTGCAACAGCAGCGAGGTTTCACAACAACATATGGTAAGCGAGTGTGTTTTAGTACATGTGAAATGTCATCCGTGTGGGCTGCTTTCTTGGCTTGTGCCCTCAACCTGTAATCCTACAGAATTACAAATAGTTCAGTTGCCTGATTTGCTCTATTGATTGATTCGAATGCTTGTTTGTTACTTGTTAGGCTATACGTGAGTTGGCCAATGTGTCAGCAATGCCTATCGTACTATCGTAAAGAAATGCATTCCTAATTCATTTGACTCTCCTTAACTTTTCCTATGTACTTCGTCACAAGACTGTCTTGGTAGTTTATATGAGGCCACGCTGTTTAAGTGTTTTCTCAGATTATTTTAACTGTTTATATGCCTGGGCAACTTAAATATAGCAGTGGTACATTGCCTTTCATCTTACCATTTTAATTTGTTTTCGGCTAATGCAACTTCTAACTATTTAAATATAGCTTGCCATGCTCGGCAATAATTCATATGTCGTTTACCATGTAAGCTTACTGCCTGGATCATGCGATAACTATCTCTTACTTATGCCCAGCGAAAACCTTTCAGGATGCAGTTTAAACTAGGACACAATGTACACCCTCAAGATCTATTTGTGGAAGCAGTGCGCCGTCCATGTCACCAGATGGTAGCAGTTTAGAGGCAGCACCATTGGAGAGCACATATATTATAGTTCTTGAGGCTCTACTAGAGGCAGAAAGAGACGGTGTGGTTGCCATGAATGAGGTAATCCTGATCTTGAGGCTGGAAATTATGCAATTAGCTGCACACATTATGCAAGCAAACCAAGAATTGGAGGAAGTAAGAATGTTGCATTTGAAGACGGTCCTTGAAAGTGCAACTAATCCCCGGGTGGTTTTGGTAATTCATAACAACATATATCTCATTAAACTAATATCCATTCAAGATAAGAATTCCAGGATGTTCAATGATTGGCATGGCATGAACTAGAGATGTGGACCCCTCAAAATGATAAGGACAAGGATTGGCAAAATCTCAAGACTCTACATTTTTGTTTAAGTGGTACAAGATCACATTGAGTCCATAGGAAAGCCAACACTATTGAAAGGGGATGAGGTATTGCTTAATGATCTTGTTGCTCAAGTGCTTAGTGATATTGCTCCAAAACCCTCAGCAACTTTCTCTATCCAAATATGTCCAAAATCCAATTTCCAACTCGGCCCCACCATCTGGAGCCACCGAGTTCATTTTGACATAGCCACTGCCAAAACCCTAACAGTTCGGTCACACCAATACGGATCTCGGTCTCACTGAGATGGCCTTGCCAGTGCTCTGTGACTTGTTGCATTCACTTCGGTCCCACCGAGATGTTGCAATCGGTCCCATCGAGTTGGCTTGACTGATTCTCTATTGCTCATTGCATTCACTTCGGTCCCACCGAGATGATGCAATCGGTGCCACCAACATGAAGTTTGCCCTAAGCTCTAGCACATTGGTACCACTGAGTTGTTCCCGTCGGTCCCACCGAGATTCCTAACGTTCATATTATTGTACTGATCGGTGCCACCGAGTTTTCTAATCGGTGCCACCGAGATGGGTCAAAAGTGTGTGACGGTTAGATTTTGGGTGGAGGCTATATATACCCCTCCACCCCCTTCTTCTCATAAGTGAGAGCCATCAGAATGTGCCTACACTTCCACCATTCATTTTTCGAGAGAGAACCACCTACTCATGTGTTGAGATCAAGAGATTTCATTTCTACCATTTGAACCTTGATTTCTAGCCTTCCCCAAGTTGCTTTCCATTCAAATCCTTCTTCCACCATAGCCAAATCTTTGAGAGAGAGTTGAGTGTTGGGGAGACTATCATTTGAAGCACAAGAGCAAGGAGTTCATCATCAACACACCGTCTATTACCTTTTGGAGAGTGGTGTCTCCTAGATTGGTTAGGTTTTGCTTGGGAGCCTCCGACATGATGTGTAGTTGATCCAAGAAGTTTGTAAGGGCAAGGAGATGGCCTACTTCGTGAAGATCTACCCGAGTAAGGCAAGTCCTTCATGGGCGATGGCCATGGTGGGATAGACAAGGTTGCTTCTTCGTGGACCCTTCGTGGGTGGAGCCCTCCGTGGACTCGCGCAGCCGTTACCCTTCGTGGGTTAAAGTCTCCATCAACGTGGATGTACGATAGCACCACCTATCGGAACCATGCCAAAAATCTTCGTGTCTCCATTGCGTTTGCCTTCTCCAAACTCTTCCCTTTACTTTCATATGCAATGTTTTACATTCCACTGCTATACTCTTAGAATTGCATGTGTAGGTTGATTTCTTGACTTGTCATAATTGCTAAAATCTGCCCACGACTAAAATTGGGAAAAGGAAAGATTTTTATTTGGTCAAGTAGTCTAATCACCCCCCCTCTAGACATACTTTTGATCCTACAGGTGGTATCAGAGCTTTAGTCTCCATTAGCCTTGATTTCCATAGCTTTGGTGATCATAGCCTTGGTTTCACCACCTAGGAGAGTATGACATCTAGCGAGGGTGACTATCACCATAGAGGTCCTTAGTTTGATGGTACAAATTTTGCTAGTTGGAAGCATAAGATGAAAAAGCATATTCTTGGTCATAACCCTGCTGTTTGGGTTGTTGTTCGTGTTGGCTTGCAAGGTGAATTCTTTGAGGATGGTAGAGAACCAGATCATGAACCGACCGCGGAAGAATTGAAGATGTTGCAATGCAATGCTCAATCTTGTGACATTCTCTTCAATGGACTGTGCCCCGAAGAATTCAACAAAATCAGCTGCCTTGAGAATGCAAAGGAAATTTGGGATACTTTGGTTGATATGCACGAAGGTACCGAGTCCATCAAGGAATCCAAGTTGGATGTGCTTCAAAGTCAACTTGACAAGTTCAGGATGAAGGATGAAGAAGTCGCCGAAATGTTCTCTAGGCTTGCTCTCATCACAAATGAGATTGCCGGCTTAGGAAGTGAAGAGATGACCGACAAATTCATCATCAAGAATATCCTTAGAGCCTTGGATGGAAAATATGATATCGTGTGCACATTGAACCAAATGATGCCCAATTACAAAGATCTCAAGCGCACAGAAGTCATTGGTAGAATTGTTGCTCATGAGATGTCACTCAAAGATAAGGAAGAGCTCCACAGCAAGTCAAGTGGTGCGTACAAAGCTTCAAGTGATGCTCCTACAACATCAAGTGACAAGCTAGTCTCCAATGAAGAATTGAGCTTAATGGTGAAGAACTTCAACAAATTCTACAAGAGTAGAAGCAAAGAGAGAAACTCCAAGTCAAGGTCCTACAATGACAAAAGATCTTCTAGTCATGATCGTAATTGCTACAATTGCGGAAGTCCCGGACACTATTCCAATGAATGTACGGCTCCCTACAAGAAAAGAGAAGACTCACCAAAAAGGAGGTGTAGAAGAGATGAATCACCTCCAAGAGAGAGAAGGAGTAGAGATGATCGTTATGAACAAAGACCCTCTCGTAGAAGCAAGGATTCGGAAAGGAAGGACAAGTCATCAAAGAGCTACACAAGACTAAGACATCAAGCTCACGTTGGTGAATGGGTTTCCGGTTCCGACTCCGACAACTACTCTGAGAGAAGCTATCACTCCGACTCCGAATATACTCAAGATGAAGGTGTTGCCGGTCTTGCACTAGTATCATTCAACTCCCACGACATATTTGACTCACCAAATGAAGGAATTGGAAGATACTTCATGGCTAAAGGCCCCAAGGTTTCTCACCTCGAGTATCTTGATTTTGATAGTGATGAAGATGATTTGCTAGGTGATGATGATTTACTTGTTGATAAAACTAGTAATATGAACTATAATGAACTTGCTAGTAATCATGCTAATCAAGATGAAACGAATGACAATGATAAGGAGATTGAGCATCTAACTAAAGAATTAAACACTCTTAAGTTAGCCCATGAAACAACTCAAGAGGATCATAGAGAGCTCCTAAGAACCCATGAGAAACTACGCTTCGAGAAGCTAAATTTAGAGCAAGAGCATGAGTTTCTAAAAGCTATCAATGATGATCTTTGAAAGAAGAGTTCTTCTTACATTGCCAAACGTCTCCTCTTTTCTACTTATATGCCACTAGTAAAATCTAGCAACAAGAGCAAGAAAGATTCTTCTTCTAGTAGTAACAATAACCATGCTAAATTCAATATTGTTGCTTCTAATAATTCTCTTGATTCCACTAATGATTTTCTTAGCCAAGTTACACTTGAGCAAGAAAATAGCTTATTGAAGGGAATTATAGAGAAAGGTGTTTACAAGAGTCTTGCCGGGAGTAAGCAATTTGAGGAAATTGTACGCAAGCAAGGAAGACACCGGAAGAATCAAGGTGCTGGTTTTGAACGAAAGGTCAATGCCAATGGAATTGAGTAGGAAGAAGATCAATACCCCAAGACGAAGTTTGTTCCTCAACAAGAGAAGTATGACCCCACCTCTTTTGAGGGAACACAAGATCAAGATGATCTTCCACCACAAGACCACAAGCTAAAAGGCAAGGACAAGCTTCAAGAAGAGATTGACTCATTTGAAGAAGCTCCTAAAGCCATGGTCAAGTGGGTTCCCAAGACTATGTCAAGCTCTACCTCATCAAGTTCAACTACAACTCCAAGTATTCCCATCAAGTTGATGTGGGTCCCAAAGAAGAAGAACTAGAGTGTTCTTGAGGGTGACTCCGCCAACATACTTCACTCATATTCATTTTGGCAAGGACTTGTGCAATCAACTTTCATATCTTGCACTAGTTCATGGAGTCACAAACCCTCTTGTTTGTAAGATAAGGGACAGGTAACCTAATGCTTTCATGGACATCATCGTATGTGCAATTCACTCTATGTCTATGGATATCCTTGTATGTTCCTTGTGGGACTAACCCATGTAGGTATTGAAAGTGCTAAACTCCAAAGGATTGCTCCCAACTCTTGAAGGACTACATCAACATTGAGCATCCACATCTTCACTATCTACATGAAGTCATCATCGATAAAACCCAAGGTTAGTCCATCCCTCTTTGGGGGATATCACATCTAGGGGGAGCTTCGCTCTAAAAATTGAGCTAAAGCAACTCTAATGGTGTGAACACATTAATGCTTTATGTAAAAGTGGCAACCCCACTTGAGCTTAAACGATGAGTATGACCTATGATCAAATGTCATCATTTGACTCCTAAGTCAATATACTCATATATAGATGACCTAGTCATCGACAATTGCTTGATAGATGCTAGAATTGGTTGTTCATGCTTTGACACGTATTTCATTTGCTATATTATTGTGTGAGCATGTTGGTTGCATATTTTCTCCATTCGAGGACATCCATTTGTTATTTTGATTGTCTTGGTTTTTGTTGGCCAAGTGGATGTACAAGAATGCCTAAGAACCTCCCCTAGCTATCTATGTTTTTCTTCTCTCAAATTCTTTTCATGCTATATCACAAAAATTGAACAAGTCTTTTTCGGACCCTCCGGGTGAGGAGCACTCGGAGCCACCGATTCGACAAGGGCTGACCTCCAAAACCTTCTTAATGCATTTTGGTCAGACCAACACACTCAAACTCGGTCGAACCGAAGTCATTTAGATTGATCTAGATTTTCATCTCGGTGCTACCAATTAGACCAACTCAGCGTCACCGATTTTCTATAACTGCACGCAGTTGCACATCTCGGTGCCACCGATTTGTTCCACTCGGTGCCACTGACAGCACACGGGTATATATATCCAGCGGACCATACGGTTGAAAATTTCTTCAAATGTCACGAACCCACGCCCCATTGCTACCGCCCCGGATCATCGCCGTTGTCTCTTGTGTGCCTTTGCCACAGGACTCTGCCGCCATCAACGAAATCTGCTCTGCCGTTGCCGCCGTAGAGGATCTCCACTGAGTTAGGGTGAGATTCGATCTCCTCGTGCTTCTTTTTCTCCGATTCAATGAACAAGGATTTTGCCATGTATCTTGCCATGAATGTAATTCCTTTATCCACCAGATCAGCTCCTTAGAATAGATTCAAGCAAAAAATTTAGGTTTAGGTTTCCGCCGAACGCATCTCAGACCGACCGAATAGGAATTTTTGGTCCCACTGGTTTGGCCCTGGCCATTTCAGAAGTACAACTCGGTTCCACCGAAACGTACTAATCGGTGAGACCGAAAGTAAAGTTTTAGTGAAACCCTAGCAACTCGGATCCACCGAACCACATCTCGGTCCAACCAAAATGGAGTGTTTTGGTTCTGTGAGTGCTTCAGTGTCACCGAAATGACTAAATTGGTAGCTCCGAAATGCATTATGTGAAAATCTAGAACTAAGGTTTGAACTCAAATTTTTGAAAAACTATCTGCGTTTTGTGATAACTCATCTACTCTGCCCATACCCATCTATTCACAGGGCCTGTTTGCAAGATGCCAAGTGCTAGTGATAGCCAGAATCAGTCAGAGCAGAATGTTGATCTCAGTGAGGGATCCAGTCCTAATGAGAGCTACTATGAGGGCATTAGGAGCTCTCTAGATCTGCAAGAGGCTACCACAAGAACTAAGAAGAAGAGAACCTCAGATGTTGAGGATGAAGACTTTGTGGCTAGTGAGGCCACATCAAAGAAGAAGGCAGTACTGAGAAAGGAGTATGGTACTTCTGCTAGTACTAGGCCAAGTGCCAAGGACAGGACTGTTGTGAGGAAAGTACCTCTGTCAAGGGCAAGCAAAGCCTCAGCTCCAAAAGAAACAATGACATTCACACTTGAGGAGCCCAGTGATGCATAAGGTGATGCCAGCAAGAAGAAAAAGAAGAGGGCTAGGAAGACAACAACTGTAGTCATTGGCAACCTTCCATGAGGGGAGACGATGAGGAGGAGGAGGAGGAGGAAGAACCCACTGCAGATGCACCTCCAGCAAAGACTCGGAAGCTAATGTCAGATGCTATGAAGTCAGCTGCTCCCTCCAATCCCAAGTCAAAACCCAAAGTTGCTGCTCCTAAGAGGTCTACAAGAAATATATCTGTTGTTGAGAAGAACAAGGCTCCAATGCCTGAGGTTGACATGGATGATGAGCCACTAGTGCTCAGGAAGCTAAAGCCCAAGATCCTAGATCATAACAATGCTCATCCTATAGCTGAAAACATGATGCTCAGGAAGGATAAGGGTCTGCGTGAGTGGAGGAAGACTGATCCCTATTCTGTCAAGAGGAGGACTACTTGTGATTATCGCTTTCACACGAGAGAACAACATGATTTCTATGAGACTGTCTTGCTTGATAGGAAGCCCATCGTCAGTGACATGAAGTGGGTGGACTGGAAATACATTAATGCAAATGAAGATTATTTCCCCCATGTTCATGAGAGTTTTAGACTTGCAGGAGTGGATGCCTTCATTGGTTAGAAGCTCACAAAGTGGAATGACGAGATGATCATGCAATTTTACTCCACAGCTCATTTCTATCCAGATGGGAGGATTGCATGGATGACTGGGGGTTCCAAGTACTAGTCTACCATCTCTGAGTGGCCTGAACTCCTTGGTGCCCCTGAGGAAGAAGAAAATGATATTGATGTGTACGGGAAGCCCAGGATGGACCACAACACTATGGCAAATATGTACAAGGAAATCCCTCCCAAGGATGTTGAGAGTCATAAGCTTGGCTCTGTAAAGCACTTGCTAGCTGGTTTGGCCACCACAAACTCTATCTTGAGGCATACTCTTTTGCCCAAGTCCAGAGATGACAAGATGATATGTGGCCACTCCATAAATTTGCTCCATCTGTTTGACACCCCTCAGAAGTTCAAAGTCATGAGTTTGATTGTAGAGACGGCCAAGAGGACAACTGCAGATCAGAAGAGATCTTGTGGATATGCTCCACACATTCAGATGCTCATCAACTCCAAGGTTGGAACGAGCACATATCTACTTGATCATGAGCACCTTCCTCTTCAGCCTGAGTTCGAGGATAATGTAGTGGTGATGGATGCTTCACACCCTACATCTATTGAGGCTCAAGAGAAGATCCAACCAGCTGCTGCAACAAGAGCCGCTCAAGAAGCCACCACACCCAATGCTCCAATAGCCAACCTCAAGTCCAAGAATGATCAAATGGCATATCTGCTTGAAGCAACATTGATAATTGAGCAAAGTCTAGCCAACCTAGCCAAGAAACAGGAAAGCTTAGAGCGGATAGTTGAGGACAAAATGTACAATCTTGATGTCAAGATCATTGAGGTACAGTCTATACTAGAGAAGCTCAGAGATTATGCTGGCAGTGAAGATGATAGACCTACGACTGAGAGGTTCTAGACTATGCTAAGGGCACCCAGATCTTCAGCCGTGCTAGTTGCAGACATGAGGACTACTCACTCTGCACCTGCTGCTACTGCTCCAGTGCCACCTCTAGTATCTACCACACCAGCCCAGTAGACATCAGCTAAAGCATTTGCGGACGCACTCATCTCATCGCCATCTACGCACACCGGAGCCACAAGCCAGATGACACCTTCACAAGCTCCTGTGGATCGTGCCTAGAGAGACGCATAGCTCTATACCTTTTCGAGCTTTTTGGTACTGTCGGAATCAGGGCTCCGTAGACCCAAGAAGGCTCGAACTCTGGGGCGTGAACGAAGGATCTCGCTTCACAACGACGCTCAGCTCGCCATACCCAGGGCTTGATCTCGCCGAGTGCACGGGATCGTGAAGAAGGGATGGACACAGAGATTTACCCAGGTTCGGGCCACCTTGAAGTGTAAAACCCTACTCTTGCTTTTGGTGGATCGGCCTCTCGAGGAGACTGAGGATGAACTACTACAGTGGTTGAGCTGCCCCGCGAGGGCTTGGGTGGTGAGGATGGATCAGTCCGGGGTCAGATCCCTTCTACGGTGGTGGCTAGCCCATACTTATAGTGGCCTTGGTCCTCTTCCCTCATAGCTTAGGCGGGAAGGGATCCCACAGTGGCCAATTTTGAAAGGGGACAGGGAGCACATCTTATCCTGACGAAAGGCGGTCTTCGCCTGCAAAGCTTCTGGCTATGACGCAGCGGTGGGCTCGGTGATGACATCCGTCCTACCAAGATCGTGGTCTTGGTCTCGTTGCACCGGAATGGAAAGCTTTGGGGCCTTCCTCGGGAACCTGCGCCTGTCCTTGCTCCCTTAGCACCGAAGAGGAATCTGTCCCCTTTGCGCCCGCTGGCGCCCGCCTGGCCTTGGTCGTCACGGCTCATGTCATCACGGCCTCACGAGGCAGGAGGCTTGCATAGAGTTCTCCGCTCCTCGGGAGGCAGGCTCGGGGAGCTGCTCCTTTGGAGGTCTTGGCGTCGCTCGCCTCGCGAGGCCGGGGCCCTCGTGAGGGTCTTGTCCTGGGGGTCTTGTAGCTGGGCCGTACCGGGCCGTTGATGAGTCCGCATGCTGGGCCGCAGGCAGGCAAGTCTGGGTACCCCCGATCCCAGAACACCGACAGTAGCCCCCGGGCCCAAGGCGTACCCGGCCTGTCTTCGAGGGGAAGGAAAGGAGTGAAGGGCGAAGCTCCGCGGGCCCCAATCGCCTGCGGGCCAGGCTTGACGCGTGGTGTATGACTGGACGCTGGCACCTCCGCTCCCCATGTCGCCTCGGCGACTGCCCAGGCTGACAAAAGCCTGACGCTCACTGCAGAGCCATCATTGCTCTTCTTCATTGCGCCTTTCCTCCCTTGCCAAGATCCCATTTCCTTCACAAGAAACTCCTCCAGATCCAGGCACGTCGCCATCCTTCGTCTCGCTTCCCCAACCTCAAGGATTCCTCAGATGGCGCCTGCTGGGAAGTCGAAGTCTGAGGCCTAGGTCTCGGCCTCCTCTTCTCCCCCGCTAGCGCTTACAGCCTCCACCATTGCCAAGGAGGGGGACATCGCCCCGGTGCTTCCGCTGACGGCGGATGACACCAACAGAGCACCTTGGCAAAAACGGTCTACCCCTTCTTCCTC